>CM021107.1:591756706-592313821 GCA_007115665.2 Sequoiadendron giganteum | reverse complement strand
AGCATGTCCGCATTGGTTCTTCCACTGGCTTAAAATGTTTTTTCACTAGCTATTTGTCCAGAGGATTTTGTGCCAGGAATTCAACTTCACACCTACCAAACACAATTGCTTGAAGTTTTTTTTTCTTTCAAATCATAAACCTACCAAATGCATCTTATCTAGATACTTTTTGATATGATTAATTCATTTTTGAACTTTAAAGGAAATTTATCAAACAGTTCACTACCTTAGTCATGCAAAAATAGTGAACAACTCACTGCCTCAGTCACACCAAAACATTGAACAACTCACTGCCTAGTCTATGCTTTCAGATCCATTAGTGGTCTCTTGTCGAATAAATAATAAGTCTTGTCCACTATCTGGATTTTGTTAGATAATAAGTCTTGTCTGAGATCGATCTCCTCTGCTTAATAAATTTCATTGACTTTATTCTAACAAGTAACTCAAAGAGATCAAATCATAATTTGAACAGGTCGTGCTATAGCTTTATTCTTTGTTTTATTTCTTACAGTGTTGGAGGTCAGTATGTTTGGAGTTTGATTTATTTGAATTTGGAGACCACCACCTGCCTGCATTTGCCTTTGCTGAGATGCAGTTTATTTCTCCCTGAATGTGTACGTTGTTCCCCTATCAGTTGTTCCTTTTGAAACAAAGTAAATCTAAAGAGATCAAATCATGTTCTGAATAGGCCTTGCTATTGCTTTATTCATGCATGCTAATTCTTATAGTTCTGGAGTCAATATGATTGAAATAGATTTCTTTTAATTTGAAGACCATTTTGTCACTGAGATTTTCTTTGAATTTGAAGACCATCAGTATGTTCTCCACATTGTTTATTACAGTTCTAGAGGTCAGTGTGTTTGAAGCAAGTTTCTTTGGATTTAAAAAAAAAAAACATCTGTTGTCCATGTTTGCTTCTACCGCGATACAATATAAGTCTCTCTAGATGGTTCGTAGTTCTTTATTAGCTTTTCATTTTGGAACAAATGGTTAGCATAATAAAGTTACGAACTACAAAGATATCAACTAGAAAATAGAGTTAGCTTTTATATGAAAGCTCTTATTAGAAATGAAGTCTAATGAAAGCTAACTTTATTAAAAATGAAGTCTAGGGTGATCCCACAATAGTGGTTTCCAATTTTTGGTCAAATTGGACACTGCAATTATTATTTTTAACTAAATCTTCACATTCAGACACCTATAGCAGCTAAACCTTGAGGAATTTGAAGATGATGCAAACTAGAGTCTCATCAAATCTTTTCTATAGATTCTAAAAATATTTTTTTCAAAATTTTTGGAATAAGATTGCATTTCTTTTTCCATCTCCCATGAAAACTGGTTTTTTCCAGAAAACAACATTTTTAAAAGTGACTCTCACCGTATACAACATAATTTTTTTCGTATGAAGGGTAAAATTATTATTTTTTCGAATTTAGATTTGTAACTATGATATCTAGCACTTTCATTTGGTCTCATAGTTTTTTATTGAATATTTTTTTCCTTAATAGAGTTTCGAAGTCAAACCAATTGCAATTTAGACATAGGCGGACTGTATACAACATTACTTTTTCTGTATGTATCAAAATTCAATTTTATTTTTTTTAATGGATCAAGGACATCAATATCTAGCACAAACATATTTAAATTTTTTTTTTATTTTGATAAATTTCTATTTTTCCACATGTGCAAAACAAAGAGCTTGATTTTCGGTGAAAAACTTATGTTTAATAAAACTAAAAAAACACATACATAATAAAACCAAAAAATATTAAAATTATATTCATAGGATAGCTCATTTTGAGAACTACCATAATAATTTAAAATAAATTTTAAATTAATTCATTGATCTTCCAAAAGGTGAATCAAAAGTGATTTTTTATTAGTATTTGATAGGTGTAAAGGAGACTCATTTATAGGTATGGTTTAAAACTAGGGAACTTCTATCCAAGGGGGTTTGATCTAAGGTGGTTTGATCAAACCCTCTTCAATTGGAATCCTTAAAATGGAACTTTTAAAGGCTTAAATCATTATATTTTCTGAAAATATGTGATTTCAACAAAAATCAGTTCCTCTCAAAAATTGTAAACTAGCTTTGTGGGATCACCCTCTAAATAAAGCTTACTTTCTTAGAAATGAAGTTTAATAAAAGTTAGCTTTAAATGCCTTCGTAGTCCCTTTATTAGCCTTATTCGTAGTTCCACTAGAAAGGTATCAACTACATGAAATTATTTGTCCAATAAAAAGGTGAATGGCATATTTAGAAGTCTATTTTAAAAGCCAAACATTGAATAGCAAAGAGGGTGACATTTTTTGGAGAAATCAATCTATCTTTTTGAAATTGGGGGTAGATTATAAAGCAAGCATAAAACTTGATTGGAATATCCATTATTTGCAAGTTGAAAGGTGGTTTAGGAGGGAAGTGTTTAACAAGTTGTTAATCTATTTTCTATATTCTTTAGTAGTTGTTGAACTAAATCTTTCTCTCCAAACACTTATGTTTAACAAATTTTATGCATGCTTTAGAATTGTATTCATCATTTTATCATTAAAAATTCAAAGTATCATTTTCCTTATTTATGGTAACTTTTATTTTGTTTCCATAGGTATACACATGTGGTGTTAGAGTTTGGACACCAAAATTAAGCAAAACAAAGATAGGTTGAAATTAAGGTGGACATTAGAAGATGAGGATTCAAATTAAACAAATCAACAAGGTTGGCATCAAACACAAAGTGAAGGTGAATAGAGTGGACTTGGAGATTTTCTTGCAATCGAGATTCGAAAAAAACATTTTTTAATGCTTGTTTTAACAATCTTAGAGCTTCTATTTACTACCCTTTTTTTTCTATTTTAAACCGAATCACATTTCCTTTTGGGTTTAAAATCGAACACTAATTTTATCTTTTGAAAGTTGGTTAAAAAGAACCTTAGACATTTACTAGATTTTGATTTGGGTTAAAATTGAACAAGGCAAATTCACATCTCATTTGGTGCTTTTAAAACGAACTCATCACTGCTTTGTGGACTTAAAATGAACAAGTGTTTTCCATGTTTTTCAATATTTTTCACAAGTTATCATCATTTAAAATGCATATGCGCTTCTCTCGTGCTTCACGGTGATCTTGAGAATCGAAAGCATTTTGGTGATGCTAAGTTGTTAAAATATTGTCTTCACACTTTCATTTTGGGAACTTAAAATTGAACAAAACACTTTGCGAGTGTGAGTAAACTTATTGTGAGTGTTCTCCCTTTGTTTCTAAATGAAGGTTGATCGAACTACGAATATGTTTACTTGCTTTTGTTTATTGTAGAGGGCCTGCCTTGTGGGAAAAATTACTCACCCAAGGGAACGACCCAACTGGGAACACGCTAAAGCCAAGCAACTTCCAACTGGTATATAAGTGTGGATTCTTGAGGAAAGTTCAAGAATCATGAGGATTATTCTGATGAGATGGACAGAAATGGACTCTTGCCAATGTTGGATAATCCCCCATGAACGGAATGCCCGCATTAGAACCCCTTGTTTAGAAAAAGGCCAAAACATTGTCTATTTTGTTGGTGCAAGAGTGATCATGTCCTCTGAAGCTGGCCCATGTTATACATGCATTTTTGTTGTAGAAATGGAAGGTATGCCATGGGAGATTCATGGGTACTAATGCTTGGCTGACCCGAGAAGTGTGTACGATGGAGGGGAGCCAGTGTGGTCAAGCATTTATCCATTCGCACAAAATATGTGTAGTTGGATTCATCCAAGTGGGAACCCAATAGAATATTGCCTCATCATCCTTGGGTTGTACATGTGCTTGGAATCAAAAACACCTTGCTTGGATTCAAAACATTTGAAAACACAGTCATAGGACCTTCAAATTTCAAACCCTTTAGGGAAGGAAATACCTTTGATGAATTCAAATGCTTATGCTTTCCCTAGGGATTTCATCCTTAGATGCTTCTAAGAATTTGGATTTCATCTCAATTTGCTTACTAAAGTCAACAATAGGTAACCTTTGCCTTGATTTCCTTGATTTCTGCACTTTGTGGGATAAAGGGAAATTAGGACATTGGATATTCAGTTTGAAAAACATAATCAAGCAAGTGTCTTTGGTAAAAAGAATTCCTTAAGCCAAGATAAAAAGACAAACCAGATTACACATGTGTTTTCTAAAATGATTGGTTTACAACTTTTACAAAAAGCTTCAAGAAGCAATCTTGAGTTGTATGCATATTATTATCATCAGAATCCCGAACTTTTTCAAAGGTTTTCTTTCGTCCCATAGGAAATATAGCATGTTCTTCAACACCGAGGTCTTGTAAGAAGAAGTGTTATTCTAGGTCAAGTTTAGGATCAAATTCAATCACTTTCAACCATCTCTCAACCATCAAAATCAGTCAAAAATCACCTCACCAACAACTCTTGGAAAGTTTGTAAACATCTTTTATGCTAAAATTTTAGGCGAAATCAAAACCACTTTGTTTGAATTAACACACCTAGTCAAACCATCATCTTGTACATGATTTTTCTCTAAGATAACACAACTTCCTAGGGTTTACGAGTTCATCTTGTTTGGCTTAATACACTTAGCCAAATTATCAATCATCACCTCATTTGACTTAACACACTTAGTCAAACCATCCTCTTATGTACAAATCCACTTTAGGATAACACAACTTCCTAGGGATTAGAAGTGCATTTGTCACATTTTGTTTGACTTAACACATCTAGTCAAACTATCAATCCAATCACGATCAATCAAAGTCCTAAAAAGTTTAGCATTTCCTTCAAAGTTTCTTTAAGAGTTCCATTCATCTGTATCACTCATCTTTTGTTTATCTCATCCTCATCATCACTTTGATCCTTCGATTATCATAGTTCTTCGCCTCTTTGAACCTAAGGTTTAGACCGATCTAAAGAATTAGAGGTTCATCTCTTACATTCTTGAAAATTGATCTTCATTTTATGGTTCAAACTTGATCTCAACACAAGAGGGACATGGAATATAAACTTGATCCATCCATCATGAGCAATTCAAGTCAACCAGACTATCCAAGTCTCACAATGCCAATTGATTATCGAAACTCACATTTATGCAATTCAAACATGGCATCATTATCTCCTCCAAACTTTAATGATACAAATATGAGTATGCCCAATCTAAAGTTTGGAAAATCTTTTCCAATGATAGATTTAAATGCAAATCCAAATCTACAAATCTATCAACCAAACGCTCAATGCATGATTTTTCCAAACAACATTATCCCACCAAATCCATACATGCCAAGTACAACTTTACCAAACATGACCATTTCAAATCCACACTTGGTACACTTTGGGGTCAACATGTTTGCAAATCCCCCTAATGTTGTTCAAAATCCAAGCAATATGTTGATGACTCTAGGTATTGATCCAAGTGAAGGTAACACGATGAAAAATCAAAGTTACCTAAATCAAGGCAATATGATTCTCAACCAAAAAAATGTTCAAAGTCAACCTATAATGCCAAATCAAAACATCATACCAAATCATCCCATTTTTCCATCGATATCGCAGCAGTAGGTGGCAACCATCCAAGCAATCCCAACAATCAACACCATCCCCAACCCACTACCACCACTACCACCACCAAAACACAACACGACCAATTCATTCGCTATCATGTTGCAAGATGCCTGCCAAAAGGAACTCCAAATCCAACAAGGTTCAAAAGTAGCTGCTCAACAAGCACATGCTCAAGCTCAAGCCCAACACCAAGCCCGATAGGGGCAAGTAAAATTTTGGGCATTATTGCAAGCAATCCATCAACAAGTGAATCAACAAGTAGCTCAACAACAAGCCCAACAAAAAGAATTGTTGGTACAACAAACAGTTGACCAACAACAAGCGTTGTTGGTTCAACAGCAAACACAAGCCTTACTCATGCAGTAGAGCTTGCAATAGATTCCCACCACAATTGTTGAAATCAAAAATCAAGATCAATCTATCAATGAGCACCTTGAAGATGTTTCCCCCTCGACCAACGATCAAATCAACCTACACCAAGAGTCACTTTTCAATCACGATCAAAATTCACCAACAATACCCAACAATGATCAAATTCAAGAAATGTCAACATCACTTGGTCTTATGGTTGAGGACATTGATAATCTCTCCACCATAATGGCTAAGGACATTTATCAAAATCAATCTATCAATGAGCACATTGAAGATGTTTCTACCCCATCTAGTGATCAACTCACCATACATCAAGAGCCACTTTTTAATGATTTATTTCAAGGAGTGTTGGAATTGTTTGATCCCATTGACATAATCTATGATACATCCACTAATGATCCTATTTTAAATGTCCCTACATCACTTTATTAGTTAGAGGACATATCTCAAGAACGTACTCAAAAGCATGATCAAAATATATCACCAAGGTCTACCAATGTTCCTTCCCAAGACATATTGACATCCTTCGACCTCATGATTAGAGATAGGGAAGGAATCCTCAAAGATCAAAAGTATATTGAGCCACTTTCCATGCCTAAGAACGATACCCAAGAACCCTTCATAAGAAATCCACCCTTTGAAATTGACCCATGTCAAGAACTCAATCCAAAGCATATTGAAAGTAATTCTAACACTAATCAAGATTGAAAATTTGTATCTCCCAGATACTACAATGATCTAATGGGCACTTTTTTATCTATACAAGATGTCGCAAATGATGATCATATCCATATATCACATATTTCTCCATCTACCCACAAGATGCTTTCTTTGGATGGACACGTAGATGATCGTCATTCAAAACAAGAGTTTCATACTCTTGAAATCATTACCAAGGAACAAAAGTCTCCTACTCTTAACATTTGTAAACATGATCAAAGTATAGAAAAACCTAGAGACATACCAAAAGTGGATCATGAAGAAGGCTTTCATAGAAGTTATGAATCAGAGACATCATGTGGAGACATATCAAAAGGCTTCTACAAAAGTTGCAAATCAGAAACCTCCTGTGGAGACATAGTAGAAATGGGTCATGAAGAAGGCTCCTACATAAGTCATGAATTAGAAACATCATGTGAAAGCATACCAAGAATGAATCATGAGGAAGAATTTTACAAGGACAATGAAGCATCAACACTTCTTGAAGAAGCAATACAATATAATATCTCACAAGATCAAGACAGAGATATCAATCAGAAATTCATCACACATGTGGAGGATCCTATCATTTATAAAGTTGGATCGCTTATCTTTCTTAGAGAAATTTATCTCATCAATAAAGAAGTTCTCACTTTTGAAGATCCACCACAAAGCAGAGAAAGATTAGCACCTTGTTTCCAAGGAAAATTATATCCTATGGAAAATAAATTTTTTCAGTAGATGAATTATCAAGGCAGAGGATTAGGTCTACATGAACAAGGAATCCTAGAACCAGTGCAGATTATCAGCAATCCTAAGCATCAAGGCCTTGGTTATTCGAAAATCAAGGGATATGAACATATCAGTGACAATTCCATAAAATTGGGGGCAACTTCATCTCGAGCAAACGTCAACATAGAGAGCATGAAGGATCCTTATGATGAAACCAATGCCAATACTATAACCCACCATGTCATGAATCTTCATCCACCCATCATCCCATCCAGAAATTGGGACCAACGTCAAAAGAAAGACTTTAATCGAAGCATGAAAAATTTCATCGAAGAAAAAGAAGCTAAGAAGCACGAAGGACAAATCAAATACAAGTGGATACCAAAGAATACAAATCGCTATCAAAATCCATTAGTCAAAGAAACTATGGGGAAAAATCAAAAAGGGAAAAGTATCCATCAAATATGTCCACAAAGGAAAACACATTCTTCTCAAGTGACGTACAAAGTCTATCGAGTTGTTGGTCCTAATTCCATGAACACTTCCATATCCACCCATTATTGCTCATCTCCCCAAGTTTGGAGAGTCAAAGGTTTCAAACTATCAACCAATCCATCTTTTATTCCTAAAAACACTACATCCACCCTGCCACACAAGATATCCAATTCTCACATTGACCATGTATTGGCAGTGACCCTTCATCATAAGGATTTAGAAAACACTCTATCACGACGTGCGCACAAAGACATAGTTAACTTCGATATCAGCAAAGCAAATCTGGGATCTCAAAAGTTGCATTCAAGTGCACGTGTCTTGGAAAAATAACTTCTTCAAGCAGGATATCGATAGAACATTATGGCAAAAGCATCAATGTCAGTAGTACCAGGTGATTCAACATCAGCATAAAATCTCTCATAAAATACAAAAAAATCAGAAAAATGTCCCGAAAAAATGCTCACCTTGATGAAAACCTGGGAAATAGGCATCTTGGTGACAACAAAAAAATCCAAAAAATATAAAAATCCAAAAAAATAAAAAATTAGAAAAAGGATTGAAAAACGATAGAGAAAAATCATCCTCTAGCAAAAACTATTTCGGTGGTGCTTTGGACAAGTACCATGATGAAAACCTGGCAAATAGGCATCATGTGTAGAATTGAGCATGCACCATTTCAAGAGAAAACATCTTATCACATTCATAATAAATCCATCATTTGAGCCACATCATCTATTCATCCATGAACCATTTATCCAATCCATTTTCATCCATTTGCATCCATACTCCAAGGTATCTTAATCTTGATGAAAATTTGGTGCAGACTTTACACTTGTTTATGGTAAACATCTTGACAGGGGTCATTTTCATTGATCCCATCCTACCCAACATTATCCGAATGAGAATCCTTAATTTGAACATCCTTATCTTATCACAAGATAATCCATATCTATTCATCCAGGAATCTACCTGTGGTCATTCAAACATTGCTAGACACTAGGGGTAGATATTTAAATCTTGTTGTGGGAATAAATCTTGATATTTATCCTCTAACTTATGAAGTGATCCGAACATTGAAAAATGTGACATTAACTTGGCCAAGCATTTGTGAGCCAAAAATAAAAAATAAAATCCAAATCACTAGCCTATTGCATATTTTGAGAAGACAACATTCCTTATCATGCTCTATCTTTTGTCGAACATCAATCCAATAATCAATATAAGTCACGTCTAATGTGCATGTCAATGTCACATCAAATCATCAAAACCGTTTTGTTCCAAATCAAGCTTCATCAATCTTGATCAATCGAATCCAATCAATCATCACCTTGTTTGACTTAACACACTTAGTCAAACTATCATCTTGTGCATGAGTTTACTCTAGGATAACACAACTTCCTTGGGTTTACAAGTTCATTATCATCTTGTTTGGCTTAACACACTTAGCCAAATTATCAAATCCATAATCACCTCGTTTGGCTTAATACACCTAGCCAAATTATCCTTTTTGTATGAGTTTATTCTAGGATAACACAACTTCCTAGAATTTACAAGTGCATTATCACTTTTGTTTGACTTAACACACTTAGTCAAACTATCAATTCATCAATCTGATTGATCAACCTTAAGGTTGGTTTTCAACAAAATCCCAAAACAAAGCACTGATATCATCATGCATATCATATCCAAATTGTCAGAATCGTGCGTAAAATTCAAAAACATTCAAATCATTCAAAAATCCAAAAACATGTCAAAATATCAAAAAATTCATCATTGAGTCTTGTCAGTCTTTCACCTTGTCGAACTATGTCATCTCTGAGCTTGAACATAGGCAAGGTTGATCTTTGATCATCCCCCGAGACAGTTAGGGTTAGTCCTTAGGCATCCGTCACATTGGTAATCCGTTTGCCCATTTATTTTTATAGTTAGGGTCAGTCCTTAGGCATTTATCCCAATGACATCCGTCTACCCATCTAGTTAGGCATCCATCGCAGGGGCATTCATTTGTCCATCTTTTTCACATTTTAGGATTTTTAGGCATCCGTCGCAATGACATCTGTCTGCCCATATAGTTAGGCATCTGTCGCAGTGGCATTCATTTGTCCATCTTTTTCACATTTTAGGATTTTAGCCATCTATCGTAATGACATCCATCTGCCCATCTAGTTAGGCGTCTATCATAGGGGCATTTGTTTGTCCATCTTTTTCACATTTTAGGATTTTAGGCATCCGTCGCAATGACATCCGTCGTAGGGGCATTCGTTTGTCCATCTTTCTCACATTTTAGGATTTTAGGCATCCATCACAATGACATCGGTATTTCCATCTAGTTACACGTCCGTCGCAGGGCATTCGTTTGTCCATCTCTTTCAAATTTTAGGATTTTAGGCATCCATCGCAGAGGCATTCGTTTGTCCATCTTTTTCACATTTTAGGATTTTGGGCGTCTGTCGCAATGACATCTGTCTACCCATCTAGTTAGGTGTATGTCACAAGGGCTTTCATTTGTCCATCTTTTTAATATTTTAGGATTTTAGGCATTCATCGCAATGACATCCGTCTGCCCATCTAGTTAGGCATCCATCGCAGGGGCATTCATTTGTCCATCTTTTTCACATTTTGGGATTTTAGGTGTCTGTTGCAATGACATCTGTCTACCCATCTAGTTAGGCATCCGTCGCAGGGGCATTCGTTTGTCCATCTTTTTCACATTTTAGGATTTTAGGTGTCCATCGCAATGGCAATTTGTTTTCCCATCTATCTCATTAGCAGTTAGGTCAATTGGAGTCTGAACTACATCATCTCTAAGCTTAAACGTAGGCAA
Source organism: Sequoiadendron giganteum (assembly GCA_007115665.2). Lineage (NCBI taxonomy): Eukaryota > Viridiplantae > Streptophyta > Pinopsida > Cupressales > Cupressaceae > Sequoiadendron > Sequoiadendron giganteum. The sequence goes on along the minus strand of CM021107.1, from coordinate 592,303,145 downwards.
GGCCATCCTTGATCAACCCCCGAGACACAAAAATCTAAAAACATTCATATATCTCAAAAATACCAAAAAAATTGGAAAATCTAAAAATCAAAACAGCCTCAAAAACATTTTTCAAAACAATAAAAACATCCAAACATTTGAAAAACCCAAAATGGTGCACCCTTCCCATCTCGCTTTCACTTGCAATAAACATCACTCATAATAAAATCAATCATCGCCTTCACCCTTTGGTAAGTTAGTCAAAAGCAAGTTTAGCAAGTTCAAAAAGTGAACACTCTAATCATCAGAGTCTTGAAAGTCTAAATCAGTAAGCAAGCAAGTTGGTCAACTTGGAGTATCAATAGCTTATCACCCAATCAGTCCCATCAAAACCCTGAGCACTACATATCCTAGGATGAAGCTTTCCTGCGATGGACATAAGCATCAGGTACCCCACAATAGTTAGTCTTGGCTAGCGGTACAAAGAGCATCAACTTGTTTGTTTATTTTATCTTGGTCTTGTTTAGACTTATCTTAGTTTGTGCTCATTCCAAGTACCTCTCGATGATGCCTAAAAAAAATAGGTTTAGAGAGAAAGGAATGGGGAAATGATCATTATCTTTTTATCTGTTGTGGTTATTGGATATTCTTGTAAAATAACTTCGTCAGGCGTACTTTGTTTGTTTGTAGGAAAGATGTTTTAAGTGTCTTGTTGACCACATAAGGTGGCTTTCCTACTTATGTTTTGGCCCAAGATGTTTAGAATATCTAAACTGCATTCTGAATAAGGTTTCGTTTGTCAAGTGTGAACAAGAGTACTCATATATGTTTGACGAGTCAAAGCTCATCACACTAGGCACCACGCCATCCTGGTTCTTAATACCTTGATGCATCGCACCTACGTGTGTTATCAAACATAAAGAAAGGTACGCTCTTTCCCATCCTTGGATAAGCAACACATCATCATTCATCATCATATCCAATAAAATCTCAACAACTAGGGGACTTATTGGACTTCTACATCTTCTTGGATTTAAGGGTTTATCCCTCTCATTCTTCTATCCTCTTTGATGCTAACAATGCATCCATCCTGCATCCATCTTGCATCCGCATTCTCATTCTACATAATCACGTCATATCATCATAGGACAACATCATCCATCGCATTCATCTCACATGCATTGCATAATCATTTAAGATGTTTAAGATAATATAGATTTGTTATTTTAAGCATCTTCCAAACATCTCATTTTCATAATCATTAAAGATGTTTAAGATAATATAGATTTATTATTTTAAGCATCTTCCCAACATCTTATTCTCAACATCATTATCATATAGATCATATAGTCTAACCATCCATACATTCATTTTGAACCTCTTTTTCGCAAGATCCACCTCAATATTCTTGCTCGATCTCTCAAGGGGGCAATGTACTAACGTACTTCTTTTCGCTGGGGCATCTGATAAATTAAAAAAATAAAAAATTTGATGTCGGCAACATCATTCTTTGAACCAATGCAACAAGTAAATTGCTTCAAAGAGGGGAAAAATGTAGACACGTAAAACTAACATCATGCATCTCAATCTATCTAACATTCAATTTTTCTATTAATCAGTCAAAACAATTTACTGATTAATTCCCTAAGGTTCGTCATATTTAATTAAATAAATCAAATTATTTGATTAAGTCCTAAAGTTCTTCTTATTTCATTCAATAAATCAAACTGATTTAAATCAAATATCAAACTCCTAGAATCCTCCAAGTTAATTAATCTAAATTAATTAACTTCTAATCATAATCAGTCATTCTCTAGCTTTTGACTCAAGTTGAGTCAAATCCAAACTCTTAACTAACCCACCCACCTGCACAATAAATCACTTTATTTGATTTATTAAAAGACCTATTTTCCCTCACAAGGGTATATTCCCAAGGAATATGCCCTCATTAACTCTCATGTTTGAATTTTTGGACAAACACAATTCCCCCCAAAAACCCTCAACCATATGCATTTATGGCCATTTTCAAATTTGAATGGGCGCATTGGCCAAAACTTACACAAGCATAGGCCAATCCCATTATGACAAGCGGCTCTCTCCTATTGGATGGGATTTAGTCCCACATTGCCTAATCTTGGCTTCTTCTCTCTAAACTTCTCCTATAAATGCAAAGCATTTTGTCTCATTTGATCATCCACATTTGAAAGCATCTACACTATAGGCAACTTGAGCTCATAGCATCTCATTGTCTATCTCATTAAGCTTATAAGGGTTGGAAAAGGGCTCTTTCATATATTCAAAGAGCACCAATCCACCATGGAATAGATTTTCATTCATGTTTTATGTGCTTTATTTAGTTTTCATTATTGTTTTAATATCTCATTTAGCATGTTTAAACTAGATGCAATATTTCAGGAGGATATTGGAGTTGTGCTAACCATTTGCAGATTTTGATATCCACAATTCTAAGCATCTTTCAAACATCTCATTTACATTATCATTATCATAAATATCATATAGTATAACCATCCATACATCCATTTTGAGCCTCTTTTCGCTCGATCTCTCGAGGTGGCAATGTACTAACGTACTTCTTTTTTGCTGGGGCATCTAAAAAAATCAGATTTTTTTTTAATTTCGATGTCAATAGCATCATTCATTGAACCACAAGTGCATTGCTTCAAAGAGGGGAAAAATTTATAAATACAAAATATACACATGCATCTAATCATACTTCATTGAGCATTATTCCATCTATTAATTAAATAAACCAATTTAATTAATTCACTTCTCTCAAAATTAAATAAATCCAATTATTTAATTATCTCCTATAGTTCCTGATTTAATCAAATCACATATATCTAATTAAATCACTCATATGAATTTTCCTCTCATTTGATTTAAAATAAATACAAAAATTGAAATCAAATGTCATATCACCTAAACTCTTGTTAGATTAATCAAATCCTGATTAGTTTAATCCTAATCACCTAAATCCTCTAGATTCATCCACTTGCACAATAAATATTTTAAATTGATTTATTAAGAAAATAAACCTATATTCCCTCACATGGGCATATTCCCAAAGAATATTGCCTCATTAACTCTCATGTTTGACTTTTTTCGACAAATACAATTCCCTCCAAAAACCCTCAACCATACTCATTTATTGCCATTTTAAAATTTGAAATGGCACATTGGCCAAAACTTGCACAAGAATGGGCCAATCCCATTGTGACAAGTGGCTCTCTCCTATTGGTTGGGATTTAGTCCCACATTTCCTAATCTTGGCTTCTCCTCTCTCAACTTATCCTATAAATGCAATGCATTTTCTCTCAATTCAACGCCTACATTTAGAGCATCCTTATTATAGGCAACTTGAGTTCACTGAGCATATCATTGTCTATCATCTCATATGCTTTAGCAAGGATTGGGAAAGGGCTCTTTCACATATTCAAAGAGCACCAATCCAATATGGGGTAGAGATATTTCATGTTTTACATGCTTTGTTCATCTTTGTCATTTATTTGCCTTTTTTAAGGATGATGTATTATCTTATATGGATGTTAAATATTTGTTTTGTTTGAAATACTAACCATGCTACTAATGGTGTTTGTTAGGATCAACCATTTGCAGATTTTCATGTCCACGGTTAGTAGTAATAGTAAATCAAATGAAGAATAAGGTGAATATAATAATCAAAATAATTCAATCTAAGAAAAATAGGAAGAATAGGTGATTGAATTACAAGAGGAATAGGTCGATTTAATAAGAGAAAAAATATTTAGTGTTTTCATTGTAATAAGTATGGTCACTTTGAAAGTGAATACATACTAAAAGAAAGTAAGAAAGTATAAGTGTTAATTTTTCCCTTGAGGATGACAAATATTATCCAAGTAATCTATTCTTATTATATGATAAAGTTGAAAAAACTCGCGAATATAGATAAATAGCCACCAACAAAAAATATAGATAAATTCTAACAACTTCTGCATCTGCTATCCTTCCTACTTAGTGAGCATTTTAAACTTTCATCTACCATGATCTTGCACTACTCCCATATCTCATGCATCTTTTCGTACGTGGAATATCATAGTTAACCTCTCTGCTCTAGATTTGAAGTGCTTTATGGAGGGGTTTATGGATAGGTGTCTAGTTGTGGGCTCTCGTAGTGGGTTTAATGCAGTGAAAGACAATGTTTCTTGTTCTTTCACTGAATTTGTTCAAAATAAAAAGGATGGGGAGAGCTTTGTGCACCCTCTAAAATGTGTTGCTACTTCTCTGATGATTTCTCTCCATAAGGAATTTTCACAATGCATTGACCTATTTTCCAAGACTGCCCTAATTTGTAGGTTCTACCATTCTTGGCCTTGACTTCTTGATCTACACAATGGATTTCTAGAAATTGGTCTCCGATTGTGGAAGGTATGATGGAAATTTAACCTTTCACTAGAGGATTTGTTGTTATTTTATTTAGCTCTTCTGATGATAGACAAGTTGTTTTAGATCATATTTTGTGGGAATGGGACTCTCACCTAGTGTCCAAGAGGCTTTGGGTCCATTCCTTCAACCCTCTAAAGGAACCTATTGATGCAATACCTATTTGGGTAAGATTTTCATATCTTCCCTTATAGTTTTGGCACTCCTCTACATTTGAGGGCATTAGTAATGCTCTTGGAAGGTTTTAAAAAGTGTATCATGTATCTAAGAATTTTACTCTTACCTCCTTTGCTAGGATTTTTGTGGAGGTAGATGTATCTCAAGATTTACCTAGAGAGGTGGTGCTTGAGGTTAATGGCTATTCTTGGTCTCAACTTGTCGATTACGAAGGTATCCCCTTCCACTACATATGATGTTTTTCTAGTAGACAGTTGGCTCATGATTACTCTAATGGCTCTTGTCCTATTTTTTCTTCCACTTGGTGGAAGAATGCTCACTGGGAAAGTCTGACTATTTAACCTAAAGTAGAATATTATTTTGATAGTAAGGCTTCAAAATATCCATCTCTGGCTCAAAGAAATAAATATGCTACTAAGGTTGTTGTTTCTCTTGTGGATTCTATTGCTTTGGCTCAAAATATGGATGTTACATATACTGTGTGTGTTGTCTCCTCTAAGGCCCCTTCCTCTTCGACTCCTATTATTGATGGTGTTGTCTCTCTACTGGATTCTACAATTCTGTTTCAACACTTAGTTTTTCCCTCTATGGTGAGTGATGCCTCCCCTAAGGCTCCTTTTGATTTTGTTTCTAATTTAGTTTTCGATACTCCCTAGATGGTTGTGCAAATGGAAAATAAATACATAATAATGAAGGAAACTATAGTCAATGACTTACATGTAATTAAAATTATTGTTTTTGAATTTTTGAATGAAATATAAATTCAAAATTAATGATTTGTTTAAATAAAAACCTTCTTCAAATAAACTCTGATCACATGCTTGACATAGATTTTATCAAATAAGAAGAATTTAGATCTCATAATCTAGTAGGTTCTCTATGTTATTTTTAAATTCCACTAAGCCTTATTTACCATTAAATCCTAGTGATTAAGGAAAAAAAGGTTGCAACAACTTATAATTGTCAAAATTAATCTAATAAGTTACAATATCAATATCATCAATTAGGTAGCTAAATTGGCTTTTCAGAACTCTATTGAGGTTTTATGGACTGTAAAGGAGAAGATGGCAATGGATGATTGCTTCCAAAGAACACTTAATCTCATGAAAAACCTAAAGAAGGACAATGAGAACAAGGTTATTCACCTGGAAAATGAAATTGGAAAGGTTAGGGATACAAGGAAAACCATCATAGAGCATAACCAAAGAATTGTGAAACATAACACTACAATCCTAAGTGCTATGGTTGAGAAAATGGAAAACACCCAGCAGGGAAAGCTGATTGCGGATTTGGATGTTGACAAGAACAAAGGTAAGGAGGAGGATTCTGGCCCTTTGAAGAGAACAAGAGCTAATATGAGGAGAAAATTAGATTCTTCACCTCTAGAGATTTAGGACCTGAGGAATGTGACCCAGGATATGTGCAACCTCAAACTAAGGTTGTTTAGACTCTTAAGTCTCCTGGTTAGTTTTTGTTGTGTTTGTTGTTGGTTTTTCGCTGGCTCGTGGTCATTGGTTGTTGTCCCTTTTTGCCTCTTTTTTTTTTGCATTATTCCTTTCTCTAGGTACTTTGATGGTTTATTTTTATTTGGCTTTTAAACTCTATGATTCTGCGTCCCTGTAAAACCCATTTTTTCCTCTATCAAAAACATTATTGATTAGGTCATTTCTTAAGAACTCATGTTTGAAATTGAGGAGCATGGATTCAATCCACAACAATGAATATTAGAATGCAAAAATTGATCATATCATAAGCAATGTTTGTTGAGTGAAGGTCACAAAATTTTGTACAACATTAACATTTTTTTTTTTTCATAATTCCTAAAGCTAAGTGGCACATCCTTCTTAGTGTATCTTTTTAATTATTCATCTATTAATATTATCAATTTTTAATTGAATATTTAAATATAGGTTAATTGTGAATTTATTTATAATTTACATTTATTTAATTAACCTAGATTTGTGTAAAATTAATTTTATTATATTGATAGTTAATATTATTGTGTACATATATTGCAGTGTAGGAAAAAGTAACCCTTTTTCACAATTAATTGGGAACTAATAATAAATGACAAGAATTATGCCTTAATTTAGTGTTGTAATATGTATTTTACATTTTCACATTATTTTGTGGGCCCTATTAGTTAAAATAGTCTCAATTGTACCTTAATGTGGTGTTGTAAGGTGTAATTACTTACATCTTCACACTCATTTAGGAATTTATTAATTAATTGACATTAATTATCCTTAATTAGCCTCTTTAATTTAAATCCAACCTAATTAATTGTAATTGTTGAAGAGGAAAACCTAACATTCATTAATGTCATAAAACAACACTTATCATTGAGAAATGTGTGTCCTAGGTAAGTGACATAGGACCCATTTTCCCATGGGTGAATGGGTCCTCACTCAAACCTAAGAACTAAATTATAATTATGTTTTTGGATTTCCCTATGTTTGACCTAAGACATTAAAGCATTCTAAGCAATTTTATGAGATCATGAGTACTTTCACAAGAGCATTATAGGACTATTTCAAGGCATTGAAGAGTAGATTTATTGAAGTATTATTGTAGAAAGCAAGATTGAGTTGTCATGTCAAAGGTCTTCTTGCATCATGCGTGTTATTTGAGCTAATATATGTATGTAGTGCTCATGATCCATTCAAATATTCGAGGCATTATTTCAAATCAAGTTTCAAGATCAAGATCCACATCTGTTGAAGCCATTTCATGCTACTTGTAGATCTATATTCCAAATTTTATCCAAGGGTATGGTGAGTTGTGACATAGGATTTTTCATTCATCATTACATTCATGTTTTCATTCATTACAAGGTTTAATTACCAAAATAGGGTTTCACCAAGGAAAACCCCCATTCACCAACAACAACAAAAAATTCCCTCTTGATTTGTGTTTGTAGATTTAGGTGGATGATCTCTTGAAGAAAAAAAATGAAGAATTTGTCAAAGTTATATTTGTTATCACCATTCTTGCAATTTCATGAAAACTCGCCCACAAGATTTTTTTTTGACTGTTTGCTTTTGTAAATCAAGAATCTAGGAGTTCAGACCCGTGAGAAGAGAACCCACAAACCATTTATATAGAGCTCTGGCCAGAACTATTTTGTCATAGGGCGAATGATTCCTTAGATAGCTTCAAAGAAGCACTTTGTAGACTAGTACACATCATCTTCCCTCTCTCTACAATTTGACTTTTGGTTCCATCGGTATTGAGCTTAATCTTTAAGATCCAAGTTTTAGGTTATATTTTAGATTTAGTTTGATATTTTTAATCTTTCTTCCCAAAGTGATATTTAATAAAGACCCCGTCCTTACAAAGAAAATAAATTTGCAAATTCACACTTTCACTCGACTCACCTCAAGACTGACTAAAGTCCTTAATTATTTGAATCTAATTTTCTAATGAATTGAGTGAGAAATAGGGCCTCCTAATTAGGCTCATCAATCCCGTTTTGGTGAACCTTCTCCTGTATTTCACCTTTCCATATATTAAAAACATAACTACACATATTTAAAGTACATTATAAAATAAGTGTTTGAGTAAATATTAATAAATAAAACTTAAATGATTCTAAAGTAAGTTTTTAAAAACACTCTTTAGTATATAAAAGAATTATAGAAGAAATTTTAAGTAGAAAAGAAAAAATATATATAAGTAAATAAAAATAACTCAAAATTTATATCTACATTTTTGATAGATGTATTCAAGAAATTATATATAAATCTATAAATATAGATATACAAACCTCTTTATTTAATCATATAAAAGTTAAATTTATGTTTGGAGAAAAATATTTCTTCACATATTTTAAATAGATTATTCTAAACCTAGGTATGCTACTTGGATTATAAATATATTCATTCATTCATATTTAATGTATTTAAATTTTACAAATCAATTCTAGATTTATTATTTGGGCTTTAAATCTATTTAATTGATCAATAGAAAGGGTAAAATTATCATTTACTATGAACAATTCAATAAAAAACAATCCATAATAATTTTACACCTTATTTGTATTAAAAATGAATAATCTTTATTTATTGCTAAAATTTACATCCTTTTATACAATTGATCCATAGCTTCCATTAATTTTTTCTAATATAAAGAGGAAAATATATATTAAAACAATAGACTAATTACAAAGTAGGACTGTTAGTCTTAAGACGAATCTGAGCACACCATCCTAAAAATCTTAAAAATCCACATGGGAAGATGGACAACCACTACAAGAAGAGGAACCCTCCAAACCTAATTAAAAGATATAAACCCTTATTAACAATTTACAGTGTGAATATCTTAAAAAAAAACGGCCTAAATAAAAGTCAATGTAAAAAAGAAGAAGAAATTTTCAAAAAACTGAGTACAAAGTAGGACTGTAATCTTAAAAAAAATCCAAGCACACCAATTTCAAAAAATCTTGAAAATCTAATTGTGAAGAAGAATCCTCGAAACCTAATTACAAGACATAGACCTTTATTACCCTAATATGCTTACGGTATGAATATTTTTTAAAATAACCACCAAAATAAAAACCAATGAAAAAAAACAAGAAAATTATGATAAAACAATTGAACCATAGCTTCCATTGGAAGGAAATACGTTCGGCGTGGTTGACCAGTTCACGCGCAACATAGAGATATGAAATATGTATCAGCATTTAATGCATATTATTACTTTACGTTGACCACTCATTAATTACAAGCCTCAGTCGGTGGCCCTTCTCTCTATTTATTTCCGCTCGTAGCTCTTCTCTTGCACAGCTTGAACAGTTTATTTGTGTTTGTTGATGTGCTACGCAGCCAACAAAGCTTGTTCGGTACAACGTCCAACAATGGCTCGAAAGGGATTCTCACCAAGTTGTATTTGCCTTCTGCTCGTTACTTTCTATATCTCCTCCTCCTCAGGTTAGTTCGTCTTCTACTCCTTAGATTAGTTCTTTATAGTGCTTTTCTGTTCAAAAAGTAGCGATATGCACAATATCTATTCACAAATACCGCTTTTACTTGAAGTATTCTTTGCTTTGGTGAACAGATTTTTCAATCTGTAGGGGTGATTTCTCTTTCATGTATATAGATAGAGATATACTAACCCTTCACAAAAGGGTTTAATTATGTTCAAGCTGTGTTTTAATACCTATCTAAACTTAGATCAGGTTGGGTAAGTCATAGCAGCAGTGTAAAAGTATACAAATAATTCTGTTGGACAAGGGTTTAAACAGACATGATTTAGTCTCTCGTGACTATAGTAAATCTATACTGGTAGAAAAAATATAGGAATAATACTAAAGATATTAGAAATTTTCTATTCTTAGGGTATTGAGTTTATTGTTTCCGTTGCTTACAAATAACTTGTGCATGTACAGGAGACGCCAATGCACGCAAACTGGGCGGCTCATGTATGTTCTTTCTCACTATTAATCTGTGCCTGCATTAAATAGAATATCAGATTGATTAAATTATCTGACGCCTAAGAATATCAGATTGTCAAGGAATACACCGTAAAACAGTAATCCTAAAATAGAGTTTAAGACCAATTAAATGTTTTCCTGTATTTAAAACAATGGATTTTATTAATGGGTGTCTGCTTTTCTGTAACAAAAAATGCAGGTATGTGCAGTAACGATGACATATACATTGTACAGGGTCAAGAGTATGGTCCAGGGATTCCGGAGTTCACGGTGACAATAATGAACACATGCCTATCTGAATGTAAGCCACGAAACATTCATCTATATTGTGAGACGTTTGCATCATCAGATTGGGTGGACTCTTCGGCTATCAAGCGCATTTCTGATGATGATTGCCTCATCAATGATGGAAGACCTATGGGGCCATATGATTCCATTTATTTTACATACTTCAATACTTATATGTACCCTTTGAGTGTTAAATCTGTCCAGTTTGTTTAGTTTCATTGCCTCCATGTTGAATGCCCTGTGGTTGGCATTCGAGATATTTCTTTGCCTTATTGGTTAAAAAATAAGAAGCATAATTGATTACTCTTTTACTTGCACAAATTGTTTCAATGTGTTGAATTTCTCATTCTTGGTTGAAGGTTTACTTTTGTTGTAGAAGCAAACTTAAAGTGACATTTTTATGTTTTTTCTGCTCGCAACCTTCATTGGCCCTGTTGTCTTTTTCTTTGCTCACGCAGCAGAGACCCCGTTGCTGCGTCACTTCCCTCTCTGCTGTTTTCTTTCCTTGCCGTGAATTTTCTTTTAACTGCTCATTATAGAGGTTAAATTAGATGAATAAATTATTATGTAATTATTTCCTCTAAATCTATTTAAGTGTTATCATGTATTTAATATATTTTTTTGTTTCTATTGTGGTAAATGAAATAATAGACTTAACTAATAATTAATTTATATGTTATTTTATATAAATTACAAACAAGATGATCACTACACATCCTTTCAAAACAAGTTATAGCACTATATATTCCATTTAATTAGCATAAATAAGCTTAAGGCAAAGTTATCTCCCTCTAAACTAGACTTCTATTATTTTTCTCCATTTCTTCAAAATTGAAGAGCAGATTGAAATTTCATTAATTTTAGTCTCATCCATCTAATTAGAATAATTTACAAGAAAAATAAAATCACTTTCCTTGGTGCTATCACAAAAACATGCATAAAGAGAAACTCTAAGGTTGAGGCTGTTGTAGTCATTCATGTGCCCAAAATGCATCTTAGAGAATATTCCTTGATTATAGACCATTATTACAGGATAAATAATAATATAATCTTTATGTTTGTTGTTATGTTGATTCATTTGGACAAGTATGAAAAAAATTTGAGAACTCTAGTTATGAATTTGGTAAAGAAATGATTTTTACATGACATTGAGGACACTCTACTTGTGTCCATCTATGCTTATGCCTTGGGTTCCCTACCGCTAATGAGGCTTTTTGAATTTAATTTTATTTAGATATTGTTCTATGGATGTCATTCATTATTATCTCTAATATAAGCTAATGAGGCTTTATGAATTGAATTTTACGTAGCTATTGGTATATGGATGCCATTCATTATTATCTCTAATATTGTTAAAGAAAAAGGTCACTAGAATTTTGGGAGGAAGGTCACGGAATTCTTTAATTTGTTGTCGATTTGGTATGTGATGTTGATGGGAACCTTACATTTGTAGAGTAATTTGACTCTATTGTTCACTAACAAGATTCAATGTTTCATGATAGCATATGGCCTTGCTTGTTGAAGAAATATCTTCATCTTCAAATCCTTCCCAAAAAATCCATAATTCCTAGGCCATAATTCTTCTTTTATATGTTATCCTATGAAATAAATAAATAAATGATAAATGATAATTTGAACACAAAAGATGTCTTGCCACTCAAATCTAAAGTCCTTGTTGAATTGATATAAAGTACAATCTCATACAAGTGGAATTCAAGAAGTATCCTTAAGATATTGTAAGTGCTAGGACATATAATAATAATAGTAAAAAAGAAGCACCATACTATACTTTTCACAAAAAATTTAAATTTTTTATTATAATTGATTTGATCTTTTACTTGTCTTGCTTCTAATTTTTTCTTCGAGAGTGCATTAATTATCTTAGGTAGTAGACATAAAATAGAGAGCTTATCTATATATATATAAACATATTTTGATATTGACCTTGGGTACTCTAAAGTATGCTCTCTCTATAAATGATTAGGTGGGACCACAAAAAAGAAAATGTTAAAATTACTAAATTTTCTAATGGTAATAAGTATTGTAATAAACAGAAAAACCAAACAAACATTGAAGCTAATGAAGAATAAATTGAGAGGATCAAGATAATTTGGAGGGAGGGAGGTGCTTAGGGTTCTTATGGAGTATATCATGTTGGATGGTAGATTCACCAGAGTCTTTGCTAACCACTTTTTCCTCCTCTATCATTTTAGAAATAAGGTAAAGGTTTGTTTTCCTTATTACCTGCTATGTTCCATGAATAATAGTATTTAGGAATTTAGAAAAAATCCTAAGAAGAATCTGGTCCTACATGTTGGTATTATTCGGCTCATTCATGAGAACTTTAAAAACATGTAAGTTGTTCCTAACCCTATTTTGGCCTCAATCTCAGATGGTTACAATATTGAGTCTAGCGCATTTGAGGGTAATAAGGGTTCAGACCTGGAGTGGGCTGAGGGTGTCACTCTCCCTCCCAGTAAGAAAATGAAGAATACCCCTCTAGCTAAGCCATTGAATACAAAATCTAGTCCTGTGAATATTCCTCTTGGTATGTCTCTGGTGGAGAATGAAAAGATGGAGGAGCCCCTTGTTAACAAAGTAGTTTCCTATTCAGGGAATTCTCTAGATGAGAACCCTACTGACCCCAAAGATAAGGAGGACTCCTTTGCCTCTTTTCATACCTCTGACAAAAAAAAGACCCGATTCCCCGAGGGACCTTAACCTTGAAGACCACGATTTTAAGCCGGATAGAGAACTTCATGAAGATATTATTACTATGGCCACAAATGGAGTGGTTGATCATTTCAAAATTTTGAAATGGGCTTTCCATGAGATAAAGGATATCAGTCTAAAAACTAGGGCACTCACCAGTAAGTTGCAGTTGTTGGAAGATAAAGTGGCTTCTCAAAATTCGGTGGAGGTCTTATGGAATGTGGAAGAGAAGATGGCTATGGCGACATGATTTCAAAGAGCGATTGAACTCATTGACAATCTAATGAAGGACACTGAGAACAAGATCAAGAACTTAGAAAAGTAAATTGGTAAGATTAGGGAAATAATGAAAACTACCCTTGAGCATAACAACAGAATTGTCAAAAACAATGCCACTATCTTGAGCACTTTGGTGGAAAAAATGGAAAACACCTAGTAGGGGTCATTGATTGTGGATCTTGATGCTGAGAAGTAAAAAAATAAGTAGGAGGATTCTAGCCCTTCAAAGAGAACTAGAGCCAACCTGATAAAAAAGAGTGGATTCTTTGCCTCTCAAGACTCAGGACCTGAAGAAGGTGGCCTAGGAAATGTGCAACCTAGAATTTGAAGTTGCTAAGAATTTAAAGTCTCTCGGTTAGTTTAGGTTGTGTTTTTTGTTGTTGGCTTCTTGATGTCTTTTTGCTATCTTTTTTTTGGTGGCTACTATCCTTTTCTGTTTATTTTTGTTTTGTAGCCTTTGTGCCTCTAGGTACTCTAATGATCTATTTTATTTTGGCTTGTAAACTTTGTGGTTTTAGGTCCCTATAAAACCCATTTTTTCCTCTATTAAAAATGTTATGGATTCAAGAAAGTATTTTAAATAGATCTCTTGGGGGGTTGTTGATATTTTTTGGAATCTTGTCTATAAACAACTAGATTTATTTATATAAATTATAGTAAGGATTGATAGCTACAATCGGACATCATGGAACCAAAATGACCGAAAAAATATATCTCTAATACCTACATTGAACTAGATAATCATAGTCAAATACCACTATCCAAAGCATGGAAAAATGTTATAAATAAATTCCAAGGCTTAACACTACCAAAAAGAACAATCAATATTGATAAAATAGAAAGACAAGGAATAACATTATATCTGGATGGAGAGTGAAATCATTAAATTACAACTATATTCAACCAAACTTATTCTTTGAGTGTTACTCTAGTATGCAAAATGATCTACACATAGTTATCTAAAAAAATGAGGAGGCTCAATTACAAACCTTTTTGGTGTGTAAGTGGACACTTGACAATCACAAACCAATACAAAAATATAATTGTTCTTATCATCTAAATTATATTTTATTTAGTTGATTTACATTGGGTAATTTCTTTATTGTTTAGACTATATAGCTTTCTACTAAAATATGGGTAATTATTTTCATTTATTTTGTAAAAACATATATGCAAAAGCTTATTCTAATGCATGGAAGACTTATATACAAAAGGTCATCAACTACAAGCAATAAATGTTAATGGTCAACAATATACCATAAAAAAGTTTTATAAGTTTAACTCTTGTATTCTATTTCAAAACCATATTTACGATCAACACAAATTTAAGATGTTATATTATGTATAAATAAAATTGTGTCACCTAACATGTGTCAAAATATTTGTGAACTACATGAATTCCAAAGACTTAAATATACATATTTCAATTCCTCTAAACTAACTCTATATTAATTCTTGTATCAATGAATCATGTAAAGACACATCACTTGATATTTAATAAACCCTTATAAATTATATCGCTCACCACCTATTGTTGTTCAAAACCTACAAATTATTAATTAGCATACACCTATATAATATTGTATTAATTTCTAGTAAAATACATGAATTCATTTATAGATCTCTTTTTGAATTCATAAGAAATTTTATATAAATTACAATTAAGATGATTATTAGACCTCCTTCCCAAACAAGAGCTATTACTATATATTTTATTTCATCAATGTAGGTAACTTCATAGAAAAATATTTTCCTCTAAATTAGACTTATGTTATTTTTCTCCATTTCATCAAAATTAGATATTAGATTGGAATTTAATTTTCTCCCCCATCCATAATTGAAATTTGAGTCTCATCCTTTTGATTACTAGTTTTCTTGGTCAAAAAAGTTGCAATAAAGCAGTCATTTCAAACGCATTCACAAGTTACTAGAACTTTATTAATTATATAGAAAAAGATAGAGTTATTGGCTTAAGATATTCACACATGAACAATCTATCTTAGGGTAAAAGGGTTTATATCTTGTAATTAGCTTTGGAGGGTTTCACTTCCTTTAGTGATAGTCTATCTTCATGTCTGAATTTTCAAGATATATTGGAATTGGTGTGCTCAGATTCCTTTTAAGATTCTGAATCCTACTTTGTAATCAATTGTTGTTTTAATATTTTTTTTATCTTCTTATAGTGATTGTCCATCTTCACATTTGGATTTTTTCTTTTTTTTGTAATGGTGTGTTCCAAATCTTTTCAAGAATGGCATTCTTACTTTGTAATAAGTTGTTGTTTTAATATATTTCTTTGTCTTTATATTAAAAAACATTTAGTGGAAGCTATAGTTCAATTGTATAAAAAGATGTAAATTTTATTAATATGTAAAGACCATTTATTTTTATTACAAATAAGGTTTAATAGTATTATCGATTGGTTTTTCATTCTATTATTCATAGTAAATGATAATTTTACCATTTCTATTGATCCATTAATTAGAAATAGGACCCAAACAATAAATATATAATTGACTTGTAATATTTAAATACATTAAATATGATGTTTGGTTTTGTATTTGAGTTGATGAATATATTGGTAACCAAAGTAGCATACCTATCTTTAGTAGAATCTATTTAAAATACATGGAGAATTGTTCCTCTCCAAGCATCTATTTAACTTTTATATGACTAAATATAGAGGTCTGTATATCTATACATATATGTTTTATATATAATCCCTTGAATATATCCATAAAAATATAGATATAAATTTTGATTTATTTTTATTTACTTATAGATTTTTTCTTTCCTACTTAAAGATTTATTCTATAGTTTTTTATTTAATTAAGATTTTTGTTTTTTAAATTACTTTAGAATTATTTCAGTTATATATATTAATACGTACTCAAAGAGTTGTTTAATAATTTACTTTAAATATGTGTAATTTTGATTATGATAAAATTGAAAGGGCCAGTACTAGTTACAATACCCATTTATAAAGAATCCATAGAGGGAGAAGTCTAGTGACTCACATAAAATGAGGCAACCCTTAAGGAAGAGAAAAATTCACTAAAAGTGAGCTAGTTGGAACAAGAAACAAGCCATGCTTTTGACTAGAGAATGAAAGTGGAAGATAGAGATTAACTGGAAGAAACTAAGGCAACAAAAGCTAAGGAACTCACCGCCAAAACACCAACCTTACCAAAAAACCCTAGATCCACCTCAATAGGAGTCCACTTAACTTCAATAGGAGCAGAAAAGAAGAAAGATAAGAAGAGGAGACAATCCCCCCAATGCACCCACAAAGCCAATCTCTGCCTTAATAGGAGAACCACACAAAGTAGGAATCCAAAGAGAAAAAATAACAGCATAAGGGACAAGAGAATCTCCCTTATGGAGCCTAAAAATCTAGACAAAAAGTGACAATGAAAGAGACAAAAGAACATCATCAAGAAGATGAAGATCAACACCCCTCTTAGAAAGAGTAAATGAAAATTTGTTTTAAAAAACCACAAAAACTACCCCTATGAGGGTAAGAGACAAGGAGGTTCCAAAGAAAACACCCTAAAACTTTATAGCATCTAGAACCACCAAGATCAAGCAGACACCAAGAAAACCCACAATGTTGCACCTACATCGATAAACATAGCAAGAGAAGAAAAACTCCTTTATAGACAAAAGGTCTAGAACCTCCAAGGAAATAGGGCATGAACCCTACTTTACAATAGAGTAGAAACCCCAAAACCAACTACCTCTTAAAGAGAGAGTGGAGGACATGACACCTTGAGAAAAAAAATCCTCCCAACTGCAAACTAAACACTCCATAAAATTCACAACGAGCTTGGCTAGAAAAAGGAAAGTCATAAACTTCCAACCCTTTTGGCCAATAGGTAGCACCAAAAATATTCGGAACAACATCAAGAGGGAAACAATCTCCAAATCAAACCAAGCCACTTGCAACCACAAGATCTTTTGTAAAGAGACATCTCAAAAAGATAATGTCTTAGGAATAAAGAAAGATTGAAAGAACCTCCTAGCCAACAAAGAGATAAGAGACCCAAAAAGTGGAACCACAATAGTATTTCTGCCCAACTTAGAAATGGAGTGGATAAACCAAAGGAAACATAAAATACCATGTTGACAATGTCAAAGTAACAGAAAAAGGCTAGATGAAGGGAAATAAGGAAGACCCATGCTAAAGACAGAACACAGAGACAGTAGACACATCTACATCCTTAGCGCCATCGTCCTCATCATCTTCTGCAACATCAAATTTGAAATCCCCCCTGCAACTAGTTTTCCCACTCAGTCCCTTGCTCCTGTTGCCTCCCATCGTTTAACACATGTGCGATTTTTAAATATACATAATAATATTACTTATCAGTGTAATAAAAATCACTTTTACATAAATCTAGGCTAATTAAATAAATGTATATAAATAAAGTCACCATTAATCTAGATTTAAGTAATCATTGAAAATTGATAATAGCATTAGATGAATATTTTAAAATTGCATTAAGAAGGATGAGCCACTTATCTTTAAGAAGTATGACAAAGAAATAAGTATTAATTTCATATACAATTGATCACTTTCACCCAACAAACATTTCATATAATATGATCAATATTTGTGATTTTAATAGTTGTTGTTGTGCATTGAATCCATGCTCCTCAATGTCAAACATGAGTTCTTGAGAAATGACCCAATCCATGATGTTGATCTTGTAACTTGTGAGATTAATTTTGCTAATTGTAAGTTCTTGCAACCTTTTTTTACCTTGATCATTAGGATCTAATAGTACATAAGGCTTAGTGGAATTTAAAAATAACTTAGAGAACCTATTGGATTGTGGGGGATACATTGTTTAGATTTAACCCCCTTGATAGACTATATTTTTATTTGATAAGTAATTTCAAGCATATGATCAAAGTATATTTGAAGAAGATTTTTATTTAAAGAAATCATCAATTTTTAGTTTATATTTCAATGCCTTTTAGTGATATCAATTCATTGAAAAATTCAAACAAGTGCATTTTAAATGCATTTCGGTTGTTGACTATAGTTGCCTACATTATTATGTATTACCCTACATGTTAAATGTGTGATTTTTCTTATTAAGGGTAAAATAGGTTTTGAAGGGACTTGAAACCCTTTACAAATAGGTTTTCAAGGGACCTGATGTTAGAGTAATCAGTTATTTACTTTATTAATTAAACAATATTTTTTTAATTACTTAAAGTTCCCTTTTACCTCTTTTTCACTTAAGCTAACATTAGGTGCATAATAATTAATTACTTTATTAATTATTATTGTGCAAGCCTAGGGTTTTCCTTTTCAGGGTTTTCACCTATATGTGGTTGAAAACTATCTTTTGTATCATTATTCATTTTACATTTGGTGTGAATACATTGCCCCACATTCTTGAGCATTCTCTTTGTTGCTTCTCTTTGCTTCTCCTTGTAACAGGTATTATTTGCTTGCAAAGGTCACTCGGCTCCTATGAAGTTGTATCTTCCCAACTCCAACATGGTATTAGAGCTTCAGATCATTAGCTGCTTGTTCTTGTTTTGAGATTTTTGCATTGGAAGCAGATCTAGGGTTCTAAGTTTTTTTTGGTGGATTCAACATACTCCTATTTTTGGGTTCATTTTGGGCCAAAAAAAATAGTGCCATTGGATTCACAGCACCCAAAAACCCCTAAATTGACTGTCAATTTGTCGATTTTGGTTACAGTTGACCAAGGAAACAAGGTTTTTTTAATTTTTTGGTGCACTGCCCACACACACCGGTCGCACCGCCCGATGGCCACCGGCTGGCCACCCTCACGCCGCCCGTATCTGCCGCACTGCCCGTGTCCACCGTGCTGCCCTCAGCCGCCCCTGCCCCTATCGACCACTGCCTGGCTCTGCGCTCTACCGAGCTTCGTGCTCCGCCGACCTCCCTACCGGCTCCATCCACCGACATCCGCCGAGCCCACCAATGCCGAGCCCGCCGACCTTCTGTCAGCTCTCCTAGCCCGATGGGTGGTCACATGGTGGCCGTGGGCTTCACCATAGCTCCAGTCCCCTAGTCTGCCCAGCTGACCAGGGGCTCCTTTTTTTAGCTCCAGGGTGCTAAAGGGGGTGTGATAGGGCTTTTTATGCTTCTTTCATTCAATCGGGCATAAAATGGTCATTTTTTCTCCATTTTTTTTAAAAAAATAGGCATTGGAAAGTTGGTTTCGGCACTTATCTGATAGTGCAGGAATTTTTTCTAAATTTTACCAGTCTAGATATTATTTTTCCAGTCGAAGTGAGGTCTTCTTTCTTCACCTCTGGGGTCATAGAAGGTGCAAACGGACTCCATTTTTCAAACTCGAATAGGCGTTGGAAAGATCTCAACATGGTCTATTTAGATATGTGATTTATTTTATCAAATTTTTCACTAGGTATACAAGAATTTGTTTTGAAGTATTTTTTTCTTATGCATTGCTTCCTCCTTCTCAGCTTGTACTAGGGTTTGGGTTTATCTCTTGTGGGGGGTATTTTTTCTCTTGATTTTTGTCATTTATATCAGAAAACCAGAACACTAAAAATCTCAAAAAAATCAAACCCTTCTGCATCTTTTGTCTATTCTGAAAGATCACATAATAAAAAAAAAACCACAAGCAGGTACAGGTGCAGGGTTTCATGGCAGACTCTTCAGTTGAGCTACTCACATCACATAACTATCACACTTGGAAGTCTTGCATGATGAGGCTACTTAGGTCACGAGGGTTATGGTCTTGTTTAGATGAGGTTCAGCCTTAGTTGCAGTGTCCTTTTGAGATTATGCAGCACAGGAACAAGATGGATGAAGCTATGGGTTCGCTATGCATGCATGTTTCAGACAGTCTTTGTTTTCACCTCCATGCTTTCCTCACTCCTCGAGCCATGTGGCTGAAGTTTGAGACACTTTTTGGGGCCATTAATGAGTTTCGAGCATTACAGATTGAGGCAAAACTAACTTCACTATTACCTGAATCATTTCCCACTATTGAGGATTTTTTGAACAAGTTCAAAACTATCCACACTATTTTACAGGGTTGTGGCAAGAATAAGACAGACACAGAGTGTATTTACTTGATTCTTTTGAAGCTTTGTGGTCCATTTCAAATATTTGCTTCTTCCTTCTATTCCACCATGGATGGTCTGGATGCCAGTTTTACCATGCCTACCTTTAATTTATTTTGTGAGCATTTGTCTCAGGAGCAGTCTCACCTTTCTCAGATGGATATGCTCTCAGGATCAAAAAACAAAGCATTGGTTGCTCAGTCACCTAAGGGGAAACATAAGCAGAAACTAAGGCCTAAGAAAGATTTTGCAGGTAGTGAGCATTCCTCCAAACCTCCTCCTAAGTCTGATTCTAAACCACCATTTAATCCAAAACATGAGAAATCTTCAAAGTCTAGTGAGTCTTCCTCCAAGACTAAGGAGAAATCAGGAGACACTTGTAGTTTATGTGGCAAGCAAGGCCATCCAGTTTCCAGGTATTAGAAACGATTAGAGGCTTTAGAGGAAGCCATGCAACAACAACACATCTCCTCACCTCAGTCTTCTTCTTCTTCCATAAGGAAAGCCCATGCTCTCACTACTAGAGCATTGACCAATGGGTCCACTTGGATTTTAGACTTTGATGCTTCTCACCATATGACTCACACTCAGCAATTGGTCACTTCTCTTGCCTCTTGTGGTACTTCATAGATTGTAGTGGGTGACTCTTCACAACTTTTCCTCTTGGGTTCAGGTTCTGTCTCTTTGGGTTGGGGGCACTCTACAAGATGTTTTGGTTGTTCCTAACATCTCGACGAACCTTTTGTCTGTTTATTAAATTTGCCACACTAGATCTGGTAAGACAGTTGAGTTCTCACCACATGATGTGGTTATTCGGGACCTCCATGACACTGATTTGGTTTTGCTACTGGGAGTGTTGATATTGCATCTCGTCTTTACAAATTTGAGGGATTTGAGCCTTTTGAGGGTACAGGTTCATCTCTTATAGCACATTCAGATTCAGTGAGTAATATTTGGCATGAGCATTTGGGCCATGTTAGTTATAGATATCTTCAGCAGATGAGTACACAGGCACTTCTTCTTGGTCTTCCACAGATTTCCTGCACTGACAGTGTTTATCATGGTTGTGTGCTTGGCAAGCATCGCAGGGATCCCTTTCCGAAGGGAAGTGCCAGTCATGCTTTGACACCCTTCAAGTTGATTCATAGTGACCTCATGTCATTTCCCACTCCTTATTTTTCAGGGGCCAAGTATGTACTCACATTCATTGATGACTTCTCCAAACGCACATGGGTGTACTTTCTTAAGTACAAGTTTGATGTCTTTGATTCCTTTCGATTCTTCAAGATATTTGTAGAGAAGTAGTCTATCCTTTCTATTCGGCGGATACATATAGATAATGGGGGGGAGTATGTGAATCAGGCTTTCAGAGATTTTTGCACTGAGCATGGTTTGTAGCATCAGTTTTCTGTTCTCTACACCCCTCAACAGAATGGTATCCCTGAGAGAAAGAACATGACTTTATGAGAGATGGATAATTGTATAATTCAGTCCAGGTCCATGGATTCATCTTTTTGGGATGAGGCAGTCAATTGTGCCAACTATATTCAGAATCGAATGCCTTACAGGACAATTCGACATATGACTTCTGAGGAGGCTTGGTTTCATGACAAGCCTGATATTTCATCATTTCGAGTATTTGGTAGTGAGGCATGGGCATTTATTCCTGATGCTCAAAGAAGAGCCATAGAGTGGAAGAGTCGACCCCTCTTTTTTTCGGCTACTATGAGGATGTTAAGGCATATAGGTTGTTTGATCCTGATTCCAAAGAGGTTCTATTTCAATAGGATGTTCAGTTTGATGAGTGCCTTCCTCCACTTGATACCCTATCTCCAGTGTCTACTTCACTACCTACTCCATGCACTACAACTCTTCAGGATTATTTTGAGGATGATTCTGATGAGGATATTGATAATCCCCCATCTCCACCTGCACTTGCTCCACCTTAGAGGCCCAAATGGGCTCGCTTTACTATTGAGGCGACATGATCTATGGCCGGTGATCCTTCAGACACTCGTCACACCCGTTCTCATACTGCAGGTTCTAACTTTTTGAGTCATGCTCTTTCAGAGGATCCTTAGAGGTTTTTAGAGGTGACAGGTCACCCTGAGTGGGATTGTGCTATGGAGGAGGAGTATTTTTCTTTGATGAGGAATAGTACATGGGATCTCTATCCTCTTCCTAAGGGCAAAAAGATGGTTCAGTGCCGATGAATGTATCACACCAAGTATGTTGCTGATGGTTCTATTGATAAGTACAAATCACGTCTTGTTGTGAAGGGTTTCTCCCAGGTTGAGGGTATTGATTACTCTGAGACATTTGCCCCTCTCACCAAGATGAATTCTATTCGTTTTGTACTATCACTTGCAGCTTCTAGGGGATGGCCCATTTTTCAGATGGATGTGAAGTGTGCCTTCTTGCATGGAGACCTTCAGGAGGAGATCTATATGGAGCAACCTCAGGGATTTGTGCATAGTGCTTCTTTAGTTTTCCGACTTCAACGTTCATTATATGGTCTCAAACAGGCCCCTCGAGCTTGGTATGAGAAGATGGACTCTTTTTTGCTCTCCACTAGTTTCACTCACTGTCATTCTGATCCCACAGTCTATATTCAACATCTTGAGGGTGAGATCCTGATTCTTGTGCTCTATGTTGATGATCTTCTCATCATAGGTAGCTCATCCTCTATAATTCAGCATTCTCAGCTAGCCTTGATGGAGCAATTTGAGATGATAGATCTCGGCCTTCTGCACTATTTTCTTGGTCTTCAGGTGATTCAATCTTTAGAGGGGATCTCCATTTACCAGTAGAAGTATTCTCTTGATATGCTTCAGCACTTTGGCATGCTTGATTGCAAGCCTACCCCCACACCATTTTAGTCAGGGGTTGTTTTGACTACTACTTGCCCCACTCCTTTAGTAGATTCTACACTTTACAGGAAGTTGGTTGGCAGCTTGTTGTACCTAACTCACACTTGTCCTGATCTTTCCTTTGTGGTTGGCCTTGTCTCTCGATTCTCCCATGATCCTCATGAGAGTCATTTGCAAGCTACTAAGCGTATTTTGAGGTACATTCAAGGCACCACTTCATATGGCATTCACTACACATCAGGGGATCTTCACATTTTTGGCTACACTGACTCAGATTGGGCTGGTGATGTCAATGATCGGAAGTCTACTTTTGGCTTTGTTTTCTTTCTTGGCTCTGGTCGTATCATATGGTTGTGCAAGAAGCAGACTACTCATGCATTATGATCTATAGAGGCTGAGTACCAAGCTGTTGTGCTCGCTATTCAGGAGATTTTATGGCTTCGTCAGTTGATGACTGAGTTTGGTTTTCCTCCTGATAGTCCCACTATTCTTTGGTGTGACAATCAGAGTGCTATACACATTTCTCGCAACCTGGTGGAGCATCAGCGGATGAAGCACATTGAGCTTCATATGCATTTCATCAGACAGTTGATTTAGGATGGTTCTCTCATCTTGGACTATATTCCCACTGCCGAGCAGGTTGTAGACATCTTCATGAAACATTTTGCATCTCCGCACTATCTTTAGTTACGCTCTATGCTTGGGGTGAAGGAAGTTGTCCTTGGGGAGTCTTTATGAGGCCTTCCTCCCTTCATGTTTCTTTCAGCATGTTCTTTCATCTCTTTTTGGAGAGGAGTTTTTCCCACTCGGTTTTCTCCTTTTCTTCATTTCATAGAGATTTCTTTGTACTTGGGTACCTGATCTGGCCTTGTTACTGGAAACCATTGCTTTTGCTTTCAGTAGCTTCTTCTAGGTTTTAGCTTCTCCCTAAGTTTAGCTTAAGGGGCAGTGTTAGAGTAATCGGTTATTTACTTTATTAATTAAACAATATTTGTTTAATTACTTAAAGTTCCCTTTTACCTCTTTTTCACTTAAGCTAACATTAGGTGCATAATAATTAATTACTTTATTAATTATTATTGTGCAAGCCTAGGGTTTTCTTTTTTAGGGTTTTCACCTATATGTGGTTGGAAACTATCTTTTGTATCATTATTCATTTTAGATTCTGTGTGAATACATTGCTCCACATTCTTGAGCATTATCTTTGTTGCTTCTCTTTGCTTCTCATTGTAACAAGTATTATTTGCTTGCATAGGTCACTAGGCTCCTATGAAGTTGTATCTTCTCAACTCCAACACCTGAAACCCTTTACAACTATTTTTTGAAGGGACCGGAAACCTTATAGAAAAAGGATTTGGAGGGACCTAAAACCCTATCATAACATGGGATGCTGCCAAAAAGTATAACGAAGTGAACCAATAGCCTGACAACAGAAGTCAAAAGAGAAAGACTAGCCAAAACACATTGCACCAAAAAAGTTTTGAAGGGTCCCCAAAAGCCTTTTACAACCAAGTTTTATAGGGACCCAAAACCCTATGAAAGTAAATAACATTTCCTAAGATAATCCTAGCCAACTAGAAGCAAGACCACAATGGTAATTTTTTTTCTTAAGACGCAAATATAAGATTCCATCACCATTCTTGACCTTCACCTTCATGGGAGGAAATATAATAGAAAAGAAAAAGGAAAAAAAAAAACTCCTTAGCATCAATAGGAGAATACACCACCTCTATAGGAGGAAAAAACAATGACTTCCTATTCTTAACCTCCAACCCTCAATAGGACCCATTCTTAACCTCCAACCCTTAATAGGACCCATTTTTAACCTCCAACCCTCAATAGGATAAAGAAGAATGAAAATAAAATAAGGACAATAAAAGCTCCATATCAACCAGACCATTTTTAAACCCTCAACCACACCAACTTGCCCTAGCTCCACCTCAATGGGATGGATCTTCACCTCAAATGGAAAATAATAATTGAGGATGTAGGAAGATGGTAAAAACACCAAATAAAAGAGTAGTAGAGGATCCCTTTAACAACGAAATCAATTGGGTCAACATAAAAAAAATTAAGCATAACCTATTCATGAAAACCAAACTAGAAACAAAGGAAGCAAATGCACCTTTAGAGAGATTTAACCTTTGAAATCTCAAGGAATGAGAGTGAAAAATAAACGAAAATAGAGGATGTAAAGCCCCACCCACTCAACACACCTGAGAGGTTGCACCTATAACAATCCTAAGATAAGATGGCATACTTCAAAATCAAAATCTAAAACTACAGAGAAACTACACTAGATAGTTAATAAATCCCATAGCCAATAGACCCTACACAAACTAGAGGCCAATATGTAATGGGAGAATCAACAACCAAATAAAGAGAAGGGTTAACCTCATCTGAAGCCCAAACATCACAAAATATCATGCACCCAGTCAAGGGAGCCACCAGAAAAAACTACCATAACTCTCTGAGACTCCACCACAACGTCTAGTTGTACCTACCAAGGCCTTTCAACCACTAAAAAAGGAAACAGAGGACCAAAACCATCTACCTCATCCTCTGAAATGACCTCCTCTAGTTCTATAATAATAGAAGAAACCAGAAGCGTGTCCTCATTCCTCTAAAATAGTAAATAATGGTAGTGATCACCCATGAAACACCATTTAACCCATCCACAACTCGAAAAGATAACACCAGAGAGCCTTCAAAGCCAACAAACATGATTCAATCATAGGAATCCAACTCCACCCACCATAAATGTGTGACTACAACAACAACACACACAAAGGGGCCTCCATCCACCTTAGTGGAGCTCCAAATTTTTTGAAATTATTGAGTGATACCTAGGTCTGATAAAGTGTTTGGAGCCTTTTTCCCCAAATATAGGGAAGGGTTTTGGCTTAGAAAACCCTCATTTCACTATTTTGCATCATGAACCCTCACTCTTTTAATTTCATATTCACTTGTCACAGCTGGTTACTGGTATTTTAAGTAATCACTTGAGCCTTTGAAGGTGTGTTTCCACTGACCCCTTTTGTTTAGAGTGTCGGTCACCCCTCACATTGCTCATTTCAAATATTTCCTAGAGATGGGCCAAAAATTACTTTTTCAAATGACTTAAGTCTAAGTCATGTTTTCACAAGGGTCAAACTATTGTAGGCCTAGCAATGACCCTATTTTTACAACTAATTTTGTCATGTGTGCAAGTTGAGGAGCTTTTTGATTTCAAGATCTAATCCGAGCCATCCCCCGTTGGCTCATAGGTTTCAAATGTCGAGTTGTTATTTGGTTGTTCCCTACTGGATCACAAGGAAAAGGTAAGCGCTTATTAAGAACTATGAGGTTTGTGAGCTTGTGAAATGTGGATTCATTCACCAATGAGGGAAGTGGGTTAAACCTGCAGATGAAGGATGTGGATTCTGACCTAGATGAACACTATTGGATGAAAATGGATGAGAAATTATCAAAGGGAATTCAAATGTAGTCAAATCAATGCAAGTTTTTTGATCTACCACCTTATCAATGGATCGACAGTTAACATTAAAAAATAGAAACATGCATATGATTGCCATTTTTTCTTTGCAAAGAACAAGCACTAATGAATGGTGTATACTCCTAAGGAGTGTTCAAGTTGATCTTCGTGCGTATGATGAATTAATTTATTATAATCATGAAGAATGATATGTGAATTTCCATGCACCTAGGAAGTTAATGGTGATGAATTGAACACCAACGATTGATCACTTGTATAAACTTGTGCATGTTCTTTCATTGAAAATTGATGATTGATATAACCAAATTGCTCAATAAATGCGGGTTGAGGGTTGTCATCTTCATCATTGCAATCACGAGTCTGAATTTCTTGTGTTTGTGTAGTGAGTGGTGACTATTATAGTTTAGTTTTGTAAAATTGCATACTTGATTAAGATGAGTAAGTCGTCTGCTTCCTTGCTATTAGTGCAAAGATCTTTGAGGTTTAAATTGCAAAACCCTCATTGTGATTTTCCAGCGCACAAATAAAACACTCCTAAGGATACTTCAATTTTGAAGAGAGAATGCAAAGAGGACACCCATGTCAAGAAGCCCATATCAGTTGCTACTATAAGAAACTCTTGAGTGAGAGGCCAAGCTACCACTACAAAGGTGATAGAGGTAAAGGGAAAAGAGGTTGTGAGATTCATGAGGGGAATATTATGAAAGATTAGGTACAATTGAGATTCTTATGGATGATAGAATTCCATCACATCTATCACTAATAGCCCATCTGATAGTGATACCAAAATGAATTTAGGGTACCAATAATACCTCATGATTTTGAACCAACTAGATATGCCACAGGAAGAGGTGATTGTGGTGTCCACAATTTCTATAAAGACTTCGAGCAGATGTGATTATTACATGGCAGGCAAGGACAAATATGAAGAAGGAGCAGTGGTTTCTCCTTTGGTTGTTCCAAAGATGTGAAGTGGGCATGTGTATCATGGCTCTACTGTTGGTGTTTTTTTTAATTTTGGGTGATGGAAGTGGCATTTGGGTCATAATTCTGGTTGCGATAATGATATTGTTGTGGTGGTTTTTCTTGTGTTCTTTGCATATGATGGTTTTATGTTTCTATGCTAACCATGGATGTTTGTAAGGTTGATGCTATGAATATTTTGGCTCGACATGGACGTGGAACACAAGGTTTCATTGGTGGTTGGGGTTACTTTTGTAGACATCCAAAAATAACATTATGCATTCCACTGTAACTAACATCATGCATTCGTTTCTTCTACTAATCAATTAAAGCAATTTATTGATTTAATCCTAAGGTTCATCAAGCTTAATTAAATAAATCAAATTATTTAATTAAGTTCCTAAGGTTCTTCTTATTTGATTTAATAAATCAAACTGATTTAAAATCAAATATCAAATCCCTAAAATCCCCTAAGTTAATTAATCTAAATTAATTAACTTCTAATCATAATTATCATTCTCTAGCTTTTGACTCAACTAGAGTCAAATCTAAACTCCTAACTAACCCACCCACTTGCATCAATAAATCAATTTATTGATTTATTAAAAAGAGTTATTTTCCCTCAATAACTCTCATCTTTGACTTTTTTGAACAAAGATTATTCCCCCCAAAACCCTCAACAACATGCATTTATTGACATTTTTCAAATTTGAATGGGCACATTGGCCAAAACTTGCACAAGCTTTGACCAATCCCATTATGACAAGTGTCTCTATCCTATTGGATGGGATATAGTCCCACATTGCCTAATTTTGGCCTCTCTTCTATCAACTTTTCCTATAAATGCAAGGCATTTTCTCTCATTTCTACAACACACTTTGAAGGTATCTAAACTATAGGCAACTTGAGCTCATAGCTACTCATTGTCTATCTCATTTGGCTTAGAAAGGGATTGGGAAAGGGCTCTCTCACATCTTCATGGAGGGCACCAATCCATCATAGAATAGGTTGTATTTCCTTTTCTCCATGCATGTTTGGTTTAGCTTTAGCATTTTGTTTGGAGTAAATGAACTATAATATTCTATGAAGATGGATGAATCTACATAATCAATGTGTAAGATTTCACCATCCTACAAATGGCGCTAGAAAGAGGGCTTGAACTTTTACATTCACTATGAAAGAAAATATTATTTCTTGTGTTCTGGGTCAGCTTTGTTGGAATGCATTTTGCAGGATTTTTTATATCTATAGATGGCTCTAATGGAGAACCAAATTTAAATGACATTTTATTGTCTTGTTTGGAACATAAGCTATAATCAGTATTTTAATCTGAAACAAAGTTTTTCCTCTGGAGTTTTGATTTAGAAGCTATCCTGTGGAGTTTATTTTAATTTTTATTTGCAGGTATATCCTAGCAGAAGGTGCATGTTTATTCTAACAAAAAGAAACATTTAAAATCCACTGCGGGCCTTGCATTCTAAATCTTAAAGTCTACTCTGCCAAGTCTTTATTTCCCTAATACCAGTTGATACGTAGATTGGAACATAGAAGTTTTTATTTCTACTATTTTCTATATCTGTCATGTCTTTTGAAAATATTGGCTTCAAACAAATTTCTTCTTATACATTGTAATCTGATTGTGTTCTCTTTTCCTTTGAAGAATAGCCACGAATGAGGAAGGTATACATAAGCGCCATCTCAACAAAAAAATAAATAAATCACTAATGTACTGATTGTGTATTAGTCATATAATCCTTTCAAATAGCTTGCTTTGAAGTTATTATCCCTGTCGGCGAAGGTATTCACCTTTGCTTTCATTACAGTGGTTATGGTTTTATTTTGTTTCTGAAGTGAGAAGCATTATCGCTAAGCTCAACTCTATTTTTTATGTAAACACAGTCTTTTGTTGATCTGCCTTTCCAAAATACTTTGCATTGATGTAAGTCTTTTCAGATTTACGATCAATTCATCCCCTGCAAGGACTTCCACCTATTCCCTGACACCAAATCTTTCTAAACTTTGCAATTACTTACCTGCTACTCTCATAGCTGTAACTTTGCATAAGCCCACTTGGTCAGGGGAAGCTAACACTCAATGTTATGTATCTTGTCTCCCCTGTGCGAACTTAGTCTCCCACTAATCTATGATAGCTACACAAGACTTGCACTAGGTTTCATTTAAATTGCTAGGCATGCATTCGATATGAGTCTCTTCAGTTACTATATTTAAGGGTTGCACATATGGGTCCTAACTGCAAACAAGATGAATCACATTCTAATAAATTTTGCAACCTATGTTTCTTTTTTGGAAATGGCGCTAGTAGGTCCGCCCTGAAGCACTCATAGCCTTGAAGCATTAATAACTGCAAGTAGTTCTGCATCACTTCAAACTACCAGCTGGGATCCCATCTAGGCTCACGTGAATACTCCAGCAGTGTCTCTCGTCTAGGTATAGGATGCAAATCCCCAACAAAGATCTGATAGTAGAATTGATAAAATGCGCTGCATTAAATCACTATCACTGTTGACAACTTGTTACCATCAATATTGAGTCTTCCAGAGAAAATAAATCAAGTAGTTTTTGTTGAGTATTTACTCCTCCAATTATGTCATAGCTAGCAAGAGGGTATTCTAGTGATTTCTGGAATATTGTATGATCTGTTGAAACATAGTTTTCAAGTCACTTCTCGATGTCTATTATCCTGCTTATTAATCATCAATACTTTAGTTTTCTTGGTCTGTTTGCATGTTTTTTATCTTCAGAAACTTTCTTAGTTTCCTCATTGAGCGTACGGTTATTATTCTGGCGAACTAAGAATACATTGCTGCGAAGGTTGGTGTAAGTAAGTAATTGTTACTTCTTTGAATATGTAGTAAGTAAGAATACGTATTTTGAAACTATCAGCATTCATTTCTTCTAGTTGCCTTTAATCCCACTGGATAGTTTGACTGTTGCATCTGGCAAAACAAAGAAGAAAAAAAAAAAGGCCCAAAATAAGCATGTCAAACATATACTTTCGATATATACTTCCTGATGTTGTCTTCCTCACTGATGTTCCTACATTTAACCAATGTTACTTCTTTCTTATTGATGATGATTTATAGAAGAACTTTAGTTTGTTGTGCTAGCTGTTATGATCAGACTGTTGGATTAAATGAGTTACTCATACTATGGATGTGGACTATGGTGCTAAGTGTTACTTGCTTCAACTGTTACCTTAAAAATTGCAATTAGATTGAAAATGTTTTAGATTGAAATGTTTCTAGCTGAAAAGGTCCAGAATGGGAGCGTCATTGGTATTACTGATAACGAACCTTTCTTATCTCTGTGGTGGCGAACTAAGTGATGATCATGCTCGTCTCTAATTCTGAAGTTGTAATGAGGCATTGAAATTTGTACTGCATTCATTCACAGTTTGGTCTGCTAGCTGAATCCCTCACTCACCATGCAAGTTCAGTACTATCATAATATTTAAGCACTGACAAGTTATATCTGTTGCTGAGTAAATCTTTATACCTTTTGACATTAAATCTGCTAGATTTGCTTTTTGAAAACTGCAAGTGAAATTCTCTGATCGTATCTAACATTTGCTGATTGCTAGTCAGGGAGCCATGAAAACATCTTCGAATATGTTTGTGTCATATGATGTGAATTTTTTCCCACACCGTGGTTAGTTACTAATTTCGAGAACAAAGCAATTGTATCTCTTCAAATGCCATATATTAAACAATCTACTCTCACTGATATTTTCTCCTGCCTGTACAAATCATGCATGATTATTAAAGGTCTGTGTAGCAAAATATATTCCTAAGTGTTATCTAGGCTTGACGCCTTCACCACGGGAAACTCCATTTGTGCTTCAATAAATCTAATCACTTAAGAATCTCACACAGGGGTCACATATTGCTACACTATTTATTTCATTAATGCAGGTATGATGATAAAGTCTTTATCAAAACATAACATTATAAGGTAGGAGATCTAAACTTGGAAGGAATCTAAAGATCATCCTTTTTTATTGAGCTCATGAAGCTCACACTGATGAAAATGTGGCTGCTTGGTGGGTGTCTAGCGAAGATTCTATGCCTTAAACCTTATCTAAATGATTTCCTAAGTATTCTGGATTGAGTAGAATGCAAGTGTGACCTTACCTTAGGAAACATTTTGAATATCTCCTCAGAACCATGGTATAGAGGAAATATAAGGAGCAGACTATATTGGTAAGTAGATATGCAATGTTGGTGGTAGGAAATTTTATCTGTTATTGGTATGATAACAAAGTGGAATATTTCAAGAAAGGTTTTGATGCTAAGTTTGGGGCCTGATTTCTTGTAATCTTCTCTAGAGGACATTTTGTGACTATTTTAATGATTATGTTTTAGAGGAATCTTTTCAGAATTATAATAATTGAAGACGTGATTGTTTGTATGTCCCAACATGTAGATGAAATGTTTTGTGTAACACTTAAGTTATACCTTGATTTATGCATTAAAACTAAAAGGTTTATATTACTGAAATACAATGTTGGGTGCTTCATTAATTTTTGAGATGAATCTTATTTCTAATGAACTTTGTGTTTTTTTAATAGGTTGAAACTAAAGGTTGAAGGAACAAGGTTGACATCAAGATTGAAATTGGAGGTGTTGACATTGTGATCAAGCGAAAATGAAGATGAATATGGTGGACTTGGAGGTTTTCTTGCAAATAGAAACTTGAAATAGCATTTTTTAATGCTTGATTTGACAATCTTAGAGCTTCCATTTACTACCCTTTTTTTTTGTTTTTAGCTAACTCACCTTTCAATTTGGGCTTAAAATCAATCAATGGCTTGATCTTTTCAAAGTTGGTTAAAATTGAACCTTAGACACTTACTAGATTTCAATTTGGGATTAAAATTGAACAAGGCAACTTCACATTTCAATTGGTGCTTTTAAAACGAACTCATAATTGTTTTGAGGAATTTAAAATTGAACATTGTAAACTTTTTTGCAAAGTAGTGTCATTTAAAAAGGCGTATGCGCTTCTCTCGCGCTTCACGGCGATCTTGAGAATCAAAAGTCTTTTTGGTGACCCTAAGTTGCATAAAAGATTGCCTCCACACTTCAATTTGGGCATTTTAAAATTGAACAAAACATGCGAGTGTGAGCACGATATATTGCGGAGGTTCTCCCCTTTGTTTTTCAACAAGGTTGTGTGAACGATGGGATATGTTAGCGGCATTGTTTAACTTAGAGGGCCTGCCTTGTGGGAAAAAGTAATCACCCAAGGGAATGACCCAACCGGGAACACGCTAAAGCCAAGCGACTTCCACCCGGGATATAAGTGTGGATATTGGAACAAAGGCCAATATCACGAGGATTATTCCGACGAGATGGACAGCAATGGACTCTCGCCGACGTTGGATAATCCCCCATGAACGGAATGCCCGAATTAGAACCCTTGTTTAGAAATTGGCCAAAACCTTATCTATCTTGTTGGTGCAAGAGGTCATGTCCTCTGAAGCCGCCCCACATAACATGCGGTCTTGTTGTGGAAATGGAAAGTATGCCATGGGAGATTCATGGGTACTAATGCTTGGCTGACCCGAATAAGTGAGTGCCATGGAGGGGAGCCAGTGTGGTCAAGCATTTAGCCATTCGCACAAGATATGTGTAGCTGGATTTATCCAAGTGGGAACCCAACAAGGTATTGTCTCATCAACCTAGGAGTGTGAAAGTGCTTGGAAAAAATACATTGCTTGATCTTGAAAACATTTGGAAAACAAACATACACAAAAACCTTGAAATTTCAAACACCTTGTGGGGAACAAATACCTATTGACGAACTTGCCCACTCTTGCTTTCCCTAGGAATCACATTCCTAGAGGTTTCTAAGTGTGCAAATTCTATCATCATTTGTTTCCAATAAGGATAAACATAAGGAACTTTTGCCCTATTTTCCTCGATTTCCACACAAAGGACATTGTGGGATGAGAAAGAGAATGGGACACTAGACATATAGTTTGAAAACCTAAGCAAGCAAGTGTCTTGGATAAAAAGAACCTCATTTAACCAAGATAAAGAGACAAATTGGATTACACATGTGTTTTCTAACATGATTTCCCGCAAGATCAAAATCCCAAAGCCAAAGTTCAAGAAGCTTAGTCTAAAAGCTCGTGAGGAACGTCTTGAGAGACTTTTCGAATTCAGGGAAAGATTGGTTTATAACTTTTACAGAAAAGCCTCAAGGAACAATCCAGCATTATATGCATTTTATTGTCAACAAAATCCCGAATTGTTTCAAAGGTTTGCATTTCTCCCATAGGAAGTCAAGCATGTTTTTCAACACCTAGGTTTTGTAAAGAGAGAGTCACATCTAGGTTAAGGTTCAAGATCAAAGTTGTCATTCCCATTCATTCATCCATCAAATCAAAGTCTCATTTCATCATCAAACCTTTTTGAGAACTCTAGAATCAAACATCACACTAAACTTAGAGGGATAAATCAACATCATCATATCTTGGCTTAACACACTTAACCAACATAGTCTCAAATCATTGAACAAATTTTCTTTGAGATAACACAACTTCTTAAAGTCTATTAGTTCTCCAAAACATTGGCATAACACACTTTGTCAATTCATCCACTTTTGTGCAAGTTCCCTTAGGATAACACAACTTCCTAGGGAAAACAACTTCACAACCAATCTTGTTTGACTTAACGCATCTAGTCAAATTATCACATTCAAATCAAATCAAAAGCCCTTTCAAATTTTAGCACATATATTCAAAAAGTTTTCCAAAGGTTTCATTCACTCATCTCATCCGTTTTAACACATCATCATCATCACCATCTTTGATCTTTTAGCTACCCTAGTTCTTCTCTTTTTGGACTTAAAGGATTAGGATCGAACAAATCCCTATTTTTATGGTCCAAACAAGATCTCAACACAAGAAGGACATGGAGAATATTAGAGACATATCAACTTCTATGGACATGAGTCATCTAAATATCGAAGTGAACCTAGCAGGATCAAGCAATCCCCCAAGCAGCTCTCCCTTATCATCACAAAATCTTCAAGAGGAGAGTCATCAAGAGGATGACATAAATGAAGACATAGGGATGACACCAGAGGAAATCATGGAAATGATTCAAAATCCTAAGAACCATAAAATTGTTAGTGCTATGTTCAAATGCATAAATTCAATAGAAAGAGGAGGGGACATGCCCCCTCCCAACCTTAACACAAGCACTAGTGCAGTTGCATCCCCATTGTCAAACATCAATCAAGAAGTACCTTGCATCACCTCAATCATCACACCAACCTCCCCGATTGTGAACAAGGGGAGTGCCATGTTCCAAGAATTGCAAGAACACCGCCTTGTGGCTAATGAAGAAGCAATCATCACCCCTACATTTATTTCGAAAAACTCATTTCACCCTTACATCCCACTCACATTTCATAATCTCGCTGGTTCATCCTCATTTCACGCCACACCAGCTTATCAATTGAACATACCAACTCCCCCACTATATGAGGAAGTTGGTTTGCTTGGAACGACAGAAGCTATCAATCCTTTCTCTTTCCAAAGTGGTGCGCCATCCCTTCCCCCACTTCCTTTCACATCTGCATCACCTCCTGGAATAGGTCTTCCACCTTTAACCATCAAAAATTTTGCTAATCCAAGCAATTCGAC
Source organism: Sequoiadendron giganteum (assembly GCA_007115665.2). Taxonomy (NCBI): domain Eukaryota; kingdom Viridiplantae; phylum Streptophyta; class Pinopsida; order Cupressales; family Cupressaceae; genus Sequoiadendron; species Sequoiadendron giganteum. The sequence goes on along the minus strand of CM021107.1, from coordinate 592,267,758 downwards.
CACCACTTTGAACTCGCTTCTTTTGCCCATATCCTCACAGCAAATCGCAACCATTCCTATCACCACGGTTAATGCATCTATTGGTCCTCAAGTCTCCCAAAGCATGCCTCATCAAGGACCAATTGTCTCAACCACCCCACCCACAACCCAAATCACAGTCACAACCACAATCCCTCCACCCGCCACGACAGTTGGCATGATTCCTACTCCACCACCAATCCCACCGCCAAAGCACAACATGACCAATTCATTCTCCATCATGTTGCGAAACGCACAACAAGCTGCCCACCAAAAGGCACTCCAAAAACAACAAGCCGCACAAGCGTAGGTGCAAGCTCAAGCTCAAGCACAAGCCGCACAAGCGCAAGCACAAGCTAAAGCTCAAGCACAAGCCACACAAGCTCAAGCTCAAGCACAAGCCGCACAAGCGTGAGCAAAAGCACAAGCTCAAGCTCAAGCACAAGCCGCACAAGCACAAGCACAAGCGCAAGCTCAAGCCCAAGCTCAAGCTCAAGCCCAACAAAAGACACAAGCTCAATACCAAGCGCAATTGCAAGCAATCCACCTGCAAGACTTTCAGGCACAACACCAAGCTAAACAACAAGCTTTATTGTCACAACAGCAGCTCGACCAACAACAAGCGATGTTGGCAAAACAACAGCTAGACCAACAACAAGCGTTACTAGCTCAGCAACAACTTGACCAATAGCAAGCTTCATGGGAACAACAGCAGATGGACCAACAACAAGCGCTATTGGAACAGCAACAGCAAGATCAACAACAAGCGTTGTTGGCACAAATGCAAGCTTACCAACAAGCCCTAAACGCACAACCAAGCTCGCAGCAAACGCCGACTAGTACACTCCCCACCCATCAAACACCTCCAACACCTCACCACTCATTCATCCCTCCCCCCGACCCAAGAAAAGATGTCGCAACATAGATCAAATTGCTTTCGCAGCAGGTGTTGGACTTGCAAGCAGGAAAAACCACAAGGACACCAGGCAACTTGTGCCCTTATCCGTTCGATAGAAGTCTCACCATGGTACCGTTTCCAAAGGGATTCGAGATCCCCAAATTTGATAAGTACAATGGAACGGGCAACCCTGAAAACCACGTCAGGGAATTTCAGGTGCACTGCATGGAAGTCGCATATGATGACACGTATCTAATGCGGCTCTTCCCCCGAAGCCTGACTGGTCCAGCTATGGAATGGTTTTCTCGCCTACCCACGGGCATTAAAACATTCGAGGAAATTGTGGAGGCTTTCCTTAAAAATTACGCTTTTAATATGGGTGCGGATGTCAGTTTAGAAGAACTATCTGCACTCAAACAAAGAAGAGGAGAGTTATTTGCATCCTTCTTGCAAAGATGGCGATCCAAGGCCAATCAGAGCAAGTGGGCCATGCCAGAGGAGCAACAAGTTTGCACCATCATAGCCAAATTAGATGAAAACCTGGCGTTCTACCTAAAAATGTAGTGCATCACATCTTATGATCAACTAATTCCAAAGGCGCTTAACATCGAAAGAGCCCTTACTGCGCGAGGAGGTGCACCTACATTCACTCCACCGTAGGATAACCGCCCGTCCAACAACTACAATGATAAACCTCGAACATGGTCGAGGAACAAAAATATCACGAACGACGGCGTGGTTGATGCTAAGGTAGTCATTAGTGCTCCTAAGCAAAATACCCAAAATCATCATCATCCGCAAACTCATAACCACAACAATATGCAGGCTAATGCGGTAGTAGCACAGTCACAACCACCTTCCACTAGCCAAGTCAACAATGTGGGTAATCAAGGAGGACCACCTCCCCGCAACAGGTTTCCCCCCAAGAGGAAGTTCACAGCCCTTGGTGAATTGATTGAGTCTGTCATGAAGAAATTGGTCAAAGAAAACCTAATCAAAATTTCTAACTCCGAACAATACACAGAGCCCATGACCAAACCGCCGTGGTACAACGAGAATCTCCTGTGTGACTTCCACAAAGTTAAAGGTCACACCACCACCAACTGCATGAGACTCAAGAATATCATCCAAGACCTCATCAAGGATAAGGTCATCAACATTGAGCAGCCAGCCAGAAACCAAGACCTAAAAATCTACACTAATCCGATGCCGAATCATAATCAGGGAAATAAACAAGGGAATAATAAGGGTAAACAAAAGTATGCTAGTTCCAGTCTAGTATACAAGGAGATAGTCGGATCTGTCGACGAGTTGGTCACTGTCATAAATATCAAGGGAACCAACAATGAATGTGGAGTCACCAAACAAGGTGAAAAAGTTACCATTGCCGGGGCACCTGCTAAGACCCCCATTACCAACACAAAGGCCGTCCCCTATGATTACAATGTAATTGACCAACTGAAGAGAACACCCGCACAAATATCCATCATGGAATTACTAAAAATCTCTACCGCTCATCGACAGATCCTGGATGAAGCACTAGCTGCCTCTACCGTCGCTGCTACCCTTGACACAGAGCAATTTCAGGCTATGGTAGGTAACATCGTTACCCCGAATCTCATCACATTTTCGGACCAAGATTTCCCCCCACAGCCATCTCATAACCGGGCACTTCACCTCCAAATCCTAGTTCATAAAAAGAAAGTCAAGCGAGTCTTGGTAGATGGTGGTGTAGGTCTTAATATTTGTTCTCTAAAACTTATAAAGAAATTGGGATTCGCCGAGGATTCCATCAATAAAAACAAAAGTATCACCATAAGAGCATATGATGACCAAGAAAGAGTGTCTCAGGGCACTATCAAGATCCCCATCCAAGTGGGGCCAGCAACCATGGAAACAACTTGTCAAGTTCTTGACCTTGATTTGCCATACAACATTCTCCTGGGATGCCCATGGATACACGGAATGAAGGCAGTGGCCTCAACCTATCATCAGTGCATTAAGTTCTCATATCAAAATGAGGAGGTTACCATATATGGGGATCCCGAACCCTTCGCCTATTGCAAAAACTTGGAAGCCAAGTTTTACAAAATCCCTCAAGTACCTAAAAACGATGAAGGCCCATCCACTTCATACATAGACCCAGCTAATCTCGCCTCCACTTCTGCGACAGAGACACCCGCCATCCCCAACATATCCGAGATCAAGAACATGATACAAGACAATGGATGCGGTGATTATAGAATGAAGAGAAATGCTTTTGTTGTAGGAGAGTTACCACAATCTCCTAGATCACATGGGCAACCACAATTGACTCAAACACCTGTCCGCACTAGAACAGAACCCTCTGGATTCCACAGTTGGGGGGATCTCAGTCAGGAAAATGTGGACGAGGAGGACATCACAAACACTCTATACCAAGATGAAAGACCCACTCCCACCCTACCCATGGAGGAAACAAACAGAGGGTTACCAATGATGTTCGGCATGGGCTATAACAGGAATGAAAGCCTAGGAAGAAATAGTGATGGACGGTTGGAGCCCATCATTATAGAAAGAAGAACGCAGAACCTTGGCCTCGGCTGTACCCCTCCGAGTATAACTGTGCGTGGCAGAAGTGTTCCTAATAGGGCAGTCAGGTCCTCTCCTCGGGTCTCAACAACTAACCTTAGATTACCTGTGTCCACAGGCCTACCTCTCGATAACTTCACATTTGACATAACTGACGTTTGTAGTAGCAGTGACGACGATGACACCATAGGTGGCTTACCTAGGCTCTTTGAAGATTCCACCTTATTGATGATTAGTGTCTCACCCGCTGAGCCAATCCAACAAACCCACCAAATCCACTTAGTATACCCCCAACTCATCGATCACGACCAACGGGGACTGCCGATTCTAGACTCATTCGAAAATGATGAGGCTCTCTCCGAATTCATGGGACTAAGGGATACTGTTCCATGTGGAGATCATAAGGCAGGATTTGATATCACTCTAGACACACAAGCATACTATGGGGAGACGATTGAGTCTTTCAGTCGCAAAAGAAAAAGAATAAGCTCAGAGTTATTGAGTGAAAACCACACTGTGACACTCTCTAACCATAAAATAGTAAAAATAAAGGACGCATCCAATGGCGAAAACCTCTCTGAGGCACCAGAGGATGAAGGATTCAATCTCCCCCCTACTGCTCTACACCAGGAGAAGTCAACAGTATTGGCAGAACAGTGCAACCCGGTCAACTTAGGAACAGAATCAGAACCACAAATTACCTTCTATGCAGAATCCCTCCTAGAAGAAGAACAAAAACTACTGGCAGCTTTCCTAAAGGAGAGAAAGGTAAATTTTGCGTGGACCTATGCAGACATGCTAGGCCTAGATCTTGAAGTAGTAGTGCATCATTTGGCCGTTCACCCCGGAGCAAAACCAGTCAGACAGAAGCTAAGGAAGATGCACCCACAAATAGCCTTGCTTGTAAAGATTGAGCTACAGAAACTTCTGGATGTTGGCTTCATACGCCCGATTGACTATCCAGAATGGGTATCTAACCTCGTACCAGTCTCAAAACCGAAAGGGGGCATCCGCATCTGCACTGATTTCAAAGACCTAAACAAAGCATGTCCCAAGGATGACTTTCCACTACCCAACATTGACATGATAGTGGATATGATGGCCGGACATGAGATGCTTTCCCTAATGGATGGTTTCTCGGGGTACAATCAGATATTGATCGCAAAAGAAGACCAACACAAGACAACATTCACATGTCCGTGGGGCACCTACTGCTGGAATGTAATGCCATTTGGGTTGAAGAATGCAGGAGCTACCTATCAAAGAGCCATGACATTAATCTTCCACGACATGATCCACAAAATATTCGAAGATTATGTAGATGACATACTTACTAAATCAAAGAATAGACAAGACCATATAGCAACTCTAAGTGCTATCTTTGACAGGATCAAACAATATAAGGTTAGACTCAACCTGAAGAAGTGTGTCTTTGGGGTGCAATCAGGGAAGCTGCTAGGATACATAGTTTCAATGAGAGGGATAGAGGTAGACCCTGCAAAGGTAAAAGCAATCCTTGAAATGAAAGCACCAAGAACGTTGAAACAACTAAGAGGATTGCAAGGAAGACTCCAGTCCATCCGAAGATTCATAGCACAATTGGCAGATAAACAGATTGCCTATTCACACCTACTTCACAAGGGAGTAGCTTTCAGATGGGATGACAAATGCGAGGAAGCATTCAACAAAATAAAAGAATATCTACTTACACCACCTGTATTGATGCCACCAATTGTGGGGAAATCACTAATCCTATATATCTCTGCAACAATAGCCACCCTGGGGCCCCTTTTAGCCCAACATGATGAAAAGGGAACCGAGCGGGCTATCTACTACATCAGCAGAACAATGGTGGGACATGAGCTCAATTACACGTCAATAGAGAAAGCTTGCCTAGCATTGGTATTTGCAGCTCAGAAATTCAGACACTACATGCTAGCGCACCAAATCAAGTTGATTGCCAAAATAGACCCTCTAAAGTACCTATTGACAAAAGCAGCACTTATAGGTAGAATGGCTAAGTGGGTAATGATATTATTTGAACATGATATCGAGTATATAGAACGAAAATCCATAAAAGGACAAGTCATTGCGGATCAGTTGGCAGAAGCTCCCCTCTACACAGATAATCCACTCATATCAGAATTCCTAGATGAGTCCCTTTTTAACCTTGATGCAACAAACCACTGGAAGCTATACTTTGATGGCTCTCACACACAACATGGGTCAGGAGCTGGTGTGTTTTTCATCACGCCGCAAGGAGATTGCATACCTAGATCATACAAGCTGGCATTCCCTTGTACGAACAATATAGCAGAATATGAGGCTTTGACCATAGGACTCAAGATTGCAGCACAATGTCGAATCATGGCACTAAAAGTCTATGGCGACTCGCAACTTATCATCAACCAAGTCAACGGCGAATACCAAACCAAGGATGATAAGCTCACACCATACAAGAAGGTGGTAGAAAGCCTCAAGGAATGTTTCATCGATATTACCTTTGAGCAGATACCAAGGACAAACAACAGAGCGGCTGATGCAATGGCAACAATTGGATCCTTACTCGACATCCCTCATAACGTCTCGAAACATGAATTCCTCGTAGAGCAGCTTCTCGTACCCACATTCGAGGTACCAGAGTCAGAATACGCATGTGAACTCGTTGGTCCCGGTGATCTTTGGTATCATGATATATACACCTACCTAAATTTAGGAATCCTCCCCACTGACATCACCCCGAACCTAAAACACACTTTCATCAAAAGAACTTCATGATTCGTCATCCTAGGAGAGACCCTCTTCCGTAGGAGTACCGATGGAACCCTGTTACGTTGTTTAAAACCCGAGGAAGCCCTGACTCTCTAATTGAGGTACACAATGGCACGTGTGGGTCACACTCAAGTGGTATGACCTTGGCTAAAAAGTTGCTAAGAACAGGGTACTACTGGCCGACGATGGAAAAAGAGGCACACAATTTTGTCAGGAAATGCTTGCAATGCCAACAGCATGGAGATCTTATTCATGCACCAGCTCAAGAACTGCATCCTATTGTTACACCTTGGCCCTTTTCACAATGGGGGCTTGATCTCATTGGTAAAATATCACCCACCTCATCCAATGGCCATAAATTCATTATCACTGCCACCGAATACTTAACTAAGTGGGTCGAAGCAATTCCCATGACCTACATCACCGAAAAGCAGATATCCAAGCTTATCCTAAATTACCTCATTTGTCGGTACGGTGTCCCCCAATCCATTATCTCTGATAATGGGACGCCCTTCAAGAATCAGGATGTCCGTGACTTGTGTGAAAAATTCAAAATCAAGCATCGCTTTTCCACACCATATTATCCACAAGGCAATGGCCAAGCAGAAGCTACAAATAAAACCATTTTGAAAATCCTCAAGAAAACAGTCAATGACTCTGGTCGTGACTGGCATCTGCAGTTAAATCCTGCCTTATGGGCCTACCGCACTAGCATCCGCACGCCAACAGGCGCCACCCCATTCTCTCTGGTCTACGGATCAGAGGCCATACTCCCCATTGAGATCGAGCTCCCATCACTAAGGATATCACTGCAAAACCTTATCACAGATGAGGAATATAGGGTCACAAGACTCAATGAGCTGGAATTACTAGATGAAAGGCGCATGGATGCCTTTAATCATCTACAAGTGTACCAGAATCACCTAAAAAGGAGCTACAACAAGAAGATCAAACAACGCACTTTCCAAGTTGGTTACCTCGTGCTGAAAGAAAACCAAAAGAACGTGCCAAATCCAGATACAAAGGGAAAATTTGAGCCCAACTGGCTGGGACCTTTCGTCATCACTGCAAGTTACACATCAGGGGCATATCAACTAGCAACACTAGAAGGCGAGCCTCTGCAGGAGCCTCTGAATAGCTCTCATCTCAAAAAGTTTTATGCCTAAACATTGCAAGGTATAGAACCAGAAAATTACAAAAACAATCAGGAAAAGTCTTGAAAAAATGGTTACCTCGATGAAAACCTGGCAAACAGGCATCTTGGTGACAAAAAAAAAAATCAAAAGATCAAAAAATCCAAAAAAAATCAGAAAAGGATTGAAAAATAGTAAAGAGAAAAAATTGTCCTCTAGTGAAAACCACTTCGGTGGCGCTTTGGTCCAAATACCTTGGTGAAAACCTGGCAAACAGGCGTCAAGTGTAAATAAAGTACCTTCCCCATCTATCAGGATCTGCACAACTCATCCACTCCATCACATTCCACTTATCCGCTCGCATCCATACCATAGCCTGCATTGGTATCTGTACTATATTCCACCATTGGAACTACTTTGCATTTCAAAGGTCAGTCTGTCCCGCCTTTATCTAAGTAGTCTATCGCACCACACTAGGGGCACATTCTCGCAACATCGGATCAGATTTGTGTATATTCTCGTGATCTTTTTCAAAATTCATCAAAAAATTCCAAAAACATTCAGAAAACTCATTCAAAAAAATAAAAACATTCAGAAAAATCATCAAAAATCCAAAAACATGCCGAAATATCAGAAAATCTTCAAAAATTTCATCATTAAGTCTTGTCAGTTTTTTCTACCTTGTCGAACTACGTCGTCTCTGAGCTTGAACGTAGGCAAGGCTGATCTTTGATCATCCCCCGAGATAGTTGGGTTAGTCCTATAGGCATCCGTCGCATTAGCAATCCATTTTCCCATCTAGTCTACATCTTAAGTTAGTCCTTTAGGCAATAAAATGGCAATCTGTTTGTCCATATTATCATCAAGTCAGTCCAACACCAGTCGAACTACGTGGTCTCTGCGTATATAACGTAGGCAAGGCTAATCTATGGATCAGCTCTCGAGACCCCTAGGATAGGTCTTTAAGTTAGTCTGTTCATTGTAAAATCTTGAAAATACCAAAAACATTGGAAAAGCTTGAAAATACCAAAAACATTTGTAAAATTCCAAAAATACCAAAAATAGCCTCAAAACATTTGAAAAAAAACCAAAATGGTGCATCCATTTCATCTCGCTTTCACTCGTGATTGTCATCACTCATAATAAATCATCGTCGCTTTCACCCTTTGGTGAGTTAGTCAGAAGCAAGTTTAGTAGGTTCTAAAGTGAACGCCTAATCGTCAAAGTCTCGAAGGTCTAAGTCAGTAAGTTAGCAAGTTGGTCAACTCGGAGTATCAATAGCTTATCACGCAATCAGTCTCACCAAAACCCTGATCACTACATGTCCTAGGATGAAGCTTTCCTGCGATGGACATAAGCATCAGGTACTCCACAGTAGTTTAGTCTTGGCTAGCGATACGAAGAACATTAGCTTGTTTGTTTACTTTATTTTAGTCTTTTAGACTTATCTTATTTTGCTCTCATTCCAAGGACCTCTCGATGATGCCTAAACAAAATAGGTTTAGAGAGAAAGGAATGGGGCAATGATCATTATTTTTTTTATCTGCTGTGCTTGTTGGATATTCCTGTAAAATAACTTCGTCATGCATATTTTGTTTTGTTTGTAGGAAGGATGTTTTAGGTATCTTGTTGACCACATAAGAAGGCTTGCCTTCTTATGTTTTGGCCCGAGATGTCTGGAATTTCTGAACTGCATTCGAAATAAGGTTATGTTTGTCAAGTGTGAACAAGAGTACTCCTATCTGATTGTCGAGTCAAAGTCCATCACACTAGGCGCAACGCCATCCTGGTTCTTAATACCTTGATGCATCGCACCTACGTGTGTTATCAAACATAAAGAAAGGTATGCTCTTTTCCCATCCCTAGATAAGCAACACATCATCATCATTCATCGTCATATCCAATAAAGTCTTGATGACTAGGAGACTTATTGGACTTCTACATTCTTCTTAGATTTAAGGGTTTATCCCTCTCGTTCTTCTATCTTCTGTCACGCTAACAATGCATCCATCTTGCATCCATATTCTCATTTCGCATAATCATGTCATACCATCATATCAGGACAACATCATCCATCTCATCCATCTCACATGCATTGCATAATCATTTAAAGTTGTTTACGATAATATAAATTTGTTATTCTAAGCATCTTCCAAACATATCATTTACATCATCATTGTCATATAGTCTCATCATCCATACATCCATTTTGAACCTCTTTGTCGTGAGATCCACCTCAAATTGAATCTTTTCGCTTGATCTCTCGAGGAGGCAATGTACTAACGTACTTATTTTCTACTGGGGCATCCGAAAAAACCAATGAATTTTTTAATTTCGATGCCGACAACATCATTCTTTGAACCAATGCAACGAGTAAATTGCTTCAAAGAGGGGCAAAATGTAGACATCCAAAAATAACATTATGCATTCCACTGTAACTAACATCATGCATTCGTTTCTTCTACTAATCAATTAAAGCAATTTATTGATTTAATCCTAAGGTTCATCAAGCTTAATTAAATAAATCAAATTATTTAATTAAGTTCCTAAGGTTCTTCTTATTTGATTTAATAAATCAAACTGATTTAAAATCAAATATCAAATCCCTAAAATCCCCTAAGTTAATTAATCTAAATTAATTAACTTCTAATCATGATTAGCATTCTCTAGCTTTTGACTCAACTAGAGTCAAATCTAAACTCCTAACTAACCCACCCACTTGCATCAATAAATCAATTTATTGATTTATTAAAAAGAGTTATTTTCCCTCAATAACTCTCATCTTTGACTTTTTTGAACAAAGATTATTCCCCCCAAAACCCTCAACAACATGCATTTATTGACATTTTTCAAATTTGAATGGGCACATTGGCCAAAACTTGCACAAGCTTTGACCAATCCCATTATGACAAGTGTCTCTATCCTATTGGATGGGATTTAGTCCCACATTGCCTAATTTTGGCCTCTCTTCTATCAACTTTTCCTATAAATGCAAGGCATTTTCTCTCATTTCTACAACACACTTTGAAGGTATCTAAACTATAGGCAACTTGAGCTCATAGCAACTCATTGTCTATCTCATTTGGCTTAGAAAGGGATTGGGAAAGGGCTCTCTCACATCTTCATGGAGGGCACCAATCCATCATAGAATAGGTTGTATTTCCTTTTCTCCATGCATGTTTGGTTTAGCTTTAGCATTTTGTTTGGAGTAAATGAACTATATTATTCTATGAAGATGGCTGAATCTACATAATCAATGTGTAAGATTTCACCATCCTACAACTTTTGGTGGTATTGGAAAACCTTTTTTATGGTTTTTATGATTGTAGTTTCCCTTGCTTAGTAATAATTACAAGTAACAACTAGGGAATTTTTGTAATGAAATTCAAATTTGTTTTGAATGAAATATATTTGAAATGTAACTATAATGAGCCCAATTCTTGTTGCTCCCTTAGTCTATAAAAGGGATTTCAAGGCTCATTACAGAGGTTGATATTTTGAGTCTAGAATGGTTTGGGTAGAATTTAAGTACAAAAAACAAATATAATGCAGAAGGCTTGGTGAATATGCTAGAAAATCATCTTGGGTTTAGGTATTTTATGTAATAGTCTTAAATAGTTCTAAATGTGAGCTACTAATATAAAAAAAATCTAATTTCTAGAGCATGTACTCTCCTTTGTACAATTTTCATAGATTATAAATGAAACTATCAAGTATTTTCTATTTTTCATCAATAGTTAATTGAATGTATGGCTTTGTTTATTTCTTTAGCTCAAATAGTTAATTAAATTTTTGACGAGAGTCATAGATCTGTAAGAATTTGCGAAGGATTCGGTAAGATGTAATGTTTTTTATATCATGAGTTTTTGTATTGTAAGGCATTACGAAAATAGTTCATCTATTTCAAAGGTAAATAATTTGTGTATTACTGGGTATTCCATATTTGACCCCACTTGCCCAATTGATGAGGCATTGGCCTTTTTTTAAAGAATTCGTGCAATCCATGAACTGGTGACAGACCTAGCCATATGCTCAAAATAAGAATAATACTCATTAAAATCTTGTCAATTATGAGATGTAATTTTGAAATACACCCTCGTTGCTAGTAAATGGACAATTATTTACTTAAAGATCAGCCAAATCCTTAGTGAATTTGGCTCATTTTCCAGCAATAGGAACCTATCTGTAAAGAAGTGTTCTCCATTTAAACAAATTAGAAAGAACACAATAGGGAAATACCCTCCTAGGTCCCATAGAGCTTGACGTGTAGGATTAAAGACCTTAGAGTTCTTTACTTTTTGTGTTGGCCACTAGCCTAGGGATTTCTTGAACATAAGGCCTAGCTCCTCTTTAGAGAATTTTGGGGTTCAGTAGGAAACAAAACCAACAAAATTGGTGATTCTACTCGGGAATTTTTGGATTCTCCTATTGTAGGTTATTGTACTATAAATTAAAATGGTGTAATGAGTCTAGACATCTTGTTTGAATGTCAAATAATTCTTGAACCTAGTGAAGGATTCAGTTGCAACAAATTTTGAAGGATTTGAAGATGACTCCATTGTTTGAGAAAACCCAGAATGACAATTATTTTGAAGACACTTAATCTTATTTGAAGTTCAATCCTTTGTGAAGAGAGGTGTTGACTCTGGCTCAAAGAACCTAATAAAGAATATCACAAAGATTCAGATCTACAAGTTCCAAAATTGAAGGTGAATGGATGCTCTAAAATTATAGGTATTCTCATGAATTCGAAGAAAATATTGTTTCTTTTGTAAGTAATTTTTCAGAATTTTCAACATATATGATATAAATAATTCCCAATTTGGTGAAATAGCATTGAGATAGGGAAACGAATTGTAATATTTCAATGATCCTAAAGTGAAATTGAAAAAGATGTAGAACTTTGTCATATTTAGGAATTTCACTTGTTGAAATATGTTAAACAATGTATAGATAGAAGGTTTGCATTGTAAGGACTTAGGATCATAATTCCAAAAGGAATTTGTGTTGCCTTGTGTAATATTAAGATAGTCTTAACAAATATTTGAATGAGTAGTAGAATTTATCATCAAACCGCACACTCTGATGTGGGTGTTGATACAACCATGTATAATGAACAATCCTTGTCACATCAAGGAAATTTTAGTACCGAAAGGTATATGGCTATTAATTTTTGTAATATTAACTATTACCCAAATGTGGTACCACCTAAGATAGATGTGAGAGACTAGATCTCTTTTCTACCGACATCTTCTATACAATCTTGGGATGAGGTTAAGATGGCCTTTATGGGTCAATTTAGTGAGGAAAATTTTCATAGAGATCCCTAGTCTTGAATGAAGAGGAATTGATCCCTACTTTCAATCTAAGATTTGCTAGGGTCATAAGGGACATTCTTGAAAATATGAAACCAAATCGTTGTGTACCTTGGTGCATTTGATAGCAAGATGAGCTACTTGTTGATGGAAAAAGAGCCCACTACATTGAAACAAGCTTATCAAGCCACCATGAATATTGAAAACAATTTGAAATATTCAATCATGAAAAGACATTTAGCTACTAGTATGAATGGCTCCAACAATATTCAAGATAATGAACCAAAATGGTCAGGTGGCAGGAATGTCTATCAAGATAAAGATGCTTTAGATGCTCTACCAGTTCCATCTCCATTATATGTAGATCTTGGGAATGTACCCCAACCATACATCAACAATATTTGGGAAAGATTGATTGAATGTTCCTTGTAAGGAAGTTGTAAAAAATGAAAATATATGTAGGAGAATCACCACATGACTTGTTTCCAAGATTTTTGGATATCCTGATAGATATACCCAAGAGTGTTAAACCCAATGATTAAATATGATTTGATTTGGTTTTATATTTATACAGGCCAAGGTTGAGTAAATTACCGAAAGATTTGAAACCTCATGGTCTTGATCAAGTAGTGGAATGGATAAGGACTGTAGAAGAGATCAAGTATGGCCACATAAAACATGTTGTTCTTAAAATTTCAGCAATGACTATCATGCTCATGAAGATAAAAATGTAGAGAAATCAAGTGACAACAATGTATTTGATTGTGAAAAATTGATTGATCATTGTTAGCATCTCACAAGAAACATAGATGCTATTTCTAGTATTGGTGATGAAAATGAAGATATCCAATATGAGGACAAGGTAATGATACATGGTTTGAACCCTTGGAATGTCCTTAGAATTGAATAAATACAAGGAGGGAAAGAGGTAATTTCAAATCATGATGCATTCAATGATGGTGATGCATATCTAGTCAATGTTATGTCACAAGTTAGAGATGAAGATGATGAGATTGAGCTTGGTTGGTTCTCAGTTGATTATAATTATTCTTATGAAATAGATAGGAATCTCTTGCTCCAAGTAGAGGATATGTTGATAGATTTGAGAGGATGTATATACTTGGGAGTGAACAATTTTCTTCTTGTAAATAATTATCACAATGTGGGTCAATAATCTTGAATGCAAATGATGCAAATGATTTTGAGAATTATTCTCCTTGTTCTTCAAATGATTATAATTATTTTGAGTATATTTATGATTCTAGGGATGGGAATCATCATATTGAGAAGGCAAGGTATGTGAAACAACAATGAAGGTGTGGTAGAATCCATTATATGATGAATCTTCACCATTTTATGATATGAAAAATGATGTTTCTTACTGGTGTAGGAATAATCCACTCTTTCTTGAGGATCCTACTGAATCTTGAGTGAGTACCATCTACGAGTATACTAGATTTGATACAAGTCAAGTAAATAAGGAATGAAATCTAGGTTGACATTAAGGTTTTTGAGTCCATCCTTGAATATGGTAACCTTGAATCAACAACTCTCTATTCACATGTAGGATGCAGTAGTACAAGTGTTAGTAAGGTCACTTACCCAAAAGTGAATGATCAAACTACATCTCATGAAAACTGAGAATGTAATTTAGGTATGCTGTCAATTTTACCTAGTAGTGATTTATATGGTGGAAATTTTGAAAGTGAGAATGTCATTCCTCATGACAATGATCCTAAATGTTGTACTACTATTGATGAGAATGTCAAAGATAAAGTGAAGCTTGTCTAGTGTGATGTGATTAGAGTTGACGAATATAATCATATCCCCGTAGTTCAATATAATTGTTATGAGGTAGTTGTCAAACTATTAACGACACATATGAAAGAAAATGATGCATATGCTAGTGAAGGAAGAGTTTTAATATTCTATGATCAAGTTGTTCACCCAGAAGATTGCATTGATCCTGGATTAATTCTATTACATGTTAACAAGGAATAAAAAATTGATGAATTTTCAAATCATGTTGACATTGCAAGATCTTTTGAATGGTAGAAAGAGTTACTAGATGATTTAAGCAGTGGAAGATGTGCTATTGTTCAATGTGAGTTTGAGTTCAAGTGTTTCTTTGCTAATTCCCTATACCTCTTTGATATGATTATGAAAATGTTCTCATCAAATAGGTAGAAAACTAGTGTGGAAGAAAATATAAGTGTTGATTTGTTCTAGCTGAGATACTTGGATCCTTTTCTTTGTCCTAATTTCCATTGTAGGAAGACTCTTCAATATGAATCTTTCTATTTTGATATACCTAAGAATTTTTTGCAAGGTCTATACTTAAGTACTTATGGAAGCTCTCATCCTGAATCAAAATTTGAATATGAAGACAAAACTGATGATAGGGATGATAAAATGGAATATGGATATTTTATTTTTCTAATGCAACCAAGAAAGTTTAAGTTAGAGTTGAAATATTGACAAGACAGTTTTCAAAAAAATTGTTGACCATGTTGGTTATGATGGAGTTGATTGTGCAAAGGCACCTCTAGTATAAGTGCTAATCCATTACAATCAACACTAGATAGTGTATTTGATAGAGGAAATAAGTGCTTCTAAGTTTTGGGGGCCATTTGGCCATCAATTTGGAAAATGAAGCCTAAGAAAATAAGAGAGGCTTCTAGGATTGGCAATGAAAGCTACATTTTGTACCCCTGTAATCAATGTGTATGGTTTTTTTTTTTTGGTTTTTGGTTTCCTACACTCTTCTGCTTGTCTACCTCTATAGGAGATTTTGGATTATCGCTATACCCACTAGGGATATATGTCCCCAAGAATGGGCCACTGGTGGAGCTCCCAAAATTTTACAATTTTTGAGTAATACCTAGGTATGATTAAGTTTTTGGAGCCTTTCTTCCCAAAGATAGGGAATGGTTTTGGCTTAGAAAACCCTCATTTCACTTTTTTGCATCATGAACCCTCACTCTTTTAATTTCGTATTCACTTGTCACAACTAGTTACTAGTATTTTAAGTCATCACTTGAGCCTTTGAATGTGTGTTGGAACAGGCTCCTAGTGTTTAGAGTGTCAATAACCTCTCGCATTGCTCACTTCAAATATTTCCTAGAGATGGGCGAAAAATTATTTTTCCAAATGACTTAAGTCTAAGTCATGTTTTCCCAAGGGTGAAACTATCATCGCCCTTGCATTGGACATTTCAAGATCTAATTCAGGCCTTCCCCCACTAGCTTCCACATTTCAAATGTCAAAATTTTATTTGGTGCAAGGTCTGCGAGATGATGATGCATGTCCTTCTACAAACATGGGGTGTGGTCTCCACTATTGAGCTTATGACTTGTTATAAATTTATGGTGATAAGCATGCACAGGGATCAATATCACTTGTTCCCCACTAGCTACAAGGAAAAGGAAAGCACTTATTATGAACTGTGAGGTTCGCAAGCTCGTGACATGTGGACTGATCCACCAATGTGGGAAGTGGGTCTGACCTACAAATGAAGGATGTGGCTTCTAACCTGGATGAATTTTATTGACCAAAATGGATAAGTGATGATATCAAGGAATGCAAATGTAATCAACTTAGTGGGAGTTGTTTGATCTACCACCTCATCAATGGATCGACAATTAACATTCAAAACAAAAAACACACATATGATGGTTTCTTTTTCTCTACAAAGAACAATCATTAATGGTGTACATACTCTTTCTAGGAGTGTTCAATATTATCTTTATGTGTGTGAGGAATTAATTTCTTATAATCATGAAGAATGATATGTGAATTTCCATGCACATAAGAAGTTAACGGTGATGAAGTGGAGGCCAATGAGTGATCACCTATTTTGACGTGTTTTTTCATTGAACATTGACGATTGACACCACCAAATTATTCAATAAATGAAGATTGATAGTCATCATCTTCACTATTTCAATCAAGGGTCTAATTTTTTTGTCATTTTGGAGTGAGTGGTGACTATTCTAGTGTGATTTTGCACAACTGCATACTTGAGTAAGATGAGTAAGCCAACTACTTCCTTACTATCTGTACGAAGATCTCCAAGGTTTAATTTGCAAAATCCTCATGGTGATGTTCCAGCGCACGAATAGATCACTCCTAAGGATACTTCAATTCTAAAGGGATAATGCAAAGAGGAAACCCATGGAAAGAAGCCCATATCGGTTGCTACCAGATGTAGTTCTCAGTTGAGAGGCCAAGTTGTACTATAGAGGTGACAGAGGTGAAGGGAAAAGAGGTCGTAAGATTTATGAGGCGAATATGAAGAAATATTATGTATGCATGAGCTTCCTATGGATGAAAAAATTCCCTCATTGCTATCACTAATGGACCATCTAATAGTAAGACCAAAATGGATTTAGGGTACCAATAATACCTCATGATTTTGAACCAACTGGTTGCCCCATGAGAAGAGGTGCTTGCAGTGTCCCCAATTTTTTTAAATAATCCACGAGGAAGTGATTATTCCATGGCAGGAAAGGGAAAAGATGAAGGAGTGGTTGTTTCTCCTCTGGTTGTTCCAAACAAGTGAAGTGGGTGCATGTATCATGGCTCTAGTGTTGGTGTTTTTTCTCTTTCTAGGTGATGCAAGTCACGTTTGGGTCATAATTTTTTTTGTGATAATGATATTGTTGGGGTGGTTTTTCCTGCATTCTCTACATATGATGTTTTTTTGTTTTGATGCTAACCATGGAAGTTTAGATGGTTGATGCTATGAAAATTTTGACTTGACATGGACATAGAATGCAGGTTTTCTTTGGTGGTTGTGGTTAATTTTGTTGGGTTTCACAAACCTTTCTAGTGGTTGTTACGATTGTAGTTTCCCCTGCTTGGTAAATGATTACAAGTAACCATCAGGGAATTTTTGAAATAAAATTCAAATTTGTTCTGAAATGAAATATATTTAAAATGTATTTTTAATGAGCTTGATCCTTGTCACTCCCTTAATCTATAAAAGGGATTTCAAGGCTGATTATAGAGGTCAAAATTTTGAGTCTAGAATGGTCTAGGTAGAATTTAAACTTACAGAAAATAGATATAATGGAGAAGGCTTGGTGAATATGTTGGAAAATTTTCTTGTATTTAGGTCTTCTATGTAATAGTCTTAAATAGTTCTAGATGAATTATTGATATCAAAATAAATCTAAATTCTAAAGCATGTACTCTCCTTTGTACAATTTTCGCAGATTATAAATGAAACTATCAAGTATTTTTTCATTTTTCATCAATGGTTAATTGAATCTATGGCTCTATTTTTTTTCTTTAGCTCAAAGAGTTAATTAAATGCTTGAGAAGAGTCATATATCTATAAAATTTTGCAAAGGATTCAGTAAGAAATGATGTTTTGGTTATCGTGAGTTTTTGTATTGTAAGGATTTATGAGAATAGTCTGTCTATTTCAAAGCTAAGTAATTAGTGTATTACTGGGTGTTCCATATTTGACCCCACTTGCCTAATTGATGAGGCAATGGCTTATTTGTCAAGAATTTGTGCAATCCATGAATTGGTGATAGGCCTAGCCATAGGCTCAAAATAAGAGCAATACTCATTAAAATATTGTCAATTTTGAAAAGTAAGTCTGAAATACACCCTCATTCCCAGTAGATGGACATATATTTACTTAAGGATGAGCCACATCCTTAGTGAATTTTGTTCAATTTCCACTAATACGAACCCATATGTGAAGAAGTGTTCTCCATTTAAATAAATTAGAAAGAAAACAATAGGGAGATACCCTCCCAGGTCCCACAAAGCCTGAAGTGCAAGAGTAAAGACCTCAAATTTCTTTACTTGTTATGTTGGCCACTAGCCTTGGGATTTCTTAAACATAAGGATTAGCTCCTGTTTAGACAATTTTGGGGTTCAATGGGAATAAAACACCAACACACCTCTCCATTTTCATTGGAATCTTCCTTGCCTGCCTCTATAAAGGATTTCAAATTTACAACCCCACCTCCTTGTCTTGCTATTCACCTTCCAACTCTCCATCACATATATTGTTAAGTTGTCAAAATTTCTCTATATTTTTGATTGGTGACTATTTATAATTCCCTAGATCATTTATCAATAATAGGAAAGTGAAGAAAAAGAGAAAACCAAAACAGAAAAAAGTTAAGAATGAGACACAATAAAATGGAGTGCCAATAGGTGCAACTATACCAACATTTTTTTTTTATTCTTGTTATATATTGTGTATAATCTCCCATCATCAAAGGCAAGTTTGTAATTATTTACACACAATTTCATCCAACACTTAGTGAATTGTTTTATAACTTTGAAGTGTAATAAATATCATCCATTTTTTTTTTCCTTCTCTATTATTCACCTTTATAGATCCTTTTGAATTAACTTCCAAGTATTTTTTATCACCAAGATTTATTTTGGTCTTCAAACTTTTATCATGTAAAATATCTCATTATTCCATACCCTATGATTAGAAAAATTTGAATCTAAATACCAACATATTTGGGAGTGTATTTCAACATACTTGGATAATATTCCTCTTGTAATTGAATCAAATATCTGAAATTCCTAACAATAGATGGATTAGCTATTGTCAGTAAATTGAAATAAACATCTCGCTATGAAATTTTTGATCAAACATAGAATAGAAAAACATGAAGAAATACATGTGCAACCTAAAATATGTAAACCTAATCTAAGTTAAGCAATCACCATCCCATAGGGGGATTTGTGCCCCTTGGTGTGAGAAGAGATCCCTTTCCCAATCCCTAATAAGCAAGATTACCAAGATAATAGTGATAATGCAAATGCATGTGATAATGGACAAAATTAGTTCTCAAATCAAGAGAATAACTTTTCATGAGAGTATGTTGTTGTTCTCAAATTGTGTTGTAGTTTTGTTGTTGAAAATCCTTGATTTTATAGATTCAAGGTTGAAAGATTGAGTGATTTTGGATGAATGTGGGATCATTCATGAGCCAATGACAAGATGCCACTTGTCAAGATTTGAGAGGATGAGGAATGTGCCAATTTCAAATTGAAATTCTATTGAAATGACATGTTTAGGGGGGATGAATGGTGAATTAAATGTCAAGTTTGACTTTTGCAAGAGACATGTAAGAGCATTTAATGCTTTCTTGGAGGGACAAGTATTTGAGAGGGAGATTCAAAATTGGAAGAATATTCCATCTTGATGCCCTTTTGAAAGTAATTAGAAGAATTAATAAATCAAAGAAATGATTTATTGGTGCAAGTGGGTGGGTTAGTTGAGAGTTTAGATTTGACTCATGTTGAGTCAAAATCTAGAGAATGGGTGATTATGATTAGAGGTTAATTAATTAACTTGGAGGTTTTTAGGAGTTTGATAGTTGATTTAAATCATTTTTATTAATTGAATCAAATGAGAAGAACTTAAGGACTTAATGAAATATTTTGATTTATTTAATTAAGTATGATGAAGCTAGGGAATTAATCAATAATTTTTTTTAATTGATTAGTAGAAGAATTGGATGCATGATGTTAGTTTTTCATGTCTACAATTGGTTCTAAAGCTTCTAATCCATTATACTAGAAAATATTCCCTCAAAATCCCATATTGTCCTAAGGTTATTCATTTCAAATGCAATGATCTTTATCCATATAGACTTTCTATGCAATATAGCACATTATCTAAAGAGTTCCTTGGTTTTGTTCGTAGCCATGTTGTAAAAATTGATCGACCAACTTGTATGGTACTATAAAAGAGTGCAAATATCATGTACGATATTTCATGTTACTGTGCATGTTACACAAATTAAGTTCCATTAACCAAAGCTTAAATTCAAGGCATGCAAAAAAAAATCAATCTAATTGGGTTTGTGAAAGGAATCGATAGTCTACTCACAACACAAATAAAAAAATTATCAAAATAAAAAAGTTGTATAAACTATTCTTGTGTATAAAAGACCAAAAAGAAAGAAATAAATATTTTTTGTGATGCATAATTGATTTACCATAGGATTTTCCTCCATTAGACACCGAGGAGAAAATATTGAGCATAGTTCTCACAAGTAGGATTACACTAAAGACTAATCCTACCACCCAAGTGAATTTCAACTTCAAAAACCAGTGATTTTTTTTAGATTCCTACCCTTCTAGTGAATATGTTGTGCTTTGTACTTACTCCATCAATTCTTTTTACAATGCATGAATCTAAAATTTATGTAGAATATTTCCTGAGTAATTTATAGGAATTAGCTTCCTCTACTCTAGAATTGACCAACCTCTTGCAATTAGCCAACCGAGCTAGGGCCCCAAATTGCTATTGAATATTTATTGTATGCTCCTTTAAGGAATTTTTTTTCCTTAGATACACCATGAATAACTCCCCTCTAAGTAATTCTTATCTCTTTGGTACTCCCATGCATGCAATTTGTATTTGGTATTGATCTCTTCCACTTATTTCAAAATTTGATATTTATTGATTCACAATCTTAGAATAGATTATAATCTACCACAATAATCTTACAACATAAGGCCTCACATTGAAAGAATAATAAATCTATATTCTTATTTAATATTCAAACCACTCTAGAAAAGAATTTATTTCTAAGAATTTTATATGCAAAAGTAATCATGTATTCCTTAAAGATTGTGCAAGAAGTTTACTAAGGTCCTGTGTTCAAATCAAAGTAGTTAAGTTGTAAACTTTAAATAGATTCTAAATTTAAGAGTTTAAAGATACCATAAAGCTAAAAATATGAGTGATTACTATGTTCAAAAAAGAAGTTGTGGTGAAAAATTATTAAGATCGCTCAGACCAAAGTGGAATCATGTTGCAACAATTATTAAGGAAAACATAGATTTTACTACTCTTGAGCTTGATCACCTGGATGGATCTCCTATTTATCATGGATAAATACTAAGATACATACTTAGAGAAAGTGACAAGAAATACTTTTAAAAAATTTCAAATCACAAAGAATAAAAGTGTTAGTAGTAATAGTAAATGAAATGAAGAATAAGGTAACTATAATAATCAAGATAATTCAATCCAGGAAAAATAGGAAGAATAGGTGATTGAATTACAAGAGGAAGAGGTCAATTTAATAAGAGAAAAATTATTTAGCGTTTTCATTGTAATAAGTATGGTCACTTTGAAAGTGAATACTTACTAAAAGAATGTAAGAAAGTATAAGTGTTAATTTTTTTCTTGATGATGAGGAATATTATCCAAGTAATTTGTTCTTATTATATGATAAAGTTGAAAAAACTCAGAGAAAAATTATTTAGTGTTTTCATTGTAATAAGTATGGTCACTTTGAAAGTGAATACTTACTAAAAGAATGTAAGAAAGTATAAGTGTTAATTTTTCTCTTGATGATGAGGAATATTATCCAAGTAATTTGTTCTTATTATATGATAAAGTTGAAAAGCCTCGTGAATATGTTGGTATATACATTCAAATTGTTCTAATCATAGGTTATGGAATAATGAGATATATTATATGATAAAATTTTAAAGACCAAAATCAATTTTGCTGATAAAAAATAATTGGAAGTTGATTAAAAAGAAAATATAAAGGTGAATAATAGAGAAGGCAAGAAAAATATTGATGATATTTATTAGACTACAAAGTTATAAAATAATTCATTGAGTGTTGGATGATTATGTGAAAAAAATTACAATGTGGTCTTTCATGATGAGAAATACACAATCAGTGACAAAAATCACAAAAAATAATGTTAGTATAGTTGTACCTATTTCCACCCCATTTTATTGTCCCATTTTTCCTTACTTTTCTCTTTCTACCCGTTATTTTTCTTCACTTTCCCATTATTGACAACTGATATGAGGAATCCTAAATAGCCACCAACAAAAAATATAGAGAAATTATAACAAATTGTGCAACTTCTATCCTTCCTACTCAGTAAACATTTTAAACATTCATCTGCCATGTTCTTCCACTGCTCCCCTATCTCATGCCTCTTTGCCTAGGTGTAATATCTTAGTTAACCTCTCTACTCTAGATTTGAAGTGGTTTATGGAGGGGTTTGTGGATGGGTGTTTCATTGTGGGATCTCACAATGGGTTTAATGCAGTGAAAGACAATGTTTCTGGTTCTTTCGCTAACTTTGTTCAAAATAAAAAGGATGGGGAGAGCTTTGTGCCCCCTCTAAAATGTGTTACTACTTCTCTGATGATTTCTCTAGGTAAGGAAGTTTCACAATGCATTGACCTGTTTTTCAAGAATGCCCTAATTTGTAGGTTCTACCATTTTTGGCCTTCACTTCCTGATCTACACAATGGATTTCCAGAAATCGGTCTTCAGTTGTGGAAGGTATGATGGAAATTTATCCTTTCACTAGAGGATTTGTTGTTGTTATTTTTAGCTCTTCTGATGATTGACAAGTTATTTTAGATCATATTTTGTGGGAATGGGATTCTCACCTAGTGTCCAAGAGGCTTTGGGTCCGTTCCTTCAACCCTCTAAAGGAACCTATTGATGCAATACCTATTTGGGTAAGATTTTCATATCTTCCCTTATAGTTCTAGCACTCCTCTACATTTGAGGGAATTAGTAAATCTCTTGGAAGGTTTTGAAAAGTGTATCATGTATCTAAGAATTTTACTCTTCCCTCCTTCGCTAGGATTTTGGTGGAGGTAGATGTATCTCAGGATTTACCTGGAGAGGTGGTGCTTAAGGTTAATTGCTATTCCTAGTCTCAACTTGCCGATTACGAAGGTATCCCCTTCCACGTCATATGATTTTTTTCTAGTAGACACTTGGATCATGATTACCCTAATGGATCTTGTCCTATTTTTTCTTCCATGTGGTGGAAGAATGCTCACTAGGAAATTCTGACTATTTACCCTAAAGTAGACTATTATTCTGATAGTAAGGATTGAAAATATCCATCTCTGGCTCAAACAAGTAAATCTGCTACTAAGGTTGTTGTTTCGCTTGTGGATTCTATTGCTCTGGCTCAAAATATGGATGTTCCATCTACTATGTGTGTTGCCTCCTCTGAGGCCCCTTCCTCTTTGACTCCTATTATTGATGGTGTTGTCTCTCTGGTGAATTCTACAATTTTGTTTCAACACTTAGTTTTTCCCTCTATGGTGAGTGATTCCTCCCCTAAGGATCCTTTTGATTTTGTTTCTAATTTAGTTTTTGATACTCCATGGATGGTTGTGCAAATGAAAAAGAAATGTACTCCTAAAAAAAACTATAATGAGTTTCCTTTGAAGGAAAAGTTGTTTGTTTCAATCTTTGGTGCTTAAACTATTTCTGTATGTTTGGATGTCTTTGTTATGTTAGGTGGCTCTATTCTTGCTAACAGTATGTTTTATCTTGTTGTTCCTAACTGGTTGTTTTTCTTGGCCAGTCTATTTTATTAGGTCGTTCTACCCAGTTATATGCTTTGATTGTAATATACTTTGTTGTTAAAGGGATCAGGGCCCTATCAATCTCTTCTTAATAAAAAATAATATCTATGACGAAGACATAGAAGGCGAAGAGTGGGAAGAGTAGGGGGGTAAATTTTAAATTCTTTATAGAGGTCGATAAGGAATATTGTTATGTGGATGGAGAGGAGGATAGATGTCTCTTTGTGTGTGTTGTTGTTGTGGTGACATATTTGTGGTGGCAAGAGTTGGATTCCTGCAATGGAAACATATTTTTTTCCTTTGAAAACTCTTTGGTGCTATATTTTATAGTTGTTGATGGGTTGAATGGTGCTTATTGGGTGATCACCAAGTCTTTCTTGCTATTCTTGTGGTTGATCACTATCATTTTTTACTGTTTTACAGTAGCCAATGTGCTCTTTTGGTTTCTTCTATTGCTGCAAAAGTCAAGGAGGTCATTTCAGAAGACAAGGTAGATGCTTATAGTCCTCTATTTCCTTTTGGAGTGGTTGAGAGGCCTTGGTGGGTGCAACTAGGTGGTTGCGATGCAGTATCTGAGAGTTATGGTGGCTTTCTTTGATGGCTCCCTTGCTTGGTTGTGAGATCTGTGATGTTTGGTCTTGACATGGGTTAACCCTACTCTTTATTTGGTTTTCTTTTCTCCCCTTTTGTATTGCCCTTTGGTTGGTGGGGGCTTTGTTGGCTATGGGTATCATAAACTCTCCGGTGTAGCTTTCTCTCTTGTCTTGGATTTGTCTTTTGAATTATGCTATCATATCTTAGGATTGTTTCTTGCAACCATTGAGGTTTGTTGGAGTGGGCGGGGCTTTACATCCACTATTTTTCTTTATTTTTGAACCTCATGTTTTAAAAATTCAAAGGTCAAATCTTTCTAAAGGGCATTTTTTGAATTTTTTTTTTTTCGTGTTGATAACTAGGCTATGCTCAAAGATTTTTATATTGGCTCGCTTGATTTTGTTGTTAAAGTGAGCCACTACTACTCCTTCCTTTGGTGTCTTTATTCTCTTCTTGCTTCCTTAATTATTATTCTTCATTTCAAGTGAAGATCCATCCTATTGAGGTGGAGATAGTGTCATTTGGTGTGGTTGATGGCTTACAAATGGTCTAGTTGATAGGGATATTTTGTTGCCCTTATTTTAGTTTCATTCTTCTTTCTCTTATTGATGTGGAGGTTGATAATGGGAAGTCTTTGTCTACTCTTCCAATAGGTGGTGTCTTCTCCTATTAAGGTGGAAAATTTGTTAGTAGACAAAATAGATTTGATGCTAAGGATTTTTTGTTTCCCTTCTTTATGTTATGTTCTCTTTCCTCCTATTGAGGTTGAGGTTGAGAATGGTGATGGGATCCTAGGTTTGCATCATAAGAGAAAAAAATTCCATTGAGGTCTTCTTGCTGGTTGGCCAAGATTATCTTGGGCAATGTTCTTTTTTCTCATAGGTTTTTTGGTCCTTGTAAAACTTGGTTGTAAAGGGGTTTCGGGGCCATTAAAAATTATTTGGCATAGTGTGTTTTGCTTAGTATTTCTCTCTTGATTGCTATTGTTAGGCTACTAGTTGGCTTCGTTATGATAGGGTTTTAGGTCCCTTCAAAACCTATTTGTAAAGGGTTCCAGGTCCCTTCAAAACCCGTTTTACCGTTAATTAAAAAAAAAACATTTAATATGTATGGTAATACATAATTGTTAGAGTAAAGGTTTTAACTTAATTATGTTGATTAAGTTACCTTTATTCCCTTCTTAAGATTTCACGTTAGTTTGCATAAAGTGACATTTAATAATTATATTAATTATTAAATGTTATTCTATTAGGGCTTCTATTAGGGTTTTTCCTATTAGGGTTTTATTAGGGTTTGCATGATCTCTTTTTTATAAGGATTGACCCCATTGTATTTCATATCAATTCATTCTCTCATTCTCTCTGATATATACATTTTCAGTTTTCAAAGAACCCTTGCTTGTTTGTCTCCATCTCTTCTTTTGTGACAGGTTATTTGCATGCAGGTGATCTTTGGGGTTTGTGGTGTTGTATTTTCTCAACTCCTACATGGTATCAGAGCTCCACACCTGTAGCTTCCTATTCTTGTTTTGAAGATTTTTGGAGCTTCAAGGGTTTGTGGCTTGTTTTTTCTTGATCTAGGGCACACCTGCAATTTTGAAGCATTTTCAGCTCAAACGGACATTGCCATTGCGTCCACAACGGTCCAAAACCCCTAAATCGACTGTCCATTTGTTCTTTTTGGACAAAGTCGACATCTAAGGCAAAAAAAAAATCACAAATACGGCCGTACGACCGTCCCTGCTTGGTAAATTTATTTTCGAAAAAAAAATTCAGCCTTCTATTTTTCAGCAATTTTCGTCATAAAAAATTAAAAAAAAAACAAAACGAAAAAAAAAATTCGTAGTTTTAGGGCTTATTGGCCCGGTACAAGGGTACTCGCAGGTCCCTGCACCCGCAGGTCCCTGCACCCGCAGGCCTGCGGGCCCTGTGGTACGGTGGTCGGCGTACTATCGATCGCCGCCGGCTTAATGTTGACCAATGGTTGATAGTACCACCGACCGACGGTACACTATCCGCCTAGTGGTGATGGGGGGTGGGTCCACGTGCCTCCCCTCATCAATTTTTTTAAAATTTTTTTTATTAAAAAAATCTGCATTTTATTTTATTGTTTTTTAATTTAAAAAACAATTTTTTTCTATAATAGTCCAATCGCACTTTTATGGTGACGGCCGTTTGGCCGTCAAATTTAATGCAGTGATTTTGCTGTGACGGCCGTATGACCGTCAAATTTAACCCAACACTAGTTTTTTCCCTCTTTGGAGCTGATTTATTCCGGAGGTCGTAACTTGGGTATACGATATCATTTTTTGGCAAACAAGATATCGTCGAAAAGCTGGTTTTCTCATCTTTCTAGTGGTGTGGTTCTCATCACATCTTTTTTCGATTGGTGCATTCTATAGCTAGTTGAAGACAAAGGGGCTATTTTAGTCTCAAGCTCATAACTTTTGATCAGTTTCTCCATTTTTCGCAATCTCAGCGGCGTTGGAGCCGTCTTTTAGAGGTCTTCAGTTTCATCTATGCCATTTTTCCAGATTTCACTCCAGGTATCTTTTATTCAGTTATTTGTGTTTTTAGACTTTGGTGGATTACCTGGACATATTTGCTCTTGGAAACATTTTGTTTGCATGGGATGCTTCATTTTTGGCTATTCTTCATGTATTTCTAGCATTTTTTCTTTTGACGACATTTTGAGTATCATTTGTAAGCAATATTTTATGTAAACGCACTAAGATAAAGTGCCACACTATTGTACTTGCATCTTTTGGGGATTTTGCACATAAGGTTGTGCCATATTTTGTACTCGCACTGATATTATAAAGTGCCATGAGGGGTTGTGTAGTTTGCCTTTGTTTTGCCATCACATCCTTGTCCGGTGAGTGTCCCTCCACGACGACAGTGGATCATATGATTCCAGCCTCATGCATGTGTGCTTTGTTTGGCACACCACTTTTTTAGTTGCAAGTGCTTTTTTGTGCACTTTCAGATGTTGTATCTTTTTCTTCATGCACTATAGGGTGTTGCACACCATTTCAGTTGATCTGTCAGGCTCCCAGTTCACCATTATGGGGGGGTATTATACTGCTCGTGCTAATGCTTCCTTGGTTTTGCCTTGGAAGGAATCTTCCATTCTTAGTTGCTCAGTGTTTCAGACTATTGGTTCTTGTACCATCTGTATCTTCGTTCCAGGTGTTTTCCTTTTATTTTCCATCTGATTCGAGTAGTGTCGTATGGGCACTTATGCAAATTATTGTCTTCTTGTTCATGATCATCCTATCTTTAGCGGAGGTTCTTCAGCATCATAGAAGTCATCTTTCGACAGTTGTTTGTAGCTTCTTCTGCTTCAGTGATGTTCTTCTCTTCTTGGCTTTCTTCTTCTCTTTTTGGAGTAGAGTTTTTTCCCATGAGGTTTCCTCTATTTCTCCATTTTACAGAGATTTGGTTGTATTTGGGCACCTGATCTGGCCTAGTTGTCGGGACCCATGTTGCCTTCTTGCATTGTAGTTACCTTTGCTTTTCTGCATTTGTTTGTAGCTGCACTGTTGCTCATCTTAAGGGGGGGTGTTAGAGTAAAGGTTTTAACTTAATTATGTTGATTAAGTTACCTTTATTCCCTTCTTAAGATTTCATGTTAGTTTGCATAAAGTGACATTTAATAATTATATTAATTATTAAATGTTTTCCTATTAGGGCTTCTATTAGGGTTTTCCTATTAGGGTTTTATTAGGGTTTGCATGATCTCCTTTTTATAAGGATTGATCCCATTGTATTTCATATCAATTCATTCTCTCATTCTCTCTGATATATACATTTTTAGTTTTCAGAGAACCCTTGCTTGTTTGTCTCCATCTCTTCTTTTGTGACAGGTTATTTGCATGCAGGTGATCTTCGGGGTTTGTGGTGTTGTATTTTCTCAACTCCTACAATAATAATGTAGGAAACTATAGTCAATGAATTACATGCAATTAAAATGAACTTTTTTGAATTGTTGAATGAAATATAAATTAAAAACTCGTGATTTTTTAAATAAAAACCTTTTTCAAATAGACTCTGATCACATCCTTGACACTACAATGAAAACCATCATAGAGCATAACCAAATAACTGTGAAACATAACACTACAATCCTAGGTGCTATGGTTGAGAAAATAGAAAACACCCAAGAGGGAAAGATGATTGTGGATCTAGATGTTGACAAGAACAAAGGTAAGGAGGAGGATTCTGGCCCTTCGAAGAGAACAAGAGCTAATCTAAGGAGAAACTTGGATTCTTCACCTCTGGAGATTTAGGACCTGAAGAAGGTGACCCACAATATGTGCAACCTCAAACTGAGGTTGTTCCTGGCTCCTGGTCATTGGTTGCTGTCCCTTTTTGCATCTTTTTTTATTGCAGCATTCCTTTCTCTAGGTACTTTGATGATTTATTTTTATTTGGCTTGTAAACTCTGTGGTTCTGGGTCCTGTTAAACCCATTTTTTCCTCAATCAAAAACATTATTTATTAGGTCATTTCTCAACAACGCGTGTTTTGAAATTGAAGAGCATGGATTCAATCCACAAAAATGACTATTAGAATGCAAAAATTGATCATATCATAAGCAATGTTTGTTGAGTGAAAGTGACAAAAAATTGTATGACATTAACACTTTTTTTTTTCCATAATTCCTAAAGCTAAGTGGCACATCCTTCTTAGTGTATTTTTTTATTTATTCATCTATTAATATTATCAATTTTTAATTGAGTATTTAAATATAGGTTAATTGTGAATTTATTTATAATATACATTTATTTAATTAACCTAGATTTATGTAAAATTAACTTTATTATATTGATAGTTAATATTATTGTGTACATATATTGTCGTGTAGGAAAAAGTATCCTTTTTCACACTTAATTGGGAACTAATAATAAATGATAATAATTAAGCCTTAATTTAGTGTTGTAATATGTATTTTACATATTCAAATTATATTTAGGGCCCTATTAGTTTAAATAGACTCAATTGTACCTTAATGTGGTGTTGTAAGGTGTAACTATTTACATCTTCACACTCATTTAGGAATTTATTAATTAATTGAGGTTAATTATCCTTAATTGGCCCCTTTAATTTAAATCCAACCTAATTAATTGTAATTGTTGAAGAGGAAAACCTAACATTCATTAATGTCATAACACAACACTTATCATTAAGCAATGTGTGTCCTAGGTAAGTGACATAAGACCCATTTTCCCATGGGTGAATGGGTCCTCGCTTAGACCTAAGAACTAAATTATAATTATGTTTTTGGATTTCCCTATGTTTCACCTAAGACATTCAAGCATTCTAAGCAATTTTATGATATCATGAGTACTTTCACAAGAGCATTATAGGAGTATTTCAAGGCATTCAAGAGTAGATTTATTGAAGTATTATTGTAGAAAGCAAGATTAAGTTGTCATGTCAAAGGTCTTCTTGCATCATGCATGTTATTTGAGCTAATATATGTATGTAGTGTTCATAATCCATTCAAATATTTGAGGCATTATTTCAAATCAAGTTTCAAGATCAAGATCCACATCTATTAAAGTCATTTCATGCTAGTTGTAGATCTATATTCCAAATTTATCCAAGGGTTTGGTGAGTTGTGACATAGGATTTTTCATTTATCATTACATTCATGTTTTCATTCATTACAAGGTTTAATTACCAAAATAGGGTTTCACCAAGGCAAACCCCCATTCACCAACAACAACAACAAAAAATTCCCTCTTGATTTATGTTTGTAGATTTAGGTGGATGATATCTTGAAGAAAAAAATTGAACTTGTCAAAGTTTTATTTGTTGTCACCATTTATATAGAGCCCTAGCCAGAACCAGTTTGTCATAGGGTGAATGATTCCTTAGATAGCTTCAAAGAAGCACTTTGTAGACTAGTACACATCATCTTCCCTCTCTGCAATTAGATTTTTGGTTCCATCAGTATTGAGCTTAATCTTTAAGATCCAAGTTGTAGGTTAAATTTTAGACTTAGTTTGATATTTTAAATCTTTCTTCCCAAAATGATATTTAATAAGGACCCATCCTTACAAAGAAATAACATTTTCAACTCACCTCAAGACTGACTGAAGTCTTTAATTATTTGAATCTAATTTTCTAATGAATTGAGTGAGAAATAGGGCCTCCTAATTAAGCTCATCAATCCCCTTTTGTCGAACCTTCTCCTACTTTTCATGTTTTCATATATTAAAAACATAATTACACACATATTTAAAGTAAATTATAAAATAAGTATTTGAGTAAATATTAATAAATAAAACTTAAAGGATTCTAAAGTAAGTTTTTTAAAACATTCTTTATATATAAAATAATTATAGAATAAATTTTAAGTAGAAAAGAAAATTTATATATAAGTAAATAAAAATAAGTCAAAATTTATATCTACATTTTTGATAGATGTATTCAAGAGATTATATATAAACCTATATGTATAGATATACAAACCTCTATATTTAGTTATATAAAAGTTAAATATATGTTTGGAGAAGAATATTTTTTCACATACTTTAAATAGATTATGCTAAAGATATGTATGCTACTTGGACTATAAATATATTCATTCAAATTTAATGTATTTAAATGTTACAAATCAATTATACGTTTATTGTTTGGGCCTTAAATCTAATTAATTGATCAATAGAAAGGGTAACATTATCATTTACTATGATCAATTCAATGAAAAACAATCCATAATAATTTTACACCTTATTTGTATTAAAAATGAATAATCTTTATTTATTGCTAAAATTTACATCCTTTTATACAATTGATCCATAGCTTCCATTAATTGTTTCTAATATAAAGAGGAAAAAATATATTAAAACAATAGACTAATTACAAAGTAGGACTGTTAGTCTTAAAAATAATTTGAGCACACCATCCTCAAAATCTTTAAAATCCACATGGAAAGATGGACAACCATTACAAGAAGAGGAACCCTCCAAACCTAATTAAAAGACATAAACCCTTATTAACCAATTCATGGTGTGAATATCTTAAAAAAAACTCACCTAAACAAAAACCAATGAAAAAAAGAAGAAGAAAGGTTGAAAAATATATTAAAACAACAACTGATTACAAAGTTGGACTGTAGTCTTAAAAAATATTTATAGGAATAAAGTTTCAAAAATATATTAAAACAACAACTGATTATAAAGTAGGACTGTCGTCTTAAAAAGAATCCAAGCACACCAATATCAAAAACTTTTGAAAATCTAATTGTGAAAATGGACAATCACTATATGAAGAAGAACCCTCGAAACCTAATTACAAGACGTAGACCTTTATTACCCTAAGATTGTTTATTTTATGAATATTTTTAAAAATAACCACCAAAATAAAAACCAATGGAAACGCGTTTGGCGTGGTTGACTAGTTCACGCGCAACATAGGAATATGAAATATGTATCTGCATATACAAAGTTTCAAAAATATATTAAAACAACGATTGATTACAAAGTTGGACTGTAGTCTTAAAAAATATTTATAGGAATAAAGTTTCAAAAATATATTAAAACAATTGATTATAAAGTAGGACTGTAGTCTTAAAAAGAATCCAAGCACACCAATATCAAAAAATCTTGAAAATCTAATTGTGAAGATGGACAATCACTATATGAAGAAGAACCCTCGAAACCTAATTACAAGACATAGACCTTTATTACCTTAAGATTGTTTATTTTGTGAATATTTTTTAAAATAACCACCAGTTCACACGCAACATAGGAATATGAAATATGTATCAGCATTTAATGCATATACAAAGTTTCAAAAATATATTAAAACAACAACTGATTACAAAGTTGGATTGTAGTCTTAAAAAATATTTATAGGAATAAAGTTTCAAAAATATATTAAAACAACAACTGATTATAAAGTAGGACTGTAGTCTTAAAAAGAATCCAAGCACACCAATATCAAAAACTTTTGAAAATCCAATTGTGAAGATGGACAATGGCTATATGAAGAAGAACCCTCAAAACCTAATTACAAGACATAGACCTTTATTAGCATAAGATTGTTTATATTGTGAGTATTTTTAAAAATAACTACCAAAATAAAAACCAATGAAAAAAAACAAAAAAATTATGATAAAACAATTGAACCATAGCTTCCATTGGGAAGAAAACGCGTTCGGCCTGATTGACCAGTTCACGCGCAACATAAGAATATGAAATATGTATCAGCATTTAATGCATATCTTTAGTTTATGTTGACCACTCATTAATCACAAGCCTTCAGTCGGTGGCCCTTCTCTCTATTTATTTCCGCTCGTAGCTCTTCTCTTGCACAGCTTGAGCAGTTTATTTGTCATTGTTGATCTGCTACGCAGCCTACAAAGCTTGTTCGGTAAAACGTCCAGCAATGGCTCGAAAGGGACTCTCACCAAGTTGTATTTGCCTTCTGCTCCTTACTTTCTATATCTTCTCCTCCTCAGGTTAGTTCGTCTTCTACTCAGATTAGTTCTTTATAGTGCTTTTCTGTTCAAAAAGTAACGATATGCACACTATCTATTCACAAATGCCGCTTTTACTTGAAGTATTCTTTGCTTTGGTGAACAGATTTTTCTATCCGTAGGGGTGATTTCTCTTTGGTGTATATAGATAGAGATATACTAACCCTTCACACAATAGGGTTTAATGATGTTCAAGCTGTGTTTTAATACCTATGTAAACCTAGATCAGGTTGGATAAGTCATAGCAGCAGTGTAAAAGTATGCAAATAATTCTGTTGGACATGATTGAGGAGGAATCAGGGTTTAAACAGACATGATTTAGTCTCTCGTGGCTATAGTAAATCTATACGGGTAGAAAAAATATAGGAATAATACTAAAGATATTAGAAATTTTCTTTTCCTAGGGCATTGAGTTTATTGTTTCTGTTGCTTACAAATAAGTTGTGCATGTACAGGAGACGCCAATGCACGCAAACTGGGCGGCTCATGTATGTTCTTTCTTTCTATTAATCTGTGCCTGCATTAAATAGAATATCAGATTGATTAAATTATCTTACGCCTAAGAATATCAGATTGTCAAGGAATACACTGTAAAACAGTAAACCTAAAATATAGTTTAAGACCAATTTAAATGTTTTCCTGTATTTAAAACAATGGATTTTATTAATGGGTGTCTGCTTTTGTGTAACAAAAAATGCAGGTATGTGCAGTAACGATGACATATACATTGTACAGGGTCAAGAGTATGGTCCAGGGATTCCGGAGTTCACGGTGACAATAATGAACACATGCCTATCTGAATGTAAGCCACGAAACATTCATCTATATTGTGAGACGTTTGCATCATCAGATTGGGTGGACTCTTCGGCTATCAAGCGCATTTCTGATGATGATTGCCTCATCAATGATGGAAGATCTATGGGGCCATATGATTCCATTTATTTTACATACTTCAATACTTATATGTACCCTTTGAGTGTTAAATCTGTCCAGTTTGTTTAGTTTCATTGCCTCCATGTTGAATGCCCTGTGGTTGGCATTCGAGATTTTTCTTTGCCTTATTGGTTAAAAAAAAGAAGCATAATTGATTACTCTATTACTTGCACAAATTGTTTCAATGTGTTGAATTTCTCATTCTTAGTTGAAGGTTTACTTTTGTTGTAGAAGCAAACTTAAAGTGACATTTTTATGTTTTTTCTGCTCGCAACCTTCATTGCCCGTGTTGTCTTTTTCTTTGCTCACGCAGCAGAGACCCCGTTGCTACGTCACTTCCCTCTCTGCGGTTTTTTTTCCTTGCCGTGAATTTTCTTTTACCTGTTCATTATAGAGGTTAAATTAGATAAATTAATTATTATATAATTATTTCTTCCAAATCTATTAAGTGTTATCATGTATTTAATATATTTTTTTTGTTTCTATTGTGGTAAATGAAATAATAGACTTAATTAATAATTAATCTATAAGTCGTTTTATATAAATTACAATCAAGATGATCATCACACATCCTTTCAAAACAAGTTATTGCACTATATATTCCATTTGATTAGCATAAATAAGTTCAAGGGAAAGTTATCTCCCTCTAAAATAGACTTTTGTTATTTTTCTCCTTTTCTTAAAAATTGGAGAGCAGATTGGAATTTTATTAATTTTAGTCTCATCCATCTAATTAGAATAATTCATAAGAAAAATAAAATCAATTTCCTTGGTGCTATCACAAAAACATGCATAAAGAGAGTCTCTAAGGTTGAGGTTGTTGTGGTCATTCATGTGCCCAAAATTCATCTTAGAGAAGATTCCTTCATTATAGACCATCATTATAGGGTAAGTAGGAATATAATCTTTATGTTTCTTGTTACGTTGGTTCATTTGGGCAAGAAGGACAAAATTTTGAGAACTCTAGTTATGAATTTGGTAAAGAAATGATTTTTACATGACATTGAGGACACTCTACTTGTGTCCATCTATGCTTATGCCTTGGGGTTCCCTACCGCTAATGAGGCTTTTTGAATTTAATTTTATGTAGCTATTGGTCTATGCATGTCATCATTATTATCTCTAATATAAGCTAATGAGGCTTTATGAATTCAATTTTATGTAGCTATTGGTATATGGAAGCCATTCATTAGAATCTCTAATATTTTTAAAGAAAAAGGTCACTAGAATTTTGCAAGGAAGGCTATGGAATTCTTAAATTTGTTGCCAGTTTGACAAGATTCAATGTTTCATGATAGCATATGGCCTTGCTTGTTGAAGAAGTATCTTCATCTTCAAATCCTTCCCAAATAATCCATAATTCCTAGGTCATAATTTTTCTTTTATATGTTATCCTATGAAATAAATAAATAAATGATAAATGATAATTTAAACACAAAGGATCTCTTGCCACTCAAATCTAAAATCCTTGTTGGAATGATATTAAGTACAATCTCATCCTTAAGATATTGTAAGTGCTAGGACATATAATAATAATAGTAAAGAAGAAGCACCATACTATTCTTAACACAATTTTTTTGAATTTTTTATTATAACAGATTTGATCTTTTACTTGTCTTGCTTCTAATTTTTTCTTTGAGAGTGCATTAATTATCTTAGGTGGTAGGTGGGACCACAAAAAAGAAAATGTTAAAACTACTAAATCTTCTCATGTTAATAAGTATTATAATAAATAGAAAAACCAAACAAACATTGAAGCTAATGAAGAATAAATTGAAAAATAACTACTACTATGCAGAGGCCAAGATCATGCCAAAAACAATGTTATGGACTCAAGTTGGTCAAATTCTCCAATAGCTACTTCGATGTTGAGAGAATCAAGAAAATTTGGAGGGAGGTGCTCAGGGTTCTTATGGAGTATATCATGTTGGATGGTAGATTCACTAGAGTCTTTGGTAACCACTTTTTCCTCCTCAATCATTTTAGAAATAAGGTAAGGGTTTCTTTTCCTTATTACCTACTATGTTCCATGAATAATACTAATTAGGAATTTAGGAAAAATCCCAAGAATAATCTGGTAATACTATTTAGGAATTTAGAAAAAATCCAAAGAAGAATCTGGTCCTGCATGTTGGCATTATTTGGCTAATTCATGAGAACTTTAAAAACACGGTTGTTGTTCCTAACCCTATTTCGGCCTCAACCTCCTATGAATATTCCTCTTGGTATATCTCAGGTGGAGAATGAAAATATGGAGGAGCCCCTTGTTAACAAACTGGTTTCCTATCCTAGGAATTATCCGGATGAGAACCCTACTGACCCCAAAGATAAGGAGGACTTCTCTGCCTCTTTTCATACCACTGACAGAGAAAAAAGACCCAATTCCTTGAGGGACCTTAACCCTGAAGACCATGATTTTAAGCTGAATACAGATTTTCATAAAGATATTCTTACTATGGCAAGAAATGGAGTGGTTGACCATTTCATAACTTTGAAATGGGCTTTCCATGAGATAAAGGATATTGATCCGAAAAATAGGGCACTCATTAGTAAGTTGCAGTTAGTGGAAGATAAAGTGGCTTCTCCGAATTCGGCGAAGGTCTTATGGACTGTGGAAGAGAAGATGGCTATGGCGGAATGATTTCAAAGAGCGATTGAACTCACTAACAATCTGATATAGGAAATTGAGAACAAGATCAAGAACCTAGAAAAGGAAATTGGTAAGATCAGGGAAACAATGAAAAGTACCCTTTAGCATAACCACAAAATTGTCAAAAACAATGCCACTATCTTGAGCACTTTGGTGGAAAAAATGGAAAACACCTAGTAGGGGTCCCTGATTGTGGATCTTGATGCTGAGAAGTAAAAAAACAAGTAGGAGGATTCTAGCCCTTGAAAGAGAACTAGATCCAACCTGAAGAAAAGAGTGGATTCTTCGCCTCTGGAGACTCAAGACCTGAAGAAGGTGGCCTAGGAAATGTGCTAGCTTTTTGTTGGTGGTTGCTATCCTTTTCTATTTATTTTTGTTTCGCAACCTTTTTGGCTCTAGGTACTTTGATGATCTATTTTATTTTGGCTTCTAAACTCTGGGCTTTCGGGTCCCTATAAAACCCATTTTTTTCCTCTATCAAAAATGGTATGGATTCAAGCAAGGATTTTAAATAGATCTCTTGGGGGCTTGTTGATATTTTTTGGAATATTTGCTATAAACAACTAGATTTATTGATATACATTATAGTAAGGATTGATAGCTACTATGGGACATCATGGAACCAAAATGACCCAAAAAATATATCTCTAATACCTGCATTGAACTAGATAATCATAGTCAAATACCACTATCCAAAGCATGGGAAAATGTTATAAATAAATTCGAAGGCGTAACACTACCAAAAAGAACAATCAATATTGATAAAATAAAAAGACAAGGAATAACATTATATCTAGATGGAGAGTGAAATCAATAAATTACTATTGTATTCAACCAAAATTATTCTTTGAGTTTTAGTCTAGTATGCAAAATGATCTACACATAGTTATCTAAAAAAATGAGGAGGCTCAATTACAATTACTCAGCTTATTCAAACCTTTTTGGTGTGTAAGTGGACACTTTACAATCAAAAACCAATACAAAAATATATTTGTTCTTCTCATCTAAATTATATTTTATTTAGTTTATTTACATTGCGTAATTTCTTATTTTTCACACTATATAGCTTTCTACTAAAATACAAGTAATTATTTTCATTTATTTTGTAAAAAAATATACGCAAAGGCTTATTCTAATGAACAAAAGGTCATCAACTACAAGTAATAAATGTTACTGGTCAACAATATACCCTAAAAAAACTCTATAATTTTAACTCTTGTATTCTATTTCAAAACTATATTTACCATCAACAAAAATTTAAGATGTTATATTATGTATAAATAAAATTGTTTCACCTAACATGTGTCAAAATATTTGTCAACATTAGATATCAAATTGGAATTTCATTTTCTTGCCCATCCATAATTGAAATTTGAGTCTCATCCTTTTGATTACTAGTTTTCTTGGTCAACCAAGTTGCAATAAAGAAAGATTTCTTGGAATTGGTGTCCTCATATTCTTTTTAAGATTCCTAGTCCTACTTTGTAATCAATTGTTGTTTTAATATTTGTTTTGTCTTTATATTTAAAAAAAATTTAATGGAAGCTATGGTTCAATTGTATAAAAGGATGCAAATTTTAGCAATAAATAAAAAAAATATATTATTTTCTTTATTGGCTTTTATTTTGGTATTTTTTTAAAGATATTCACAACATGAACAACCTTAGGCTAATAAGGGTTCATATCTTGTAATTAGGTTTGAACAGTTCTTTTTCTTGTAGTGATTGTCCATCTTCACATTTGGATTTAGTTTTTTTGGAATTGGTATGTTCCAAATCTTTTCAAGAATGATATTCTTACTTTCTGATTAGTTATTGTCTTAATATATATTTTTGTCTTTATATTTAAAAACATTTAATGGAAGCTATTGTTCAATTGTATAAAAAGATGTAAATTCTATTAATAAGTAAAGACTATTTATTTTTATTACAAATAAGGTGTAAAAGTATTATTGATTGTTTTTCATTCGAATATTCACAGTAAATGATAATTTTACCATTTCTATTGATCATTAATTAGAAATAGGACCCAAACAATAAATATATAATTGACTTGTAAAATTTAAATACATTAAATATGAAGTTTGGTTTTGAATTTGAATTTATGAATATATTTGTAACCAAAGTAGCATACCTATCTTTAGTAAAATCTATTTAAAATATGTGGAGAATTCTTCCTCTCCAGGCATCTATTTAACTTTTATATGACTAAATATAGAGGTTTGTATATCTATACATAGATGTTTTATATATAAT
The DNA here is from genome assembly GCA_007115665.2 of Sequoiadendron giganteum. NCBI lineage: Eukaryota > Viridiplantae > Streptophyta > Pinopsida > Cupressales > Cupressaceae > Sequoiadendron > Sequoiadendron giganteum. Next base: position 592,228,769 of record CM021107.1, on the reverse strand, counting down.
CCCTTGAATATATCCATAAAAAAGTAGATATAAATTTTGAGTTATTTTTAATTACTTATAGATTATTTTTTTCCTACTTAAAGATATATTCTATAGTTTTTTATTTAATTAACAGTTTTTTTTTTGAAATGACTTTAGAATTATTTATGTTTTATATATTAATATGTACTCAAACAATTGTTTGATAATTTACTTTAAATATGTGTAATTTTGATTTTGATAAAATTGAAAGGGCCGGTACTAGTTACAACACCCATTTATAAAGAATCCATAGAGGGAGATGCCTAGTGACTAACATAAAATGAGGCAACCCTTAAGGAGAGAAAAACTCACCAAAAGTGAGCTAGTTGGAACAAGAAACAATCCATGCTTTTGATCAGAGCATGAAACTAGAAGATAGAGATTAACTGCAAGAAACTAAGGCAACAAAAACCTAGGAAATCACCACCAAAACACCACCCTTACCAGGAAACCCTAGATCGACCTCAATAGGAGTCCACTCAACTTCAATAGGAGCAGAAAAGGAGAAAGATAACAAGAGGAGACAATCCCCCAACGCACCCACAAAGCCAATCTCTGCCTTAAAAGTAGAACCACACAAAGTAGGAAGCCAAAGAGAAAAAAAACCAACATAAGGGATGAGAGAAGCTCCCTTATGGACCCTAAAAATCTAGACAAAAAGTGACAACGAAAGAGACAAAAGATCATCATCAAGAAGATGAAGATCAACACCCCTCTTAGAAAGAGTAAACAAAACTCCTTTTTAAAAAACCACAAACACTACCCCTATGAGGGTAAGAGACAAGGAGGTTCCAAAGATAACACCGCAAAACTTTACAACATCTAGAACCACCAAAATAGGCAGACACCAATAAAACCCACAATGTTGCACCTACATCAATAAACATAGCAAGAAAAGAAAGTCTCCTTTATAGACAAAAGGTCTACAACCTCCAAGGAAATAGGGCATGAACCCTACTTTACAATAGAATAGAAACCACAAAACCAACTACCTCTTAAAGAGAGTGGAGAACATGGTGAGCACATGACACCTAGAGGCAATAAAATCCTCCCAACTTTAAACTAAAGACTCCATAAAATTCACAATGAGCTTGGCGAGAAGAAGGAAAATCATAAACTTCCAACCCTCTTGGCCAATAGCTAGCACCAAAAATATTTGGAACAACATCAAGAGGGAAACAATCTACAAATCAAACCAAGCCACTTGCAACGACAAGATCTTCTGTAAAGAGACATTTCAAAAGATAATGTCTTGAGAATAACGAAATATTGAAAGAACCTCCTAGCCAAAAACAAGGAGATAGGAGACCCAAAAAGGGGAACCACAATAGTATTTGTAACCAAATCCTTCCAAACCCAAGAAAATTGCCAAAAATCTAATGTCATCCCCAAAAAATTGTTGAGGGCAATGAAAAAATAGAGCACTCTCCACCCAAAAAGCATAGACAAGCAAATACAAACACCAATGACAACTTTAGGTGACTTGCAGCAAGCCAAAAAAGTGAACTCTCACCCACCAGTAGTTTTAACACCAAGCATAGGAAACCATTATAGAAAAGTAGAGGGTCAAATAGAATGAAGAGGTTAGAGGGAAAAACCCCAACACCAGCATTCAAAATAAACCTCCTAGCAAAGCGCTAGTCCACACCCTAGGCATCATCAACATCCTCAATATGACATCCTCAATGAGACCCCAACCAATAGAAAATCCCAGAGAATTGAACTAACAAAGGAGCTAGTAAACAATACCAAAGGAAACATAAAATACCATGTTGCCAATGTCAAAGTCACAGACAAAGGCTAGATGAAGGGAAAAAAGGAAAACCCATGTTGAAGACAGAACATGGAGACAGTAGATACATCTACATCCTTAGCGCCATCCTCCTCATAATCTTCTTTACCAACAAAAAAAAATCGCACATGTGTTAAATGATGGGAGGCAACAGGAGCAAGGGATTGAGTGGGAAAACTAGTTGCGAGGGAAATTAGATATGTGTAGTGATGTTTTTAATATATACATAATAATATTACTTATCAATGTAATAAAAACAACTTGTACATAAATCTAGGTTAATTAAATAAATTTATATAAATAAAGTCACCATTAACCTAGATTTAAGTACTCATTGAAAGTTGATAATAGCAATAGATGAATATTGTAAAATTACATTAAGAAGGATGAGCCACTTATTTTTAGGAAGTATGACAAAGAAATAAGTGCTAATTTCATATACAATTGATCACTTTCACCCAACAAACATTTATTATAATATGATCAATATTTATGATTTTAATAGTTGTTGTTGTGGATTGAATCCATGCTCCTCAATGTCAAACATGAGTTCTTGAGAAATGACCCAATCCATGATGTTGATCTTGTAACTTGTGAGATTAATTTTGTTAATTATAAGTTCTTGCAACCTTTTTTGCCTTGATCATTAGGATCTAATTGTACATAAGGCTTAGTGGAATTTAAAAATAACTTAGAGAACCTATTGGATTGTGGGGGATACATTGTTCATATTTAACCCCCTTGATAGACTATATTTTTATTTGATAAATGATTTCAAGCATGTGATCAAAGTCTATTTGAAGAAGGTTTTTATTTAAACAAATCATCAATTTTTAGTTTATATTTCAATGCCTTTTAGTGATATTAGTTCATTGAACAATTCAAACAAGTGCATTTTAAACGCATGTGAGTTGTTGACTATAGTTTCCTACATTATTATGTATTACCCTACATGTTAAATGTGTGATTTTTTTTATTAAGGGTAAAATAGGTTTTCAAGGGACTTGAAACTCTTTACAAACAGGTTTTGAAGGGACTTGAAACCCTTTAAAACTATTTTATGAAGCGACCTGAAACCTTTTAGAAAAAGGTTTTGGAGGGACCTAAAACCCTATCATAACATGGGATGCTACCAAAAAGTATAACTAAGTGAACCAATAGCCTGGCAACATAAGTCAAAAGAGAAAGACTAAGCAAAACACATTGCACCAAAAAAAAAAATTGAAGGGTCCCCAAAAGCCTTTTACAATCAAGTTTTATAGGGACCCAAAACCCTGTCAAAGTAAATAACATTGCCTAAGATAATCCTAGCCAACTACAAGCAATACCACAATGGTAATTTTTTTTCTTAAGATGCAAATATAAGATTCCATCACCATTCTTTACCTTCACCTTCATGGGAGGAAATATAATAGAAAAGAAAAAGGGAAAAAACAAATCCTTAGCATCAAAAACATCTTACCTACTCAATAAATATCTACCTCAATAGGAGAATACACCACCTCTATAGGATGAAAAAAAAATGACCTCCCATTCTTAACCTCGAACCCTCGATAGGACCCATTATTAACCTCGAACCCTCAATAGGATAAAGAAGAATGAAACTAAAATAAGGGCAATAAAAGTTCCCTATCAACCAGACTATTTGTAAACCCTCAACCACACCAACCAGCGCTAGCTCCACCTCAATGGGATGTATCTTCACCTCAAATGGAAATAATAATTGAGGATGTATGAAGATGGTAAAAGCACCAAAGAAAAGAGTAGTAGAGGCTCCCTTTAACAATGAAATCAATTTGGTCAACATAAAAAAAAAATGAGCACAACCTAGTCATGAACACCAAACTAGAAACAAAAGAAGAAAATTCCCCTTTAGAGAGATTTAACCTTTGAACTCTCAATGAATGAGAGTCAAAAATAACGAAAAATAGAGGATGTAAAGCCCCACCCACTCCAACACACCTGAGAGGTTGCACCTATAATAATCCTAAGATAAGATGACATACTTCAAAATAAAAATCCAAAACCAGAGATAAACTACACTAGATAGTTAATAAACCCCATAGCCAATAGAGCACCCACAAACTAGAGGCCAATATGTAAGGGGAGAATCAACAACCAAATAAAGAGAATGGTTAACCTCGTTTGAAGCCCAAACATCACAAAATCTCATGCAGCCAATCCAGGGAGCCACCAAAGAAAACCACCATAACTCTAAGAGACTCCACCACAACCACCTAGTTGTACCTACCAAGCCCTCTGAACCACTACAAAAGGAAACAAAGGACCAAAACCATCTACCTCCTCCTCTGAAATGATTTCCTCCACTTCTATAACAATAGAAGAAAGTAGAAGAGAACTCTCATTCCTCTAAAATAGTAAATCATGGTTGTGATCCAGCATAAGAATCCGCAAGAAAGATTCGGTGATCACCCATGAAACACCATTTTACCCATCCACAACTCAAAAAGATAACACCGAAGAGCTATCAAAGCCAACAAATAGGACTCCATCATAGGACTCCAACTCCACCCACCATAAATGTGTGACTACAAGAACAACACACACAAAGGGGCCTCCATCCACCTTAGTGGAGCTTTCCAAATTTTTGAATTTTTTGAGTAATACCTGAGTCTGATGAACTTTTTGGAGCCTTTTTCCCCAAAGATAGGGAAGGGTTTTGGCTTAGAAAACCCCCATTTCACTATTTTGCATCATGAACCCTCACTCTTTTAATTTCATGTTCACCTGTCACAACTGATTACTGGTATTTTAAGTAATCAATTGATCCTTTGAACTCATGTTTCCACTGACCCCTTTCTTTTAGAGTGTCGGTCACCCCTCGCATTGCTCATTTCAAACATTTCCTAGAGATGGGCCAAAAATTATATTTTCAAATGACTTAAGTCTAAGTCATGTTTTCACAAGGGTCAAACTATCGTAGGCCTAGCAATGACCCTGCTTTTACAACTAATTCTATCATGTGTGCTAGTTGAGGAGCTGTCTGATTTCAAGATCTAATCTAGGCCATCCCCCGCTAGCTCATAGGTTTCAAATGTCGGCTTGTTATTTGGTACAAGGTCCACAAGATGATGATACATGTCCTTTTACGGATGTGGGGACCGGTCTCCACTATTAAGCTTACGATTTGTTATTCTAAATCGTCGATGATGATCATGCATGGGGGAAAATTTTAGTTGTTCCCTACTGGATAATAAGGAAAAGGTAAGCACTTATTAAGAACTGTGAGGTTTGTGAGCTCGTGACATGTGGATTCATTCACCAAAGAGGGAAGTGGGTTAGACCTGCAGATGAAGGATGTGGATTCTGACCTAGATGAACACTATTGGCTGAAAATGGATGAGAGATTATCAAAAGGAATTCAAATGCAGTCAACTCAATGGGAGTTGTTGGATCTACCACCTCATCAATGGAGCGACGATTAACATTCAAAACCAAAAACACACATATGATGGTTGATTTTTCTCTATAAAGAACAACCATTAATGGTGTACATACTCTTTAGGAGTGTTCAATTTGATCTTTATGTATGTGAGGAATTAATTTCTTATAATCATGAAGAATGATATGCAAATTTCCATGCACCCAAGAATTTAATGGTGATGAAGTGGAGGCCAATGAGTAATCACTTGTTTTCATGTGTTTTTTCATTGAACATTGATGATTGACACCACCAAATTATTCAATAAATGCAGATTGACGGTCATCATCTTGACTATTTCAATCAAGGGTCTAATTTTTTTGTCATTTTGGAGTGAGTGGCGATTATTCTAGTGTGATTTTTCAAAATTTCATACTTGAGTAAGATGAGTAAGCCAACTACTTCCTTACCATCGGTATGAAGATCTCCAAGGTTTAATTTGAAAATACTCATGGTGATGTTCCAGCGCATGAATAAAACACTCCTAAGGATACTTCAATTCTAAAGGGAAAATGCAAAGAGGAAACCCATGGAAAGAAGCCCATATCAGTTGCTACCAAAAGTAGTTCTCAGTCGAGAGGCCAAGTTGTACTATAGAGGTGGCAGAGGTGAAGGGAAAAGAGGCAGTAAGATTTTTGAGGGGAATATGAAGAAAGATTAGGTATGGACGAGCTTCCTATGGATGGAAAAATTACCTCATTGCTATCACTGATGGACCATCTAATAGTGAGACCAAAATGAATTCAGGGTACCAATAATACCTCATGATTTTGAACCAGCTGGTTGCCCCATGAGAAGAGGTAATTGTGATGTCCCCAATTTTTGTAAATACTTCGAGAGGAAGTGATTATTCCATGGCAGGCAAGGAGAAAGATGGAGTGGTTGTTTCTCCATTGGTTGTTGCAAACAAATGAAGTGGGTGCATGTATCATGGCTCTAGTGCTGGTGTTTGTTCTTTTTTTGGGTGATGCAAGTCACATTTCGGTCATTATTTTTTTTATGATAATGATATTGTTGGGGTGGTTTTTCCTGCATTCTCTACATATGATGGTTTTTTATTTTTATGCTAACCATGGAAGTTTAGATGGTTGATTCTATGAATATTTTGGCTTGACATGGACATGGAATGGAGGTTTTCTTTGGTGGTTGTGGTTACTTTTGTTGGGATTCACAAACCTTTTTGGTGGTTTTTACGATTGTACTTTCCCCTGCTTGGTAAATGATTACAAGTAACCATTAGGGAATTTTTGAAATAAAATTCAAATTTGTTCTAAAATGAAATATATTTGAAATGTAATTTTAATGAGCCTGATGCTTTTCGCTCCCTTAGTCTATAAAAGGGATTTCAAGGCTCATTATAGAGGTCAAAATTTTGAGTCTAGAATGGTCTGGGTAGAATTTAAACTTACATAAAATAGATATAATGCAGAAGGCTTGGTGAATATGTTGGAAAATTGTCTTGGATTTAGGTCTTCTATATAATAGTCTTAAATAGTTTTAGATGAATTACTTATATCAAAACTAATCTAAATTCTAAAGCATGTACTCTCCTTTGTACAATTTTCACAGATTATAAATGAAACTATCAAGTATTTTTTCGTTTTTCATCATTCGTTAATTGAATCTATGGCTCTATATTTTTTCTTTAGCACAAAGAGTTAATTAAATGCTTGATAAGAGTCATAGATTTGTAAGAATTTTCAAAGGATTCAGTAAGAAGTGATGTTTTCGATATTGTGAGTTTTCGTATTGTAAGGAAGTATGAAAATAGTCCATCTATTTCAGAGGTAAATAATTAGTGTATTACTGGGTGTTCCATATTTGACCCCACTTGCCCAATTGATGAGGCAATGGGTTATTTGTCAAGAATATGTGGAATCCATGAACTGGTGATAGGCTAGCCATAGGCTCAAAATAAGAACAATACTCATTAAAATATTGTCAATTTTGAGATGTAAGTTTGAAATACATCCTCATTCCTAGGGATTTCTTAAACATAAGGATTGGCTCCCGTTTAGATAATTTTGGGGTTCAACAGGAAAAAAACACCAAAAAAATAATCCATTTTCATTAGAATCTTCCTTGCCTACCTCTATAAAGGATTTAAAATTTACAATCCCACCTCCTTGTCTCGCTATTCGCCTTCCACCTCTCCATCATATATATTGTGAAGTTGTCAAAATTTCTCTATATTTTTTATTGGTTACTATTTATGATTCCCTGTATCAGTTATCAATAATGTGAAAGTGAAGAAAAAGAGAAATGCAAAAGAGAAAAAATTTAAAAATGAGACACAATAAAATGGGGTGCCAATAGGTGCAGCTATACCAACGTTTTTTTTGTGATTCTTGTTATATATTGTGTATAATTTCTCATCATCAAAGACAACTTCGTAATTATTTACACACAGTTTCATCCAACACTGAGCAAATTGTCTAATAAATTTGAAGTGTAATAAATATCATCAAATTTTTTTTCCTTCTCTATTATTCACCTTTATAGATCCTTTTGAATCAACTTCCAAGTATTTTTTATCACCAAACTTTATTTTGGTCTTCAAAAGTTTATCATATAAAATTTCTCATTATTCCATAACCTATTATTAGAAAAATTTGAATCTAAATACCAACTTATTTGGGAGTGTATTTCAAATTTATCATATAATAAGAACAAATTACTTGGATAATATTCCTCATCCTCAAGGGCATAATCAACACTTTAATTTCTTACTTGATTTTAATATATATTCCCTTTCAATGAGACCATACTTATTACAATGAAAACACTAAATAATTCTTCTTTTATCAAATTTTCCTCTTCCTCTTGTAATTGAATCAAATATCATGGGGGATTTGTGCCCCTTGATGTGAGAAGAGAGCCCTTTCCCAATCTGTGATAAGCAAGATTGCCAAGATGATAGTCATAATGCAAATGCATGTGATAATGGACAAAATTAGTTCTCAAATGAAGAGAATAACTTTCCATGAGAGTGTGTTGTTGAAAAGCCTTGCTTTTATAGATTCAAGGTTGAAAGATTGAGTCATTTTGGATGAATGTGGGATCATTCATTAGCCAATGACAAGATGCCATTTGTCAAGATTTGAGAAAATGAGAAATGTGCAAATTTTGGCCAATGTGCCAATTTCAAATCTGAATTTTGTTGAAATTCCATGTTTAGGGTGGATGAAAGATGAATTAAATGTCAAGTTTGACTTGTGCAAGAGACATGTAAGAGAATTTAATGCTTTGTTGGATGGACAATTATTTGAGAGGGAGATTCAAAATTGGAAGAATATTCCATCTTGATGCCCTTTCAAAATAATTAGAAGAATCAATAAATCAAAGAAATGATTTATTGGTGCAAGTGGGTGGGTTAGTTGAGAGTTTAGATTTGACTCAAGTTGAGTCAAAATATAGAGAATGGATGATTATGACTAGAGGTTAATTAATTAACTTGGAGGATTTTAGGAGTTTGATATTTGATTTAAATCATTTTTATTTATTGAATCAAATGAGAAGAACTTAAGGACTTAATGAAATAATTTGATTTATTTAATTAATTATGATGAAGCTAGGGAATTAATCAATAATTTTTCATAATTGATTAATAATCAGATGCATGATTTTAGTTTTTCATGTCTACAATTGGTTCTAAAGCTTCTAATCCATTTATCTAGCTTCAAATCCATTATCCTAGAAAATATTCCCTCAAAATCCCATATTGTCCTAAGATTATTCATTTCAAATGCAATGATCCTTATCCATATATACTTTCTATGAAATCTAGCATATTTTCTAAATAATTCCTTGGTTTTTTTTGTAGTGATGTTGTAAACATTGATCCACCAGCTTGTATGGTACTATTGAAGAGTGCAAATATCATGTAGAATATTTCATGTTAGTGTGCATGTTACACAAATTAAGTTCCATTCACCAAAGCATAAATTCAAGGCATGAAAAACAAATAAATCTAATTTGGTTTGTGAAAGGAGTTGATAGTCTACTTAGAACACAACTATATTGAAACAAAACAAACACAAAAATTATCAAAATAAAAAACTTATATAAGATATTCTTGTGTATAAAAGACCAAAAACAAACAAATAAATATTTTGGATGATGCATGATTGATTTACCATAGGATTTTCCTCCATTAGACACTCGAGGAGAAAATATTGAGCATAGTTCTCATAAGTAGGATTACACTAAAGACTAATCCTACCACCCAAGTGAATTTCAACTTCAGAAACTCATGATTTCTTTTAAGATTCCTACCCTTCTAGTGAATATGTTGTGCTTTGTACTTACTTCATCAATTCTTCTTACAATGCATAAATCTAAAATTTATGTAGAATGTCAATGGGCCCTTGTTCTACTGGTGAAGTTGAAAGGTTCTAAATGAGCCCACCAAGGATCAATTCTTGCTGAGAAACTCCAACTATATGTAATTTGATGTAGTCATAGATAGAGAGGCCAATCAAGGATTATCTAATTATGTGGCTAAATAATAGTAAGATACACACTTAGGGAAAGTGACAAGAAATAATTTTTAAAAATTTCAAATCACAAAGAATAATGGTGTTTATAGTAATAGTTAATGAAATGAAGAATAAGGTAAATATAATAATCAAAATAATTCATTCCAGGAAAAATAGGAAGAATAGGAGATTGAATTAGAAGAGGAAGACGTCAATTTAATAAGAGAAATATTTAGGGTTTTCATTGTAATAAGTATGGTCACTTTGAAAGCGAATACATACTAAAAGAATGTAAGAAAGTATAAGTGTTAATTTTTCCCTTGAGGATGAGGAATATTATCCAAGTAATTTGTTCTTATTATATGATTAAGTTGAAAAAAATCATGAATATGTTGGTATTTAGATTCAAATTGTTCTAATAATAGGTCATGGAATAATGAGATATCTTATATGATAAAATTTTAAAGACCAAAATCAATTTTGTTGATAAAAAATACTGCTCCCCTATTTCATGCGTCTTTGCCTACATGTAATATCATAGTTAACCTATCTATTCTAGATTTGAAGTGCTTTATGGAGGGGTTTGTCGATGGGTGTCTGGTTTTGGGCTCTCATAGTGGGTTTAATCTAGTGAAAAACAATGTTTCTAGTTCTTTCGTTGACTTTTTTCAAAATAAAAAGGATGGGGAGAGCTTTGTGCACCCTCTAAAATGTGTTGCTATTTCCCCGATGATTTATCTGGGTAAGGAAGTTTCACAATGCATTGACCTTTTTCCCAAGACTTCCCAAATTTGTAGGTTCTACCATTTTTGGCCTTCACTTCCCCATCTACACAATGGATTTCTAGAAATCGGTCTCCGATTGTGTAAGGTACATGATTGAAATTTATCCTTTCACTAGAGGATTTTTTGTTGTTATTTTTAGCTCTTTTGATGATAAACAAGTTGTTTTAGATCATATTTTGCAAGAATGGGATTCTCAACTAGTGTCCAAGAGGCTTTGGGTCCATTTCTTCAACCCTCTAAAGGAACCTATTGATGCAATACCTATTTGGTTAAGATTTTCATATCTTCCCTTATAGTTCTGGCACTCCTATACATTTGAGGGCATTAGTAATTCTCTTGGAAGGTTTTAAAAAGTGTATCATGTATGTAAGAATTTTACTCTTACCTCCTTTGCTAGGATTTTGGTGGAGGTAGGTGTATGTCAGGATTTACCTGGAGAGGTGGTGCTTGAGGTTAATGGCTATTCCTAGTCTCAACTTGTCGATTACAAAGGTATCCCCTTCCACTGCATATGATATTTTTTCTAGTAGACACTTGGCTCATGATTACCCTAATGACTCTTGTCCTAATTTTTTCTTCCACGTGGTGGAAGAATGCTCACTAGAAAAGTTTGACTGTTTACCGTAAAGTAGACTATTATTTTGATAGTAAGGCTTCAAAATATCCATCTCTGGCTCAAACAAATAAATCTTCTACTAAGGTTGTTGTTTCTCTTGTGGATTCTATTGCTCTGGCTCAAAATATGGATGTTCCATCTACTGTGTGTTTGCCTCCTTTGAGGCACCTTCCTCTTTGAATCCTATTATTGATGGTGTTGTCTCTCTAGTGGATTCTACAATTCTATTTCAACACTTAGTTTTTCCCTCTATGGTGATTGATGCCTCCCCTAAGGCGCCTTTTGATTTTGTTTCTAATTTAGTTTTTGATACTCCTTGGATGGTTGCGTAAATGAAAAATAAATGTACTCCTAAAAAAACTATAATGAGTTTCCTTTGAAGGAAAAGTTGTTTGTTTCAAGCTTTGGTGCTTAAACTATTTCTATATGTTTGGATGTCTTTGTTTTGTTTGATGGCTTTGTTCTTGATAATAGTATGTTTTATCTTGTTGTTCCTAACTGGTTGTTTTTCTTGACCAATCTATTTTATTAGGTTGTTCTACCTAGTTATACCCTTTGATTGTAATATCCTTTGTTGTTAAAGGGATCAGGGCCCTATCAATCTATTCTTAATAAAAAAAATATCTATGATGGAGAGGTAGAAGGCGAAGAGTGGGAAGAGAAGGGGGTTAAATTTTAAATACTTTATAGAGGTCGGTAAGGAATATTTTGATGTGGATGGAGAGGAGGATAGATGTCTCTTTGTGTATGTTGTTGTTGTGGTAACATATTTGTGGTGGAAAGAGTTGGATTCCTACAATGGAAACATATTTTTTTCCTTTGAAATCTCTTTGGTGCTATATTTTAGAGTTGCTGATGGGTTAAATGGTGTTTATTGGGTGATCACTAAGTATTTCTTGCTGATTGTTTTGGTTGATAACTATAATTCTTTATTGTTTTAGAGTAGCCAATGTGCTCTTTTGGTTTCTTCTATTTCTGAAAAAGTCAAGGATGTCATTTCAGAGGACAAGGTAGATGCTTTTAGTCCTCTATTTCCTTCTAGAGTGGTTGAGAGGCCTTGGTGGGTGCAACTAGGTGGTTTCGGTGCAGTATCTGAGAGCTATGGTGGATTTCTTTGATGGCTCCCTAGCTTGGTTATGGGAGCTTCTATGATGTTTGATCTTGAGATGGGGTTAACCCTACTCTTTATTTGGTTTTCTTCTTCTCCTCTTGTGTATTGGCCTTTGGTTGGTGGGGGCTTTGTTGGCTATGGGTATCATAAACTCTCAGGGGTAGCTTTCTCTCTTATCTTGGATTTGTCTTTTGAATTATGCCATCTTATCTTAGGATTGTTTCTTGCAACCTCTAAGGTTTGTTGGAGTGGGCGAGGCTTTACATCCCCTATTTTTCTTTATTTTTGAACCTCATGTTTTGAAAATTCAAAGGTCAAATATTTATAAAGCGGCATTTGTTGACTTCTTTTTTTGTTTGGTGTTGATGACTAGACTATGCTCAAAGATTTTTATATCAGCTTGCTTCATTTTGTTGCTAAAGTGAGCCACTACTACTCCTTCCTTTGGTTTGTTTACTCTCTTCTTGCTTCCTTAATTTTTATTGTTTGTTTCAAGTGAAGATCCATTCTATTGAGGTGGAGATGGTGTTAGTTGGTGTGGTTGATGGCTTAAAAATGGTCTAGTTGATAGGGATATTTTGTTTGCCTTATTTCAGATTCATTCTTGTTTTTCATATTGACATGGAGGTTGAGAATGGGAATTCTTTGTCTACTCTTCCTATAGGTGGTGTATTCTCCTATTGAGGTGCAAAATTTGTTAGTAGAAAAAATAAATTTCATGCTAGGGATTTTTTGTTTCCCTTCTTTATGTTATGTTCTCTTTCCTCCTATTGAGGTTGAGGTTGAGAATGGTGATGGGATCCTAGTTTTTCATCTTAAGAGAAAAAATTTCCATTGTGGTCTTCTTGCTGGTTGGCCAAGATTATCTTAGGCAATGTTCTTTTTTCTCATAGGATTTTTGGTCCTTGTAAAACCTGGTTGTAAAAGGGTTTGGGGGCCATAAAAAATTCTTTGGCGTAGTGTGTTTTTGTTAGTCTTTCTCTCTTGATTTCTATTGTTAGGCTACTAGTTGGATTTGTTATAATTTTTGGAAACATCTCATGTTATGATAGGGTTTTAGGTCCCTTCAAAACCTATTTGTAAAGGGTTTCAAGTCCCTTCAAAACCTGTTTTACTCGTAATAAAAAAATAAAACATTTAATATGTATGGTAATACATAATAATGTAGGAAACTATAGTCAATAACTTACATGGAATTAAAATGAACTTTTTTGAATTGTTGAATGAAATATAAATTAAAAATTAATGATTTGTTTAAATAAAAACCTTCTTCAAATAGACTCTCATCACATGCTTGACATATATTTTTTTAAATAAGAAGAATTTATACCTCAAAATCTAGTAGGTTCTCTATGTTATTTTTAAATTCCACTAAGCCTTATTTACCATTAGATCCTAGTGATTAAGGAAAAAAAGGTTGCAACAACTTATCATTATCAAAATTAATCTCATAAGTTACAATATCAACATCATCGATTAGCTAGCTGAATTGGCTTCGGAGAACTCTCTTGAGGTTTTATGGATTGTAGATGAGAAGATAGCGATGGATGATTGCTTCCAAATAACATTTAATCTCACTAAAAAACTAAAGAAGGACAATGAGAACAAGGTTAGGCACTTGGAAAATGAAATTGGCAAGGTTAGGGATACAATGAAAACCATCATAGAGCATAACCGAAGAATTGTGAAACATAACACTACAATCCTAAGTGCTATGGTTGAAAAAATGGAAAACACCCTGTAGGGAAAGTTGTTTGTGGATCTGGATGTTGACAAGAATAGAGGTAGGTAGGAGGATTTTGGCCCTTCGAAGAGAACAAGAGCTAATCTCAGGAGAAAATTGGATTATTCACCTCTGGAGATTTAGGACTTGAAGAAGGTTACCCAGGATATGTGCAACCTCAAACTGAGGTTGTTGAGACTCTTAAGTCTCTTAGTTAGTTTTTGTTGTGTTTGTTGTTGGTTTTTTGCTGGCTCTTGGTCATTGGTAGCTGTCCCTTTTTGCGTCTTTTTGTTTTGCAGCATTCCTTTCTCTAGGTAGTTTGATGGTTTATTGTTATTTGGCTTGTAAACTCCGTGGTTTTGGTTCCCTATAAAAACCATTTTTTCCTCTAACCAAAAAATTATTGATTAGGTCATTTATCAAGAACTATTTGAAATTGAAGAGCATGGATTCAATCCACAACAATGACTATTAGAATGTGAAAATTGATCATATCATAAGCAATTTTTGTTGAGTGAAACTGACAATATTTTGTATGACATTAACACTTTTTTTTTTCATAATTCCTAAAGCTAAGTCGCACGTCCTTCTTAGAGTAGTTTTTTAATTATGGGTATGTGTAGGATCATAATGGGCCAAAAAGTGGCGATACATAAGCCATATGATGGTCCATGTGGCTGACGACTTTTTTTTTACCCAAAATTGATGAAACAAAAAGGGTTTTGAGAGGAGATTCTCAACTTTCCACTAATATAAATTATGATTTACTTTGAATTTAATAAATAACTAGCACTTGCACCCCAATAAGGTGGAATACTTATGCCGATAGGCTGAGCCCACATTATTTACGATCGTGAAAAATAGTGGATGGTGTGAAGAAAGCAGTGATCTATCTCACCTATCCCTCTCTACCTATCCCTCTCTACCTCTCCCTCTCCCTCTTTCCCTCCCCCCTTCTCTCTCCCTCTTTCTCTCTCCTTCCCTCTCTCTATATCACATATCCCTCTCTACCTATCCCTCCCTCAATCCCACCTATTTCTCTCTCTCTCTCCTTCCCTCTCTACTTCTCTCCCTCTCTAACTTATTCTACTTTACCTCTCTCTCATTCCCCCTCTAATTCTCTATAACTCCCCTATCCCTCTCTACCTCTCCTCTCCCTCCCTATCTCTCTCCCTCACTCTCTCTAGCTCTCTCTTTCCTTCTCTACTTCTTTCTATCCCACCTCTCTTTCCCTCCTTATCTCTATCTCACGTATCCCTCTCTCCCTCCCTCCCTCCCTTTACCCTCCTCCTCTCTCTCTTTCTCTATCCTTCCCTCTCTACTTCTTTACCTTCCTCTCTCTTTCTCTATCTCACCTATCCCTTTCTACCTCTCCTTCCCTCCCTCCCCCCTTCTCTCTCCCTCTTGCTCTCTCCTTCCCTCTCTATTTCTCCCTATATCACATATCCCTCTCTACCTGTCCCTCCCTCCATCCCACCTATTTCTCTCTCACTCTCTCCTTCCCTCTATACTTCTCTCCCTCTCTCACTTATTCCTCTCTACCTCTCTCCTTCCCCCTCTAATTATTTATATCTCCCCTATCCCTCTCTACCTCTCCCTCCCTCCCTCTTTCTCTCACTCTCTTTGGCTCTCTCTTTCCTTCTGTACTTCTTTCTATCCCACCTCTCTCTCCCTCCCTATCTCTATCTCACTTATCCCTCTCTACATTCCCCTATTCCTTTACCCTCTCTCTCTCTTTCTCTATCCTTCCCTCTCTACTTATTTTCCCTCATCTCTCTCTCTCTTTCTCTCTCTTTCCCTCTCTACTTCTTTTCCCTCCTATCTCTCTCTTTATCTATCCTTCCCTCTCTACTTCTTTACCCTCCTCTCTAGTTCATTCCAAAAACAACACTCTTCAATGCCTTGAAATAGTCCTATAATGCTCTTCTTGCATCATGCATGTTATTTGAGATAATATGTGTATGTAGTGTTCATGATCCATTCAAATATTCAAGGCATTATTTCAAATCAAGTTTCAAGATCAAGATGCACATCTATTGAAGCCATTTCATGCTAGTTGTAGATCTATATTCCAAATTTTATCCAAGGGTTTGTTGAGTTGTGACATAGGATTTTTCATATATCATTCCTTTCATGTTTTCATTCATTACAAGGTTCAATTACCAAAATAGGGTTTCACCAAGGCAAAACCCCATTTACCAACAACAACAAAAAATTCCCTCTTGATTTGTGTTTGTAGATTTAGGTGGATGATCTCTTGAAGAAAAAAAGTGAAGAACTTGTCAAAGTTATATTTGTTGTCACCATTGTTGCAATTTCATGAAAAATCTCCCACAATATTTATTTTTGACTTTTGGATTTTGTAAATCGAGAATCTAGGAGTTCAAACCCATGAGAAGAGAACCCACAAACCATTTATATAGAGCCCTAAGCAGAACTAGTTTGTGATAGGGCGAATGATTCCTTAGATAGCTTCAAAGAAGCACTTTGTAGACTAGTACACATCATCTTCCCTCTCTCTACAATTTGATTTTTTGTTCCATCAGTATTGAGCTTAATCTTTAAGATACAAGTTGTAGGTTACATTTTAGACTTAGTTTGATATTTTTAATCTTTCTTCCCAAAGTGATATTTAATAAGGACCCCGTCCTTAAAAAGAAAAGAAATTTGCAAATTCACACTTTCACTGGACTCACCTCAAGACTGACTGAAGTCTTTAATTATTTGAATCTAATTTTCTAATGAATTGAGTGAGAAATAGGGCCTCCTAATTAGGTTCATCAATCCCCTTTTGGCAAACCTTCTCCTTTTTTCACCTTTTCATATATTAAAAACATAACTACACATATTTAAAGTAAATTATAAAATAAGTGTTTGAGTAAATATTAATAAATAAAACTTAAATGATTCTAAAGTAATTTTTAAAAAACACTCTTTAGTATATAAAAGAATTATAGAAGAAATTTTAAGTAGAAAATAATATATATATATATAAGTAAATAAAAATAACTCAAAATTTATATCTACATTTTTGATAGATGTATTCAAGAGATTATATATAAACCTATACGTATAGATATACAAACCTCTATATTTAGTCATATAAAAGTTAAATATATGTTTGGAGAAGAATATTTCTTCACATATTTTAAATAGATTATGCTAAAGATAGGTATGCTACTTGGATTATAAATATATTCATTCATTCATATTTAATGTATTTCAAATTTTACAAATCAATTCAACATTTATTGTTTGGGCTTTAAATCTAATTAATTGATCAATAAAAAGGGTAAAATTATCATTTACTGTGAACAATTCAATGAAAAACAATCCATAATAATTTTACATCTTATTTGTATTAAAAATGAATAATCTTTATTTATTGCTAAAATTTACATCCTTTTATACAATTGATCCATAACTTTCATTAATTTTTTTTAATATAAAGAGAAAAAAATATATTAAAACAATAGACTAATTACAATGTAGGACTGTTAGCCTTAAAAAGAATCTGAGCACACCATCCTAAAAATCTTGAAAATCCACATGGGAAGATGGACAACCACTACAAGAAGAGGACCCCTCCAAATCTAATTAAAAGATATAAACCTTTATTAACCAATTCATGGTGTGAATATCTTGAAAAAAACCCACCTAAATAAAAGCCAATGAAAAAAAGAAGAAGAAAATTTCAAAAAATATATTAACACAACAACTGATTACAAAGTAGGACTGTAGTCTTAAAAAGAATCCAAGCACACCAATTTCAAAATATCTTAAAAATTCAATTGTGAAGATGGACAATCACTATATGAAGAAGAACCCTCAAAACCTAATTACAAGACATAGACCTTTATTAGCATAAGATTGTTTATGTTGTGAGTATTTTTAAAAATAACCACCAAAATAAAAACCAATGAAAAAAAACAAGAAAATTATGATAAAACAATTGAACCATAGCTTCCATTGGGAAGAAAACACGTTCGGCGTGATTGACCAGTTCACGCGCAACATAAGAATATGAAATATGTATCAGCATTTAATGCATATCTTTAGTTTATGTTGACCACTCATTAATCACAAGCCTTCAGTCGGTGGCCCTTCTCTCTATTTATTTCCGCTCGTAGCTCTTCTCTTGCACAGCTTGAGCAGTTTATTTGTCATTGTTGATCTGCTACGCAGCCTACAAAGCTTGTTCGGTAAAACGTCCAGCAATGGCTCGAAAGGGACTCTCACCAAGTTGTATTTGCCTTCTGCTCCTTACTTTCTATATCTCCTCCTCCTCAGGTTAGTTCGTCTTCTACTCCTTAGATTAGTTCTTTATAGTGCTTTTCTGTTCAAAAAGTAACGATATGCACACTATCTATTCACAAATGCCGCTTTTACTTGAAGTATTCTTTGCTTTGGTGAACAGATTTTTCTATCCGTAGGGGTGATTTCTCTTTGGTGTATATAGATAGAGATATACTAACCCTTCACATAATAGGGTTTAATGATGTTCAAGCTGTGTTTTAATACCTATGTAAACCTAGATCAGGTTGGATAAGTCATAGCAGCAGTGTAAAAGTATGCAAATAATTCTGTTGGACATGATTGAGGAGGAATCAGGGTTTAAACAGACATGATTTAGTCTCTCGTGGCTATAGTAAATCTATACGGGTAGAAAAAATATAGGAATAATACTAAAGATATTAGAAATTTTCTTTTCCTAGGGCATTGAGTTTATTGTTTCTGTTGCTTACAAATAAGTTGTGCATGTACAGGAGACGCCAATGCACGCAAACTGGGCGGCTCATGTATGTTCTTTCTTTCTATTAATCTGTGCCTGCATTAAATAGAATATCAGATTGATTAAATTATCTGACGCCTAAGAATATCAGATTGTCAAGGAATACACTGTAAAACAGTAAACCTAAAATATAGTTTAAGACCAATTTAAATGTTTTCCTGTATTTAAAACAATGGATTTTATTAATGGGTGTCTGCTTTTGTGTAACAAAAAATGCAGGTATGTGCAGTAACGATGACATATACATTGTACAGGGTCAAGAGTATGGTCCAGGGATTCCGGAGTTCACGGTGACAATAATGAACACATGCCTATCTGAATGTAAGCCACGAAACATTCATCTATATTGTGAGACGTTTGCATCATCAGATTGGGTGGACTCTTCGGCTATCAAGCGCATTTCTGATGATGATTGCCTCATCAATGATGGAAGACCTATGGGGCCATATGATTCCATTTATTTTACATACTTCAATACTTATATGTACCCTTTGAGTGTTAAATCTGTCCAGTTTGTTTAGTTTCATTGCCTCCATGTTGAATGCCCTGTGGTTGGCATTCGAGATTTTTCTTTGCCTTATTGGTAAAAAAAAAAGAAGCATAATTGATTACTCTATTACTTGCACAAATTGTTTCAATGTGTTGAATTTCTCATTCTTAGTTGAAGGTTTACTTTTGTTGTAGAAGCAAACTTAAAGTGACATTTTTATGTTTTTCTGCTCGCAACCTTCATTGCAGCAGAGACCCCGTTGCTGCGTCACTTCCCTCTCTGCGGTTTTTTCCCCTTGCCGTGAATTTTCTATTACCTGCTTATTATAGAGGTTAAATTAGATGAATAAATTATTATATGATTAATTATTTCTTCCACATCTATTTAAGTGTTATCATGTATTTAATATATTTTTTTGTTTCTATTGTGGTAAATGAAATAATAGATTTAACTAATAATTAATTTATAAGTCATTTTATATAAATTACAATCAAGATGATCACTACACATCCTTTCAAAACAAGTTATAGCACTATATATTCCATTTGATTAGCATAAATAAGCTCAAGGGAAAGTTATCTCCCTCTAAAATGGATTTCTGTTATTTTTCTTCATTTCTTCAAAATTGGAGAGCAGATTGGAATTTCATTAATTTTAGTCTCATCCATCTAATTAGAATAATTTATAAGAAAAATAAAATCAATTTCCTTGGCGCTATCACAAAAACATGCATAAAGAGAGTCTCTAAGGTTGAGGCTGTTGTAGTCATTCATGTGCCCAAAATGCATCTTAGAGAAGATTCCATGATTATAGACCATCATTACAGGATAAATAAGAATATAATCTTTATGTTTCTAGCTATGTTGATTCATTTCCGTAAGTAGGACAAAATTTTGAGAACTCTAGTTATGAATTTTGTAAAGAAATGATTTTTACATGATATTGAGGACACTCTAGTTGTGTCCATCTATGCTTATGCCTTGAGGTTCCCTACCACTAATGAGGCTTTTTGAATTTAATTTTATGTAGCTATTGGTCTATGGATGTCATTCATTATTATCTCTAATATAAGCTAATGAGGCTTTATGAATTCAATTTTATGTAGCTATTGGTATATGGATTTCATTCATTATTATCTCTGATATTTTTAAAGAAAAAGGTCATTAGAATTTTTTGAGGAAGGTTATGGAATTCTTAAATTTGTCAATTTGGTGTGCTTGCGTGATGTTGATTGGAACCTTACATTTGTAGAGTAATTTGACTCTATTGTTGACTAACAAGATTCAATGTTTCATGATAACATATGACCTTGCTTGTTGAAGAAGTATCTACATCTTCAAATCCTTCCCAAATAATCTATAATTCCTAGGTCATAATTCTTCTTTTATATGTTATCCTATGAAATAAATAAATAAATGATAAATGATAATTTAAACACAAAGGATGTCTACAATCTCATACAAGGAGAAATCAAGAAGTATCCTTAAGATATTGTAAATGCTAGGACATATAATAATAATAGTAAAGAAGAAGCACCATACTATACTTAACACAATTTTTATTTTTTTTTATTATAACTAATTTGATCTTTTACTTGTCTTGCTTCTAATTTTTTCTTCGAGAGTGCATTAATTATCTTTGGTGGTAGAGATAAAATAGAGAGCTTATGTTTATATATATATATATATATATTGATATTGGCGTTGGTTACTCTAAAGTATGCTTTCTCTAGAAATCATTAGGTGAGACCACCAAAAAAAAATGTTAAAACTATTAAATCTTCTAATGGTAATATGTATTATAATAAATAGAAAAACCAAACAAACATTGAAGCTAATGAAGAATAAATTAAAAAATAACTACTATATCATGTTGGATGGTAGATTCACGAAGATTCTTTGGTAACCACATTGTCCTCCCCAATCATTTTAGAAATAAGGTAAGGGTTTCTTTTCCTTATTACCTGTACATACAAAATTAACATTATTGATTAAACATCAAATTTGATCATTCTTCCCTCTTAATTAATTAAATAAGATATATTTAATTAAATATCTAATATCCTCTCACTTTTATTTATCCTAACCCACAAATTTAATTCAAAGTGTCACAATCAACTAAGCACTAGCTTAATTAGTTAAATCCCTAATTAATTCTAATACTAACCCATGTCCCATCCACTTGCACTATAAATCACTTAAATTGATTTATTAAAACACCTATTTCCCTCACAAGGGCATATTCCCTCATTAACCATCATGTTTGACTTTTTTGGCCAAACACAATTCCCCCAAAAAAACCCTCAACCATATTCATTTATTGCCATTTTTTCAAATTTGAAATGGGCACATTAGCCAACACTTGCACAATCATGGGCCAATCCCATTGTGACAAGTGGCTCTCTCCTATTGGATGGGATTTAGTCCCACGTCTGTCAATCTTAGCTTATCCTCTCTCAGCTTCTCCTATAAATGCAGTGTATTTTCTCTCATTTGATCATCTACGATTTGAGCACTATCATTATAGAAAACTTGAGTTCATTACCATCTCATTGTCTATCATCTAATTTGGCTTATCAAGGATTGGGAAAACGCTCTTTCACATATTCAAGGAGCACCAATCCACCATGGAATAGATTTGTATTCATTTTTTATGTGATTTATTTAGTTATCATTATTGTTTCAATATCTCATTTAGCATGTTTAAACTAGGTGCAATATTTCATGAGGATGTTGAACTTTTTATGTTTGTTTGATCATAGAGATTATGATAAAAACTAACATTTGCAGATTTTGATGTTCACAACTCCATGAAAATTAGTATTGAGGAATTTTGAAAAAATCCTAAGAAGAATTTGGTCTTGCATGTTGGCCTTATTCTAATCATTCATGAGAACTTTAAAAATATGTCAGTTGTTCCTAATCCTATTTCGGCCTCAACCTCATATGGTTGGGATACCGAGTCTAGCTAATATGAGGTTAATAAGGGTTCAGATCCAGAGTGGGCTGAGGATGTTACTCCCCCTTCGAGCAAGGAAATGAAGAATACCCCTCTAGCTAAGCCATCAAATAAAAAATCTAGTCCTCTGAATATTCCTCTTGGTATGTCTTAGGTGGAGAATGAAAAGATGGAGGAGCTCCTTGTTAACAAATTGGTTTCCTATTCAGGGAATTCTCTGAATGAGGACCCTACTAACCCCAATGATAAGGAGGAATCCTTTGCCTCTTTTCACACCATTGACAGAGAAAAAAGACTCGATTCCCCGAGGGACCTTAACCCTGAAGACTACAATTTTAAGACAGATAGGGAACTTCATGAAGATATTCTTACTATGGCCAGAAATGGAGTGGTTGACCATTTCATAATTTTGAAATGGGCTTTCCATGAGATAAAGGATATCAATCTGAAAAATAGGGCACTCACTAGTAAGTTGCAGTTGTTGGAAGATAAAGTGGCTTCTCAGAATTCGGCAGAGGTCTTATAGACCATGGAAGAGAAGATGCCTATGGCGGAATTATTTCAAAGAGTGGTTGAAATCACTGACAATCTGATGAAGGACAGTGAGAACAAGATCAAGAACTTAAAAAAGGAAATTGGTAAGATCAGGGAAACAATGAAAACTACCCTTGAGCATAACCACAAAATTGTCAAAAATAATGCCACTATCTTGAGCACTTTGGTCGAAAAAATGGAAAAAACCCAGTAGGGGTCACTAATTGTGGATCTTGATGCTGAGAAGAAAAAAAACAAACAAGAGGATTCTGGCCCTTCAAAGAGAACTAGAGCCAACCTGAAGAAACGAGTGGATTCTTTGCCTCTAGAGACATAGAAGCTGAAGAGGGTGGCCTAGGAAATGTGCAACCTGGAAGCTGAAGTTGTTGAGACTTTAAAGTCTCTTGGTTTATTTAGGTTGTTTTTTTTGTTGTTGGATTCTTATTGTCTTTTTGCTAGCTTTTTGTTGGTGGTTGCTATCCTTCTTTGTTTATTTTTGTTCTGTAGCCTTTTTGCCTCTGGGTACTCTGATGATCTATTTTATTTTGGCTTGTAAACTCTATTGTTTTGGGTCCCTATAAAACCCATTTTTTCCTCTATCAAAAATGTTATGGATTCAAGCAAGGATTTTAAATAGATCTCTTGGGGGGTTGTTGATATTATTTGGAATCCTGGCTATAAACAACTAGATTTATTGATATACATTATAGTAAGGATCGATAGCTACAATGGGACATCATGGAACCAAAATGACCCAAAAAATATATCTCTAATACTTGCATTGAACTAGATAATCATAGTCAAATACCACTATCCAAAGCATGGGAAAATTTTATAAATAAATTCCAAGGCTTAATACTACCAAAAAGAACAATCAATATTGATAAAATAGAAAGACAACAAACAAAATTATATCTAGATGGAAAGTGAAATCAATTAAATTACAATTGTATTCAAGCAATTTAATTCTTCTTTGAGTGTTACTCTAGTATGCAAAATGATCTACACATAGTTATCTTAAAAAATTAGGAGGCTCAATTACAATTATTCTCACTATGAAAATGGTATTGTATTGCCAATTTGATCTCTTCCACATTAGCTTTAAATTTAATTTCTCATTTCCCACTTCACAATATATGTATTAAAAAAACATCTTGAACTCAACTTATTCAAACCTTTTTGATGTGTAAGTGGACACTTGACAATCAAAAACCAATACAAAAAGATATTTGTTCTTCTCATCTAAATTAGATTTTTTTTAGTTGATTTACAGTGCATAATTTCTTATTGTTCACACTATATAGCTTTCTACTAAAATAGGGGTAATTATTTTCATTTATTTTGTAAAAACTAAAATGCAATAGCTTATTCTAATGCCTCGAAGACTTATATACAAAAGGTCATCAATTACAAGTAATAAATGTTAGTGGTCAACAATATACCATAAAAAATTTCTATAAGTTTAACTCTTGTATTCTATTTCAAAACTATATTTATGATCAACAAAAATTTAAGATGTTATATTATGTATAAATAAAATTGTTGCACCCAACATGTGTCAAAATATTTGTCAACTACATGAATTCCAAAGACAAATATACATATTTCAATTCCTCTACTCTAACTCTATATTAATTCTTGTTGCACAACCAATTCCATACTCAATAAAAATCAACATTCAAATATCAACAAGAATGATATTAAAGATTGCTACAATTAATCATGTAAAGACACATCACTTGATATTTAATAAACCCCTATAAATTAAATCACTCACCACCTATTGTTGTTCAAAACCTATAAATTATTAATTAGCACACACCTATATAATATTGTATTAATTTGTAATAAAATACATGAATTCAATTATAGACCTCTTTTTGAATTTATAAGAAATTTTATATAAATTACAATCAAGATAATCATTAGAGCTACTTTCCAAACAAGAGATATTACTATATATTTTGTTTCATCAATGTAGATAACCTCATAAAAAAAGATTTTCCTCTAAGTTAGACTTATGTTATTTTTCTCCATTTCATCAAAATTAGATATCAAATTGGAATTTCATTTTCTCGCCCATCCATAATTGAAATTTGAGTCTCATCCTTTTGATTACTAGTTTTATTGGTCAAACAAGTTGCAATAAAGCAATGTCATTTCAAAGGCATTCACAAGTTACTGGATTTTTATTAACTATATAGAAAAAGATAGAGTTATTGGCTTAAAAGAATTGTTCAGGGTCATTGGCTCAAGTATCACTATTTTTGAAGGTAAGAAAATATTTCAGATCAGCTACTCATTTTTTTGAGCTTTGAATTTTTTTGTCTTACTTTTTTCTCTCTTGAGAAATTTGAGGTCTCCTTTTTGTTTGCATGCAAAATTTTAAGGTTTGTTCAAAGTTTTGCATTCTCTTTTATTTAGTTTTTGTGACAATTCTATTTTATCCATTTTGAAATCCTTGTAAATGAATTTTTTTGTGCTCATTATTGTTCACAACCTTAATTTTAAGTGAACTTTTGAATTGAACCAAGGTATTGAATGCTTCTCGATGATTTTGGTTCTAGGATGCTTTAAAGAAATTTTCTTATGTAAAGGTCAACTAACATTACTATAATTATATGCCATCATGGAAGCTTTAACTAAAATGGCATATGGAGGAGGCTATGTCACTTTTGGTGCTGTGCCCTTATTCGCGTACTTCACATAACTTCAATACAACAAGTCTGTCCTAGGAGGGAATATACCAATAAGGGAAAGCCAAAAGTGATCAAGTGAGTAGGCCCCACATGTAATCATTGGTTTGTAATTTGGATCATGGACTACATGCGCACAATCATCATGAGAGAACTTTAAGCACTTATGAATCATTAAGGGAATTGTGTTCATGGAAACTAATGAGAGAATTCCAAGTTTCATCTTGAACAACTCAAACCCCGAGATATTGTCAAAGAGAGAATTCACAGTCCTAGGCACAACTAGGACTAAAAAGGTGATAGAATCGATGGGAGGAATGGAAAGGCCATCAAGTGTACATATAGTGCTCTAGACTCATTGTATCCATCTTTATGTAGAAATTTAATCAACATGATCTCCACTATGATGGCATTCAACTACCATGTAGAGTCAATGAGAACACCAATTACAATATTCCCATTGATATATATGTGGGAATGTACAAAGGAGATGGTTCCCTATAAGAATTCATCAAATAATATTGTGAGGTAAATGTTATATTAGGAGATTTGTTGGTAGGTTGCATAGATGGGATGGGTAGATCCAAGAGGGAAGCCATATCTTACATACACTAGAAAGGACTTCTATAGAAGACCCCAAGGGTTTCAAAATTCGACGGTGACCTACTCAAGGTTTATTTTTGTAAAGCTTAGGATTCCTTCCAGCTACTCAACTAGGGGTCATAGGCTAGGTTGCAAGGCTAGGTGATGTGCAACAATCACACCCACAACACTCCTAGAACAAGAGGGAAAATTCTTTTAGCACTACAAAATAGAACAAGAAAAGTTCATGTCGGGCTCACCAAATTGTAGAGGAGAGGGATCAACCACTCAAGACCCTAGGTAATGGGAGGATCTAGCACAATCATCTACCTTAATATACCTCATGTTAAGGATCATTCAAGGTAAGTTTGGTTTTTTAGGGGGTGAAAAGGAAGGGCTATTAATCTCCAACTATCCTTCTATTAGCCATAAAAGTTTAGGAAACTTGGTGAGAAAATTCTTGATTAAAAACCATAACCTTGACAACTCTCTACTAGAGGACTCTAGTGTAGAAGATAGATGGTAGTGTGGCACGCTACCATCCTGATTGGGCCCTTGCATCTATATGGATAGAGAGCATGAAATATAGTTAAGCTTGAAAGGGAATTGACTAATCTACCTGACAAGTGAATTTTTAAGTAGTAACAAATGACTGGAAGTAACTAAAGAGCAAGAACAAAATGAAAAATACTTTAACATGTGAAATGAAATTTGATAAGAAAAAATATGGTAGAAATGCAACTCACAATAGGTCTAGCCTCCTGCAAGCTCCACACAAATGTGATCACTTACACATAGTAGAATGGGGAAAAATGTTGGGGTTGATTTGGGGTTTTCCATAGTCAAACCCCTATTTCGATGTTCCCACCTCAATAGATAGCCAAACTAGCCATGATAGAAAGATAGTATGATAAAGAACATAATGAAAGAAAGTAATACCAAGCTATGGTAACAACACTATGCTATTAAATCAAATGACAATGCAAAAATAGATGGATATCACCTCCCAAACAGAGTACCCTTGACCACGTGAAGGGAGATGTGAGCTTGGAAACTTGTGAGTGCCACAATTTTCGCAGCAATGTGAGAAGAAAAAACTAGTAGATTAATGTCTTAGAGCTTCAACAATGGAGAAAGTGCAATAAAATGCTCAAGAAGTATGTAGAAACATGAAGTAAGATTGAAGAATATTGAATGAATGAGGAATGAGATGTTTTTAGCATGGATAGATGCCCAAAAATGTCATTTGAGGTCGGTCAAGTGTGTAGGGGAGTTACTCTTTGTTGCTAGTGGAGAAGTTTAGGTTCTAGAGGCGGGAACCTTGTCAAGATGGCAGTGCATCACATGGATGTTTGTGCACTATGCCAATTTCCTTGATAAAAATTCCCCCACTGACACTATAAATAACAATGAAGTGTGTGTAAATTAGATGGATGAAATGGAAACGTATTATCAGGTTTAATTATTTTAAGTTAAGGGGTGTAAATGGGTAATTTTCAAGGAGTGAAAATTCACTCTATTATAGAAAGGAATATGAGGGTGATTCTTGGATGGAGGTCTCATAGAGGTAGTACCTACACAAGAGGAATTACCCAAAGAGGGGAAAGGGAGGGGTTTCCTTGAGACAAAGGAGTAACATTACCAGTAGGTATACCACTAGAGGTCTTGATAAGGATTAATTGCATAATCATAGTTATAAAGGCACTAGATTAGACCTTAGTAAAGGAGGGATAGGAACCCTTAGCCTTACACTTCTTGGGAGATGAAAAATGGAAAAAATGGTATTCATATTTCATTCCTATGAATGTGATAGCGAAAGGAAAAATCGTTCCCATGAACAGTGGTGCAACACCTTTCTAGGGTGAAATACTTTATGATGCGTACACTAACAACCCCATATGAGACTGAGAGGTGCTCTCTATCATAGCCATTTTAGCATCTCTCAATATTTTCAACACCTTCAAGAAAGCTACCCATAAAACTTTGGTATTTACCATTTCTTATTCTGGACACCCTTAAGCCATTTTACTGAAGCCCATTCATGGTCACAATCAACATAGGGGACACTTCAAACCCAATACTACCGATTTGAACACTATCCTCTCTCCAAGAGTTGTAAAACTTCACAGTTATATCATCGTTATACGCTCACATCACTATAAAGAATGGTGTCATACTAGCCTCTTCAAAGAGCTTCAAAATCTCAACATTTTAACATAAAGGCACATAGGATAAAAAAAGTGACCTTCTCCTAGGACTCCCCATGGAATGACAGTGGTAGTGGAAGAAGAAAGAAATTTTATCCTTCACAATAGTCACATTCCTAGATAAAAAGTTAGCAAGTAAAAAAATATTATAGATGTTACCACAATTTGGCAGAAAAATAGCAGACCAAGCCTATGCTAGCAAGACACTATCATCATACAACATCTAGAATGATCTAGTAGAAACATAGATGAAAATTAGAGAGTGGTTAAATTTTTTCTAGATTCTACCAATCCACTTTTGAGAGCCCACAATCCATCTGAGAATAGCCCCAACAAAAATAAAGTATGGATAATAAAATCCAATTACAACCCAAACTCTGATTGAAAGGATGTTGCATTGAATGAGACAAAAAAAAAGAGAGGGCACAATCAAGAGGAAAGTCAAGTCTTATTTTTCATGATGAAATTTAATTTCAAATCCTTAGCATCAGAGGAGATGCGATTTGCAGTCACATCACTAAGGCTTCCCTTTGAAATCCTAGTATTGAAAAAATGATCCACTTTAAGGGAATAAGAATTAGAAGCATAATTTCATAAATGACATACCTTTTCAAAATAAATATAAGTATCCCAAGGAACTAGATTCATTCCTATAGTATCCCTCGTCCAAATCAAATAATGACGAGGATAATGAAAATCCATAATAGAGCATGATATGATGAAACAATCCAAGGTTGACATCATACTTCCCATATAGTACTCCACCTCCTTGCCACAAATATTACACCTCACATAGTGAGCTAGATCCAGATAAGCATGGGAGGCATGAAAGTAAACTTACATCCCCCTATCGATGTGATTCTCCATGTCACCTCCACTTTTTGTACATTCCAAATGAAAAGTAGAGCCCAATGTATTTTGAAACATCATCTAGTAGACATGAATAAAATTCAAATTGACCAATGGGCAAACCTATCTTTTACAACCCAACATCCAATTAATGTTACAATCCAAATTAAATTTTGAAATAGAGCAGGATACCATCAACCTGACCTATTTAACTAAAACTCTCCCTAACAACTCAACAAATTATTGAAGATTATAAGGAGCCCCACCCATCTAGTCCTTAGCCAACCGTTCTTTAATATGAGTCGAGATATTATTGAATCTCTAAAAGTGCAACTATGGAAATAAGAGCCCAACATTCTATAGATATTCCAAGGGAGCTTAGTGAGACTACTAAGACAATTGACAATTGTTTTAGGATCTCCCTCAATAATAACTGATAAATCCTAGATCTTTTAGCCTCTGAATTCATAAGCAATGTTTTTTGGGTGAAAGTGACTAAATTTTATTTGACACTAACACTTATTTCTTTGTCATAATTCATAAAGCTAAGTGGCACATCCTTCTTAACATATTTTTTTCTTTTTTTGTTAGAGATACCCCTAAAGGGGTCCTCTTTAACTTAGAGCCAAGTTTTGAGGGGTATCTATTCTAGCAAAATCCATTGGGGAAACAATCCCCTCCTCATCCATTTTCAGGCATAGGATCCTTTGCACTCAAAAGGACTTGATACCTAGTAGGCTCATTTTAAACCTTTCAACTTCATAAGGGCCCATTGACCTTAATGTAATTTTCAATATTCATCTATTGCCATTATCAAATTCCAATTCAGTATTTTAATCTAGGTTAGTTGTGACTTTATTTATATAAGATTATTTAATTAGCCTAGATTTATGTAAAAGTGATTTTATTAGATTGAGAATTAATATTATTAAAAGAATAACTACACATATTTAAAGAAAATTATAAAATAACTATTTGAGTAAATATTAATGAATAAAACTTAAATAATTCTAAAGTAAGTTTTATAAAAACACTTTTTAGTGAATAAAAGAACTATAAAATAAATATTAAGTAGAAAAGAATTTTTTTATAAGTAAATAAAAATAAGGGGAAAATTATATCTACATTTTGATAGATGTATTCAAGATATTGTATGTAAACCTATATGTATAGATATACAAACTTTTATATTTAGTCATATAAAAGTTATATAGATGGTTGGAGAAGAACATTTATCCACATATTTAAAATAGATTTGGCTAAATATAGGTATGCTACTTTGGTTAAAAATATATTCATCCATTCAAATTCAAAACCAAACATCATATTTAATGTATTTAAATTTTACAAATTAATAATATATTTATTGTTTGAGCCTTATTTATAATTAATTGATTGGTAGAAAGGGTAAAATTATCATTTACTATGAACAATTCAATGTCAAAACAACCAAGAGTATTTTTACACCTTATTTTTATTAAAAATAAATAATTTTATTTATTGCTAAAATTTACATCTTTTTATACAATTGAACTATAAATTTCATCAAATAGTTTTTAATATAAAGACAAAAAGATATATTAATACAAATTAGGGTTGTTCAATCTTAAAAAGAATCATCACACTAATGCCAAAAATCTTGAACATCCAAATGTGAAGATGGACAATCACTATAAGAAGAGGAACCCTCCAAACCTAATGACAAGATATAAACCCTTATTACCCTAAGAATGGTTTATACCCTAAGATTGATCATATTGTGAATATCTTAAAAACCCACTAAAATAAAAGCCAATGAAAAAAAATAAGAAAGAAAACAATTGGACCATAGACTCCATAGAATGCTTTGGGAAGGAAACACGTTCGACGTTCACCCACAACAGAGGAATATGAAATATGTATTATAATTTAATTCATATATTTAATTTAGATTGGTCACTCATTAATTGCAGGCCTTTAGTCGGTGGCCCTTCTCTCTATTTGTTTGCGCTCGTTGCTCTTGTCTTACAAAACTTTAGTAGTTTATTTCTGTTTGTTGATGTGCAACACAACCTACAAAGCTTGTTCGGTAAAATGTCTAACAACGACTCAAAAGGAGTTCTCACGAAGTTGTATTTGTCTTTCCCCCTTACTTTCTATATTTCTTCATCTTCAAGTTAGCTCGTCTTTTCTTTCTTATCAAGGAAAATTTTAATGGCGAATCTTCGTCAATTGATGAATATTTGAAATCGTGACCTCCAAAAATGGCGAATAGTACAAGTTAGAAAGGATGTTGAATCGCCAGGTTTTTACAAAAAAATTAATTTGTCTCAATTAATTCGCCAATGCATTATTATTTAAATGACGTGTCATTGGAATTCATTAGTTTATACTGTAATTAAAGATATTAATTATATTCTCCATTAATTTTATATTCCTACAATTAACTTTTGAGAAATATCACCACTAATAATAATTTACCTTTTCATTTTAGGGATATTTTAGCGTTGAATAGGTTTTTAATTTATTGCCATCAATTAGCTTTTTAATCAAATGGATGCAAGTCTATTTCGTGACTTTATATGCACGTCCCTTTTAAAAAGGTTGTTGCAGCCCGAAATTTGGTATCCACCGTTCACTGTTGCTAATAGTTCATGACATACATCATCATCATTGTATCAGCGAAACATCCCTAAGTGTCCCATCAATGATGTTCACTCACGCCGATAAGGCTTCTAGACTCCACCTAGGGTCCACCAAGGAACAAGTACGCCACTTGTGTAATTCCAGAGAATCATGAAGGAAATCTATAATATTCGCATCAAGCCCCCGAAAAGACGTTTGATTAAAGTTTTGTTTGATCTCCACCATTCATTGTTGTCAATAGTTCATGGCATACATCATCATCATTATATTAGTGAGATATCCCTAAGTGTCCTACCGATGATTTTCACTCATGCCGATATTCGCTCACGGAATGAACTTGCAGCCGCCCGAGCTAATCGATGGTAAAATTTTCAAGTTTCCTTTAGTCTTACTTTTTAAGTGATATTTTTTAAAACACTTCATCTGTATGTGACCCCTCGACCTCCACAAGTGGGCTATGCCCCCTTGATACCCGCAAGGGGTGCTTCCCCTTGACCCCACCGGTGGTTGCCACCCCCAAACCCCTACTTCAATTTTAAAACTAAATAAATAAATGGGAGAACTAAACCGACCAACTATGCAAATTTTTAAAGGAGAAATTCACCATTATAATTAATCATTTTAGTGATTATTCACTAGGATTCGACACTGTGTTTTTATTTTTTTACAAATTATTCATTAAGATTCATCAAGATTTTACAATATTTTTAATAATGTGCATAAGATTCCCTAGGGAAAGTTGCTATTTTTTTCAAATAGAAGGAAATATTCGCGAGGATTTAAATCTTCACGAAGGAGGGGTTTCTTAAAGTTATCCTAGCTCCTTAGATTAGTTATTTACAATACTTTTTTATTCAAGAAGTAAATATATGCACACCATCTATTCACAAGATGTTGCTTTTACTTGCAGTATTCTTTCTTTGGTAAAGAAATTTTCCAATCCATAGGACTTTGGGATTTCTCGTTGGTGTATATAAATATAGATACGCTAACCCTTCACAATAGGGTTTAATGATGTTCAAGCTATGTCTGAATACTTACATAAACCTAGACCAGGTTGGGTAAGTCATAGAAGCTGTGTAAAAGTATACAAATCATTGTGTTGGACAAGTTTGAGCAGGAATTAGGTATTAAACAAACATGTTTTAGTTTCTCGTGGCTTTGGTAAATCTATATTAGAAGAAAAAATATAGAAATAATACTAAGGATATTATTTTCTTTCCTTAGAGCATTGAGTTTATTGTTTTTGTTGCTAATGAATAAAATAATAGATTTTATTAATGGGTGTGTGCTTTTGTGTAACAAAAACTATAGGTATGTACAGTAACGATGACATATACACTGTATAGGGTGATGGACTCGAGAGTATGGTCCAGGTATTCCCAGATTTATGGTGACAATAATCAACATATGCCTATCTAAATGTAAGCCACAAAACATTCATCTACATTGTGGGTCGTTTGGATCATCAGATTGGGATATTTGTGGAGGTAATTAACAATTTTTCTTATTTGATAAGAAAAACATTGCATTATAAAACCTATAGGAAGAAGAAGAAAACCTTTGAAACTATTTTCTCTACATTGAGAGAGGAGGTTTGTTATAGACCATGAAACAAAACTCATCCGTTGTACTAGTTTTTTAGAAGAGGAGAACAATAAACTATTTGTAGTTGAAAGATTAGCCTTTGTCAAGGCGTAAAAACTTCTACTCTTTCATGAACATTGTCTTATTTTACTGTAATGGTATAAAATACCATTGATCTCAAGTAATGGATTAGGTTTTCTCTATAGGGAATTTCAGACTTCTAATCTCAAGTAAGGAATTAGTTTTTCTCTAGAGAGAGTTTGAGACTTCTATTTTGGATGGTAAAATGAGCTTCACTTACAATCTTGTTTGAGTAAATAACTCGTTCTATTATGAGTTTTTATACCCTTTTTTGGCATTACAGTAATAGTACTTAATTTTCTCTTTCTATTGCCCAGGTTAATTCTTCCATTGAGTGTAGAGGAGAGTGGAAGGTGAAGGAAGCTACTTCAATGTTTTCCTGTGGGCTTCAGTATTTACATATTTGAGTATAATCAGAGAATGAGGTCTACAAAATGAAGGCCAATCTTAGAGAAAAGCATATATTATAATGCATGTAGCTTAGTGAAACCAGAAAACTATCTCAGCTATGTGGCTTGAATATTTGCATTTCCAAACCAAAGCTAAATGCAAATACTGAAGTCATATAGTTGAGATAGTTTCCTGCCCCACATGCATTCTAATATATTATTTTACTCTAAAATTGGCCTCCATTTTTTAAGCCTCCATTCCAAGTTTTTCCTCAATATTAAAGTACATCCCTTCCTTACAACTATATGATGGAATGAAAGCCAAAAATATCTAGTTTTTGATTAAAAATTCAAATATACTAGAAACAAATGCAAGAAAGAACAATCACAAACCAAAAATAATAGAATGAAACTTTTGTTTATCGTTCAATTCCTCCTATACCAAAAAGGTCATTTAGAATGATTTTTGATTGCCCTCGCATTCACAAGTAGAAAAAAAATATTTGAATGCTCCTGCCTTCAATATATTTTACTGGGAATTTGTTGTTATTTTAGATTTAAGAAAAAATTGACTACAGTCTGAAATTAGTGATATCATTTGGTAAACAAAAGTGAAGAAATGGTTATCTTTCAACTGTGGTTGCACATTGCATTTTAACGTTAAATGTGATTGAGACTTATAGGGAAGAGCATCCAACACAGTGTGAGTGGTGGCTTGGTTTTTTTAATCATAACCAATTGTTTGGGTGAGGTTAGGTTTATTGGCATTTATGTTGGAAATTCGCCCAACTCATGAGTCAACGGTTCATTCAACCCTGACAGTCTTCATCAACTCTTACCGCCATAATGCACTGACTTCTTCAATAACTCATGGTAACATGGTGACCACCGCAGCCTCTTATCTCACTGCTCGCGGTTGCGCGGTGTTACCACGATACCACAACCTCATCATTTCGCCCTCGTGGTAGCGCGGTGACTACCGCCATACCGCGTGCCTTCTTTCCTCTCACCGCGGTAATGTGGTTAATTGTCAGCTTGTCTCACTCTCCATTAGTCTGTACTGTTACCGCTCTATCGCGGTCTATTCACTTGCCTCCTACGGTAGCGCAGTGCCCGTTTCCTTCAGTTAGTTTTTCGTCGGTGGACGGTTATTGCGGCCACCATGGTCTATTTCTTAATCATGGCGGTAGCGCAGTAATCTCTTTCCTTGCAGTTCACACGGTTACTACGGCCACCGCAGTCTCCTTGTAAACCACGGTAGTAGCACGGTAGTCAACCTTCATTTGAATTTTTGACTTTGTCGTGGCAGTTGTAAATGGGCTCCTCGTTGGCATAAAAAGACGTTTTTGATTGGACTATTTTTAATATGTCTAGGACTATATTTAAATCAATTTGACCTTGTTTAGGACATATTACTATTGATAATTTTATGACATTAAAGTTTGTATTAATTTTTTTTGTCTAGGCTGAAATCCTTTATATACGGGGATATATTTTTTAATCAGATAGAGAGAGAAAAAAGATATGGAATATAATATTATTTTTTCTGAAGTAGGAAAGGTAGTTAATGGTTGTTCTGTATTAATTTTTTTCTTTTATGTGTATTTTTTTTTTTTTAATCTCTGCTATTTCCTTCACATGGTATCAGAGCCTAAGGTTAGAGAGTTTGTAAATCATGGCAGAAATCACAAGCTTGAGTAATCCTCAAATTCCATAGTTGAATGGAAAAAATTAGGACTTCTGGTCAATAACAATGAGAGCATTGTTCTGTTCACAAAATTTATGGGAGTATGTAGAGAATGGGTTTCCAGAACCGGTAGATGCAGTAGCATATAATGCTTTGACACAAGCAGAGAAAGATTTTTTGAAGGATAACAAGAAGAAGGATTCAAAGGCTCACTTCTTCATCCTACAAGGTGTACATGAAAGTATTTTTCCCCGAATATCAGCCACTACCAAGTCTAAACAAGCATGGGACATTTTACAAATAGCATATCAAGGAATGGACAAAGTCAAAACTGCAAAGTTGCAAATACTGAGAAGAGAGTTTGAGACTCTTTTTATGAAATAAAGTGAGTCTGTAGATTCATATTTTAAATAATTGGGCTGGTAAACTAGATGAGAACACATGGAAAAACACTAGAAGATGTCAAAGTTATAGAAAAGATTTTAAGAAGCTTACCCACAAGATTTGAGTCAATTACAGTCACAATAGAAGAGACAAATGATCTCATAGAGTACTCATTTGATGAGCTATATGCTTCATTAATTTCCCATGAGCATAGACTTAGCAAAACAACAAATATGTCATTAGAGCATGCATTCAAGTCAGAAGCTTCAATTAACCAAGGAAGAGACAGAGGTGGATCAAATTTCAAAGCAAGAGGAAGAGGTTTCAACAGAGGTGGAAGAAATAACCAGTCAAGTTCAAGTTGAAGAGGCAGCAGCCAAAACCCATCTCCAAACTTTCCTCAAGGAAAAAGGTATGATAAATCTCAGGTTCAATGCCATTACTGTAAAAAGTTTGGCCATTGCATGAATGAGTGTAGAAAGAAACAGTATGAAATGAGTAGACAAATTGCATAATTTACTAGAGAGAGTCAAGACAATAGAC
Organism: Sequoiadendron giganteum; assembly: GCA_007115665.2. NCBI lineage: Eukaryota > Viridiplantae > Streptophyta > Pinopsida > Cupressales > Cupressaceae > Sequoiadendron > Sequoiadendron giganteum. The sequence goes on along the minus strand of CM021107.1, from coordinate 592,192,397 downwards.
CTGATAAGAGCACAATGTTTTTAGCCTGTAATGTAGCTCAAGCTAGTGAGAAAGAAATTTAGTTTTTAGATTAAGGCTATAATAATCATATGACAGGGAATTTAGAGTTCTTCACTAGTTTAGATGAGAATGTTAAGTCAGATGTTACCCTGGGTAATGACAACAAAGTGTTAGTTAAAGGAAAAGGGAATGTTAATATTCTAACCAAGTAGGGGGAGCAAAAATATATTTATGATGTTTATTTTGTGCCTGGTCTTAAACACAATTTGATGAGTGTAGGACAGTTAATTCAAAAGGGTTATAGAGTGTCTTTCAAGAATGAGTTGTGCACTATTTTAGACAAATACCCAAGTGGCTAGTTGATTGCAAAAATTCATATGACAAACAACATAATGTTTCCTTTGAGTATACAACCAGCCTTAAGCACAAACTTTGCACAAGCACAAGAGGTATCAACTGTTATTTAAACTATCTTTCAGGCAGATGGAAAGGATGAGAACTAGCTTTGGCATTTAAGATTTGGTCATTTAAATTTTGGAGGTTTGAATTTGCTTCATAGGAAGAACATGGTAAAGGTAGTTCCATTAATTCAAAAACCAGAGAGAGTTTGTGAAGGTTGCATACTTGGAAAGCAACATAGAGAGTCTTTCCCAGCAGGGAAATGCACTAGAGCAAAAGCCCCATTGGAAATAGTTCATTCAAATTTATGTGGTCCAATGCAGACACCTTCAATAAGTGGTAGTTTCTATTTTTTAAATTTTATAGATGATTATTCAAGGAAGATATGGGTGTATTTTCTAAAATAGAAAAGTGAAGTTTTTAATTAATTTTGTCAATTTAAATCTTTAGCTGAAAAACATAGTTGTTTTTCATTAAAGTGTTGAGAACAGATAGAGGAGGTGAATACATATCAAGAGAGTTCTTAAATTTCTGCAAAGAGAATGGAATACACAAACAGTTCACAACAAGATACACACCTCTACAAAATAGTGTAGTTCCTCTATAGAATAGTGTAGTTAAAAGAAAAAACAGAACCATAATGGAGATGGCTAGAAGTATGTTAAAATCCAAGCACTTAACAAATGAATTTTGGGCTGAAGCTATATCTTGTGCAATATACATCATAAACAAATGTCTTACAAAAGGTGTGATGAATATTATCCCTGAAGAAGCATGGTCTGGCAAAAAGCATAGTGTGTCTCACGTGAGAGTTTTTGGTTGTGTTTCATATGCACATGTACCTGATCAACTGAGAATAAAACTTGATAACAAAAGAGAAAAATGCATCTTTGTTGGATATAGTGAAGAATCCAAAGCATACAAACTATTGAATCCATCAACCAAGAAAGTTATAATCAGCAGGGATGTCCAATTTATTGAAGATGAAGCATGGGATGGTAGCAAAGAAAATATAGTCAATGTTACTGTTAATATACCTCAAGATGAGAATGGAAATATAGTTCCAGCTAATGTACCTGTTGTTCCTACTCAACCTCAAGCAAGCGGTCAACAACTGACACCATCGAGTAATACAAGAGCAGGAACAAGAGGACTGCAAACGCCAACCACAACAAGAATTTTTGGCGCATGACCTTCAAGTCCACATTTTGTAGATTCAAGTGATTTGTCAAATCCAACTTTGGCTAGCATGAGGAGGAAAAAAATTAGAAGCATGTCTAACATTTATAATCAGAATGAAGGTGAGAACAATTCTCAACACTTTACACTATTTGCCTTTTATTCACAAGCTGAAGATCCAATTCATTATGAAGATGCAATCAAGGAAGAAAAATGGTTAACAATAATGGATGATGAGATAGATTCAATAGAAATCAATCAGACGTGGGAGTTGCAAAGTCTTCCAAAAGATAAAGATGTCATAAGTGTCAAATGGGTTTATAGGACTAAGTTGAATGCAAATGGAGAAGTGTAGAAGCATAAATCAAGATTGGTGGTAAAAGGTTATGCACAACAACCTGGAATAGATTACAATGAAACTATTGCACTAGTTGCACGACTTGACACAGTCAGAATGCTATTGGCTTTAGCAACACAAAATAGATAGCTAGTTCACCAGATGGATGTGAAGTCAACATTTCTCAATGATTATCTAGAAAAGGAAGTTTACAATGAACAACCACCAGGATATGAGATATCAGGACAAGAAAACAAAGTTTACAAACTGAAGAAGGCACTGTATGGTTTGAAACAATCCCCAAGAGCTTGGTATAGCAAAATTGACAGTTATTTCACATATAATGGATTTACCAAATGTGACAATGAACCAACATTGTATACCAAAGTGAATGATGAAGGTAAAATTCTGATTATATGCTTGTATGTTGATGATTTGATCTTAAATGGAAATCTATCAATTGAAATGTTCAAAACAAAAATGATGAAAGAGTTTGAAATGACAGACATGGGAATGGTGAAGTATTTTCTAGGTATTGAGGTAACATGGAATAAAGATAGTATTTTTATTTCATAGTCTAAATATGCAAAGGATGTTGTAAAGAGATTCAATAAGTTAAACTGTAAGTCAGCACCTACTCCAATGGTGACTGGACTAAAATTATGTAGAGAAGACAAAGGTTCTTAGGTGAATTCAACTTTGTATAAACAACTGGTTGGGAGCTTAATGTATTTGATAGCCACAAGGCCTGATATAATGTATTCAGTCAGTTTGATTTCTAGATTCATGGAAACACCAAAGGAGAAACACTAGAAAGCTGGAAAGCAAATTCTGAGGTATATAAATGGAACCATAAATTTTGGAATCCAATATTCCAGAACAGATGACTTCAAATTAATAGGTTTTACTGATAGTGAATGTGCTGGAAGTGTTGATGACAAAAAAAGCACCTCTAGTTATGTTTTTCATTTTGGAAGTGGTGTTGTTGCATGGGCTTCAAAGAAACAGCCTATTGTCACCTTATCTTCAGCTGAAGCTGAATATGTTGCAGCAACTAGTGCATCATGTCAAACAGTGTGGATGAGACGAGTTCTGAAAGAGATTCAAAATGAATAAGTTGATGCTACAAAAAAAATTTGTGATAACAATTCGGCCATTGCATTGTCAAAGAATCATGTATTTCACAAAAGGAGCAAGCATATAGATACTCGGTTTCACTTCATTAGGGAGTTGATTAACAATGGAGAAAATACTTTGAAATTTTGCAGATCAAATGAATAGTAGGTGGATAGATTTACCAAGGCACTGAGCACAGAGAGTTTCAACTTTCAAAGAGATCGGCTGGGAATAGCGAATGGCACAAGTTGTGCTCAAGGTGGAATGTTGGAAATTCGCCCAACTCATGAGTCAACAATTCAGTCAACCCCGATAGTCTTCGTCAACTCTTACCGCCATACCACACCGTTTTCTTCAATAGCTCATGGTAATGCGGTGACCACCGCACTACCGCGGCCTCTTATCTCACTGCTCGTGGTTACGCGATGTTACCGTGATACCGCGGCCTCATCATTTTGCCCTGATAGTAGCGCGGTGACTACTGTCATAATGCGCGCCTTCTTTCCTCTCACCACGGTAATGCGGTTAACTGCCAGCTTGTCTCACTCTTCGTCAGTCCGTACTTTTACCACCCTACCATGGTTTGTTCACTTGCCTCCTGCGATAGCGCGGTACCCGTTTCCTTCAGTTAGTTGTCTATTGGTGGACGGTTACCGCGGTCACCGCAGTCTATTTCTTAACTATGGCGGTAGCATGGTAAACTCTTTCCTTGCAATTCACACGGTTACCATGGCCACCACGATCTCCTCAAAAACCGCGGTGGTAGCACGGTAGTCAACCTTCGTTTAAATTTTTGACTTTGCTGTGGTGGTTGTAAATGGGCTCCTCGACGTTTTTGATTGGACTGTTTTTAATATATCTAGGACTATATTTAAATCGATTTGACAGACATATTACTGCTAGCAATTTTATGACATTAAAATTTGTATGAAATTTTTTGTCTGGACCGAAATCCTTTATATACGGAGATATATTTTGTGTTAATTTTTATTTTTTTTATATGTATTTTTTTTTTTTTTTTAATCTCTGCTATTTCCTTCAATTTATAATCATTATTTGTGTCATTAACAAAACAACTGTGTGCATTAAAGAATTCATAACCTCTTAAACAATTTTTGAAATATTAATATTTTATTTAAATATAATATATCATCTCCATTGTGGGTGGTTTGCATTATACTTTGAATGAAGGATTTAGCCAATTCGTCGTAAAAAAAAAAATCTCGAGTAGTAATCTTTCAATGTGTCATGATAATGGTTTTAGAAATAGTGTGAAAAGCGGCGAGCAATCTTTTCAAAAGGAATGTGCACATGATATTGATTAAAAAGAAGATTTTAGCATGTTTTAATTAGTGATTAATAATTTTGATTTTAACAAATGAAAAAATAAACTTGCAAAATATATAACAAAACATTTATCTAAAATTAATTTTCTGTTAATTTTTAAAAAAAAATTTACGACAAAGACTATAAACAAAATTATAACCAAAAAACTAATTTAAATTTTTGCTTTTGAACTCTTCAAAATTAGTTCTTGTTATATTTTTCATTCTATTCATTTAATTACCTATCATATCTCAAATACAATATTAAAATAATAAAATCAAATAATGTATAATATATAATTTTAAGATCGTATTATAATATTTTAATATATATATACAATATAATATGTGAAATATATAACATCTAATATATAATATAATATATTAAATAATAATATAATATCTAATATATCATAATTTATATTTTAATTTTAAATTATGTAATATATTATCTTTTAAATAATTTAATATATTTTCAATATATTACATTATTAAATATGTTTTATAATATATTATATCAAATTAACATCTAATATATTAAATTAATCTTGTTATATAGTGATTTATTTTTTTCATTACTATTTATTTAAAAAAGATAATAAAACAAATAATTTTAGTCCTAACAAATATATTAAAAATTTAGAATGTTTTAGTCATATTTACAATAGCTATCATTTTCTTTATAGAGCTTTAGGGAATATATTAAATTTGAATATTATCTAAGAAATATTTCATAATATGATTAGGAAGAAAATTTTAACCATGGCTATTTACTATTTTTTTTTTTAAGGAGTAAAATAGGAGTATCCAAAGTTATTATTCACACTACAATCACACAAATATTTTGGTAAAACTACATTCACACTACAATCAACTATGAATTCAGTTATTTTTTTTTATGTTTTAATGTAAAAAAGAAAAACAAATATTTTTTATTTTAATCATACAAATATTGAAGTGCAAAAATACAGTGAATGTTTTACAATTTATTATTTAGCTACAAGCATAATTTATTTTTCATAAATAAAATGTTAAATATGTTTTATATATCCTCTCTTTTGTTATTTATTGTTATGTTTTACTTTCTTACAAAAATTAATTAATTTGAAGAATTTTTTAAAAAATTTCTAAATTTGAAAAAGAATGTTCACATGAAACTTACACAAACATTTTCATTCATTCAAAACATTCCTTACAATCTCTATTGTATAAATTACATTATAATGACAAGTTAATATACCAGAAACATAGCAATGAAATATATAAAAAAAATTATTAAAACAAACATTCACACTAATTCATGGTGTTTCTAAAAAAATTCACGTCTAAATTAGGTCATATTGATAAGTAAATATAACATATTTTATAATACATTTAAGTGAATTAATATCCTCAACTATCACAATTAAAACTTAATAATCAATCTTATATTTATATTTAAATGAGTTATGTAACCTAATTCCTAACCATAACCTTACCCTTAGACCTATTCCTATCTTTAACCCTAACCCTAACCATAACCCTAATCCTAACTCTTTCTAATCCTAATCCTAATCGTAATCCTAGACCTAACAATAACTATAACCCTAATAATATATAATTCAATGATATTATATTATGATTTACAAATTAAAAACACAACAAATAAAAACAACACTATTCTTGCTCTTGTTTCCCTGTGTAATAATATTTAATATTTAAATTTGGACATTATTAATATTCAAATTGGCAATTAAATCTAATATATTTAAATAATATTAATAAAACTAATTTAATGTTAATTTGAGGTTTTTCTAATCCTAAAGTAAGTAAGCTTTGTCAATTAAATTATTTTTATGTGTGTCTTGAGTAATGTTTAATTTTTAAATTTTGATTTTTCTTAATATTCAAATTAGCAATTAAATCTATAGTATATTTGAATTAATATTAATAGAACTAATTTAATATTAATCTACTTGTTTTGTTAATAACATTAGTATTCAGAGCATGAGGATGTGTTTTCTTGGGATTCTATAGGGTTTTGTTCATGTTTCTTCTTGTTGGGTTTTGAGAAAACATAATTGTGGCTTTTTCTTGGCATTGTGAGGGTTGTTTAGGCTTCTATTGGGTCATGATTCTCTTTGTTGGTCCATATCCCCCTGATTGGGTATGGCTGCTCCAAGTTGAGGGACATTTGGGGTTTCCTCGAAAGTTTATTTCATATTTCATGTCCTAAGAGTTTCTCTACTATTTTATGTGTAGTGCACTTGGAGGGTGCTCCTACTTCTCACTTGAAGGTTGAAAAGTCTCTTTGTACCCATGGTGCTTCTCTCCTTCCATCATTTGTTTCTACTTGTCATTTTCTCTATCTCCCTAGGGGGTCTTTGGTTTTTCTATGGGTTTGGGTTCTCTACGTTTTGTAAATCCCTATTGGCATTTTACATCGAAGGTTTGGTTTTCATCTTGAGATCATTGCCTTATTTCTATTGAAAGTATGGATGTGTTTGGTGGTGTTGTCATTAATGTTTTCATAGATCTGTATATTTGCCAATTGCTTTTGAGAATACTGACAAATAATGAAAGTATAATTAAAACTGTGTTCTAAGTGTGCTCTAGTATTGTGGTCCACATTTATTTGTGTTTATCATATGCCTATGTCTATTTGTAGATGTGTTCATAAGCTTTAATGAATCATATATACTAATTTTCAGCTTCTGAGTTGATGTAGAATAGAAGATATGTTCACTGGTGTGTGAACTGGTTTTTCCAAAACTATTGTTTGTGGACTAGGAGAAATGTTTTGGCTCTATATTATTTTGATATTTGGTTTAAAATCTTGCGGATTTGGGAGATGAATATTTCTGATGGAATCTATGTTTTGAAAAAAATTCTAGTGGTTTGACACTTCAAAAGACCTACTCCAAAGCTCCTTTGTTTTGTTGGCTGGTCTGATTGGACTAGTGAAGAATTCTCTGAGAATTAAGTTGGTTGTAATTATTGCTGATGTATTTGAGATGTTCTCAGACAAGGTGAAATGACTAGTGAGGCTTGTTGAGTAATCCATGTGTGATTATCCTGTTAGAGGTGCACATAGTTGAAAGATCATTGGTGTTTTCATTAGGTTTGGCCGACCTAGCGTCTACACATTAAATTTGGCTTTTGCACCAATTTGAGAAAGTGTGTGTGAGCTTCAAGATGTTATTTGGGTCCTAGATTAAATATTTAATTGGTCCTCTCTAATTCTTATCCACCGCGGGAATGTTGAGTATCTGACCTAGTTTGAATTTGTAAATGAAATTGTATAGTCAAAATTGGAGAATGTTCCTGAGGTTGAAAATGGTATTAAAGCAAGTTAAGTTGTAGTGAAATTCATATACGTTCATCCACGAATCAAAAAAGTGAGTGAATTCTATGAACAAGTGTAGAAAGATGAAAGTGGAAGAGCGAATTGAGGCAACATTACTTTAAGGTGTTAGATTCTTGAAAACAATGAGTTGGTGGTATCTAAAATCTTATAATCAGCTTGTGAATGTGTGGAACCCTAGTGGTGGATCTTCATTTATGTATTCTTTTGATTTCCTATAAACAATCAGCCTCCTTTCCAGACAGTAAGTCCTTCTCAATGCAGTGAGCCCTTAATATAGGTAGTCAACCTTTGTATTTGGGTAGTGAGCCCTCTGGAAGTGAGCCTTTGTATATGGCATTGCATTACTACTAAATTGTGAGTTAGTCATCATTGTGGTATTTTCCTCATTGGGTTTTCAACATAAATCTAGTGTCTTTGGTGTTCTCTTTTTGTTATTTACATTTCATGTTTACATTTAAGAAAGTATAGAATTTAAGGTGAAAAGACTAAGTTTAAAAGTAAAGAGATTTGATACAACTAATTGACCCCCCCCTTTCATTTGTCTTGTGCATTTCAACAATTGGTATTAGAGCTTTGGTTGCTTAGTGAAAAATCTTAACCACTTGAGGTAGATCAGATGACGCACAAGTTGTAGCTTCTTATGTTTGATGGAGCTGATTACAATGATTGGAAATAGAAAATGAGAAGTTATTAGATTTCACTTAATTTAAAAACCTAGAAAGATGTGGAGACAAAAATATGTGATACCTATAGTTGGTCCTTCCACTACTGATGAAATTGCAGCTTATGAAGAAAATGAAAGAGAAAGTTTTGCTATCTTCAGTGCTTTATCTAAAACTAAAAGAAAAAAATTTATTTCTCTGCCTATTGCTCATGAAGTATGGAAAAAGTTGAAATAAATTTATGAAGGGAATGATAGAGTAAAGTTATCAAGGAAACTAACTGCTAAGAATTTTTTTGAGAACTTTGAGAATAAAAGATGGAGAAGACATTGCAAGCTATTATCAAAGAGTTGAAATTATAGCATCAAAAATCAAGAATCAAGGTGGTACCATGCCAGATAAAGATATAATTGAAAATATCTTGATGACCTTACCAAACAATTACAGTGACATAGTATCTACACTTGAAGAACAATATGATCCAAAGAAATTTACTAAGAAACATCTATTAGGTGTCCTGACTGCATTTAGGAAGAGAAAATTTGAAAGAAATAAGGAGAATACTGAAACAACCTTTAAACAAATGAATATAGAAGATGACTTGGATGATGAAGATTCAAAAGACATGGAAGAAAATTTCATGAGGATATTAAAGAAAGGTACTGGTAAATACAAAGGTAAGTTTCCCTTTAAGTGGTTTAGTTGTTGAAATATTGGTCACTATGCATCAAGATGTGCTATTAGAGCTACACAAAAGAAGAATAAGCTTAATAAAAATCATTAAAAGGATACAAAGGATAGGAAGTTCAAGAAGTTGAAGATGTATGAATTTTTGATGATTAATCTAACCTTGAGGAAGATAAAGATGAATGTTTATTTCTAGCATTGGAAAATAAATATGTCCCTAATAACCATGGAAGATGTGCAAAAGAACATGGGTTGGACTGTAAGAAGGATGATTCAGAAGGTACTCTCATAATTGCTTTTCATTCCAGATAGGATGAATAGTTTTTGTTGATTGATAGTGGATGTTCAAATCATATGACTGGAAAGAAGAGTAAGGTTACTAATCTTGACAAGTATGATGGAGGAATAGTTATGTGTGGAGACGATTATGGTGCTAAGATTGTTGGAAAAGGAACAATTAGCTTTGATGGAAAAAATAATATTGATGATGTTTATTATGTAAAGGGTTTAAGGAATAATCTATTAAGTGTTGGAAAAATGTGGAACAAAGGTTTTAAGCTTGTGTTTCAGGATAACATGTGTGAGATTGGGAAAGGATCTGGAACTATGGTTGCAAGTGGATGAAGAACTTATGGAAACATCTATTGACATAAAATTGGAGATGACTAGTTTTTTGTTTCTCAGACTAATGAGAGTTGGCTTTTGCACCGGAGGAAGGAACATGTGAATTTTGATAATATGGTTAGGATCAGTTATAGAGAAGTTGTCAACTACTGGAATGTTAGAATAATCCATACAGACCTTTATGGTCCTATAAGAATAAGAAACCTAAGTAGTGAAATGTCCTTTATGCTCTTGATTGATGATTATTGTAGAATGACATGGGTTAAATTTATTATAGAAAAGGCTCAGGATCTTGATAGATTCAAAGTGTTTAAGGAAAGAGTAAACAATGAGCCAAACCAAAAAATCAAATGCTTAAGGTTTGATAGAGGTGGAGAATTTAAACTTGGTGAGCTCAATGCATTTTGTGAAGAACATGGTATAAAAAGACATTATTTTTCTCGTAGAACCCCTCAACATAATGGATTTGTGGAGAGAAAGAACTAGAATATTCAAGAGGCATCTAAAACTATGATGAAAGAAGCCGATGTTCCTAATGTGTATTGGAGAAAATAAATCCACACTATTGTTTACATTCTTAAAATTGTTCAAATCAGAGGTAACAATACTAAGACCCCTTATGAGTTACGAAGTGGTAGGAATCCTACTGTAAAATAATTTAAGGTTTTTGGAAGTATATGCTAGAAATTACAAGAGATGAAGAAAATCTTGGAAAGTTTTAAGCTAGATGTGATGAAGGAATTTTTCTTGGATATTCAAATAACAGTAAGACTTACAAATTTTTTAATAAGAGGCTGAGAAAAATAGTTCAATGTACTAATGTAAAGGTTGATGAAGCTATGTATAGACCAATGGAAATAACTAAAGTTGAACCTAGTGAGCCAATCAATGTGCAAATATAAGAAGAAAAAAATAAAGATAAAGAACAAAGTGATGAGCAGGAAGAAACTTTGAAACCTGCACCTAAGAATCCTAAATATGTTTAGAAAAAACATTCAGAGGAACATATAATTGGAGACAAAAGTGAAGGAGTGAAGACAAGTAGAAAAGTGGTTGAAGTAAACTTGTGTTTTCTCTCTAAGATAGAACCTAAGACTGTAAATGTAGCATGTGATGATGAAAGTTGGGTTAGAGCAATGAAAGAGGAACTATAGTAGATAGAGAAGAATGAGACATGGGAGCTAGTTCGTAGACCTAAAAACAAGAATGTAACTGGTTCAAAATGGGGATTCAGAAACAAGCTAAATGAAGATGGTGAATTGGTAAGGAATAAAGTAAGAATTATATGCAAAGGATATTTATAGTTTGAAGGAATAGATTTAGAAGAAAATTTTGCACCTATAGCTAGAATGGAAGCCATTTAGATGTTCCTAGAATTTTCAGCTTATTGAGACTTTAAAGTATATCAGATGGATGTCAAATCTGCATCTTTGAATCGAGAATCAGAAGAAGAAGTATATGTGGAAAAACCGGAAGGTTTTCAACTGTTAGACAAACCAAACATAGTTTGTAAACTAAAGAAGGCACTATATGGATTGGAGCAAGCTTCCAAATCTTGGTATGCTAGATTGGATAAATATTTGACAAAGCAAGGATTTAACAAAGGGTTTGTAGACAACAATATTTACTTCAAGGTTCAGGAAGACAAGATTATCATAGTTGTGGTCTACGTTCATGACATCATCTTTGGAGGAAATGAAGGTATGTGTAAGATGTTTGCTGAAGAGATGCAAAAATAATTTGAAATGTCTATGATTGGTGAACTGAATTTCTTCCTTGGACTTCAAGTAAATCAAACTTACAAAGGTATATATTCATTTCACAATCCAAATATATTAAGGAATTGTTAAATAATTTTGAAATGGATGAATCCAAACTAGTTTGTACCCCTATGGTAACTAGATGTAAGCTAAGTAAGGATGAAAAATATGCTAAAGTTGATTAGAGCATGTATAGATCCATGATTGGTGGATTTTTATATCTTACTTAGACTACTAGACCTAATATCATGCATTCAGTATGTTTATGTAGACATGAAAATAATCCTAACAAACATCATCCATCTAATCATGCTTCAATTAACATCATTTTCTCTATTAATCAAATAAATCAATTTATCTGATTATTTCACTAATATTCATCATACTTAATTAAGTAAATTAAATTATTTAGTTATCCTTAAGTTCTTCTTATTTGATTCAATAAATCAAAATGATTTAAATCAAATATCAAAAGCCCTAGAATCCTCCAAGTTAATTAATTTGAATTAATTAACTCATAATCATAATTACCATTCTCTAGCTTTTGACTCAACCTGAGTCAAACCTAAACCCTTAACTAACCCACCCACTTGCACATGAAATGCATTATTATTTATCATCTAATTATCTTTATTTTTACTCACAAGGCATATTCCCAAGGAATATTCCCTCATTAACTGCATTTGTTTGACTTTCTTGTCCAAACAAATTCTCCCCCAAATCGCTCAACCATATGTATTTAATGCCTTTTTTCAAATTTCAAACTCATCTAATGGTATTTACTTTCATATTCTCCAAAACTTTCTCATTCCTCCTCCACTAGCATGTTGACAAGTAGCACCTTTCCATTGGCTCAGGTTTAATCCCACATTCCTCCCATCTCTCCAATCTTCAACTCTTGAATATATAAATGCAAAGCATTTCTACTCCAAATATATGTACAATCTCATGCATTTGCACTATAGACACTTCCATCTTCATTATATCTAAAGCTTATCACAAGTGATTGGGAAAGGGCTCTCTTTCCACATCAAAGGACCACCAAACCCCCTACGGGATTGAGATTTGAGTGGTTTAGGAATAGCTTTCATATTCATATTTCTATCATGTTCATCTTGTTAGTTTGATAATGTTGTTATTTCCTTTACATTGCTCAATAATTTCATAGGGAAGGCTTTTATCTCATTTCTTCAATGTTGACTAATTTAACTCATATTTTTCAATATTTGATGAATGTAGATTTTAGCTTTCACATTCTTCTACCCATGTTAGGGTAGAAATATAATGTTTGTTTCTGTTCATCTTCATTTTTTGTTAAGTATTAAATAGGAAATAAAAAGTCTTTGTATGCTACCTCATATAAAATTTAAAGCTTTGTTCTCTCTGTTGCTATTCAAATTTCAAAAGGCTTGTAAATTTTGGAATTTTAGTTCAAAGGCATATTTCAAATATTTTATATGTTCATTGTCAAACGTGCAATGGATAATGTCCAACATGAGATTTTATAGCTGAAATAGATTTGAAAATTTTATGTGGTACAAAATGATCATTATCCCTATTGCCTCTGTTTTCTTGGGAAGGTTTCTCTTCTACAAAAACACTTTGGTTTCCATGCGATGATCTCGAGCCCATTTTTATAGATTTTTCCTGATTTTGAATTGTAGAATCAAGAATATGTTGGGTAGACAATGGAATCATAGTTTACTCATTTTTTCAGGAAGCATAGGTTTTTAAAGATTTTATTTGCCCCATTTTTTGTGTTGTTGCTTGGAATCTTTTTTGCCTTAGCCTGTAGTCTTTGCTTTCCTCAAACTAGCAATCTTATTTTTATAGTTGGGAGAACCTAAATAATCTTCTCTTTGTTGAGAAAAGGGATCAAATGGGAATCCATATTTGGCTCTGATCTTTAGATTTAATTTATGGTAGAATCCAATGGCCTTGAAAAAAACTTTTAAAAACACATCAGATTCTATTAACTTGTTCTCTCCTAACAACACTTCTACCTCCTTGAGTTGTATTTTTACCACTAGTTGCCACAACAACATTTCACATTCAAGCTCTAAACTCCTCAATATGCTTATAATGTAGGTCCCAAAGTGCATGTTCAATTTCCTTTTCTTCAATGAAATCATGATCTTCAAGTATTATAGCTTCATAGTTCTCCCACATCTGGCTCCAAATATTAGGATCAGAAGGAGTCTTTGCCTGAATTGAATCCCTCAACTTTTTTTCCAAGTCCATAACTCATTTGTACTGACATTGAACCATGTCTTGTGTTGATTAAGAAGATGAATTCTCTGTAGGGATAGCCGTTTTCCATCAAAATCAAGCATGCCAAAGACACTCTCAAAGAATTTTATTGTTCTACACAAACTCTCACAGCATTCGAATCACCATAGATGATAAATTCCTATGCCAAATTAGCCCAAAAAAAACCCCATCAGAACTGATGGCACTCTCAAATTTTGCAAATTTGAGATGCCTATTTCAAAAAAAATTCTTCTGCACTTTTAAAAGTGCACCTAATAAATCATCTAACTAACCGACTTTGGAGGCTTGTATTTTAAAGCTTGATAATTTTCATGCAAAATCCATTTGCGGATATATTCAACTGACATATGTGAATGTGTGTGTCAGTTTTCAGCTTCGCATGATGAGTTTAGTCAGATTTTTGAAAAGTGAAGCTTCAGGGTTTTGTCACTTTTTGCTATTTGCAAACATTCATTTTTGCGAAACAACTTCCTATTTGAGCTTGGATTTTGCAACCAATTGACTGTCATTTCAGAAAAAATGTTGTTCCATATTATCCATATCAAGATGATCTCACATGTTAGTTTTTAGAGTCTTATGATCTGATTTTCTATTTTTAATAGATCAAAACTAAATGCAGTTTGTTTAGTTTTGCATCTGCATTCCTGACAACACTTCAAAGAGGCTAACTTCAACTGTCAATATCTTTCGACCTGTGATGATTCAGGAAAATTCCTTTTGCCCAGATGCTTAGAGTACCTAAATGATCTACTGGGTCCGATGGCAGCTCGTCAGGTGTTGATTTTCTAATTTTAAAAATTGGCAGTTGAGTGAGTTTCAATTGTTCCAGAACAACTGTTGCTTCAGAAAACCCTGACTAGGCAACTTTTCCGATTAATATTCGGTTCCTCAGGTTTTCTTTTTCCGAGACATTTGTTGCATTTTAATCTCAAGTTTACAGAATACATTCTTGCAAGTTTTGATGTCTCCCAAAGGTCATTTGACTGGTTTCTCAAATTGATTTCTTAGCCAACTTGGACAGTTTTCAACATTCTCCAAAAGTGTCAAAAACCTAATTTTGATGAAGGTCCCCAGTTGATGTTTTCAGTTCTGAAGTATTCCAAAGGCAGTGTTAGATCATTTGAGTGTAAACTTGTTTGAAAATGAAATAATTTTTGGTTGGACCTACATGGGGCCCGACATGCTTTGCATGATCATGAACTTGCAAGTATTGCATTGTAGTAGCTAATTCAAAGTAAATTGTTTTGATGGAATAGACATGGTATATAATTCTCCTAAGTATGATGAAAAAATGGTGATCTTCATGCTGCTAATCACCTATACCTATGGTCTTTTAATACTGAATTTGAAGGAGGGAGAGCTAGATGATCCATGAGTAGCAATTTTCTCATGCAAGATAGTAGTGGGGTTCACTGAAAGTATGGATTTTCGGTGTGTTGAATCTATGAGATGATTAAGATCTCTCTACTTTATGGTATTTGAGGCATCTTAGTTTTTGGAAACACTCCCAATGATCCAAAATCATGTTTGTGAAATTCAAAATGTGGTGTCAATGTGGGCTTTTACTTTTCATATTGAATGCACTTAAAGAATATCAAATTCAAGGGAAATTTTTTGAATATGCTTAAGGTGAATGATAAAAAATATGGTAGAGGCAGGCATATTGTTCAAGTGCCTTTTTCAGATTTTAAGGTTGGACATAGAGTAGAAGAGGTGAAGAAATCCTTGGAAGGGATTCATGTTAAAATTGCAAAAATGGATAATATAAACAAAAGAAATGATGGAGGAGCCATTTGAATTTGGTGATACAAAATAGAGATGTGGCTGCAACATACACAACACATGAATTTACTGAAAAAACTGTAGTAACTTTCAAGAAAATATAAAATTGACAAGGTAGCAAACAAAATAATGGAGGCCTGTGCTATACAAGAGGGACTGTTGAAAATGCTTTGAAACTTCAAAGCGAATGCAATCAGTAGGGCTGCTGGTGTGTGGCGTAGAATGCACATCCATCAATTGCATGACCAGCTGAAACAAAGGGGTGCGGGTGTTTGGAGGAGGTACGAACTACAAGCAAAGGTAATGGACATTCATAAAAGAATTAAAAAATGCAAATAACAGGTGAAGGGCACGAGCAACAGAAAGATGGAAGTGTGGATCTATCAAAACATGGGGTGCAGCCAGAGAGGAAGTTGAGGCCCATGCCAAGTGAGGATAGAGTGCAAGGATAGGTGCGCATAGAAGTATGGGTAGTTGATAGGCACAAAATGTATTTCTTGAAAGGGTTGCAATGAACAGTAGAGAGGCCCACACATTGCATGAGAGGAGAGGACTAGGTAAGGGCCTGCACAACAAGGAAGAGGCTATGCGCATCCATCAAAGCAACAATGAGAATGCACTAGCCACAGGTTATCAAAGGTGCATCCATTAGAGGAGAAAGCATGCACCTGGCAAGAGAAACACGAGGGCCTGTGCAAAAATGGAGAGGTAGTGGCGGCCAAGTGCATAGCATGAGACCTTGACGAAAACAGTTAAAATGAAGATTTAGGGTAATTTCAACCCTTTCTCGCACACCTCACACAATAAAGATGACATCATTAAATGTGCTGCAAGGTTGGCGAGAATGTGTGAGACACATAATGGGTGGGCCCATAGCAATTTTTTGAAATGGCTAAATATGTGAAAGGTTTATGTGACCGGTAACATTTTTTAAAAGAGAAAAGCTTTCAGTAAAATCTATGAGGGTAAATATTTTAGGGTTTGGAGTAAACAGTGGCCCATGTGATTTGAATATTGCTCAATGCAAAATCTAAATGTCTCTTTTTAAAAGTTAAATATTTTAATGGCACGTGAATAATGGGAATTCCATGAGGTGAATAAAATATTCAAGGGGAAATGTTTGATGCAATAAATAAAATTTTACTATGCAAAGGTATTTTAGTCTTGGGAGGTGAATAAGGTAAAGCATAGTGCAACAAGTAAAGTGAATTTGTTCACTTTATAAATTGATAAATATTTTATTTATTGGGAAATATAAAGTGCTCCTTTTCCCACAAGGTTTTTGTTCAGGTGAAGATAATGGGTTTAGTTATTTTTATTCCCAAGTATAGTTCAGATATATGCACGTGAAATTGCACAAAGGAGTATTTTAATGCAATTTTTTTTTTGTTGGGGAATAAAATATAAGAGGATATGGGTAAAATGATTTTACTATTCATTTTTAAAAGACTAATGTCTGCTGGGATATAATGTGCAACAAGTAAAGAGTTGAAACATAATTTTGCACAGGAAAGAGGTTTTTTCCAATAGCTAGGTGAATGATGAGATTCTCCACATGGGAAAATTTTCATTTGCAAGGAAATGATGAGTAAAGGCAGTTTTGAGAGAATAAGTTTGTTGCTGCAAAGGATGAGAGAGGAGATATTATTTTTAGTTTGATCAACAATGAATAAAGCTTCCAAATTGAATTTAGGGCTGCTCTTGCTTTCTTCTCTTCTTCTATATCTTCTCTTAATCTCTCATGGTAAAGGGTTCTGAGTTTTGGTATTGGGCTGGGTACATAGAGAATTGTAATTTCTGAGTCATTTCTTGAGTCTATAAGCTATAATTATCTGAATTCATGAGTAAATATAGCCAAGTTATGCAAACAACATCATGAAGGTGTTTGCACATTCATGAATATCATCAGATTTTCTCCAGATTTGTACACTTTTAGTCATGTAAATTCAATAATACAAAGTCTATTTGAGTTTATCATATCAAATTTCATGAGATTGTTTTGTCTGTTCATTGTTTTGTTCCAAAGAAATGGTTAAAATTCTTTGAGCAAGTGATTGTGATTTTAGGTATGCAGATGGGATTTGATAAGAAGAATCTGATTGATAATAATTGAAGGATTGTTGGTGCAAGACACTAGTAGTTGATGCAAAGAATTAGAAATTTAAATCCACTGGCTGAAGTTTGTTTGCTGGGAGTCTAGTTTTGTGTTTGACTCCATGGCCGAGAATTGGCATTGATCTATTATTTAGTTTTGTGCATCTCAAAAATATATTTAAATGAAAAATCATTTTTATTCTTACTGATTGGTTTTTTGTATGTCTTGGTTTCCAATGGCTGAGAGAGGGTTGAGTTACTGAGAATTTAGCCAAGTTTGAAGTTGTCAATGCTTCGCTTAGTGTTTTTTCATTGGAAATTATCTTCTTTATAAAGCAATGTCAGTGTATGAGTGAATTAAGTTTTGGGCATTGTATAGGTTTACCCACCTTGGTCCTGCAGAGCCAAAAGTGTAGGAGATGTCAGTTTTTGAGTGAATTTTGTTAGTTGGCCACTAGCCTTTTTGGTTCTTTAATATAGAGGTTGCCTACCTCTTAGAGAATCGCAAATCCTAGCTCGGTTGCATTTTAAAACATCAAAAAAATGGCGACTTTATTGGGGATGAACTCAAAAGTTTTTTTGCAGACGGTTCTATTATAGAGCTGTTAAATTTTTTAATTATTTTTATAACCTGAGGTTCAACATTATTGAAGGATTTTTTCCCATTCGAGTCACCAACAAAATGGTGACTCTGCTGGGGAGAATTGGAGAAAATTCTTATTGCAGAATCTAGCCTTAAGAGTCATTGCATAGAGTTAAATGATTTGTCATTTTAATTTGAGTTTAAATTTTGATGGATTACAACCTTGGAGAAGAATTTGTTGCAATGAACTTGAATTTTTTTGTAATCTATGGTGCTCTATTGGTGGAAAGGAACTCAAAAAGAAGTTTACTTGTGAAAGAACTTCATACTACTTGAAGTTCAGTCCTCTGTGAAAAGAAGTAGTGACTCTATTAATAGAGCTTGTTGAAAATTCGAAGAAAGTTCCAGATATACAAATATTACTAGTCAGGAAGACAATTTGTAGCAGCCGCAAAGTTTCCAGGTATTCCTCATTCTTGGTTTTCAAAAAACTTTTGTATGAAAACCATATTTGAACTTCTAAGAAAAACCTTTGCTTCCCTATTGAGCGAGTTAGCACTAACAAAGGGAAAGAACAATAAATTCAAATTTGCACACTCCTATTTGTTGGATTTTTTGAATGTAATTGCAGTTCCATTGAAAGAATTATGTTTAGTGCTCAAAAATCTACTAGTTTGGATGGTTAGAATGCATTTGCATATCTTAGGGGTTTCCATCCATTTGTATTGTCATTATGTTAGTAATTATCCTTGTTGTCCATCATGTGGCCAGGCTTGTAATTATGCACAGGGTGATCCCACAATAATGGGTTACACTTTTTGGTCAAACTTGACATTGAAATCAATATTTTTCACCAAATCTTCACTTTCTTACACCTATAGAAGTTA
Source organism: Sequoiadendron giganteum (assembly GCA_007115665.2). Lineage (NCBI taxonomy): Eukaryota > Viridiplantae > Streptophyta > Pinopsida > Cupressales > Cupressaceae > Sequoiadendron > Sequoiadendron giganteum. Next base: position 592,173,345 of record CM021107.1, on the reverse strand, counting down.
AACCATTAAGAATTTGAAGATGAAGAAAAATAGTGATTTATGAGATTTTGTGTGTAGATTCTAATTATATTTTTAAAAAAATTTAAAACATAAATTGTGAATCCTTTTATGTAATTTTTATTAACTTATTTTTTCTACTAAACAACATTTTCAAAAAGTGATGTATACTTTTAGCTACATCACCTTTTTTATAGAAATGATACAATTCTAATTTTTTAAATATTATTATTTCACACCAATATCTAGTGGATGGATATCTTTCCATAATTTTTTGTTGCATATATATTTTTTAATTAATTTTCTAAGTCAGAGTAAATATAATCTGGAGATATTATACTTTTAGTTGCATAACTTTTAATGTATGCATTTGAATTAACTTATTATTTTTTTGTTAGAATAAGGACATCAATAGCTAGTGTAAATGTATTTTTTAGAAAAAAAATTCTCTCTTTTCCTATTTTTCTATATGTGTAAAACAAAGACCTCGAGGTTCATTAAACAACCTACATTCACAATAAATAAAAATTAAATATAATAATACAATTAAATATATTTAAAATTATACTTTTTGGGAGCTTATAGTAAGGACCACATGTTTACAAAAGATAAATTTTAAATAAATTAATTTGATCCCCCAAAAGGTAAATCAAAAGTGGGTTTTTATCAACTTTTGGATAGGTGTAGAGGAGACTCCATTATAGGCATGGTTTAAAACTAGCAGGTTTCTATCCAAGGGGGTTTGATATAAGTGGGTTTGATCAAACCCTCTTCAATTAAAATCCTTTAAATGGAACCTTTTTAAGATTTAAATCATTATAGTTTCTAAAAATATGTGATTTCAACAAAAGTCAAATGTCTCAAAAAGTGTAACACATTATTGTGGCAGCACCTCACAATTAGTGAGCCTTAATTTGTAATATCCATGGATCACCAACTTAAAGTAGCTATACCAGTGAACAATTTGATTTGACTTGTCAAGAAGTGTTAAAAGTATAATAATATTCAAGCATCTAATACCCCAAAGTGTAAGAACCCAATAATTGATAAGCCTAGGTTCTATCCTGAATGGAATGATGTATTTGAAAGAGGGCTTAAAGATATGGATGAAAGGCACCAAATGTCTCAACAAATCCAGTCAAGAGACAATCATACTATATCTACTTGCCAAGTCATTGCACTTGTTGTCAATTCCTTTGACCCATTGTATGCTTAGTGAGATTTGTCATGTGTTGATTATGAGACTGTAAGTACGTCAGCTCAAGTTTATAAGGAGATGCCTAGATTTGATGGGTATACCGTATGTGAAGGAAATGCACATTTTCAAAGTTTTTCCAGCTTCATGGAGAAACATTCATTCAGAGATTAGGATATGTTGATGAGATTTTTTGTTAGATCTCTTGAAGCACGAGCTCAGGATTGGTATCTAAGCTTAGCTGAGAAGTCCTTTCCTTGTTGGGATAAATTAGTGGCTTCTTATAGAGAATAATTTACAAGAGATCCCTCAGACCTTGTTGTAAGGTTAAATAAGATCAAGAAACAAACTGAAGAGTCAAGTGTTGATTTCAGTCATAGATTTGATGTTGCTCTTTCACTAATCCCAGAAAATTTTAGACCTAGTACTCCAGACTATATCCATATGTATTTTGAAGCTTGTGGAGAAGGATCTAGTGCATTGTTAAAATATTTGGAAATACTGAGCATGCAGATGGAATACGTAGTTTTGGATGGTTTGGAGAAACAAAGGAATGAGTATGTTAAGAGTTTGTTGTCTTCAATTATGGGAAAACATGCTGATGGAATCAATAGTTGTGTAAATGCAAATGATTAGATGTTTTTAGACAATTGCATACATGAAAAGGTAAAAGATGAGAAGAATGCATCATTAAACTATGAGGAAGTTGCTAATGAACAACTTATAGAAGAATTTTACCCAAATACAAATCAGCAGTTGAGTCTTCTGACCCAAGAACCTGACGAAGAATATTGGTTGGATTTACTCTTTGAAAAAGAGATATGTGATCAACAATTGATTATGTCAAGCCTACATGTGTTGAGTGTAGCCTTGACACAAGTTTTTATAATGACATAAAGGAATTTGTTGATTCAAAGAATAATCTTGAGAATATAAATGTATCAACTAGAAATGACAAGGTATGTGCTAGATTTCAGGTTGAAAGACAAGCCACAAGCAGTTGCAATGAGAAAATCATTGATAGTTTTCAGCCTGACAGTGAATATATTTGTGTTTATCCTCAAGAGGATGCAAGTGACAAGTTCAGTGATGACACCCAATCTTATGTTGGAATGAAAAGTGGTGGATTTATGTTATGAAAACCCAAAAGTGAGTAATAAAGGAGAAGTGTACAGTTTATTTATTACTACTGGTTATGACCATTCCTTTCACAATGTAGTCGGCAATTCTGCCTCCTATGATTGGGGAGATCTAGTTTATGATCAGCCCATTCAGTTCCTAGATTTTGATGAAGAAGACATCACAACATATTTTGATTTGCAATTTGATAATGCATTCAATTCAAGTGAAGGTAAAAAAGAGGAAGTGGTTGAAATAGTAGATCAAAATAGTGATATATTGAGTTGTGAAGAAATTTCAGATCTACTGACCATAAAATATAAAAAATGTGCACATGAGGACACCTCTCAGTTGTTGTGTGCAGTCCCTATTGACTTTTACAATGGTTATGACCTTCAATATGTAAAGTATGATGCAAATGGATCTAATTCTCTTTCCAATGATTAGCCAGTTGATCGTGATGATCATAATATGGATGATGATAAATAACAAATTGATTGTAATGATGTAATATACGATGAGTAAGAAGATATGGACACTGATGGAAGTTCAAATATCTATTTTGATGAGTTCGAAGCAAAAAATAACCATGAGGTTTATACATCCAATGAGACAAATCTTGAAGATTGTAATGCAGATTTGGACAAATATTTTTTTGTTGACTTCAATGAGTCTTTGAGTGAGAATGAAGATGTTGATTTTAATGAGAAATCAGATTATGCTTTTGAACCAGAATTGCTCACTGTTGAGAAAAAATATGATATTGAAGAGGTTGATACCTTATGTTCAGAGGGTGAATACATGATTACAAATGATGATGAGCTAGAAATCTCTGATGATTCTCAATACCAACATGATGAAGAATAGTTACAAAGTGTGCTAATGCATGAGTGTATTTGTTTACGTACACTTGGAGATGGCTTGCATGATGAGTAAGATCTTTGAGTAAGTTCTTGTGTTAGTTTTAATAATGATATGCAAACTAGTAATCAATTTGAGTTTAACGGTTTCAACCACAAGACAAAATTTGAGTGTTATTTTTGTCAATTGGGAGAGGTTTTCATAGAGTGTGGCAATGTGCAGAATACTGAAAGTTGTTTTCAGCTTGAGAGTGATTTATGTGATAAGTTGTTGCCACATAATAATCAAAATTTTGAAAGTATGCCTGACTTTCAGATGCATTGTTTTTATGAACATGTTGATGATGTTGCATGTGATTGCTTATTAGGAAGTACAGACATGTTCAATCAGGAAAATGAGTACAATTAGATTATGATTTCATATGGTCTTGATCCCCATTTTGAAATGTTGCCACTTGATACTAGATCAGAGAATGAAGGGAGTGGTAGTGATGTGACGCATTTAATCGGGCTTACACTTGATAATAGAGTTGAACATAAAACAAGTTGTCACTTGTATGAAGGTAGCTTGATGCTTGTGTTTGCAGGGGTGTAGTAACCTATGTTATTATGGTATAACAAAGGCAAGCATAATTTGAGGGAGATCAACTCTCTTTACAGAATTATGTTTCAAAGAGGTAAAAGTTGATTCCCATTTTTCATTTTGTGACCTGGGGTCATCAGATGAAGTTGAAAACAAGGTTGAATAAAGGAATAGTTTGAGGACACTTGATGGACACAACTTTTGGTCTATTCTCCAGAGATATGGAGTCTTTCTATGCACAAAGGGGGCATACATCCCCAGTCGGAGCCACTAATGGCACTCTCAAATTTTGAAAATTTGAGATTGCCTATTTCAAAAATAATTCTTTTGCACTTTTAAAAGTGCACCTAATAAATTAGTCTAAGTAACCCAATTTAGAGGCTTGTATTTTAAAGGCTGATGATTGTCATGCAAAACCCATTTCCAGACATATTCAATTGACATATATGAACTTGTATGTTATTTTTCAGCTTCCCATGATGAGTTTTGTCAGAATTTCAAAAAGTGAAGCTTGAGGGTTTTGTCACTTTTCTACTATTTGGAAATGTTTAGTTTTGCAAAATAGCTTCCTGTTTGAGCTTGGATTTTGCAACCAATTGACTATCATATCAGAATGAATGTTGTTTTGTATTCTCCATATCAAGTAGCTATCACATGTCAATTTTCATAGTCTTATGATCTGATTTTCTATTTTTAACAAATCAAAACCGAATGCAGTTTCTTTAGTTTTGCATCTGCATTCCTGACAGCATTTCAGAGAGGCTAACTTCATCCATCAGTATCTTTTGACCAGTGATGATTCAAGAAGATTCCTTTTGCACACATGCTTAGGGTGCCTAATGATCTACTATGTCTGGTGGCAGCTTGTCAGGGGTTGACTTGCTATTTTCACAAATTGGTAGTTGAGAGAGTTTCAATTGTTTTAGAATAGTTGTTGTTTCAGAAAAACCTGACTAGGAAAATTTTCCTATTAATATATATTCCTTGGGTTTCCTTTTTTCGATCCATTTGTTTCATAGTATTCTCAAGTCAAATGACTAAATTATTGCAAGTTTTGATGCCTCCTGAGGTTGTCTAACTAGTTTCACAAATTGATTCTAGAGCCAACTTGGCCAGTTTTCACCATTCTCCAAAAGTGTCAGAAACCTGATTTTGATGAAGACCCAGTTCATGTTTTGATTTTTGAAGTATTAAAAAGGTAGTTTCAGATCATTTGAGTGTAAAATTGTTTGGAAAAAATAAAATAGTTGGACCAACATGGGGCCCGACTTGCTTTGCATGGTCATGAACTTACAAGTATTGCATTGTAGTAGCTACTTCAAAGTAATTTATTTTGATGGAATAGAAATGGTATAGAATGATCCTAAGTATGATGAAAAAATGGTGATCTTCATGTTGCTAATCACCTATACCTATGGTCTTTTAATACTAAATTTGAAGGAGGGAGAACTAGATGATCCATGAGTAGCAATTTTCTCATGCAAGATAGTAGTGGGGTTAACTAAAATTATGGATGTTCAATGTGTTGAAGCTATGAGATGATTAAGAGCACTCTGCCTTATGCTATTTGAGGCATATTAGTTTTTGGAAACACTCCCAATGATCCAAAATCATGATTGAGAAATTCAAAATGTGGTGTCAATATGGGCTTTTACTTTTCATTTTGAATGCACTTAAAGAATTTCAAATTCGAGGGAAATGTTTTGAATATTCTTAAGGTGAATGACAAAAAATATCGTAGAGGCATATTGTTCAAGTGCTTGGTCAGATTTCAATGCTGGACATAAAGGAGAAGAGGTTAAGAAAGTCTTGGAAGGGATTCATGTTGAAATTGTAGAAAGGGATAATAGAAAAAAAAGAACTGATGGAGGAGCCATTTAAATTTGGTGATAAAAAATGGAGATGTGGCTGTAGCATACACACCACATGAATTTATTGCAAAGGTTGTAGTAACTTTGCAGATAATGGAAAATTGATAGGGTAGCGAACCAAATAATGGAGTCCCACGCTTTACAAGAGGGACTATTGAAAATGATTTGAAACGTCAAAGCGAATGTAATCAATAGGGTCGCGGGTGTGTGGAGTAGAATGTGGATCCATCAATTGCATGACTAGTTGAAACAAAGGGGCGTAGGTGTTTGGAGGAGGCGTGACCTATAAGAAAAGGTAATGGAAATTCATCAAAGCATAAGCAAATGTAGCTAGCAGGTGAAGGGCACGAGCAACAGAAAGATGGAAGTGTGGATCCATCAAAACACATGGCACAGCCAGAGATGAAGCTGAGGCCCATGCCAAATGAGGATAGATTGCAAGGAGAGGTATACATAGATGTATGGGTAGCTAATAGGCAAAAAATGTATTTGTTGAAAGGGTTGCAACTAGCATTAGACAACCCCGCACATTAGATGAGAGGAGAGGACCAAGTAAGGGCCTGCATAGCAAGGTAGAGGCTATGTGCATCCATCAAAGAAACAATGAGAATGTGTTGGCCACAAGTTATCAAAGGCGCATCTATTGGAGGAGAAAGCACGCGCTTAAAACCTTGTTGGAAGGGACAAGTACCTTTTGTGGGGAAGATTCAAATTGGAAGAATATTCTATTTTGATTCCATTTTGAATATAATTAGAGGAAATAATAAATCAAATAAATGATTTATTGGTGCAAGTGGGTGGGTTAGTTAAGAGTTTGGATTTGACTCTAGTTGAGTCAAAAGCTAGAGAATGATAATTATGATTAGAAGTTAATTAATTTAGATTAATTAACTTAGGGGATTTTAGGGATTTGACATTTGATTTTAAATCAATTTGATTTATTAAATCAAATGAGAAGAACATAAGGATTAAATAATTTGATTTATTTAATGAACCTTAGGAAATTAATCAATAAATTGTCTTAATTGATTAATAGGAGAATTCGATGCATGATGTTAGTTTTGCGTGTCTACATTTTGCCCCTCTTTGAAGCAATGTACTTGTTGCATTGGTTCAAAGAATGATTCTGCCGACATTGAAATTTTAAAATTTCTACTTTTTTTTTTTTGGATGCCCCAGTGAAAATAAATACGTTAGTACATTGCCCCCTCGAGAGATCGAGCGAAAAGATTTGATTTGAGGTTGATCTCAAGACAAAGAGGTTCAAAATGAATGTATGCATGGTTAGACTATATGATCTATATGATAATGATAATGAAAATGAGATGTTCGGAAGATGCTTAGAATAACAAATTTATATTATCCTAAACAACTTAAATGATTATGCAATGATGTTGTCCTATAATGATATGACGTGATTATGCAAAATGAGAGGATGAATGCAACATGGATGCAGGATGGATGCATTAATAGCGTGAAAGAGGATAGAAGAACGAGAGGGATCAACCCTTAAATCTAAGAAGATGAAGAAGTCCAACAAGTCATCTAGTCATCAAGACTTTATTGGATATGATGATGAATGATGATGATGTGTTGCTTATCCAAGGATGGGAAAAGAGCATACCTTTCTTTATGTTTGATAATACACGTAGGTGCGATGCATCAAGGTATTAAGAACCATGATGGCGTTGCGCCTAGTGTGATGGACTTTGACTCGACAATCAGATAGGAGTGCTCTTGTTCACACTTGACATACGGAAACCTTGCTAGGACGGACCCAACAAAGCAAGTATTCACCAAGTTATTTTACAAGAACATCCAACAAGTACAACAGATAAAAAGATAATGATCATTGCCCCATTCCTTTCTCTCTAAACCTGTTTTGTTTAGGCATCATCGAGAGGTCCTTGGAATGAGTGCAAAATAAGATAAGTCAAAAAGACCAAAATAAAGTAAACAAATAAGTTGATGTTCATCTAACCACTAGCCAAGGCTAAACTATTGTGGGGTACCTGATGCTTATGTCCATCGCAGGAAAGCTTCATCCTAGGACATGTAGTGATCAGGGTTTTGGTGGGACTGATTTGGGTGATAAGCTATTGATACTTTGAGTTGACCAACTTGCTAACTTACTGACTTAGACTTTTGAGACTTTGACGATTAAGTGTTCACTTTGGAACCTGCTAAACTTGCTTCTGACTGACTCACCAATGGGTGAAAGCGACGATTGATTTTATTATGAGCAATGACAATCACGGGTAAAAGCGAGATGAAATGGATGCACCATTTTGGTTTTTTCAAATGTTTTGAGGATGTTTTTGGAATTTTGAGATGTTTTACAAATGTTTTTGGTATTTTCAAGATTTTTCATTGTTTTTGGTATTTTCAAGATTTTTCATTGTTTTTGGTATTTTCAAGATTTTACGACGAACAGACTAACTTAAAGACCTATCCTAGGGGTCTCGGGAGTTGATCCATAGATTAGCCTTGCCTATGTTATACATGCAGAGACCACGTAGTTCGACTGGTGGTGGACTGACTTGATGAAAATATGGACAAATGGATTGCCATTTTATTGCCTAAAGGACTGACTTAAAATGCAGACTAGATGGGCAAACGGATTGCCAATGCGACAAACGCCTAAAGGACTGACCTAACCATCTCGGGGGATGATCAAAGATCAACCTTGCCTACGTTCAAGCTCAGAGACAACGTAGTTCGACAAGGTGGAAGACTGACAAGACTAAATGATGAATTTTGAAGATTTTCCAATATTTCGACATGTTTTTGGATTTTTTGAATGATTTGGATGTTTTTTGATTTTTGAATGAGTTTTTTGAATGTTTTTGGATTTTCTGATGAATTTTTGAATGTTTTTGAAATTTTGATGAGTTTTGGATGTTTTTGAATTTTTCGCATGATTTTGACAATTTGGATATGGATACGTGATGATATCAGTGCTCTGTTTTGGATTTCGTTGAAAACCAAGCTTAATGTTGATCAATCGGATGGATTGATAGTTTGACTAAGTGTGTTAAGTCAAACAAAAGTGATAATGCACTTGTAAGTTCCAGGAAGTTGTGTTATCCCAGAGTAAACTCGTACAAAAAGGATAATTTGGCTAGGTGTGTTAAGCCAAACAAGGTGATTATGGATTTGATAATTTGGCTAAGTGTGTTAAGCCAAACAAGATGATAATGAACTGGTAAACCCAAGGAAGTTGTGTTATCCTGGAGTAAACTCGTGCACAAGATGACAGTTTGACTAAGTGTGTTAAGTCAAACAAGGTGATGATTGATTGGATTCCATTGATCAAGATCGGTGAAGCTTGAGTTAGAACAAAATTGCTTTGATGATTTGATGTGACACAGATGTGTGCATTAGATGTGACTAAAATCGATTATTGGATTGATGTTCTACAAAAGATAGAGCATGATAAGGAATGTCTTCCTGTCAAAATATGCCATGGGCTAGTGATTTGGATTTTTTCTCACAAATGTTTTGACCAATTTGATTTAATATTTTCCAATGTTCAGATCACCACATAAGTTGGATGATATAGATCAAGATTTATTCCCGAAGTGAGATGTAAATATCTGCCCCCAGTGTCCAGCAATTTTTGAACGGCCATGGGTGGATTCTTGGATACGAATGGATATGGATTATCTTGTGATAAGATAAGGGTGTTCGAATAGAGGAATGCTCACTCAGATAATGCTTCAAAGCTCAGATAATGTTGGATAGGATGGGATCAATGAAAATGAACCATGTCAAGATGTCTACAATAAGCAACTGTAAAGTGTGCACCAAAATTTTATCAAGATCAAGGTAACTTGGACCTTGGATGCAGCTGGAAAATGGATTGGATAAACGATTCATGGATTAGCAGATGATATGGATGGAATGATAGCTTTATTATGGATGTGATAAGATGCTTTCTCCTGAATTGGCACACGTAGATGCTCGATTCTACACATGATGCCTGTTTGCCAGGTTTTCACCAAGGTACTTGCCCAAAGCGCCATTGAAGTGGTTTTCACTAGAGGACAATTTTTTTCTTTACTGTTTTGAATCCTTTTTCTGATTGTTTTTGGATATTTATTTTGTATTTTTTGATTTTTTTGTTATCACCGAGACGCCTATTTGCCAGGTTTTCATCAAGGTGACCATTTTTTCAGGACATTTTTTCTGATTTTTTTTTATATTTTCTGAGAGATTTTAAGCTGATGCTGAACCACCTGGTAGTGCTGATGTTGATGCTTCTGTCATAATGTGCCATTGGTATCCTATTCGAAGAAGTTTCTTTGCCAAGATACGTGCACTTGAATGCAACTTTTGAGATTCTTGATCTGCTTTGTTGATACCGGAGTTAACTCTGTCTTTGTGCACACATTGTGATAGAGTGCCTTCTGAATCCTTATGATGAAGGGTCATTGCCAACACATGGTCAATGTGAGAATTGGATATCATGCATGGAGGTGTGGATGGAGTGTATTTAGGAGTAAAAGATGGATTGGTTGATGGTTTGGAACCTTTGACTCTCCAAACTTGGGAAGATGAGCAGTAATGGGTGGATACGGAAGTGTGCATAGAATTAGGACCAAATGCTTGATACACTTTGTACGTTGCTTGAGAAGCTTTATTTTGATTTTGTGGATGTCTTGGATGGATACTGTTCCCTTTTTTATTTTTCCCCATAGTTTCTTTGACTAATGGAGTTTGATAGGGATTTGTATTCTTTGGTATCCATTTGTATTTCATTTGTCCGATATGCTTCGCTGCTTCTTTTTCTTTGATAATGTTCTTCATGCTTCGATTCAAGTCTTTCTTTTGACGTTGGTCCCAATTTGTGGATGGGGTGATGGGTGGATGAAGATTCATGATGTGGCCAGTTGTAGTATTGGCATTAGTTTCCTCATAAGGATTCTTCGTGCTCCCCATGTTGACGTTTGCTCGAGATGAAGTTGCCCCCAATTTTGTGGAAGTATTACTGATATGTTGAGATCCCTTGATTGTTGAATAACCAAGGCCTTGACATTTAGGATTTCCAAAAATCTGCACTGGTTCTAGGAGACCCTGTTCATGTAGGCCTAATCCTTTGCCTTGATAATTCATCTGTTGAAAAAATTTATTTGCCATAGGATATGATTCCCCTTGGAAACAAGGTGTTGCTCCTTCTGTGCTCTGTTGTGGACCTTCAAAAGTGTCAGTTTCTTTAGTGATTTGATAGCTTGCCCTAAGAAAGGTAAGTGATCCAAGTTTATAAGTGATAGGATCCTCCATATATGGGATGAATGCCTGATTGATATCTTCAACTTGATCTTGTGACATATCAGATTGTAGTGCTTCTTCAAGAAGTGTTGATGCTTCGCTGTCTACACAAAAGTCTTCCTCATGAGTCACTTCATAGGATGTTTCTAATTCATGACTTATGTACAAGCCTTCTTCATGATCCATTTCTGATATGTCTCTGCATTTGTCTACATCTTGATCATGTGTACAAATTTTAAGAGTAGGAGACTCTTGTTTTGAATGAAGATCATCTACAGGTCCATCCAAAGAAAGCATCTCATGGGTAGATGGAAGAGTATGTGCTATGCGAATATGGTCATTATTTGCAACATCTTGTGTAGATAAAAGAGTGCCCATTAGATCATTGTAGTATCTCAGAGATACAAATTCTTGATTTTGACTAATTCTGGAATTGCTTTCGCCATGCTTTTGATCAAGTTCTTGACATGGGTCAATTTCAAAGGATGGATTGTCTACAAGGGGTTCTTGGACATCGTCCTTAGGCATGGGAAGTGGATTAATATCCACTTGTTCTTTGAATGGATTTGGATCAAGTGTAGTGTCAAATATTCTTTCACTATTCTCAATCGTAAGGTCGAAGGATGTCAATATACCTTGGGAGGGACCATTGCTAGGCCTTGATGGAATATTTTGATCATGCTTTGGAATACGTTCTTGAGATATTTCCTCTAACTCATAAGGCGATGTAGAAACTTTTTCGATATGATCATTGGTTGATGGATCGTAGATTATGTCAATGGGATCAAATAATTGTAACACATCTTGAAATAGATCACTAAAAAGTGGCTCTTGATGAATGTTGAGTTGATCACTGGATGGGGTAGAAGCATCTTCAAGATCTTGAACATTTTTTTCAACAATTGTGGAAGAGAGATTACCAATGTCTTCAACCATATGATCAAGTGATGTTGATATTTCTTGAATTTGATCATTGTTGGGCATCGTTGCTGAGTTTTGATCATAATTGAAAAGTAGCTCTTGGTGTATGTTGATTTGATCATTGGTCAAGGTTGAAACATCTTCAAAGTGCTTATTGATAGATTGATCTTGATTTTTTATTTCAACAATTGTGGTGGGAATCTGTTGCAAGCTTTGTTGGGTGAGTAATGCCTGTGTTTTCTGCTGAGCCAACAACGCTTGTTGTTCGTCATGTTGTTTTTGTGCCAACAAAGCTTTTTGTTGGGCTCTTTGTTGTGCTACTTCTTCTTGGATTGCTTGCAATAGTGCGTAGAATTCTACTTGCGCTTGCGCTTGTTGGGCAACTTGAGTCGCTTGTGCTTGAGCTTGTGCAGCTTATTGGGCTTGGAGTGCCTTTTTACGGGAAGCTTCTTGTGCAACTTGCAACATGATGGAGAATGAATTGGCTGTGTTGTATTTTGGTGGTGGTGGTGGTGGTGGTGGAATGGGAATGTTGTTGATTGTTGGGGTTGCTTGAATAGTTGCCATCTGCTGTTGCGATATCGATGGCAAAATGGGATGATTTGGTATGATGTTTTGATTTGGCATTGTTGGTTGAAATTGAACATTGTTGTGGTTGGGAATCAATTTGCTTTGATTTAGGTAACTTTGATTTTGCATGGGGTTACCCTGACTTGGATCAATATATGGAGTTGTCAACATATTTCTTGGATTTTGAACAACATTGGTTTGATTTTCAATTGTGTCTATCCCAAAAGTCACCAAGTATGGATTTGAAATGGTCATGTTTGGTAAATTTGCACTTGGCATGTATGGATTTGGTGGGATAATGTTGTTTGGAAAACTCATGCATTGAGCGATTGGTTGATAGATTTGCAGATTTGGACTTAGATTTAAATCTATCATTGGGAAAGGTGTTCCAAAATTTGGATTGGGTATGCTCATATTTGTTGTACCATTGATGTTTGTATGAGATAATGCTCCCATGTATGCATTGTACAAGCTTTGAAAATCAAATGGTATTGCAAGGCTTGGATAGTTTGGTTGACTTGAATTGCTCATGATGGATGGATCAAATTTATATTCCATGTCCCTCTTGTGTTGAGATCGAGTTTGAACCATAAAATGAAGATCAATTTTCAAGAATGTAAGAGATGAACCTCTAATCCTTTAGATCGGTCTAAACCTTAGGTTCAAAGAAGCGAAGAACTAGGATAATTGAAGGATCAAAGCGATGATGAGGATGAGATAATCGAAAAATGAGTGATACGGATGAATGGAACTCTTAAAGAAACTTTGAAGGAAATGCTAAACTTTTTAGGACTTTGATTAATCGTGATTAGATTGATGGTTTGACTAGATGTGTTAAGTCAAACAAGATGAACTCGTAAACCCTAGGAAGTTGTTTTATCCAAGAGAGAACTTGTGTATAGGATGATGGTTTGACTAGCTGTGTTAAGTCAAACAAAGTGATTTGATTTCGCCTAGAAGTTTAGCATAAGAGATGTTTACAAAGTTTCCAAGAGTTGTTGGTGAGGTGATTTTTGACTGATTTAATGGTTGAGAGATGGATGAAAGTGATTGAATTGATCCTAGACTTGACCTAGAATAACACTTCTACTTTACAAAATCTCGGTGTTGAAGGACATGCTATATTTCCTATGAGAGGAAAGTAAACCTTTCAAACAATTCAGGATCTCAAGACGCTCCTCACTAGCTTTCACACTAAGCTTTTTGAACATCGGTTTTGGGATTTTGATCATGTTAGAAAGCACATGTGTAATCAAATTTGTCTTTTATCTTGTCTTAGTGAATTCCTTTTTACCAAAAACACTTGCTTGATTATGTTTTCAAACTGAATGTCTAATGTCCCACTTTTCTTTTCATCCCACAATGTCAATTATGTGGAAATTAGAGAAATTAGGGCAAAAGTCTCCTATGTTTATCCTTAGTGAAAACAAATGACGATAGAATTCGAGCACTTAGAAACCTCTAAGGATATGATCCCTAGGGAAAGCAAAAGTGCTTAAATTCGTCAAAGGTATTTGTTTCCTCCAAGGTGTTTGAAATTTGAGGCTCATGTGAATGTTCGTTTTTCAATGTTTTGAATCCAAGCAAAGTGTTCTTGATTCCAAGCACTTTTACAACCCTAGGATGATGAGGCAATATCTTGTTGGGTTCCCACTTGGATAAATCCAGTTGCGCATATCTTGTGCGAATGGCTAAATGCTTGACCACACTGGCTCCCCTCCACGACACTCACTTATTCGGGTCAGCCAAGCATTAGTACCCATGAATCTCCCATGGCATACTTTCAATTTCCACAACAAGACCGCATGTTACGTGGGGAAGCTTCAAAGGACATGACCTTTTGCACCAACAAGATAGACAAGGTTTTGGCCAATTTCTAAACAAGGGGTTCTAATTCGGGCATTTCGTTCATGGGGGATTATCCAACATCGGCGAGAGTCCATTGCTGTCCATCTCGTTGGAATAATCCTCGTGATATTGGCCATTGTTCCAATATCCAAACTTATATCCCGGGTGGAAGTTGCTTGGCTTTAGTGTGTTCCCGGTTGGGTCATTCCCTTGGGTGATTACTTTTTCCCAAAAGGCAGGCCCTCTAAGATAAACAATAACGAACAAACATATCTCGTCATTCACACAACCCTTGTTGAAAAACAAAGGGGAGAACCTCCACAATATATCGTGCTCACACTCGCATGATTTGTTCAATTTTAAAATACCAAAATTGAAATGTGGAGGCAATATTTTATGCAAATTAGGGTCATCAAAAAGACTTTTGATTCTCAAGATCTCCATGAAGCGCGAGAGAAGCGCATACGCCCTTTTAAATGACACTACTTTGCAAAAAAGTTTACAAAACACAAAGTACACATGTTCAATTTTAAATTCCTCAAAGCAATGATGAGTTCATTTTAGAAGCACCAAAATGAAGTGTGAAGTTTGCCTTGTCCAATTTTAAATCCAAATTGAAATTCTAGTAAGTGTTTCTAAGGTTCAAATTTTAACCAAGTTGAAAAGATCAAGTTAGTGATTGATTTTAAGCCCAAATTGAAAAGTTACTTGGTTCAAAACAAAAAACTAAAGCGTGAATTGGAGCCCTGGATTATAACCACAAGCATGAAAAAATGCTTTTCAAGTCTGAATTTTGAAATTTCTCAAACCCCAATTCGTTCGCCTTTGTTCAACTCAGAATTCTAGTGCTTCAATCCTCTTTAACTCCAAGATTTTCCTTGTATTCTTTCATTTCAATGTGAGAAAAAAAATCTGCCACTGTCCCTTGATGCCAACCTGCAAATAAAGTTTATTCAAAATTAGATCTAATCTTTCTTTATGATTTGCCACTAGACTTCAAAAGATGGATTGCTCTCCTCACAAATGTTGTACCTGCTTGTCACATATCAAAATCTTGTGAGATAGATATGCATTTTGAAAGAAAAACCTATTCAATAAATGCACATACCTCTCGCTTCTTTTGAAATGACCTATAGATAGTGTTTGAATTATTCAAATTCAGTGAATGATGCATATTTACTATCTTGAGACAAATCAATTGTACTGTCTATGAAAAAAGTGACATTGAGAGCTCTAAAATAACAATGTCTAGCCCTATCCTTCCTTTATGATGGAATAATTCCCAAATTTCTTTCATCCATTACCGCAATTCACAAGATTCAGCAAGATTTGTTGAAAAGAATTAAGAAACTTTCAAAGCTAATGCAACTAGCGAGCTTTAAAGCCAGCGACCGTAATCAAGTTTCAAAGAGTATTTTTTAAAACTAAATGTAATTGGAAAGTGTGAATTTATTTCAAAAGAAAATATGAATGACAGGTGCAAAGCCAAATATTCAACCTTTGTTAGCATCCTTACTGCCCGTGCCAAAATGACAGCGACCTTTCAGCATCCACCTGTGCTGGCTTGCATTAAATTTCATACAAAACCGTAACTCTGTTGGGCTAACAGAGCGGCTAAAAGATAGTAATGTCTTTAATGACTATCGTGGAAGTCATAGACTAGGCACGTGATCTAAGAGTCAACAAAGAACATTAAAGATATCAAATGTGGCCACCTAACAAGAGTGGTTTGTGAGAGGCATAACAACACTGGTTTCTATATTATTTTGACAAAAAAAAATTATATGAAGGAAAAGGCAGAGGTAAAAGATGACAAAGTGTCATGTCATGAGCTTCATATACTAAAGAGAGTTTGTGACACAGTCCCAACCAAGTCCTCAACCTATTCGTTGATCTTTTCCATCTGATCACAGACTTCGTACGCACAGTTATTTGAGGAATTCTTCAGTAGGCTTTGAAGCTATCAAGTGGTTCCTTTTAATGCCTGTTGCCTATCCCTTGTGGTGCATGGATTTCGATCTAATTGTGTATTGCCAAACAACATTCATTCACCAGAAAACTCGTTCACATTCCCAGAGAATTACAAGGAGAAAGGTCGCGACCCAGAAGTATAAGAAATGCACGATCATTGAAGAATTAAAACCCACCGATGATCATATCTGTATGAAGCAAAAAAAATTGCATAAGTCACAATACAGACTAGAGAACAGTTCAACACAAAATAATTGGAAGGCTAAGAAATGGACAGTTTGTGGAAAATATTCGACAGCAAAAGCTTGACCAAGGAATTTGTCATGAGGACCTGAACATAGCTTAGCATATTTTCAAAAACTACTTGCAAGTTTTCTAGAGCATGCAGGTTTAACTTGCTGCTTAGAACAAATTATTGACAGTATGCCTCATCTTATGAGGTACTCCAGTGAAAGGATCCCATATAAGAAGAACTTTTGAAATGTATTTGAAGTTTGTATGCATATTGTCATATCAACCTTTGAGAGAACAGGATTTTCCTGGCTGCATCCAGATAGTATAGCATAAGGGCTATAGACTGTGGCCAATGACACCATACATTGCTCACCTATACGTACAAGGAGAACAGGAAATGAAGCAAGGTTGAAAAATGGCCAAGCCTCTGAAGACGATGCGTCCAATAAAGTAAATCAAAGTTCTTGCGGTTAAAGTCAGATCACCCGGCTTGAAGCATTAACAGTTTGACTACTATTCACAGAATTTAGGCAATGGACTGGTGCGCTGAATATCCAAAGATCAAACAACGGATCAGGCATTATTCTAAACAACCATATGCAAATTTTCCATTATTGAGAAATTACAGTTGAGTCTAGAGAGAAGTCACACATTAAGAGAGCTCCTTCAAGACCAAAGGCTATTTATAAATGTTTCCTTAATCACGTCTTTTCTACTCTGCAAATTTATTAGAACGGTTTCTTAAATCTCTAGGTGATGTCGATTCTATAAATGAATGCCACGGTTAAAATAAAGAAAAACACGAGTATTGTTCGATTTTCAGGTCTAAGTGATACTCATCAAAATCTAGTTCCAAAAAAATAAATATTAATGTTCAGTTGAAATCCAAATCAGCGTGCATATCAAAAAGATGTGAAAAAGAACAGAAGATTAACAAACAAAACTTCATTTTAGTGCTTTCTCTACCTCAAATGAAGAGCACCAGTAGGGTAAAACAAAGGAACATTCTGCATATGCATCCTCAAAACATGCGGATAATTTTTATTATTATTTTTTTTTAACTTTTAAAGAAGGTAAAGACAAGCATGGATGGGAATAGGATTCGTTCAAAGTTAGTCATTCATGGATAAACGTCCAATGGAATGTTAGATTCAGCAAGAAAATAAAGAATTACTCTAAACTGAACACCCATTGGATGATTTGGAATGAAATAGAGATTACCTTTACAGTTACATTCCAGTTTCTATACCATCTACCTGTTGGCTTTCCAAGAAACTTATTGCAGAAACCGCCCTCCTTCTAGCGCCATTTTGTGGATGTTAAATCTGCAAGAGAGACTTAAACAATTTCATGTTGTTAGCACAAAAGTTAGTTTAAATCAGCAAACTTAAACATCCCTATGAAATATAGAATCATGTTAAACAATGCAATTACTAAGAACAATGTAAAAACATGAATCATTCCTATCCCATAGTGGATTGGTGCTCTTTGAGTATGTAAAAGAGCCCTTTCCCAATCCTTGATAAGCTTAGTGATATGATAGACAATGAGATGCTTGAACTCAAGTTGCCTATAATGTAGATGCTTTCAAAATGTGTGTAGATTGTAGATGATGAAGAGCAAGATTGATTCTCAAATGAAGAGAGTAACCTTGCAATGAGTAAGTGTTGTGTTGTGGATTTTGTGTTGAAATGCTTTGCATTTTATAGATTCAAGATTAGGAAGAGTGATAGATTTGGATGAATGTGGGATCATTCATGAGCCAATGACAAGATGCCACTTGTCAAAGTGTGAGAGGGTGAGGAATGTGCAAGTCTTGGACAATGTGCCAATTTGAAATTCAAATTTGGATGAAATGACATGTTTAGGGGGGATGAAAGGCGCAATAAATGCCATGTTTGACTTGTGCAAATAGCATTTAAAACCTTGTTGGAATGGACAAGTCCCTTTTGTGGGGAAGATTCAAATTGGAAGAATATTCCATTTTGATTCCATTTTGAATGTAATTAGAAGAAATAATAAATCAAATAAATGATTTATTGGTGCAAGTGGGTGGGTTAGTTAAGAGTTTGGATTTGACTCTAGTTGAGTTAAAAGCTAGAGAATGATAATTATGATTAGAAGTTAATTAATTTAGATTAATTAACTTAGGGGATTTTAGGGATTTGACATTTGATTTATTAAATCAAATGAGAAGAACATAAGGATTAAATAATTTGATTTATTTAATGAACCTTAAGAAATTAATCAATAAATTGTCTTAATTGATTAATAGGAGAATTCGATGCATGATGTTAGTTTTACGTGTCTACAAGTTCAAATATATGTGCACGTGAAATTGCATAAAGGAGTATGTTAATGCAAACATTCTCTTTGTTGGGGAATAAAATATAAGAGGATATGGGTAAAATGAATTTAATATTCATTTTGAAAAGGCCAATGTCTGCTAGGATATAATGTGCAACAAGTAAATATTTGAAACAAAATTTTGCATAGGAAAGAGGTTTTTTCCAACAACTAGCTGAAAGATGAGATTCTCCACATGGGAAGATTTTTTAGTTGTAGGGCAATGATGACAAAAAGCAGTTTTGAGAGAATAAGTTTTTTGCTACGAAGGAAGAAAGAGGAGATATTCCTTTCAATTTGATCAATGGTGAATGAAGCTTCCAGATGGCATTTCCAGATCGAATTTAGGCCTGCTCCTACTTTCTTCTCTTCTTCTATATCTTCTCTTATTCTCTCATGGTAAAGGGTTCTTAGTTTTGGTATTGGGCTAGGTAGATAGATAATTGTAATTTCTGAGTCATTTCTTGAGTCGATAAGCTGAATTTTTTTGAATCCATGAGTAAATACAACCAGTTTACGCAAACAACATCATGAAGGTGTTTGAACATTCATGAATATCATCAGATTGTCTCCATGTTTGTACACTTTCAGTCATGTAAATTCAATAATACAAAGTGTCTTTGATTTTATCATCTCAAATTTCATGAGATTTTTTTGTCTGTTCATTGTTTCGTTTCAAAGAAATGGTTAAAATGCTTTGAGAAGGTTATTGTGATTTTAGGTATGTAGATGGGATTTGATAAGAAGAATTTGATTCATAATAATTGAAGGATTGTTTGTGGAAGACACTAATAATTGATGCAAAGCATTAGAAATTTAAATCCACTGGTTGAAGTCTGTTTGTTGGGAGTTCAGTTTTGTGTTTGACTCCATGGCCCAAAATTGGCACTGATCTATTATTCAGTTTTGTACATCCAAGAAACCAATTTAAATGAAAAATAATTCTTATTCTTACTGTTTGGTTTGTTGTATGTCTTACTTTCCAATGGCTGAGAGAGGGTTGAGTTACTGAGAATTTAGTCAAGTTTGAAGTTGTCAATGCTTTGCTTACTGTTTATTCATTGGGAATTATTTTCTTTATAAATCAATGTTAGTGTATGAGTGAATTAAGTTTTGGGCACTTTATAGGTTTACCAACCTTGGTCTTGCAGAGTTAAAAATGTAGGAGATGCCATTCTTTGACTGAATCTTGTTAGCTGGCCACTAGCCTTTATGGTTATTTAATATAGAGGTTGCCTACCTCTTAGAGAATTGCAAATCCTAGCTAGGTTGCATTTTAAAACACCAAAAAGAACGATTCAAATGCAAGTTGTGGACTCTTGGTTCACACTTGCCACTTGTATTAGCTCGAAAGATTGCATTTATTCACTAGTCATCTATTGATGTGCCATCTATTTGATGTTTATTTCATATTATAAGGTTTCCAATCTCCTGCCAAGATTGCGGGCCTCACTAGCTTTGGTCTCCTTTAACTTCTTGCACGTTGTGACCTAGTGATTACCCTGACATCTCCCCTTTTTTGGTAGACTAGAAATGATGGATTACATGTATACAAAGTGACTACTATGCATCTACACAAGCCTACATTTATTTAGGCTTTGAATACTTGACAATGACTTCCTTGTGGCTGTTGATTTAATTTTTCATCTGAAAAGGAGGGATCGGCAAGTGAAATTGTCAACATTTGTCATTAATATCATTGTTTTTCTCACCAATATGCTTGTTGTAGAAATCAATCAAGAAATAATCTCACCCTCCAAATAATTTTGTTGTAGATTTGGTGGCAGTGCATGTTAGAATAGTGTGCCTAACAAGTTGTTGCAGATTTAATGCTTGGAATTCAATGTTTGCTAATCTAAAAGATTGCAGATTTAATTCCTGGAATTCAAGATCGATTCTTCTTATAAGTCCCATTTTTCTATATTTTAATGCTAATCTGAAAGTGGCACTCATTTTTAGTCCTTAATTTGGACTAAGGCTCACACCAAATTCCAAGAAAAGATTCACATTTATTTGATATGTCTATCAAAGTATATTCATGTTATCGTTGAGCTCACTTAAGCAGCTACTTTCTTTTAAATGCATCATAATTAATAGTTTGATTGACAGATCAGTAAATTTGAGTGATAGGAAATAAATTCTTGCAAAGAGAGTCACAAGATAAATCTTGATGTGATCATTTTAAATTATGTTTGTGTTCTTTTTTTTTTTTTTTCTAAATCATGGAATCAATAATATCAGGTGGGTTCTAGAATGAGATTATTTTGTATCACCCAATATAATTAGTTGTTCAAATTTATGACATTTTCTTTGTTCTCTTGGCATCACAAACACAAGGATGAGCTTTATCTAACCACATGGACAAAATACTTTGCATGACAATTTGTAAAAAGGAATAAGTGGTAGTGTTTCTTGAGTAGTGGATCACTAATATAATGGCATAGCGAGGTGAAGAAATCCAAAAAAACAAAACAACAAGAAAATTTGAGTGAAAAAAAATGGACATTGAAATTTAAAAAAAAAACATTTTTAAATGCTTATTGTAATAACCTAGGTCCTTCAATTCTTTCTTTCATTTTTTGTTTTAGGCGAAGTCACTTCTTTTTTGGGGTTTGAAATTTACCATTGATTTGACCTTTTCAAGTTGGTTAAAATTGAACCTTAGAAACTCACTAGAATTTCTATTCAAATGGTCTAAAATTGAACAAATGACTCCCAAAAATTTCATCTTGGTGCTCTAAAGTGAACTCATCATTTCTTTTAGGCTTAAAACAAACTTTGGGTTTCATTTTCTTGTAATATTCTTCTAGATTTGTGTCATTCGAATGTGTATGCACTTCTCACACACTTCACGACAATCTTAAGAATCAAAAGCATTTTAGTGACACTGATTGTCTACAAGGTTACCTACACATTTCAATTTGGGTTTAAAATTGACAAACCTTGCAAGTGTGAAGAAAAGGTATTGTGTGTGCTCCCACCAAAGTGTGTTAGGTGCTCGAACTACAAATACACTTTTTCACTTTTTCCCACCCTTAGAGAGCCTGCCTTGGTGGGAAAAAGTACTCACCCCAAGGGAACAAATTGAACCGTTAATGAGCTAAACGCCAAGCTACTCCTGACCGGTATACAAATTCAAATGTTGAGGAAATCTCATTATTATAGAAGCTCCTACATACAAGCAGGTGATACTCTTTATTTGGTTGATCTTACCTCTCGCGTGGCCTTATGAATGGGTGCCTAGATTAAAAACCAACATTGTGTAAAAGGCATAAATTCTTATCTATTTGTTGATGCAAGAATGGTCGTTCTGAAGTCATCCCACACTTTTACGAATCTTAGTAGAAATGAGAAGTATGCCATGGGAGATTCATGGGTACTCATGCTTGACTAACCTGAGAAATGAGTGCACTATAAGGTGGAGCCTATGTGGTCAATCATCTAATCATTTTCTAAGAGTAAGTGTACCTAGATTTATCCAAGGGGGAACTCAACAAATATTGTCTCATTTATCCTAGGATTGTGCATCACTTTGAAATAAAAACACTTTCCTTGGATGCAAAACATCTGAAAACAAACATTCACAAAATCCTCAAATTTCAAGCCCTTTATAGGGGAAAATACCTTTGAAAAATCCAAGTGTTATTACTTGTCCTAGGGATTCTATCCTTCCAGGCTCCTCAACATTTGGATTTATGGGTATGTGCAGGATCATGA
The DNA here is from genome assembly GCA_007115665.2 of Sequoiadendron giganteum. Taxonomy (NCBI): domain Eukaryota; kingdom Viridiplantae; phylum Streptophyta; class Pinopsida; order Cupressales; family Cupressaceae; genus Sequoiadendron; species Sequoiadendron giganteum. Next base: position 592,150,842 of record CM021107.1, on the reverse strand, counting down.
TGGGCCAAAAAGTGGTGATATGTTAGAGATATGATGACCCTTGTGGTTGATGACCTTTTTTTAACCCAAAATTGATGAAACAAAAAGGGTTCTTAAAGGATATTCTCAAATTTCCACCATATAAATTATGCTTTAATTTGAATTTAATAAATAATTATTATTCATTTTCTATTTGAATCATGACTAAATTCCTGATTGATAGGCTGATTGAAAAATGTCTATAGCTTTCAAATGGTATCACATTTTTTGAATCCGAAACATGCGTCGCATTCTATGCTTCACATACTATAGGATTAAAATAAATAATTGAATTTCATGAAGTTTTAACCAAGTTAAGGTGGTCAGACATATGATTTTTTATATTTTTTGAATGTTGTAATAAAAAACTCATAATTAATTATTTACTTGGAAAAAATTACAAAAAAATATGCATCACTTTGGGCCATGAGTTCTCTACTTATATCTAAAATATTGTAAAAATTATTATAATTTAATTCTGGTTAGGGTGACCTTAGACATACACCTATATCTTATTTTTCCCCTGAAATTTAAGTACTACTGCATTGAAATTTAAATATTTTACCAAATAGATTTTTTTAATTTTTTAAATAAACCTAGTAGTTTAGAAACTAGATTGAATTTTCTATAGATTCTATTCTTACATATTTTTGAAATAATATAGATAATTTATTCAAATTTTTACGTCAAGTTGCCTAACTCTGATTTTTCTGAATTTATTGCCACTTAAGGGCCTGTTTTTTCAATGATGATCCTGCACATACCGTCATATCATAATTTTCTTTCACTAAAGTCAACAATAGGGAAATTTTTCCTTGATTTCCTTGATTTCCTTGATTTCCACATAATGGACTTTGTGGGATGATAAGAAATTGGGACATTAGACATTTAGTTTGGAAATATAACCAAGAGAGTTTTTGTGGTAAAAAGAACTCATTAAGAAAAGTTAAGAACATTTAAACCCCACACATTTTCTTGGTATATTTTAGTCATATAATTGTCCATGCAAACATTTTTCTTTTGGTAAGATATACTTTGAGGGAAAACCATGTTCTTCAATACCTTTGTCCTGTAAACAAATTCCTCTTAGGTTCATCTAGGATCAGATCAAACACTTCATTCATCCAAACATTTATCATCTCCATCTCACAAACAACATTTGAACTATTGGAGAAATAATTCATATTAGACTTCTAGAAAATTCTTCAATCAAAATCAAAATCACTTTGTTTGGCTAAATGTGTGTGGATGAATCCTTCCTCACACATTTAGTTTAATTATCACCTTTATGGAGAAGTTTACCTTAAGATAACATCCAATATCTTGGGATTTATAAGTCCATTATCCAAATAAGACCCAATCCAAAAAAAAATTTAAAATACTGAAGTATAGTATTCTTCCAAGTTCCTAAAAGTCCAAACATCCATATCACTCGCCATTTTATCCTTCATCTCATCATTGGTCCTAAACACCTTAGGGGTCGCTTTTACAACAATTTCAAAACACAATAAACACATGGAATTTAAACTTGATGCATATATCATGAGTAATCCAAGTCAACCAAATTACCCAAGTCTCACAATGCAAATTGATTATCAAAGCTCATATTTATGTAATCAATACATAGGATCATTATCTCCTACAAAATAAATGATACATTAAATGTGAGTATGGAAAATCTAAATTTTGGAACACCTTTCCCCATGGTAGACTTAAATCAAAGCCAAAACTTACAAATCTATCAACCAAACAACATTATACCACCAAATTTGTACATGCCAAATGTGACTGTACCATATCCCAGCTTACCAAATATAAACATATCAAATCCATACATGGTAAACTTTGGGATGAATATGTTTGAAAATCCCACCCATGTTCAAAATCCAGACAATATGTTGACAACTCCATGTATTGATCCAAGTCAACGTAATCCCATGTAAAATCAAAGTTACCTAAATACAAGCAATGTGTTTCCCAATCACAAAAATGTTCAATATCAACCAATAATTCCAAATCTAAACATCATACCAAATCAAAACATTGTTCAAGATCAATCCATCCATGATTCCATGTGAACACCACATGTATACATGTCAAATATTCTCTCTCAACAACCAAGTCAACGATATGAAGAATGTCAAGGTCATTTTTTCTGAAACAAAGCTGCTACACTCAAAATACTTATTGATTCATATCACTAAGAGATATCTCCACCCCAGAATAAATAGGCTCTTCCATTGGTTGAACCATGTCATCAAAGCATTGAGTTGTCTCCACAACCATATCAAGAACAATATCTCCAATATCAATAGGTTGGATACCAACAAAATAAACAACAAACCCAATCACCCTATCTTGAATATCAGTCATCACATCTCAAAGATCAATCACAACTACCCATCAATGAGCACCTTGAAGATTTTTTCATCTTCTGTGACGATAAAATCAACATATGTCAAGAGTCACTTTTCAATTGATCATGATCAAAACCCACCAACAATACCAAACAATGATCCAATTCAAGAAACATCAACATCATTTGATCTTATAGTTGAAAACATTGACAATATCTCAACCATAATTGCTAAGGACAATGATCAAAATCAATCCATAAGTCATCATTGTGAAGATATGTCTACCCCATCCAATGATCAAATCAAGATTCATCAAGAGCCATTTTTAAGTCATGATTAGGACCCCTCCTATAAAGATCTATTTCAAGATGTTTTGATGCTATTTAATCCTATTGATATAATCCATGATCCATCTACCAATGATCATGTTGATAATGTCTCTACATCACCTAACGAATTAGAGGAAATATCTCAAGAACATATTCCAAAGCATGATCAACATCTTCCATCAAGGTCTAGCAATGGTCCTTCCCAAGACATATTGACATCCTTTAACCCCATGTTTACAAATAATGAAGGGATCCTCAACTCAACGCTTGATTTGAATCCACTCAAAAAACAAGAGGATATTGAATTGCTTCCCATACCTAATGATGATATCCAAGAACCCTTGGTAAGCAAACAATCCTTTAAAATTGACCCATGTCAAGAAATTGATCCAGAACATGTCGAAAGCAATACCAAAATTAATCAAGATCAAGAATTTGTATCTCCAAGATACTACAATGATATAATGGGCATTCTCCTATCTATACAAGAGGTCGCAAATGATGATCATATCCATATAGCACATAACCCTTCATCTACCCGTGAGATTATTTATTTGGATGGATACATAGATGATATTCATTCAAAACAAGAGTCTCATACTCTTGACATTATTACTCTTATCAATCAGATATGCACCCTATGCTAAGCTCATAGAAAAAATTAACTATCTTTTGACACATGGAAACCTTCTTCAGATGTGGGTGATTTGAGTGAAGAAGGAATCTCCAGAGTGAGATGGTTCTATGAATGATATTTCTTATTCTAAATTATTTTTTTAGGTAAACAGTTAGAAGGGTTACTTATGATTGAAATTCTATCACCTAGGATTATTGACCAACATTAAGAATATTATGATAATTACTCACTCTCACCACCTCTTTAAAACTTGATTCTCACAATCTCACATCACATATGATCCAAAAGTGATTTATGCAAAGGTTATAATAAACACAAGGCACAACCTCAATTAGCATGCAACTCCTGCAAACCACTTTACAATAGTAAGAGGAGAAAAGGATTCAAAAAAATTGAATCACAAGAAACATCAAATTACTATTGAAAAGCATAAACAGAAAGTCAGAGAGGAAACTCTCAAAAATATGAGTACAAAAACTACTTACAAGAATCTCTACATGAAAAAGAGAGGAAGAAAAAATGATTTGAGTTGAGAAAAACCCTAAGATTTTTCTCTTAAATAAATCTCTCCAAAACCTAATCCGAGCTTAGGAGAAAAGCCCAAAAAAAAGCATCCAGAACTGCTCCATAATGTGTAATAAAAGTTGAAAAATCACACTTTTTGCATGCCTATCTGAAAAGGATTCTAAAAATAGGTCCTCTCTACTATAAAATTAAAAAAAAACACCTTATCTTCACCCCATGCTTCTCAAATTATCCCAAGGAAAAGTCAACAAACTTTACTTTCATAAAACTACTAAATATAGAAAAAGAATAAAAGAATTTATTAAAAATTATTTTAAACTTTTCTTTACAAGATATTTGTAATTTTTATTTTCTCAATTTGACCTAATTTTTGCAATAAAGATTTTTAGAAATCTTTATAAAATATAAACTCATGATCCAATTACAGTTGATTTTTCTTTTAAAAATTCATAAAATATAAGGGTAATTGTTTATTATTGACCTCTAATTGATTTGTATAGCATCAATGATAATACCTAAAGAATAAAATGAATGAATTAATCTCCACTAAGGCATAGACATTTCAAGTAGATAAAATCCTAAGGTTTTTGGACTTTGAAATAATAAAACAAAACCTATCCTAAAGACTTAGGAAAATAAAGTCAAATGAAGATTTATAAAGATTCGACCTATGGCATGAATACATTATCAAGGGATGATATCAAAGGCATTTGAAAAGTTGACTTAATGTGATAAAGACCAAATTGGAAGTAGCTCTAAAGGAAAAACCCTAGGTAAGAAAAAAACACCCAACCCTAACTATTCGGCCATCATTTTACACTTGTATTTTGAAGAGCTTTCTCTCTGTGGAAAGAATGGCGTTGCCATCATGGAGTTAGGGTTTGATACAAAATTATTGAGGACTTGGTCTATCGACTTCTCTGTGGGTCGAAATTCCATTTGAAAACAAGGCAAGTCGACTTCAAACTATTTTATGGCTTCTTCTTTCCATTTCGAAGGAAAAAATTGCTCTTGAGTCACAACTATCAGATGGTTTTTAATGTTCCTATGTGTTTCTATTTTTTCAAACTTGCTTGGCCACCATTATGGGTTTGACCTGGGCATTGGTAAAGGCTATGTTAGAGCTCTCCATGATGGCTTAGTTGCGGGTTTGTGAAGCTCTTCTATAGATTATGGTAAGATTTTATTTCTCTTTCATTTTCTTCTTAGACAAAAGCTTATACGACATTTTATTTTGTAAGAAAGAGATGAATAGATAAAAAATGTAGGTGATTGTACAGGTCGTGGGTTTACATGCTTGAAGATGTCATTTCTAGATTCACATTGATTGGCTCAACCCATGCACACATCTTCTTATTAAATGAAAGAATTTAGAATAATAGATAACTTTAGTTTATGGGTTTCCATATCTCCATGGTTGCAACTATTATATGCTTGATCTCGGTATTTTAATATCACTATATTTCCATTCTTTTGTGTATGAACTTAAAAATTTCATGTCATGCATTTAATGAAGAAAACCCAGATGGAATTTCAAAGCTCTTATCATATTTTCATGAACTTTTTTGCATTTCTAGCTGAAACCTCCATGTAGGTATCTGGAAAATAGAAGAAAAAAAATTCTCCAAATTTTGGGCTTGACCCATGATAATATTCCATGCTTTTGTTCGCTGACAAAAACCTTCAAATGGGTAAATAGTATTTAAGAAAAAAATTGCATTTAAAACTGAAACCCCCATGTGGGTATTCCATACTTCTGCACTTGAAACCTTCATAGTTTAAATTGTTGGAAGTGGAATCACTTTGAGAGGGGGGGGGTAAATTAGAGTAATGTAAATTAAAAAAATCATGACTCGAAATGCAAATTTAAACCTTTTCAACCTTGAACAAATGAGACATAAATATATATGCAATGTGATTACTAAGCTTTAGAACAACAAGATTGCTTTAAATGACTTAACCAACCAAAACATGACAAACTTTATAAACCATATCAAGGCATAATGAAAATTGTTCAAATGATTGTAAGTGAACAATTTTTTTTTGCTTTCATATACATAGGGAAACAAGCACTATAATACCAGGTTGAGCTTTGATTATGACAAATTTATCACATTCATACATTGAACATTTGCATGAGAGTTTTGATCAATTAAATTTTGGACTTTTAGATAGCTTGAAATGATGCAAGTGTATCAGAGCATTGCATAAAAAAATTGACAAATGATAGAATAAAAACTTAGATAATTTAAGCACAAACCACACAAACGAGAGACAAAGAACTTGATGAGTAGAAAACACTCTTGGGGTAGAAAAACCACTCCAAAAATGCCTTACAGGCTTAATTCTAAAATTGATTACAATATGTTTCGGAGCACCAACTCAACACTGAAATTCTCAACCACCGACTTCAATAGGAGCACCAACTCCTTTACAATGTTTCTCTCTACATAATTTGCAATGTAAGGACCTTAAAATTACACTATTTTTGCAATCAAAAAATATCTACAAAACAAAATTATATTCAATAATTTCAATTTAATGATGTATTGATTGGAATATTACAAGAAATAATCTCTCACTCAAATATGAGTATGATTCTCTGTTTATAAAACTAGAGAGAATACACAATAAATCCCTCCTTTTATTTTCTCTCTTTCAATAATTATTCACACTATATTCTTCTTGAAAACCTCTCAGCCACATAATGGCTTACTTCCATTCATTTTATTCAAAAGAAACTGAAACCCATAAACCATAGAAAACTCGAGTCAAGAACCAAACCCTCAAGTTAGGGTTTCAAAAATTAACTGAAAAGATATAGTTTAAAAAAATTGTCAATTATTTCCATAGTCGTTTCCATAATACTTGTGTCAAAAAAACAAGATCAAAGAATAAGCTTCTATTTTTTTTATACAACCAAAAGATTACAACTATCTACAAGAATTTTATTTGAATCCTTTTTCACCTTTTTTCACTTTGAAGAAACAAGAAAAAATTGTACAGATATTACCTTTCATGATGATTGGAAACCACAAACAAAATCCCATGAAATCCTCTATTACCTTTGCTTCCATCTTGTAGAGAGTCAACCATAGAAACCACCACCCTCCACAGTCTAATATATCAGAAAACTAGTTTGAAATGCCACCATTATCAAGCTTGGATTGTAACTGAAAATGCATCATGGCAGCTAGGGTTCTACCAAAGCTTACAGTGAAAAATTAAAAAATCATTTATTTTTCCCTATTTTCACTTTACATCGAACCCCTAAACAAAACACGTAACTTTTAAAATCTATGAACCAAAAAAATCATGAAATAATCACGTACCAAATCATGCCATCATGTATTGCCCAAGTAATCAATAGTTTATCATACAAATATCCAAGTCACACTTGTTGCCAACTCATCATGTCGCTGCTAGAGTCTTCAAACAAAAAATGATATAAAATGATTATAATGACTATCAAATGTATTTGTGTTGATAGTCACATGAAATGGTGGACCTTTTTGTGCCCAACACAAAATATTATAGTTGGCTTAAGCGCTAAGGGAATGCTCTTAATATCAATAAAATGTGCCATATAAAAAAATGAACCTGATAACATTATAAATGATGCCAACGAAATGGAGCACAAGCACTATAAAGTGTAACATAAACTTTGTAAATGATGTAAAGTGAAGCCCAAGCACAAGAGTGTGCTAGGTGATGCTATAAAAATAATATACCAATAGAGCTTAATAATAAATGCAATGACCAATATGAAAACCTAAGTCTGCACAAATATTGAATCATAGTCTTTTGCAAATGATATATCATGAAGGCCAAGCACAAAATAACCTTTTCCATATAATGTAGTCACCAAGTAATAAATGAATACTATCATAAGAATGATGAACATATCCAACCTAATGTATTGTGTTACCCTATTGAATGTCATGTAAAGAATATCAAGAATGTATACTCCTCTAGTGTCAGAAAGAAAAACATATAAATTGAAACAAGATATACCTTCCCATTGTAATGACAAAACCAATATGTGCCATGTCAAAACTAAAGTCACAATGAAATTTTTTTCTGCACATGAAGCTCCAAACATCAGTACCACAAGATATCATAAAGCTGCAAATCTGACTGAGAAACTGGATGCGAAAAACCAAGAGTACCAAGCCATCTAAATGTAAACAATAATGCCAAAGATAATCAAACACCAAGATGTCCAACCAATGAAAATTTTGACATCAAGGAAAAATAAAAAACGAGAAGTGCAACAAACTCCCCCTTTGTCCTTGATAGAAAAAACCGAGCCATCTGAAACAAAGAGCCAAATCTGAACAAAAAACATTGAAAACTCAAACAAGCTCTTCTCCCCCTTTTTGTCAGAAGGACAAAGGGACAACAATGTAATGCCAATAAAAATGAACTAAACAGCTGCAAATGAAGCATTAAGTAGCAAAAAAATATAACACCATGTGAAGCAACAAGAATATTCCTAGAGAGCTAAAAATCTCCCCCACAACCTACGGATTGTTCAAGCAAGTAAGGATTGAGAGACAAGTCCCAATTAAGATCTAAGCATCTCAACTACTTCCTTTTCCAAGGGCTTAGTAAAAAAGTCTGCAACTTGTGATTGTGTAGGAACATACTCCACTTGTACCTCATTAGCTAAAACCTTTTCCCTCAAAAAATAAAATTTAATTGCAATATGCTTATTCCTTGAGTGCATAATAGGATATTTTGAGAAATTAATTGCACTTGTGTTATCACACAAAATAGAAACAGGTTTAGTAGCTTCAATCCCCATATCTAATAATTGTCGATCCACCCAAAGTAACTAAGTGCAGCAAGATGTGGCTACAATGTATTCAACCTCAGTTGTTGACAAAGAAACAAAGTCTTGTTTTTTACCATGCCAAGCAACAAGACGATCACCAAGATAAAATGTTGCACCACTGGTATTTTTTTTGTCATCTAAACAGCCAGCCCAATTAGCATTAGTGAAAGCCAAAAAAGTAAAAACATTGTTTCTAGGATACCATAAACCAAAATCAAGAGTACAAGTATGTGCAGGATCATGATGGGCCAAAAAGTGGCAATATCTAAGTGATATGATGGCCAATGTGGTTGACGACTTTGTTTTTTCCCAAAATTGATGAAATGAAAAGGGTTTTTAAAGGAGATTCACAACTTTCCACCAATATAAATTATGTTTTACTTTGAATTTAATAAATAATTATTATCCATTTTCTATTTGAATTCTGACTAAAGTCCTGATTGATAGGCTGATTGAAAAAAATCTATAGCTTTCAAACAATATCACATTTTTTAAATCTAAAACATGTGTCACATTCTATGCTTCACATACTATAGGATTAAAAAAAATAATTGAATTTCATGAAGTTTTGACTAAGCTAAGGTGGTCAGACATACGAGTTTTAATATTTTTTAAAATTTGTAATAAAAAAATTCATAATTAATTATTTACTTGGAAAAAATTACAAAAAAATGCAACACATCGAGACATGAGTCCCCTACTTATATCTAAAATCTTATAAAAGAATATTATCAATTTATTGTGGTTAGGTTGATTAGACAGACACCTACTTCTTATTTTTTCCCTTAAATTTAAGTATTACTGCATTGAAATTTCAAATTTTCACCAACTAGATTTAAAAAATATAAAATAAACCTAGTAGTTTAGAAACTGCATTCAATTTTTTACATATTCTATTCTTACATATTTTTGAAATAATATAGATAACTTATTGAAATTTTTATGTCAAGTTGCCTAACTCTGATTTTTTGAATTTTATTGCCACTTAAGGACCTATTTTTCCATGATGATCCTACACATACCCATACCCTAGATACACTTGAATATTATTTTTATAGTTGTAAGATGGGACGGTTTTGGTGCAGATTGAAATCTAGATACCATACAAACAACTTGCATTAAATCAAGTCTGGACGTATTCTAGTATAACAAGCTTGCATTCATTGATCTATACTCAGTTTGATCAACATCAGGAGAATCATCAAATTTAGACAACTTACAACCAATCACCATAGGTGTGCTCATTGGATGAAATTCATCCGTTTGAAAAAAAATCAACATCTCTTTGGCATATTTTGTTTGTCAAAAAAATATTCCTTGTTCAAGTTGTAAAACTTGGAGGCCAAGAAAGAATGTTAGTTCGAACCTAACATTGACATTTCAAATTCATATTCCATAATCTTTGAAAAAATTTTAGACAATGCATCATTATTGCAGCCAAATATTATGTCATCTACATAAACCTCAACAACTAGAATATCATCACCTTCAACTTTAACATAGAGATTGATGTCAACATCACCTCTTTTGAATCCATTTGTTGTTAAGTGTGCATCCAATCTAGAATACCAGGCTCTAGGGGATTTTTTAAGACCATACAAGGTCTTTTTCAATCTGTACACATGATAAAAAAATTATTTTGCAACAAAACCTTCAGGCTATTTCATATATATCTCTTCATCAAGATAACCATTCAAGAATACAGTTTTGACATCCATTTGGTAGACCTTAAAATTCTTGAAACAAGAGTATGCTAAGAAAATTCTAATTGATTCAATATGAGAAACAGGTGCATAAGTTTCACCAAATTCTATACCTTCTTGTTGTGCATACCCTTTGGACATAAAAAGTCCTTTGTTTCTCACTACTTTTCCACATTCATCTAACTTGTTTCTAAAAACCCATTTTCCACCAATAACATTTTTATCATCAGGTCTTGGGACTAGTTCCCAATTTTTATTTTTTCAATCTAGCTGATCTCTTCTTGCATAGATTTCAACCAAAAATCATCATTTAAAGCATCAAAAACATCTTTAGGCTCAAAATAAGTTACCAAACAAAAATGTTTTGCAATTTGTGTTTACTCATTAACTTTTTCTCTTCTTCTTGTTAAGATCCCAACATTTCTATCCCCAATGATTAGATCTTGAGGATGATTTTTGATAACAATCTTGGAGGGTGTCTTTGGAGGTGTTACTACTTTAGAGCTTGAAGCTTCCTCCTATTGTATATTATCTCCTTCATCAGATTTGGGAGAAATCTCAAGACCTACCATAGGTTCCTCTTCAACATCCAACACATGATCACCATCTAGAAGAAATTTTTCATCAAACTTGACATTAAGAGATTCAATAATCTTATTTAGCCTCTTAGTGAAAAACCTATAGGATTTTCTATGAGTGGAGTATCCTAAAAATATACCTTCATCAGATTTAGATTGAAATCTCTGCCTAAATTCTCATCATCTCTTTTGATAAGACATTTACAACCAAAGATTCTGAAGTATTTAATTAAGGCAGATTTACCATGCCAAAGTTCATATGGAGTGAAATTGGATTTCATTCAGATTTGTACTATGTTCAAGATGTAAATGGCTATATTACTAGCTTCTTTTAAGTACATGTATGGAATTTTTTCTTCATCTAGCATTGTCCTTTCCATCTCTTTCACTGTTTTGTTCTTTCTCTCAACAACCCCATTATGTTGAGGTGTTCTTGCAACATCATATTGCCTTTTTATACCATGTTTCTCACAATAATAAATGAATTATTGGTAGGTAAACTCACCACCCTTATCTGACCTCAAGAATTTAAGCTTCATATCAGATTCTTTCTCAACCATTTTACGAAAGATTTAAATTTGTCAAAATATTCTGACGTATGTTTGAGAAAAGTTACCCAAACCATTCTTGTGTAGTCATCTACAAATAACATGAAATATTCCGCACCATTTATAGACCTTGTCCTAGTAGGACCACACAAGTCAGTGTGTAAAATTTGCGAAGGTTTAGTTGAAGCATCTTCTTTCGATTTGAAACTAACTTTTGTTTGCTTACCTCTTAGACATTCTTTGCAAACAAAATTTTCTTGTTTTCTTAGAACAGGAAAACCTCCCACATTGTGGTTTTTGTTCATCCTAACCAGATTATCAAAGTTAACATGCCCTAATCATTTATACCATAACCAATTTTATTCCACTTGACCCATAAGGAATATTCCTTCATTGTATTCATTATTGGAAGAGTGAAGAAGATTGTAAACATTACCTTGTTTCCTTAATCTAGTTGCAACTATTTTACCAGATTTGTTCTTTATAGCACAACCTTGTGAATTGAATATAACATTGTAACCATTGTCACAAATTTGACTAACACTTAAAATATTGTGTTTAAGGCCTTCTACATAATATACATCATAAATGGTTGTGTCATCATTTATAAGCAGAGAGCCTTTACCTTTAATCTCAATTCCAATATTGTCACCAAACTTTTCAAAACCTCTTGAATAATCTTCAAGTTTGATAAAATTGTCCATATCTCCTATCATGTGTTTGGAACAACCACTATCGAAAACCCACAATGCCTTATTTTTCGAAAGAAGAGCAGTTTGGACAAGCATGGATTGTTCTATGTTTTGAACAAGCTTGGGTCTCCAAACTTTTTCAGTGATATGTTTACCTTGTTTGCATTATTTGGATGTGTGACCAATAGTATTGCATGTGAAACACCTAACAGAATTAGGAAATCCAAAGAGTTGTTTGTGACCAAACCTTGGTGTTCTAGATATTATTAGCTTGCAATTGCTCACTTTGTCTCTGATTTTATTCCAAAAGAAGCAATAACCATGAAAAAATGCATTAAACCTGAAATTGGTTCATTTATGCTCAGATGGCTACTTATCAACTACCTTAAAGTTCTGATTTAAATTTTTTGAACACTGACTAGTGTTGAATCCAATACCAGTCATGTCTTTATACTTCTTTTGTTTCCCAAATATATCATTCAAGTGAATAGTACTTTCATAGCCTTCAATTTGTTTTTTGAGAATGACAACCTGCTATTCAAGGTTTTTAATCTCTTTATCTTTATCAACAAGAACTGAATTGAGAGAATCTAGAACTCTTTTAAAATCCTCAAGTTCAAATTGTAAGCATGTGATCATATTGTTTGGATTATGCTCTTGAGAGGCAATGTGTTTCTTTAATATTTTTATTTCTTGAAGTGCACAAAGAAATTCAATTTCATAGTTTTCTATCTTAGACTATTTTTTTGGTTCTTTATTTGAAGTATTTTGAGTATCTACTTCAGCCATAAATTAAATTATATCTTCATCATTTGGTGAGTGATCTGACTCAACATCTGAGTCTTCTTTGGAAAAGAGACTCTTTTTCAATTTGAAGTTAAAATTCTTTTTAGGATAAAAAGTCTATTTCCTATACTATTTTTCTGGTTTTTCATCCTCATTAAACTGATTACCATAAGGAAATTTAGCAGCCAAGTGTCCAGGCTTGCCACAAGTAAAAAATTTAAAGGGAATCTTACCCTTATACTTCTTTTTGAGTTTCTTGACAACAAGAGCTTCTTTTGAATCTGATAAATCATAATCATTGTCATCTGAAAAATCTTTATTTTCTACCTTAAAGGCAGTTTTTTTTCTAGAGAAATTATTTTTATTGATTCTCATTTTAGAGGCAGTCAAAGTTCCTTGTAGCATGTCTAAGTTAAGTTGGTCAAAGTGTTTCTTTTCTTCAAGAGTAACAACCTTAGCTTAAAATTTATTCAGTAAATTTTTGATGACCTTAGCTACAACATCAAATTCTTTTACTTCTTCTCCTGGCCCTTTCATACCATTTACAAATTCATCAAATCTAAAGAAGTAATCAACTATTTTTTCATCATCCCTCATTTTTATTTCCACAAATTGATGTTTTAAAGTAAGGACGAGTGACTGTTTAACTTTTTCATTTCCTTGATAGATGGTTTCAAGCTTAATCCAAATATCCCTAGTAGGACTGCAATGCATGACTTTGATAAAGGCATCTTTAGTCAATTCACACAAGAGAGCATTTTTTTCTCTAGTATCCATTTCATATTTTTTCTTTTCATCAATAGTTGTGGGCAATGTAGTTGGTATAATTTACCTAGTTAACACTATTCTCCACACATCGAGATCAATAGAAGTCATATATGTTTCCATTATGATCTTCTAGAATACATAATTTGTTCCATCAAATAATGGAGCTCTAGTCATAAATGGGCCTTCATGAGCCTGAGACATTTTAAACAGACTCCAAGACCATAATCAATCCTAGGTTGATTAGACCTAACAGAGGAACCTACACTCTGATACCAATTGTTGGAAGTGGATTTTCTCTGAGAGGGGGGGGTGAACAAGAGTAGTGTAAATTAAAACTTTTATGAAGTGAAATTCAAATTTAAACCTTTTCAACCTTGAAAAAATGAGAGACAAATATATATGCAATGTGATTACTAAGCTTTAGAATAGTAAGATTGATTTTAATGACTTAACCAACCAAAACATAAGAGACTTAATAAACCATATCAAAGCATAATGTAAATTGTTCAAATGATTCTGAGTGAACAAATTTTTAATGCTTTCTTTTACATAGGACAACTAGCACTATAATAGCAGGTTGATATTTCCTTATAACAAATTTATCACATTCATACATCAAAAATTTGCATGATAGATTTCATCAATTAAATTTTGAACTTTTAGAAAACTTGAAATGATGTAAGTGTATCAAAGTATTGCATAAACAATTTGACAAATAACAGAATAAAAAATTAGACAATTTAAGCACAAACCACACAAAAGACAGACACAAAACTTGACAAGTGGAAAACCCTCTTGGGATAAAAAAACCACTCCAAAATGCCTTACAAGCTTAATTCCAAAACTGATTACAATATTTTCAAAACACCAAATCAACACTAAAATTTTGAAGCACCAACTTCAATAAGAACATCAACTCCTTTACAATGTTTCTCTCTACACAATTTTCAATGTAAGGACGTTACAAATGCACTATTTTTGCAATCAAAAAATCTCTACAGAAAAAAAAGATATTCAATAATTTCAATTTCACAATGTACAGATTGCAATAGTACAAGAAATAATCTTTGTCACTCAAATCTGAGTATGATTCTCTTTTTAGAAAACTAGAGACAATGCACAATAAAGCCCTCTTTTTATTTTTTCTCTTTCAACAAGTATTCACACTATATTCTTCTCAAAAACCTCTCCGCCACATAATGGCTTACTGCCATTCATTTTATTCAAAAGAAACTGAAACCCATAAACCAAAGAAAACTCGAGTCAAGAACCAAAACCTCGAGTTAGGGTTTCAAAAAGCAACTCTAAAAATACTGTTTAAACAAACTGTCAATTATTTCCATAGTCGTTTCCATAATACTTGTCTCAAAAAAGAAGATCAAAGAATAAGCTTCAAATTTGTTTCAAACAACCAAAAGATTACAGTTCTGTCTACAAGAATTTTATTTTCCTTTTACACCTTTTCACTTCAAAGAAGCAAGAAAAAATTATGCAGATATTACCTTTCATAATGATTTGAAACAATAAAAATAATCCCTTGAAATCCTTTATTACCTCTGCTTCCAACTCATGGAGAGTCCACCATAGAAACCACCACCCTCCAGACTATAACATACCAAAAAACCAGCTCGAAATGCCACCATTATCAAGCTTGGACTGTAACTAAAAGTGCATCATGGCACCTATGGTTCTACCAAAGCTTGTGAAAAATGAAACAATCTTTCTTTTTTCCGTATTTTCACTTTACATCAAACCCCAAAATAAAACACATAACTTTTGAAATCCATGAACCATAAAGTAATCAGCTTGAGATCCAAAGAACCAACAAAATGATGAGCTAATCAAGTACCAAATCATGCTATCGTACAAATGTCCAAGTCACACTTGTTGCCAACTCATTATGTAACTGCCAAAGTCTTAAAAAAAAAACCAATATCAAATGATTATAATGACTGTCAAATGTATGTGTGTCGATAGTCACATGCAGTGGTGGACTTTGTAGTGCATTTCATAGAATATTATAGTCAGCTTAAGTGCTAAGTGAAAGCACTTAATATCAATAAAATGTGCCATATAAACTGTAATACCTCTCCATTTTTCTTTCTGGACTGGACAGTGTGTCCTTGTTTTGTTTTTTTTTTCTTTTCTTTGATGTGTTTTTGGATATTCAGATACCTTATTATGTGTGTGCGATTTGATCACTATTTATAGAGCAACAAACTATTTATGATGTGATGTATCTTATTTGATGCTTTATTTGACATGCTTTAATTTGTGTAATAATGTTGATTATTATAGCATGTTTATTGCACATGAGATTTGATTATTATGGAACTGTCAGTTTATGATGAGTGTATTAGTGAAGGGGGACGAGATTGCATCACTCACTTGTGAGCACCTTGTGATTCCGCGATTTCCTCTTCACGGTGTGTTTTATTATGACATATATATGCATGCCTGATATACTCTTTGTTTGCAGGTTGATAGGTATAAGACATCGTCTCCACCTTGTTTCACAGGTTTGTGCATGTCCATTTCCCAATGGTATTTGATTGGGAGATAGTAGCTAGGTTTTTCGTGTCAAGTCATCACCTTGGTCATAATGTGTCATCGGTTTTAAGTCGGGTTCGGTTTTTTTAATGTTATTCAATTTCACTTTGATATTATTTAATTGCAAGTTAAAAGTTAATTAATAGCATTAAGTATTTAAGGTGTTTATTAAATTAATCTTGTTTATTAAGTTGGAAGATTTTATTTAATTAATTAATTAATTTTAATTTAATTAATAAAATAATTTAATGTAGGATTAGATTTATTTTATTGAATTAATTGAATTAATTTAATTGAATTAAGTTATTTTGAAATTGAAAGAAATTAAGTTTGAAACTTGAAAAAGGTTTTTAATTTGCATTTTTGAAAATTTTGAATGCAAAAGTGACATTGGAAGATATTTTTTGTTTTTTGTTTTCAAAAATTTATTATGGTGGTTGAATGAGATATTTTGGATTTTCATGGAGTTTTGGTTATAAGCATAAAATTGAAAGAAAATAAAAAAGGATGGAGAGGAAAAAAAAAGGAAGGAATTCTCGATTTTTGTTTGTGGAATTGGATTTTGATTTTGGAAGAAGCTAAGTTGGATTGTTGAGAAGGAGCTTAAATCTAAGGAGGAGGCTTTCCACCATTTTTTCAACCTCTCAAGCTTTTGGAAACTAGATTCATGTTATTTAAATTTTTTTCATTTTTGAACTGATTCACAATTTTTAGATGTTGTTGAAAAAGAAAATAAACTTTGTTTAAGTTGGGAGAGAAACCCATCTGAAATATTGTATGAAATTGAAACCAAACCTTTGTTTGCAAATGGTGTTCTTCAAGAAAAAATTGTAATATGGGTGTAAATGATTCATTTCCAAAATTTGTATACTTAACTGATTTTATAATTTTTAGTAAACCTATATATATATGTATATATATATCGAAAATTATACATATATATTTTTATTTATTTCCATTTTAAAAATGGTTGTTCAAATTAAACAAAAAAAATAAAAACCCTGTTCGGATTTTGAAACCCGAAGGCCTTTTTCTTTTTTCTTTTTTATTTTTTTGTTAAGTATAAAAAAGGGAATTTTTTGGGGACTGGGGGCTCAACCCACAACTGCCCCCATGGGAGGCATTGTGGGCATCCGTGCCCAACTTGCCCCACATGGCCACCTCAGAACTGCCGCCCACATACTGGTGGGTCGTTTGTGCCACTATCAATATGTGGTCGGTCGTGCTCAACTTAACTGCCACCACCAATATGAGGTCGGTTGTGTTAAACACAGCCGCCTCCACCCTAAAAAAATGGCGCGCTTTCAAAAATATGCGATGCGATTCCCCAAGTTCTCAAATTAAATTCATTTTTTTTTTAAATATGTATATAAAAATATAAAAATATATAATATTTTATATATTATATTTTATAATATTAAAATATTTATAAAGAATATTTTATATTATATTTTAAAATATTAAAATATTAATATATATTAAATAATTATATATATATAGTTGAGATTATAAATTTTAATATATATATATATATATATATATATGTAAATGTATATATATATATAAAAATGTTGATTTTATTAATATCATGTTTTAAATGTAATTGGGAAATTTTTTAAATCAATATGCAATATTCAAATTAATGGATTTATTTTTAAGATAATATATTTTGAAAGAAAAAATATTGGATTTAAAAGTAATATGTTTAATAGCGAGATTAATTGATTTTAAAATGATTAATTTGCAAAGAAGAAATAGTTATTTTAAAATGACATGTTTTAAATCGAAGAAGTAAATGTATATTTTACTATTATTTACAAGCAATTAGGGAATTAAATATTTGGTTTAAATTTCATCATTTGTCTAAAGGAGACTATTGAATCAATTTTATTGAGCAATAAATTATTGAATGTTATTAAAGGAAGTCGATTTAGGAAATCCAAAGTATATTTAATTCTTGTTTAATTCTCTTTTTAATTGTAAATTTCTTTTGTTTTTGCTTTGGGGAAATTTGTTTAGAAGCATTGATAAGTCTTCTAGATGGGGTTTTTAATTAGTTGGATTTGTCGTATTATGTTACTCAACCTTTGAGTTGCCTTGGGTAGTTCTAGAGTTATATCTAGTTAATTACTCGGTTTCCACGAACGGGGATGATTTGTGCCTCCTTTGGAAGGAGTGGATTATGTGAATTTTTGCCTCCAATGTTAGATTGAGTTTTAGTATATGTTTCCTCCTAGAGTTGGAGTGGTTGTAATATCTATTTTTTTATGCACTTGGGTTCCCTTGGTAATTGGTTTGAATGTGTGTTGTCAAGTAGAAGAGTGGCTTCCCTTAGGGGCTAGAGATCATAAGAGGTAAGACTCGGTAAAGTTTGGAGGTAGTTTAATCAAGTGATAACTAAAACAATGTACTTAGAAGTTTAGGTAGTATTTCACACTAAAAAGATAAGTTCTAGCCTCATTCATAATCTCAAGTTCTTGTTTAGGCTTCGGCTGAGTGGGAAGGCCCTCGAATGGCCAAGATAGACTACCTTTTTTTTATGAGAGGTATTTGATCCCACATTAGTAAGTATGAGGGTGAGGAGTTGGTTGAGGTCTCTAGGATATCCGAGACCAATGAATATCTACAGTGGGTAACTCAATATAAGTTGTGCGATGACACTTTGTCTAGGACAATAGTTGGTATTTGATTTCATGTGTATGGTTTTCTTAGCATACTTGATCTATTTTATATCTAGAAGAAATGTGACCATGTTATAGTTGTACTTGTGTTCTACTTGTGATTGGTTGTGTCAGTATGAGTCAGTGTGTTAGCCTGTATCTAGAGGTAGATGGGCTTGTCTAGGAATCCTTTTTACTATCTCCTAGCATGGGGGTTGTGCCTTTGGGTACCACTTGGTTTGGTGGAATGTTAACCTTACTCTGTTTGGTTTTCTTCTTGTTCGTTTTGAGGAGATTTCTAGTTGGAGAGCTCATGGGATCTAGTTATATTTCATACTTATATTCATTTCAGTTGATCTTGTAATTTTTTTTACCCCTCATTTGTAATCCAGGTGGAAAGTTGTAATTTTTAATCATGTTTATAGGATTTACCTCATTCGGGAATGAGAGATGTAATCTTATGGTATCTCTTATTCTTTGATGTAATTTATCACACATGGAATGTATGTGTTCTTAATTTCTTAAGTAAATAAATGTTATGGATTCAATTCATGGTTTTTTTTTGGTTTTAAAGTAATCTCAGTCTCGTAACCTTAGAGATTGTTGGCAATGGGTAGTGAACTTGCATGTTAATTGTACTTTAAAAAAAAAATTGTTCATTTGAGTAGTTAATTACAAATTCCTCTAGGGTTGTGTGGTGGGGCATTACATAAAAAAATGAACCCAATAACATTATAAATGATGCCAACTAAATGGAGTGCAAGTACTATAAAGTGTAACATAAGTTGTAAATGATGTAAAGTGAAGCCCAAGCACAATAGTATACGAATGGAGATCAATAAAAAATGTAATGAGCAATATGAAAACCTAAGTTTACACAAATACTGAATCATAGCCTTTGGAAAATTATATGTCATGAATCTCGAGCACAAATGAGTTAAAATAAACTTTGCCATATAATTTAGTCACGAAGTAATAAATGAATACTATCATAATCAAGATGAACATATCCAACCCAATGTACTGTGTATCCAAATTGAATACCATGTGAAGAATATCCTGAATGTATACTCTTGTAGTGTCATAATGAAAAACATATAAACTGAAACAAGATATACCTCCCATTGTAATGAAAAATCTAGTATGTGCCATCTAAAAACTAAAGTCACCATGAAATGTCTCTTTGCACATGAAGCTACAAACATCAGTACCACAGGATATCATAAAGTTGAAAATCTAATTGAGATACTGAATGACAAAATAAAGAGTGCTAAGCCATCTGAATGTAAACAATAATGTCAATGAAAATCAAACACCAAGATGCCAAACCAATGATAGTTTTGACATCAAGGACAAATAAAAAAAGAGAAGTGCAACAAAAATAATATCTGCAAAACAAAATGCAAAAGAACGGAATATCGTACCTTTGAACCCAAAATGAATATTATTTTTGACAGGAAGAATAGGGTATAAAATCTATTGCCTACAACCATAGACACATTCAACCTTCACTATCTCATTTACTGTACCAAAAATCCTAGACAATAATACCTTTTTTATCTTGCGCTTCCTATAGAAAAACTCAAATAGCATGAAATTAATAGCCAAATAAAAAGATATAATGTTGTGATAGATAATTTGTAGCTCTTACTTTAATTCCACACACCTGTGTATTCATTGACTACATATGGCATATGATGAATCTTTACTTTTCTCACAACTATGGATAAATCTTCTATGACATCCTTGTCCAATTAGTTCAGAATGCAACACTTGACATAAATGTCACAAATATCCTATTAAAACACCATATCACTAATCAATTATTAAAGGACTTTGGAAATAAAAACGTATGTATGGTTGTTCAATGTACTTGCTTCTTTCAAATACATTTTTTAATTGAATCATTCACTTCATTTTATGTAACATTTGCATCTGGCCATTATGATATTCTGATTACTTTGATTCTTGACATCACTCATTTCATACACTTAAATGCTTCAAAAAATATGCATTCTCAACTCAAAACTTTCATGGAATAAAGCAATGTTTCTTTCCTATGTCCACGTGTTCACAACTTGTTCTTCATCATAACCATATTTGGCTTCTCTATTTTACTTGCACATTGCATTCAACTTTCAACACTTATCATTTATTTTTGTTTTTCCATAATGTTGTCTAATGTATGAAAAATGATCCTTGAACATACCTCGAATTGATTTTTCATGATATTTTGTAATCAATGGCTTGACAATACGAATGTTCTTATTCCTTGGCACTCCTCATACATTTTTATGATTAAATGAAACCATTGTAAATAGATTTCAATCCTTCAATTTTGTAGCTTGATTTTGTGAATTTGATATGCATGCTTTTTCACTATCGCCATTTATGAACATGAAACACTTGTTGTACCCAAAAAAGAACATCTTGAAACAACATCAATAAATATGAAAAAAAATCATATGGAAACAATGATGCAATTAGTTTGATAGTATTAAAACTTTTCATTATGGAAATTGATGCATTTGATTTGATTATGTATCATAATTAAGCTCATTGTTCACTTGTAATTTTCAATTCGTTGTTTTTAGATTTGATTGTTATGAGTGAACAATGTTCTTGATTATTTTGATAGTTGGTATCCAGTTCACTCCTTCATGACTAGCTCATATAGAGCATGATGATTGTATTTCCTTACCCAGCCTCATTTGTATGTTTAAGGGGTAGCATGTCGAGTTCTACCCTTGTGGGAGCCCGTTTTACTCCACATACTTTTATGTCTTCATGAAATCATCAGCTACATATATTTTCCTATAACTTCACAAGAAACAAACAATGTTAGATAAAAAATAATATTATTATGATGTTTAAACGATTCTATGATGTGACATTTCATTTTCAGGCTCTCATTATTGTATTTCCTCAAATTTATTCAACTAATTCCATGCATTGTAAGAAATGAAACATATATTTGTTGATACACCATATAGTTTAGTCCATATCTGAAGCTCTAACAACCCTTTGGATGATGCAGGTTTACTTCCAAAGCGGTGGTGAGGATGGGGTAATAGCAAGCGACCAATTGAAGACACAAATAGGCAATGATGGATATGCCCTATGTTATTTGATTCCTTCTTTATCTTCAGCTATATATTTCATTCCTGTAATGAATGGTTTTAGCTATCTCCATGACTTGTGTGGGCTTTAAAAAATCTATTTTCATTTACATTCTAAAAAGAAATATAATTTATTGCAAGCTTGTGTAATCAGTTGCATTTACAAACAAATGAAATAATGAAATGTGACAATATTGTGAAATAAATGAAATCAATGTTTCATCTTTAATCATTTATGTATTATTCTTTATATTTTATTTCATTTGCAAAGCACTCAACAACTCTAAAATCTTATTCATTTAAAACACTTGCATAATTGAAACTTGATAAATGTGATGCAAACAAAAATCTAAGCAATGGAGTAACTAACTGAAATTTCATATTAAAATGAAACTAATCAGCTCTACCAATTGAGCTAGAGTTAAAATTTTTAATATTTTGGTGATTTCAATTGAATTCTTTCCTACTAAGCATTAGATTAGTTGCCTTTCATAATCCATTGGGCGTGTAGTCAAATGTGCCCCTTCATGAAACTCAAAAATTCAAATAGTAACACTCCAAACAACAAAAAAACAAAGCCAAATAGTATTGAAAGAAAAATAACAAACCTTAAAGGCCAACCAAAAGATACACAACAACACTTAGGGAAAGAAAAAACAACTGAAGTGAAATGTGTGTTAAGCACTTATTTGCAGTAACTACTCTACTATTTAAAAACCAATGCTTATCTTGGAGGCAATGCTTGAGGTGGATCCCATTAACTAGGATAGAAAAAACCTCTCCAATCCACTTAGAAAGTTGGAAACCATTATGTTCCTTGCACTCCATGAACAAATAAGGCCCGTCCCAGATTCCATTCAATTTGGAATGTCGTCCAGGTTTACTTTTACATTCATTCCATTTAAACACTAAATCACCAATGATGAAATCTCGTGGCCTTGCCCTTTTTATCAAAAGAGCTCTCCATATGAGCTTGATGTATTTCTAGCTTCCTTAATGCTTCTTTTCTAGTTTCCTCGAGCTCCATTAACTATGCAAATCTCACTTTGAGAGGTTGTTCATTCAACAATTCCAGTTCTTTAGCAAAACTCAAAGTTGGTAACTCAATAGAAACATGTAACTTAGCTTCCTTTCCATAAGAAAGTACATAGGGAGAACAACTAGTGGCTCTTTTAGGATTCACCTTGTTAGCCCAAAGGGCTAACTTAAGCTTTTCATGCCATGTTGATTGATTGTCCTCTACGTTTTTCTTCATTATCCGGATTAGGTTCTTATTTGTGGATTATCCCTACCCATTACCTTGCGGGTAATAGTTAGAAGATGTGTTCAGAAAATAATTATTCCTAACTAACCAATCAAAAATTCTCAAACTAATAAAGACTAAACCATTGTTAGAGATTATTGAGTCTCGGGTACCAAATCTCGACACTAAGTCTTGATAAAAATTAAGCACATAAGTCTCATTTGTTTCTGTTAAAGGAATAACTTCGATCCATGTAGTGAAGTAGTCTGTTGCAGTAAGAATCCACCTATGAACCATGATTGAAGGCAGATTTATTTGTCCAATGAAGTCTAAACCCCACTTGGAAAATGGTTGTTCCACTTGAATAGGATATAGAGGCAGGGCTGCAAGCCTTTATTTTTTAGAAAATAAAGCATAATTCTCACATCTTCAGACCCAAGAAATTGCTTTAAATAGATTTGGCCAATAATAACCAGCCCACATGATTTTTAGGGCTATTGTTCTTGCAAAAAAGTGGCCTGTTGAAGGCTCGTCATGAAACTCGCCTAGCATCTTGTCAACTTGACCATGCTTAATACATCTTAATAAAACAGCCTAAAAATCTCTCCTATAAATAATACCATCAATAATTGCAAAAGGAATGGATTGTAATCTGTAGTACCTTCTTTTCTCTATGTCCAAGCCTTAGGGACACTCACCAGTCTACAAATAGTGTTTGATTTCTTGCACCCGGGTAGCAGCAGGAATTGAAACAACAATTTCATCATCATTATTTAGTATTGTATCAACGTCTTCAACTTATATTAAGCTATTACCCATTGTATTTTCTACAATTTGTTGACACAAACCCTTGCCTTTGAGAATCTTATTTATTTTAATGTCAATATCAAACTCCATAACCTTTGTTATCTAGCTAACATGTTTATCATTAATATCATGATTATGTAAGAAGTCCTTAATAGTCAAATGAGCAATTAATAACTAAATTATGTTATTGGATAACATATGCCTGAAATTTTTGAGGCTTCTCACAATAGCAAAAAAAATCTTCTCAAAAAAATAATGCTTCACCTCGTAATCATATAATACCTAGCTGAAAACGCTACAGACTACTCTAAGGCTTCATTTTTCCCACTGGCACAACATAGCTGAAATAGTATCAACCCCTCCAAAATAATAAAGAATGAAATATCTATCATAATTTGGATTAATAAGGGTAGGGGCAGCTGCAAAGGATTTCTTTATCTACTCAAAGCTCATCTTACCTTATCTGGTCAAACTGAATGGCATATTATTTTTAAGCATAGTAGTGAGAGGTTGCAACAAAGCTACAATATTGGGTATGAACCTCCTTATAAAATCATCCTCCAAAGAAAGCTTTGTAAGCCTTTTCTCGTGAGTTGGTAATGGTAACTCAAGAATATAAAAAAATATCTCAGGGTCTATAGAAATACCTTTCTTTGAGACAATATGTCCAAGGAATTTACCTTCGTGTCCAAGGAGTTTACCTTCATGTATAGAAAAAATACAATTCTTTGAATTGAGAGATACACCAAATTCTCAGCAACTTTGGAAAATTTGTTGTAAATGCTCAAAATGTTCATTACAATTAATATACCAGAATGTTTTTTATTCATGAGGCCATGGAAAGCCATGTCCATCACTCACTGAAATGTTTCTCCAGTGTTGGATAAGCTGGAAAGAATCTTTTTATAGGACATGGTGCCCCATTTGGTTGTAAATATTGTTTTGAACTGGTCCTCCTACTTTATCAGAATTTTGTTATAACTTGAATACCCATCCAACAAAGAAAATATGTCAGAACCATAAACCACTTGCAAAATTTGTTCCATGGAAGGGAGTGGATAGTGATCTTTTAGGGAAGCGTTATTCAAAATCTCAAAAATTAACATAGAATCTAATTTCCCCACTTTTATTTCTAATTGGAACTAAGTTAGATACCCAAGACGTATGCTTAATAGGAAAAATAATGCCACTCTCAACTAACTTATTCAGTTCAACCTTCATAAGGTGCTCTAACTTGAGATTAAGGGGCCTCTATTTTTGCCTTACTGGCTTTGCATCAGGCTCTAATTCAATAGTATGTTGGGCTAATTTTGGATCAAAACCTATCAAGTCCTTGTATTCCCAAGAAAAAACATCACTAAAATCCTCACATAATGAAATGAAAGCATTATGCTCTTCCTTTGTACATACCATACCCAACTTGAGCAACTTACCCTTGAAAATCTTGATTGCCTCATAGTGTTCCTCCTTGACAGTCATGATGAAGTTATCTTTTTATACCTGGTCATCTAAGTTGAAAGTAGACTCCAAGGTCACTAATCCTTTTGGTAGCTTTTTTATCTTTAACTACATAATTTTTTTGTCATATTGTTGCTACCCCTTTTGTTGGTTTCCATCTACAAACTTAGCTTCAACAATTAAAGAGCTCACAATCTTCTCATTGTTGTCAAAAACCTATCAACTCACATTATTGTCAGGTACAGAAGGTCTAACTACAATTTTTACATACTCTCATGCCTCTACGTTATGAATCTCATTTGAAATATTGAATTGGGATCCTATAGCAGTGAGCTTATTTGTATGTTTGTTTTCATATCTAGGAACTGAAAGAATATTAAAAGAATCAAATTTTTTTATCATCTGCCATACTCGATGCTTATAATTTTTAAGTGAATAATTCCTTGCAACATTCAGATTCCTAACCTAATTCACTATTAATTCTAAATCACCATAAACTCATAAAAATTTAATACCTCTCTTTTGGGCCCATTCTAGGCCATGCGCCAGTGCTTCATATTTGGTTGTATTATTTGCATAGCTGAATGCAAACCTAAAAGTTGAATAATATGTGTTTCCATTTGGTGGAATCAACATAGCTCCACCACCAATGCCTACAGTACTCCTTGAGCCATCAAAGTAAACCTTCCAAAGCTTATCTTCCTTCTATGCAGGTTGCTCTTCCTCTTTAATTAGATTGGGGATAACAGCATCTGGTCCATGAATCATATAAATCCCTAATCCTATCTCATCTATGTGTTGGAAAGGATCAAGCTCGTGATCTTTGGCTACCTACTCATCTAGATTCACATTTTCTATAAGTGTGTTGTGGTCTAAGGTCATGGCTTGCTCCTCCAATATAGGGGTGACATAGAGGTTAGTATTTATAGGACTCAAAACATATGGGTCAATATGGTCTTTGGCTAGAGGCTCAAACTTTATGGTCACTTTCATACCATATCTTGTTCTAAAGAACATATGAGACCAATCAGAAGATAATAAACCACCTAGTTTAGCTATAAAATCTTGTGAGAGGCAAATGGAAAATGGGGTGGTAGGTCAAGAATATGTATATTTCGATGGATTCAAAAATTTGGGGATGCATGCAAGGTAAGGGTTAAATTCTTAATTATACTAGCAGTTTTAACAACAGATCCATCTAAATGAACTATGCCCTTTTGGGAGTTAGGCTCATAAAAAAGACCTAGTTTATAGGTTAAGATCTTAGGCATAACTAAGCTACCCGCACCTGAATCAACCATATAGTTATGTAGTATTTTATTGCCAATAATCATAATCACATAAAATGGAGGAGGTTTTACCTCTTGAGTTTTTTGTTCATTTTTCACTTGTGGGCTATTGACAAGCACAACTCTAGCATTCCCTTGATTAGAATTGTTAGAAATAGAAAGCTTAGTGAAGGCATCCTGCAACAAGCTCTTTTGACCCAGAATATGCAATGCATCCAAAAATGACATACTGATAGTGGCCTTCTTAAGATGTTGAACAACATTGAAAAAAATAGGGCTTACCTTTTGTTGACCCTTAGTAACAGTAGTGTAATTTCCTTTCTGCAAAGGTTGTGATTACATCTTATTCTTCTCTTTCCCAAGTACTTCTTGGCCTCTTTGAAAGATCTCCACTTTAGGTTGTGCTCCAGAAGTAGCATGGGATGAAGAAATATACAACTTGTCTCTAGTAGATTGTTGTTGCATGTTTCCATCTTGCTGACCCAAATCCATAGCCCTCTTTTTTGATCTGGTATTGGCTAAAACATGGGAATTTTTCTAGTCCTGACCATTCCCGCCACAAAATTCAAAACTCTGCCAATTTGGCAAAGCAACTTCAAAAATCTCTTCTTGTTCTTGATTCTGACTTGGAACACTTTATGAACCAACATAGTTTTTTTGGACCATTAAGGTCTAATTTCTCATGCCATTCACACATGTTGACTAGTTATTGGGTTCATTGCATGGATAACACCACTGACTATCTTGGGAAATATTATTTTATGGTACAAGTTCTTTTGATGAACTAGTAGTGTTTGGATTATAGGGTTGGAAAGGTCTAGAATTAAAGTTCTTTCTTTGGCATTGATAGTCAGTCTGAAAAGGTGGCCTATTAGACTGATTTTGCTAATATAGGGTTTGATAGGGATTATGTTCTTGGTAGAATTTCTTTTTAATTCTCACTAGATCATTTCCAAAAGTCTTTAGTAAAATTTTTATCTCTTAAAATTCTTGGGATTGACTTGGAGCAACTATTTCTTGAGATGTGGTCTGATAACCTATTGATGGAATAGGGGGAATAGTAGCTAGGGGTGGTAAAGATGTAGGTGTAGGCAATTGGATTTTAGGAAACAAAGGCATGGGAGGCCTAGGAGAAATTTCCCTACCATGAATACAAAAATTTTTTGCTCCAAAATCGATGGCGAAAGCATTACTTAGTGTGTGACCACCCATAGATTGGATCATTACTAAACTCTTGTTATTCAAGGATTTTAAGAAAAACAGAAATGCATGATTTGGTAAAGGTTTTACCCTTAAAGGAATTTTTTCTAAGGTCCTTTGGAATCGATAGTTGAAATTAGCCAAGTGTTCATGCAGAGCTCTATTGATCATGCTTATTTGTTCTAATAAGGACAAATGATCTGATTTATCAACAAAATGCTAGTACAAGACGTCACTTATTGCATCGCATGTTGCAATTGAGTTCACTACGAGACTTGTGGACCATTGTAAATATTTTCTTTTAAGTGACGTAGCCAAGAGCCTCAGTGCTACGTTCTCTTGATTGATGTTGTGAACTTAGCATAAAGTGGCCACATCTCAAATGTGTTCAATGTAAGTAGTTTGATCTTTTATGGTAAAGTATGGCAGACTCCTAAAAATTTTGTTTGAATATCATCATAATCTGCAATATTTAATGGGATATGCCTGTTAAAAGGTACTAAGTGTGTTGTCTTTCCATTAGTGGTGCTTGTGCTATAGGAACAAGACTTCCTCGCACCAAAATTATAGGATTGAAAATTGAAGCCGTTGATTTTGAGAACCTAGGTGTATCAAATAATCTCTTAGATTCTCTACCTCTCCTTCATGGTGGGGACAACTGCAGATACTCAGATGAGGAAGAACTGGATCTTGTCGGTACTTTTCTCATGTGTAGGTTGCACTAAGTCTACATAAAAAAATTAGAAAACAGACTCACCTGGTATATTTTAAAAGGCCTCCAAAAGGCTGAATAAAACTGCTACCTACACCAAACAAAAATTTAAAAGGTTTAAAACTTCTATGAAATTAACTTTTAGAGTCACGCCGGCTATGCCAAAAATTGATATCAATCATATATGCACCCTATGCTAAGCTCATAGAAAAAATTAACTATCGGTTGACACATGGAAACCTTCTTTAGATGTGGGTGATCTAAGTGAAGAAGGAATCTCTAGAGTGAGTTGGTTCTCCGAATGATAATTATTATTCTAAATGATTTTTTGAGTTAAAGAGTTATAAGGATAACTTATGATTGAAATTTTATCGCCTAATATTATTGACCAAGATTTAACAAGATTCTGATAATAACTAACTCTCACCACCTCTTTAAAGCTTGATTCTCATAATCTCACAACACATATGATCCAAAAGTGATTTGTGCAAAGGTTTAGAATAAGCACAAGACACAACCTAAATTAGCATGTAACTCTTGCAAACCACTTTACAACAGTAAGGCAATAAAATGATTCAACAAATTTGAATCACAAGACACATCACATTACTATTGTAAATCATAAACAAGAAATGAGAAAGGAAACTTTGTTGTTTTATTAAATGAAGGAGTGAAACTCTCAATAATTTAAGTACAAAAATTGCTTACAAGAATCTCCATGAATGTAAGAGAGGAAGAAACATTGATTTGAATTGAAAAAAACCCTAAGTTTTTTCTCCTAAATAAATCTCTCCAACCCTAATTTGAGCTCAAGGGAAAATCCCTAAAAAAGCATCCAAAAATGCTCCATAATGTGTAATAAAAGTGGAAAACTCACACTTTTTGCATGCCTATCCCAAAAGGCTTTTAAAAATAGGTCCAATCTACTTTAAAAGAAAAACAAGCACCCTATCTTCACCCCATGATTCTCAAATTCGGCCAAGGAAAATTCAACAACCTCTCCTTTCATAAAACAACTAAAAATAGCAAAAGAATAAAACCATTTATAAAAAAATTGTTTTAAAATTTTCTTTACACTATATTTGTAGTTTTAATTTTCTTAATTTGACCTAATTTTTGCAATAAATATTTGAGAAATGTTTGCAAAACTATAAACTCATGCTCCAATTACAATTAAGTTTTCTTTTAAAAAATCATAAAAATGTAAGGGTAGATTTTTATTATTGACCCCTAATTCATTTCTATAAAATCAATGATAATACCTAGAGCATCAAATGAATGCATTAATCTCCACTAAGGCATAGACATTTCAAGTAGATACAATCCTAATTTTTTTGGACTTTGAAATAATAAATCAAACCATATCCTAAAGACTTAGGAAAATAATTTCAAATGAAGCTTTCAAAAGGTTCGACCTAGGGGATTAATAAATTATCAAGGGATAATATCAAAGGCATTTGAAAACTTGACTTAATGTGATAAAGCCCAAATTTGAATGAGGGCTAAAGGGAAAACCCTAAGAACAAAAACCCAACTCTAACTTTTCGGCCATCATTTTACACTTGTATTTTGAAGGGCTTGCTCTCTACTGAAATAATGGTGCTTCCATAATGGAGTTAGGGTTTGACAGGAAATTCTTCAAGACATAGTCTATCGACTTGTTTGTGGGTTGAAATTCCATCTGCAAACAAGGTAAGTCGATTTCAAACTATTTAATGGCTTCTTCCTTTAATTTTGAAGGAAAAACTTGTCCTTAAGCTGCGACTATCATATGTTTTTTAATGTTCCTCTATGTTTCTATTGTTTCAACCTTGCTTGGACGCCATTATGGGTTTGAACTAGGAATTGGTAAAGGCTTTGTTAGATCTCTCTGTTATGGCTTAGTCACGGGTTTGTGAAGCTCTTCTATAGATTATTGTAAGATTTTATTTCTATTTCAATTTCTTTTTAAACAAAAGCTTCTACGAGATTTTTTTTTGTAAGAAAGAGATGAAGACATAAAAAATGCAGGCCATTGTATATAGGTCATGGGTTTACATGCTTGAAGATGATGTTTATGGATTCACATTACTTGGCTCGACCCATGAACACATATTCTTCTTAAATGAAAGCATTTAGAATATCTCCATGGCCGCGACCATTATATGCCTGATTTAGGTATTTTAATATAACTCTATTTCTATTATTTTGTGTATGAACTCAAAAATTTCATGCCATTCTTCTAGTCAAGAAAACCTCGATGGAATTTTGAAGTGCTTATTACATTTACTTGAAGGTTTTTGTATTTCCAACTGTAACCCCCATGTGGGTATCCGAAAAATAGAAGAAAAAAACTTCTCCAAATTTTGGGCTCGACACATGATAATATTCCATGCATTTTATATTCCTTAACAAACACCCTCAAATGGGTAAACTATATTTAAGAAGAAATAGGCATTTAAAACAGAAATGCCCATGTGGATATTTCGTACTTCTCCAGTTGAAACCTTTAGAGTTGAAATAATATTTTCAAAACAAAATGTAGAAGAATGGCATATTCATACCTTTGAACCCAAAATGAATATTATTTTTGATAGGAAGAATAGGGTATAAACCTTATGGGCTCCAACCATAGACATATTCGACCTTCACTATCTCATTTACTATAGTAAAAAACATGGACAATACTACCCTTTTTATCTTGCACTTCATGTAGCACCACTCAAATGACATGAAGATAACAACCAAATCAAAAGATATAATATTCTGATAGATAATTTGTACCTCTCCCTTTCATTCCACACACCTATGTATTCATTGACTATTGATGGCATATGATGAATCTTTACTTTTCTCACAACTATGGGATATGTGCAGGATCATCATGGAAACAAAAGGACCTTAAATGGTGATAAGAATTCAGAAAATCAGAGTTAGGAAACTTGACATAAAAGTTTGAATAAGTTATCTATATTATTTCAAAAATATGTAAGAATAGAATCTGTAGAAAATTGAATGTAGTTTCTAAGCTACTAGGTTTATTTTAAAAAAAATTATATTTGGTAAAAATTTGAAATTTTAGTGCAATTGTACTTAAATTTTAGGGAAAAAAGAAGCAGTAGGTGTTTGTCTGACCACCCTAACCACAATAAAATGATAATATTTTTTTATAATATTTTAGATATAAGTAGAGGACTCATGCCCCAATGTGATGCATATTTTTATGTAATTTTTTGCCAAGTAAATCATTAATTTTGATTTTTTTATTACAACTTTTTAAAAATATAAAAACTCGTATGTCTGACCACCTTAACTTGGTCAAAACTTCATGAATTTTATTTTTTTTAATCCTAGAGTATTCAAATCATAAAATGTGGCAAATATTTTCGACTCAAAAACTATGATACGGTTTGAAAGTTATAGATATTTTTCAACCAACCTTTCAATCAGGACTTTGGTCATAATTCAAATAGAAAATGAATAATAATTATTTATTAAATTAAAAGTAAAGCGCAATTTATATTGGTGGAAAGCTGAGAATCTCCTTCAAAAACCCTTTTCATTTCATCAACTTTGGGTTAAAAAAAAGTCATATTCCACATGGGTCATCATATCACTTACATATCACCACTTTTTGACCCATCATGATCTTGCACATACCCTATGGATAAATCTTCCTTGAAATCCTTTTCGAGTCAGTTCAAAATGCAACACTTGACATACATTTTAAAAAACCTATTAAAACACCATATCACTAATCAATTATTAAAGGACTTTGGCAATAAAAAATTATTTATGGTTGTTCCATGTACTTGCTTCTTTCAAATACATTTTTTAATTGAAGCATTCACTTCATTTCATGTAACATCTACATCTAGCCATTATGATATTTTGGTTACTTTGATGCTTGACATAACTCATTTCATATACTTAAATGCTTCATAAAATATGTATTTTCAGCTCAAAACTTTCATGGAATAAAGCAATGTTTCTTTCCTATGTCCATGTGTTCACAACATGTTCTTCAACATTATCATATTTGGCTTGTCCATTTTACTTGCATATTGCAGTTAACTTTGAACAGTTATCACTTATTTTTGTTTTTCCATAGTTATGTCTTATGTATGCAAATTGATCTTTGAACATACCCATAATCGATTTTTCTTGAAATTATGTACTCAATGGCTTGACAATGCCAATGTTCTTATTCCTTGGCACTCCTCATGCATTTTTCTGATTTAATAAAACTGTTGTAAATAGATTTCAATCCTTCAATTTTGTAGCTTGATTTTGTGAATTTTATATGTATGTTTGTTCATTATCACAATTTATGAACGTGAAAAACTTGTATCCGAAAAGAACATATTGAAAAAACCTGAATAAATATGAACACACATAATATGGCATAAAATATGCAATCAACTTGACAGTATTAAAAATTTTGAATATGGAAATTCATGTCTTTCATTTTATTTTGTATCTGAATTAAGCTCGGTGTTCACTTGTAATTTTCACTTTGTTTTTCTAAGATTTAATTGTTATGAGTGGACAATGTTATTGATTGTTTTGATAGTTGAAATTTGTTTCACTCCTTCATGACTAGATCATATGAGCATGATGACTATATTTCCTTACTCAGCCCCATTTGTATGTTTAAGGGGTAGCATGTCGAGCTCTACCCTTGTGGGAGACCGTTTTACTCCACATGCTAAATTACATCTTCATGAAATGATAAGCTACATATCTTTTCCTATACCTGTATAGGAAACAAACAATGTTAGATAAAATCATTAGTTTTTGATAAAAGGGTAAAATGGGTTTTACAGGGACCCAAAACCACAAAGTTTACAAAATAATGAAGAGAACACCAAAGTTCCACCAAAAAGAACAGCTGCCCTAGAAAAAGCCAGCAACAAACAAGCAAAAAGGACCAGAAGGGTTAGGAAAGAAGGGACAGCAGAGAAAAAACATAGGAAGCCCCAGCCATTACTTCAGAGACCTAAGGATAGTCTTTGTCTCCGCCTCCATATTCTGCATATCTTTAACCCCCTTTTAAAGGTTTGAACCATTTTCAGAGTTAGGGGTCCTTGCGCTTCAAGTTGGCACGTGTTCTTCTGGAAATGCCACCATCTGTGTCTTGGCTTTTATCTTCTGTATCTTCCAAGTCAACCACTAGAGATCCCTGCTGGGCTTTGTCAAGCTTTTCAGTCATCGCATTAATAATTATAGCATTATGTCTTTCTATATGGTTTTTTTGTTCCGTGATAGTTCTGATGGTATTCCTTAAGCTCTCAACATCAGTATCAATATTCCTATTACTATGCGCTGCTTCTTTCTTACCCATTTCAACAATCTTGGCACCCATTTCCTCAATCTTACTTTGTAGGGCCCAATTTTTAATTTTAAGCTCATTGATTTCAGAGAAGGTCCAATCCAAAAGTTTAGAATGGGACTCAGAATTGGTTTTAGCAAGGTAGAGATAATCAAGTGAGGGCTCTTTTCTAGTGTTAATAGGGAAATTATCAACAATGTGTATGTCCGGTAAAGGGTCAGCATAGCACTTAGAGTTGTTGGTATCAGCTTCCTTTGACTCAGAGGAATCTTTGGTGTAAGAAACAAGGATTTTAGCTTGGGTAGTCTTGCCAGTAGAGCTGATCTTAGGAGGAGGACAGTCAGGCTCAGGCTCAACACGGATTTTACCTGAATCCCTGGAAGGGCCAGCATGCAAACTAGGGGCTTTTCTACTCGGGCTAGGGTTAGGCACATACTCTGAGCCACTAGGCTCAGTATCATCACTCTCATCATCAGGGTTGGTTTCCAAAGTAGCAAGGGCCGGCACATGTAGATGTTCAACAATAAGTCTAATTAACCCAGTATGAAGAATAGGAAATCTTTTGGGTTTTTTTTTATTATCCTCCAAACTTTTCTTCAAAGAGTAGAAGAGATAATAGGGGATAGAGACCCTTACCTTGTGATGGGAATGGTTGAGGAACGTGAAGTGGTAACCATAGACTTTAGTAAAATGCCTGTCCATAGTGATATACTCCATAATGGCCTGAAGAACTTTTCTCCATATAGATTTAATGGAGTCAACATGAAAGTAACTGTTAGCAATTTTTACCAAGCTTTGGTTTTCCTTGTCCTTTTTGGGGAATCTGATAACAGCTTCATCAGAGTAAGCCCTGTCCCTAAAAAACTTATTCCCATCAGTGGGTAATCCCGTAACTTTGGCAATAAGACTTTCATTAAGCTCCACATTCCTGCCAAACAGGGTCAAGTAACCATCATGCCAATTATTGGTGAAGAGATTCATAGCCTCCTAATCAGAACCATGAAACTTCTCCAAGAAAGGAATAAGTCCTCCACTTTTAATCTTGCTCCAAACCTTAGCATTTTTCATGTGGTTTTCATAGCTATCCGGCTCAGTTCGCTTTCTGTCTCCTCCCATATCAGCCGACACAGTGAGGA
The DNA here is from genome assembly GCA_007115665.2 of Sequoiadendron giganteum. Lineage (NCBI taxonomy): Eukaryota > Viridiplantae > Streptophyta > Pinopsida > Cupressales > Cupressaceae > Sequoiadendron > Sequoiadendron giganteum. The sequence goes on along the minus strand of CM021107.1, from coordinate 592,115,579 downwards.
AAATCCAAACGTAAGCGTTTCTAAAATTGGCCCCGCCAAATCTTAGAACCCACAAAACGTGTGGAGTTAACTTGCAATAACTCCACTGGGCTCGGTCCCATACAATCTAATGATTGTGATGTGAGAGATCCAACCTATCCTCATTAAAGGGATATCACGTCGCCTTACCATTTGATTTATCATAATTTAATAGGGCATAGACATTAATATTTAGATCTCTATTATTTAGCCAGGTACACACTTCTTTGCTCTTAACTCCTTCATTAGCAAAAAAGTCCGCAATAGCATTGGCTTCTCTATAGGCGTGTGATATTTTAAATTTTTCAAACTTGTCCAGTTTCAATTTAGCTTCATCAATCCATGAGTTGATGGTCCACGAGGGTGGAGACTTGCCACAGAGGCATTCAATTATGTTTTTGGAGTCTTCTTCAAGCCATAAATTTTTAATGTTAAGACTTTGGGCTAAATTTATGATATGGTAAGCACTAGCCGCCTCTGCCAGGTGATTAGTTTGAGAGCCAAGAGGAGAGGTAGCTACACCTATGAAGTTGCCATTGGAATCCCTTATAACTCCTCCATAGCCCACCACCTCCGAATTGCCTTTAGCCACACCATCAAAGTTAGCTTTGATCCACCCATTAGGCAGAAAAGTCCTGCAAACTCCCTCTCTGTCCTTTTTGGCCTTCATAGTAGAGCTAGACAAATTAGTATTTATGTGTCATTCCTTAGCAACACAAAGATCATAGTTCGAATACTTTGCATACAAGGTCATCCTGTCCTTCTGGGCCATGACACTGAAGTTTTCCTTCAGAGATTTGACAATTTTATCAAAGACATAATCCACAGAGGCTCTATGATGTGACATTTAATTTTTAGGATCTCATTATAGTATTTTCTCATATTTATTTAGTTGATTCCATGCATTGTAAGCAATGAAATATCTCTATTGGTAGATAAAATAGTGTAGTCCATATCTGAAGCTCTAACAACCCTTTGCATGATGTAGGTTTACTTCAAAAGAAGTGGCGAGGATGAGGTAGCATCAAGCAACCAACTAGAGACACAAATAGGAAATGATGGATATGTTGTACATTATATGATTCCTTCTTTAACTTTAGTTGTATATTTCATTCATTGTAATGAATGGTTTTAGCTATCTCCATTTTTTGTGTTGGGTTTAAAAAATATCTTTTCATTTACATTTTGAAAGTAAATTTAATTTATTGCACTCTTGCGTAGTCAATTGTATTTGTAAACAAATGAAATAATGAAATGTGACAATATTGTGAAGTAAATGAAAGTAATGATTCTACTTTAATCATTTATGTATTCTTATTTATACTTCATTTCATTTGTGAAGCACTGAGCATCTCAAAAATAATATTCATTGAAAACACTTGCATAACTGAATCTTGATAATTCTGATGCAAACAACAATCTAAGCAATTTAGCAACTAACTACACTTTCACTTTAAAAAGAAACTAATTATCTCTACCAATTGATTTGTAGTGAAAATTGGTAACAATTACCAAGGAAAAAGTGTCTCATACTCTTAACATTTGTACACAAGACCAAGATGTAGAAAAATCTAGAGACATATCATAAATGGATCATGAAGAAGGTTTCTACAGAAGTTATGAATCAAAAAAATCATGTGAAAGAATACCAAGAATGAATCATGAGGAGGAATCTTGCATGGACAGTGACTCATCAACATCACTTGAAGAAGCATTAAAATCTAAAATTTCAAAAGATCAAGCCAAAGATATCAATCAGAAAGTTATCCCACACATGGAGGATCCTATCACTTATAAAATTGGATCAATTACCTTTTTTAGGGAAAGCTATCTTATCATTGAAGAAGCTAGCACCTTTGAAGATCCACAACAGAGCAAAGAAGGATTACCAACTTGTTTAAAAAATAAGTCATATCCTATTGCAAATAAAATTTTTGAGCAGATGAATTATCAAGGTAGAGGATTAGGCCTACATGAACAAGGTATCTTGGAAACAATGTAAATTATTGGAAATCCTAAGCATCAAGGTCTTGGTTCTTTGGTAATAAAGGGATCTATACATATCAGTGATAACTCTATAAAACTAGGGACAACTTTATCTCAAGCAAGAATCAACATAGGGAACATGAAGAATACTTATGATGAAACTAATGCTAGCACTACAACCCACCACATCACGAATCTCCATCCACCCATCACCTCATCCACGAATTGGGATCAACATCAAAAGAAATATTTGAATCAAAACACAAAGAACATTATCAAAGAAAAATAAGCTAAGAATAACGAAGGACAAATCAAATACAAGTGGATACCAAAGAATACAAAGAATGATTATCCCTATCAAACTCCATTAGTCAAAGAAACTATGGGGAAAAATAAAAAGGGAAAATTATCCATCAGAGATGTGCACAAAGGAAAAAGCAAGCTTCTCAAGCAACATACAGAGTACATATCAAGCTATTGGTCCTAATTCTATGCACACCTTTGTATCCATCCATCATTTCTCATCTTCCCAATTTTGGAGAGTCAAAGGTTCCAAACTATCAACCAATCCATCTCCTATTCCTAAACACACAATTCCATCCACTCCATGCATGATATCAAATTATCATATTGACCATGTGTTGGAAACAACCGTTCATCATAAGGATTCATAAGGTAGTCTATCGCGATGTGCGCACAAAGACAAAGTTAACTCTGGTATCAACAAAGCAAATCAACAAAGCAAATCAATAATCTCGAAAGTTTCTTTTAAGTACACATATCTTCAAAAAGAAGATTTTTCAAGTAGGATATTAGTGGCACACTATGACAAAAACATTAGTGTCAACCATACCAAGTGATTCAACATGAGCTTCAAATCTTTCAGCCAAAAATAAAATCAAAATCAAAAAATATAAAAATCCAAAAAAATCAGAAAAAGGATTGAAAATAGTAAAGAGAAAAGTCATCCTCTTGCAAAAACCGCATCAGTGGTGCTTTAGACGAGTACCATCATGAAAAATCAAAAAACATGCATCATGTGTTGAATTGAGCTTCTACATGTGCCATTTGAGGAGAAAGCATCTTATCATATCCATAATAAAGCCAACATTCCATCCATTTTATCCATAATAAATCCATTCATCCATGAACCATTTATCCAAACCATTTCCATCTATCTATTCAAATTATCTTGATCTTGACAAATTTTGGTGTACAGTTTAAACTTTTTTATGGTAAACATCTTGACATGGGTCATTTTCATTTATCCTATCCTACCCAATATTATCTAATCCATTAAGGACTATCCAAAATGAGAATCCTCTATTCGAACACCTTATCTTATCAGAAGATAATCCTTGGCATCATGTGCATGCTTACCTTATCTATCCATCCATACACCTATCCAAGAATCAACCCATGGCCTTTCAAACATTGCTAAACACTGGGGGAAGATATTTACATCTTTCTTTAGGAATAAATCTTGACCTATATCCTCCAAATTATTTAGTGATCCAAACATTGGCAAACATAAAATCAAATTGGTCAAGCATTTGTGAGAAAACAATACAAATCACTAGCCCATGAAATATTTTGATGAGAATATGTTCCTTATCAAGATTTATATTTCATCAAACATCAATCCAAATCATTTATATCAGTTGCATCTATCTTACACTTCAGTGTTAGGTCAAATCACTCAAAAAAAATTGTGTTCCAAAATCAAGCTTCAAAATCCTGATCAATCAAATCCAACCAATCAATCATCATCTTGGGATATCCTTCCCAATCCTCATGTTTCTTAACACTATCCTTGCATTTTTTTGTATTCTCAAAAATTTTATCATCACCAATCTTGAAATCCTTGTGTTTCTTAACACTATCCTTGCATTTTTGCGTATCCTCAACAATGTTATCATCATCAATCTATCAATTTGATCAATCAGACATATCTTGGTTTAAAACAAATTCCCAAAACATAGCACTAATATCATCACATATGATATCTAAATCATCAAAATCATATCAAAATCCAAAAAAAACCAAAACATATCAATAATCCAAAACACATCAAAATCTAAAAATAGGCCAAAAAGAAAAAGAAAAACATCAAAAACATGGTATCTGAACTGTGTCATCTCTAAGATTAAAAATATGAAATGCTAATATTTGATCGACCCCCGAGACACAAAATCCAAAAAAATCCAAATTACCTTGAAAATACCAAAAAACACCCTCAATTTTTTTTAAAACACCAAAAACATCCAAATATTTGAAAAAATTCCATCCTTTTCATCTCGCTTTCACCCACAATAAGCATCCATTCATACTAAATCATAGTCAACCTCGACCTTTGGTAAGATAGTAGGAAGCAATTCTAGCACATTCAAAAGCGGAAACCTAATCACCAAAGTCCCAAGTCTAGGTCAGTAAATCAACAAGTTAATCAAATCTTGGTATCACTAGCCTATCATACAGTCAATCTCATCATCACCGAATCACAAAATGTCCTGGGATGCATCCTTCCTACAATGGACATCAAAATTAGGAGTCATTATAGTTTAGTCTGGGCTAGCAGTATGACTAACATTATCTTGTTTGTTTACTTTATCTTTGTCTTTTTAACTTATCTTAATGTTGCGCTCATTCCAAAGACCTCTCGATGATATCTAATCTAAACGGTTTAGAGAGAAAGGAATGGGGCAACAATCATTATCTTTTTCTTTTCTCTGCTTGTTGGATATTCTTGTAAAATAGCTTCGTCATGAGTGTTTTCTTTGGTTTGTAGGGAAAGTGTTTAAGATATCTTATTGACCACATAAGAAGGTTTGTTTCTTTATTTTTTTGTTTGAGATGTCTAGGATATTATAACTACATTCTAAATAAGGTTTTGTATATCAAGTGTGAACAAGAGTACTCCTATCTAATTGTTGATTCAAAGTCTATCATACTAGGTACAATGCCATCCTATTTCTTTATACCTTGATGCATCGTACCTATGTGTGTTATCAAACATAAGGAAATTTATGCTCTTTACCTCTCACATCCCTAGATAAGCAATAAATCATGATCATTCATCATCATATAGATAATAAAGTTTCAATGACTCATAGACTTGTTGGACTTCTACATCTTCTTCGATTCAAGGGTTGATCCCTCTCATTCTTCTATCCTCTTTCATGCTAATATAGTATAATTTTATCAATGCATCCATCCTATATAATCATGCCATATCATGTTAAGAAAACATCATCTATCTCATCCATCTCACATGCATTACATCATCATTTAAGTTGTTTAGGCTAATATAGATTTTTTATTCTAACCATATTACAAACATCTCATATGCATCATCATTATCATATAGATCTATTAGTCTAAGTATCCATCCATCCATCTTCAACCTCTTTTTCACGAGATTGACCCTCAAATTGATTTTTTCGCTCAATCTCTCGAGGAGGCAATGTACCAACATACTTCTTTCTGCTGGGGCATCCAAAAAAGAAGATTTTTTTTTCATTTAGATCTTGGTAACATAATTATTTGAATCAATGCAACAAGTACATTACTTCAAAGACGGGCAAAATGTAGACATTAAAATAATCCTAACTAACTGTAGGAGCTGAGAAAATACAACTTTACAAACCTCGAAGATCACCTGCATGCAAATAACCTGTCACAAAAGAAGAGATGGAGACAAACAAGCAAGGGTTCTCTAAAAACTGAAAATGTATATATCAGAGAGAAGGAGAGAATGAATTGATATGAAATACAATGATATCAATCCTTATAAAAAGAAGATCATGCAAACCCTAATAAAACCCTAATAGGAAAAATCCTAATAGAATCCATAAAAGGAAAAAATTTAATAATTAATATAATTATTAAATGTCACTTTATGCAAACTAACGTGAAATCTTAAGAAGGGAATAAAGGTAACTTAGTCAACATAATTAAATTAAAACCTTTACTCTAACACCCCCCCTTAAGATGAGCAACAATGCAGCTACAAACAAATGCAAGAAAAGAAAGGTAACTACAATGCAAGAAGGAAAACATGGGTCCTGACAACTAGGCCATATAAGGTACCCAAATACAACCAAATCTCTGTAAAATGGAGAAATAGAGAAAACCTCATGGGAAAAAGCTCTACACCAAAAAAAGATACAAAAAGTCAAGAAAAACATCACTAAAGCAGAAGAAGTTACAAACAACTGTTGAAAGATGACTGCTATGGTGTTGAAGAACCTCTACTGAAGGAATGGAAGATCCCTTCCAAAGCGAAACCAAGGAAGAATTAGCACGAACAGTATAATACCCCCCCATAATGCTGAACTAGGAGAGCCTGACAAATCCATTGAAATGGTGTAAAACACCATATAGTGCATGAAGAAGAAGATACATTTGAAAGTGCACAAGAAATCACCAGCAACTAAAAAAATGGTGTGCAAAAACAAAGCACATATGCATGAGGCTAGAATGATATGGATCCACTGTCGTCGTGGAGGGACATTCACCAGACATAAACAACGGCAAACTACACAACCCCCCATGAAACTTTATAATACAATGAAAGTACAAAATATGGCACAACCTTATGTACAAAATCTCCAAAAAATGCATGTACAATAGTGTGGCACTTTATCTCAGTGTGTTTACATAAAAGAAATTGCTTACAAATGATGGTCAAACTGTCCAAAAAGGACAAAAGATGGAAATACATGAAGGACAGCCAAAAAACTGACTGTAGAATGCACCAACAGAAAAAAGAAGTGATGAGATCTACACCACTAGAAAGATGAGAAAACTAGCTTTCCGACGATATCTCGTTTTCCAAAAAATGATATCGTATGCCCAAGTTACGACCTCCGGAAGAAAACAGCTCCAAAGATGAAAAAAGCCAGCGCTGCATTAAATTTGACGATCATACGACTGTCACAACAAAACTCCGAGCTTAAATTTGATGGCCAAACGACCGTTACCGTAAAAGTGAGATTGGGTTTATACAAAAAAATGTTTTCTGTATATATAAAAAAAAACAAAGAAATTTTTTGTTTTAAAAAAAAATTTGAAAAAAACTTTGGTGGGGGAGGCATGTGGGCCCACCCCCACCGCATGTGGCTAGTGTACTAGTTGGCGGTAGGTCGCTAATGGATGTCAGTACGTCGGTCCATAGGCCTGCATACGCAGGTACCTGCAGGTACCCCAGTACCAGGGCCGACATGCCCTTAAACTGCGAAAAATGTAATTTTTTTAAAAATTTTTTCAATAAAAAATAAAATTTTTACAATGAAAAACATTCGCAGAAAAGAAATATATATTTTTTGACGAAAATTTTTTTCTGAAAAAAACAAATTACTAGGTAGGCGAACAGCTGTATGGCCATACCAGCAAAAAAAAAAATTGCCCCAAAATTTGACTTTTTCCAAAATGGACAAATGAACAGTCGATTTAGGGGTTTTGGACCGCTGCAAACGCAATGGCAAGGTCTGTTTGGACTGAAAATGCTTCGAAATTGTAGGTATTCCTTGGATTAAAAAAAAAAAACCCTAAACCCTTAAAGCTCCAAAAATCTTCAAAACAAGAACAGGAAGCAGCAGGTTTGCAGCTCTGATGCCATGTAGGAGTTGAGAAAATACAACTTCACAAACCCCGAAGATCACCTACATGAAAATAACCTGTCACAAAAGAAGAGATAGAGACAAACAAGCAAGGGTTCTTTGAAAAAACTGAAAATGTATATATCAGAGAGAATGAGAGAATGAATTGATATGAAATACAATGGGATTAATCCTTATGAAAAAGAGATCATGCAAACCCTAATAAAACCCTAATAGGAAAAACCTTAATACTAACATCATACATCTAATCATGCTTCAATTAACATCATTTTCTCTATTAATCAAATAAATCAATTTATCTGATTAATTCACTAATATTCATCGTATTTAATTAAATAAATCAAATTATTTAATTAAGCCCTTAAGTTCTTCTTATTTGATTCAATAAATCAAAATGATTTAGATCAAATATCAAAACCCCTAAAATACTCCAAGTTAATTAATCTGAATTAATTAACTAATAATCTTAATTACCATTCTTTAGCTTTTGACTCAACTTGAGTCAAACCTAAACCCTTAACTAACCCACCCACTTGCACATGAAATGCATTTTAATTAATTATCTATTTATCTCTATTTTGTGTTACGAGGCATATTCCCAAAGAATATTCCCTCATTAACTCTGTTTGTTTGACTTTCTTGTCTAAACAAATTTCCTCCCAAATCTCTCAACCATATGCACTTAATATTTTTTTAAAAATTTCAAACTCACCTAATGGAATTTACTTGCACATTCTCCAAAATGTGTTCATTCCTCCTCCACTAGCATGTTGACAAGTGGCACCTTTCCATTGGCTCATGTTTAATCCAACATTCCTCCCATCTCTCCAATCTTCAACTCTTGACTCTCTAAATGCAATGAATTTATACTCCAAATCTATCTACAATCTCGTGCATTTTCACTATAGACACTTGCATCTTCATCACATCTGAAGCTTATCACAATGGATTATGAAAGGGATCTCTTTCCACATCAAAAGATCACCAATCTCCCTATTGGATTGAGGTTTTAGTGGTTTAGGATAGCTTTCATATATTCATATTTTTTTAATTTTCATCGTGTTAGTTTGATAATGTTGTTATTTCCTTTACATTGCTCAATAATTTCATAGGAAATGATTTTATCTCATTTGTTCAATGTTGACTAATTTAACTCATATTTTTCAATCTTTGATCAATGTAGATTTTACCTTTCATAGTTTATTTGCAATATTTGAAGCTAATCCAAAGGAAGCACATGTTACAGTTGTAAAGAGGATATTAAAATACATTAAAGGAACTCTATACTATGGACTATGGTATCCAAAAGACTATGATTTCACATTGAATTCCTACACTGATGTAGACTACGTTGGTTGTGCAGATGATCTGAAGAGTACAAGTGGTGGTGCATTTTTCCTTGGAGGAAAATTGGTTTCATGGTTTAGCAAGAAACAAGATTAGGTTTCTTTATCCACTATAGAAGAAAAATATATTGCAGCAGCATCTTAATGTACACTGGTACTTTGGATGAAACAAAATTTGATGGACATAGGTATGATAAGTGATGGACCTATCTTTATATTTTTGATAGTACAAGTGGTATAAACATTTCAAAGAATCTAGTGATGCATTTCAGAACAAAACATATATCTATCAAGTATGACTTCTTGTGGGAGAAGATATTGAGGAATGAAGTTAGACTTGAATATGTACCTCCCATAGAAAAATTTGTAGAAATATTCACTAAGGCCCTTCTAAAGGATAATTTTGAGTATCTAAGAGGGAAGTTGCGGATTACTACTCCTGCTTCATTGAACTAAGTGCACATGAAGGTGCATCAATCCAATGGATTTATAGACTCTTTATTCTAAAATGATGATTGTGGTCTACTCCTAAGGGGGAGTAGTGAACTGAATTTTTGCAGTATGTGATGTGCGTGTACTCCTTAGGGGGAGTTAACAAAGGGACAAAATTTTCTTTTCCACTGATGGGTATGTATAGGATCATCATGGAAAAAACAGGCCCTTAAGTGGCAATAAAAAGACAAAAAATCAGAGTTAGACAACTTGACATAAAAATTTGAATAAGTTATTTATAATATTTCAAAAAAATGTAAAAATAGAATCTATAGGAAATTGAATGTAGTTTCTAAACTACTAGACCTTTATTTATTTATTTAAAATCTATTTGGTGAAAAATTCAAATTTCAATGCAATAGTATTTAAATTTCAGGGTAAAAATAAGACGTAGGTGTTTGTCTAGCCACCCTAACCACAATAAAATGATAATATTTTAGATATAAGTAGAGGACTCATGTCCTGATGTGATGCACATTGTTTTATAACTTTTTTCCATGTAAATAATTAATTATGAATTTTTTATTACAACTTTTAAAAAATATAAAAGCTTGTCTGTCTAACCACCTTAAATTGGTCAAAAATTTATGAAATTCAATTTTTTTTTTAATCCTATAGTATGCGAAGCATAGAATGTGATGCATGTTTTAGATTCAAAAAATGTGATACCATTTGAAAGTTACAAATGTTTTTCAATTAGGCTATCAATCAAGACTTTTTTCATAATTCTAATAGAAAATGAATAAAAATTATTTATTAAATTCAAAGTAAAGCATAATTTATATTGGTGGAAAGCTAAAAATCTCCTCTAAATACCCTTTTCGTTTCATCAATTTTGGGTTAAAAAAAAGTCATCAGCCACATGGGCCATCATATGACTTACATATCACCACTTTTTGGCCCATCATGATCCTGCACATACCCTAATGTTAAAGGGGGAGAGAATCATGTGAAAAATTTATGCTTGGAAGGTTGTCGCTTTTGAAAATCATGCATGTTGTCTTTAATGATTTTTCATATCATGTGTTTCCATCAATGAAAAAGGGGGAGATTGTTGCAAGTATGGATGTGTTTGCTGGTGGTGTCATTAATTTTGTCATTGATGTCAACATAGATTTGTCTATTTTCCAATTGCTTTTGAGAAAAATTGATAAATAACGAAAGAAGAATTAAAAGTGTGTTCTACGTGTGCTCTAGTATTGTGGTCCACATTAATTTTGTGTTGATCATATGACTGTGGATTTGTAGGTGTGTTCATAAGCTTTAATGAATCATATATATTGATTTTTAGCTTCTCACCTAATGAAGAATAGAAGATATGTTCACAAGTGTGTGAATTAGTTTTGCCAAAACTATTTGTTTGTGGATTAGGATAAATGTTTTGGCTACACAATCTTCTGATATTTGGTTTTAAATCTTACAGATCTTAGAGATTACTATTTCAAAGATCATTGGTGTTTTAATTAGATTTGGTCGACCTAGTGTCTACACGTTACATTTGGCTTTTGCATTCATTTGACAAAGTATGTTGGAGCTTCAAGATGTTATTTGGGTCCTTGACTAAATATTTAATTAGTCATGTCTCATTCTTATCCACCACAAGAATGTTGAGTATTCAACCTAGTTTGAACTTGTAAATGAAATTGTATAGCCGACCTTGGAAAATGTTCTTCAGGTTGACGATGGTATAAGATCAAGTTAAGTTGTAGTGAAACTAAAATCCATTCATCCACGAATCGAACAAGTGAGTGAAGTGTGCAAACAAGTGTGAAAAGAAGAAAGTGGGAGAGAGAATTGAGGCAATAGTACTTTAAGGTTTTATATTCCTAAAATAAGTGAGTTGAGGTCATCTACAATATTTTGATTAGGTTGCAAATGTGTGGAACCCTAGTGGTGGTTCTTCATTTAAGTATTTTTTTGTTTTCCTATAGGTAGTGATCCTCCTTTTTAGTTGTTGAGTCCTTCTCAAGGTAGTGAGCCCCTAATCTGGGTAGTGAACCTTTGTATTTGGGTAGTGAGTCCTCTTGCAATAAGCCTTTCTATTCGGTATTTTATTACTACTATATTGTGAGTTAATCATCACCATGGTTTTTCCCTCATTGGGTTTTCGACGTAAATCTGGTGTCTCTCGTGTTCTCTTTGTGTTATTTACATTTCATGATGTGATGCCAAAAAGTGTAGCATTTGACACTTCTTCACTCATTTTGGCCTCTTCCCTTGGATTTTGAACTTGTTTTGCCTTGGTTTAGCCTTGAATGCTTATGTAGACATGCAAAAATGACATCATGCATTCCTTATATTTAAATCATATTCGCCCCTCAATTTAAATAAATCAAGTTTATTTGATTAATCTCCTAAAGTCCCTCTTTAATTAAAAAAATCATTTTTATTTAATTAACTTCTAAAGTTCTTCATTTAAATTAAATTATCAAATTTATTTAATTGAAATCACTAACATTATCCACTTTGACCAAATAAATTTAATCTTTATATAGTTAAATCTAAGATCATTTTCCTCTCATTTGAATTAAACAAATCGAAAATCTAATAAAATTTCACATCACCTAACATCAGTTTAATTAATCGAATCCCTGATTAATGCTATGCCTAATGCATGTCCCATCCTCTAGCTTTTCCCACTTGCACAATAAATCATTTTTATTTATTTATTAAAACACTATTTTCCTTACAAAGCATATTTCCAAGGAATATGCCGTCATTAACTCCATTTGTTTGAAAAAAAATTGCAAAGAAAAATTTTCTCCCAAAACTCTCAACCATATGCATTTAATGCATTTTTCAAATTTCAAACTCACCTAATTGCATTTATCTTGCACAAAGACCAAAATGTGCTTAAGTTTTCTATCTCAAATTTTTACAAGTGGCATGAATCTATTGGTTCATGATTAGTCTCACATTCCTCAACTTTGCCTCTTTTTCTCTCAATCTCACCTATAAATTCAAAGCTTTTCTCCTTCATTTCCATCCACAATTTGGAACAAAGTTACTCTATTCACATTGAGAGCTAATTTTATCCACTTCATAGCATTTTCAAGGCATTTTATTAATGATCTTGTCAAGGATTGGGAAAGGTGCACAAATCCAATATGGAATAGGTATAATTCATGTTATCATATGCTTTGAGTATTGTAGTTATTTGGTTACATTTTGAGGCATGTTGAAATATCTCATAGGGATGATTGTTTTTCTTATTTTCTCAAAACTTTATTGATTATACTAATGTCAAATGATTGTTGAAAAGTGAAGCAAAGGAAAAAATCACCATCTACATAATGGTGCTAGAAGGAGGGCTTGATTGCAGAAAATCTTTCATAAAATATTCAATGCTTTGTCACTGTTCTTATGATTTCTTTAGTTTTTGAATCAGAATTTTTATATGTGTAGACATTACTCTCATTAAACTTCTGGTTAGATCATGTGCTCCAATTTTTCTTCAAAAATATGCAATTAATTTTTCTGTTGTTTCACATTAAATTTTTTTTTTTCTTTTGCATATTAAAGTTTTTGGTATTAAAATATTCAACAAGATCATTTATTGAAATAATTAAGCATGTCAAATTCGCCTATCTTTGTTTCTGCCTTGATTTTTGAATCATGTAGGATTTATTTTTCTTTACTAGAGCATAGGTTAATACAGCCATAGCCACAAACAAACCTGGCAGTAGAAACAAGGGAATGCACCCATTGTAAAATATTTTCTATCCACTATTGTCATTTGGAATTATTGGATCAAAGAAGGGAAAAAAATGATAATTTATTTAGGCGATTTTGATAGCATTAATCTGTTAGTTCATGTGAATGTTTTAGTAGGATCCATCTACTAACAACATTAATTTAGATGGCTCATGAAAATCACACCAATGTTTTCAATAAAACACATCCATATGATTTCAGAAAGCTGGTCAAAATTTATATCAAAATAACAGAACTACTAACACCATGTTCTTTCATTGAGTAATCTAGTTTTGTTTCCATTTAAGTTCAAAAATTAGCCAGCAACATAGAACAATCTACGCGCTGCTTAAAAGAAATTGATGAGAAATATACGAATGCTATGGGTAAAGGGGAGACGATTAATGCATTTCCTACACATTTAGTGCTCGTGGATGATTTATAATCACTTGATGCATTTCAGGTTGTGTGCAGGATGGTTAACTGATCTCATTGTGCTCACTCATTGTGCTCATGCTATCTTTAGTTATTTTCTTTTTATGTTTTTAGCTTTCACGGGATTGGCTAACTGGATATCAACAGTGTGCAGTCTTTAAAATATGTGATGCCTTTAAAAATCTCTTCCAATCTTCTTCCACAGATTCATAGTTCTTTGTTGGATGTTGTTTGATAAACTCATTTTCTTTGTAGTTGCATTACTTCTATCTATGTATCGATATTTCCAAAAGTCTTCTTTTTAGAAAAATTATTAGAACCCGTTAGGCTCTCTAATCCATGATTCTACCGTAGTTAGAAATGAACCTTGTTTTTTTCCCATGCATTTTTCTTCTTCAAGAAGTAAAATTAGACTAGCTAAGATGTAATGATTGTCTACCTAATATTTATTGCTAGCACAAAGTTTAAATGATTGTGTGAGGCTAGAAAATAATGTACGTAATCTTCATCATGGCTGGCGTAACAAAGGCATTTAGGGAAGCTAAATTATAAACAGTGGTGAATTCCTTTTTGTCCCTTTTGCGAGCTTTTAGATTCTATGTATTTATGTTATGAGGGGTTTAAGTGTTTGTGCGAGATTGCTAGGGGTAAAGGAGGATGGACGAGCTCCTTTTCAGACCATATTTAAATTTACAAAGCTTAACTGCTCTTCTTGGACAAAGATCACACTTTATGCACTATTTCATTTAAAGAAAAAAGACCTCTTTGTTCAATGAATCACGTTGTCAAAACTTTACCTACTGTCCAAATTCTTTTGCACAACCATAAAATCTGTCTTGTTTGCTGACAAGATTAAAGTATAGGATTTCAGAGTAAATTGGAAACCAACCTCTTACCGCCTTTTCATTCATACATCTTCCAATAAATTTGAAATAGACTTGATTACATTCCTAGGTTTATATTTGGATGATATATTGAATATAGGTCTGAGTAAGTATTTTGACTTCGGGAAGCTCAAAAGATAGCGTTTGTGGAGTGATGCTTTTAAGAAAATAACAAGTATTAAAAAAATGATGAATCATAAAAGAGGCTTAAATATGAGTTGGATAACTATGTTTGTAAGCTGAAAAGGGGGTTTAGGTGGTAGATTTTTGAAAATTTGAAAGTTGTCTCAAAATAACAATTGAGAAATGAATGATCGGATTTTTTTATAACAATCTTTGCTTATAAGATATTCGAGACTTAAGGACTGTTTTGACAAGTTTGGAAATTCATTATGCTTGAAACTATATTTATCATGTTAAGTTATTAATTGAAAGGAATCTTATTTTTCATGGTTTTGTAATATATATAGGTAGGTTGGCAGTGGAAGTTGACCATCGAAATTGAACAAAGGTAACTGTAGTGGAGTTAGAAAATCGAACATTGAAATAAAGACTTGGAAAAAAAAAAGCATTTTTCAATGCGTGTTTTTATAATCTAGGGCTTTCATTTATGCTCTCATTTTCTATTTCAAACCAACTCACCTTTCCATTTGGGTTCAAAATCAATCACTGATTTAATGTTTTCAAAGTTGGGTTAAAATTGAACCTTAGAAACCTACTAAATTTCAATTTGGGTTCTGCAAATTTGACAAACATTCCTGACATTTCAATTTTGGGGCTTTAAAAAGAACACAATTTTGACTTTTGAAATTAAAATGTACATGTTCTTTTGTGTCTTGTAATATTTTTTTCAAAGTAATTTCATTTAAAAATGTGTATACACTTCTCTCGTGTTTCATGGTGATCTTGAGAATCAAAAATCTTTTTGGTGACATTAAGTTGCATTAAATATTGTCTCCACATTTAAATTAAGGTGACTAAAATTTGAACAAATCTTGTGAATGTGAGTGGAGAATATTGCATAAATTCTCTCTTTTTGGTTTGCAACAAATATTGATCAAGTTACGAATATGTTTGCTTGATTTTTATTATCTTAGAGGGTCTGCCTTGTGGAAAAAATTAATCACCCAGGGGAACAACCCAATCAGGAACACGCTAAAGCCAAGCAACTTCTACTCAGGATATAAGTGTGGATATTGGAACAAAGTCCAATATTACGAGGATTATTCTGATAAGAAGGGCATCAATGGTCTCTCATTACATGGATAGTCCCCCATGAATGAAATTCCCACATTAAAACCCCTTATTTAGCAAAAGTCAAAATCCTTTCTATTTGTTGGTGCAAAAGGTCATGTCCTTTGAAACCACCCCACATATATATTCATTTTTTTTGTACAAATGAAAAGTATTACATGGCAGATTCATGGGTACTGATGTATGACTGACCCGAGAAGTGTGTGTCGTGGAGGGTAGCCAGTGTGGTCAAGCATCTAATCATTTGCACTAAATATGCGCAACTAGATTTATCCAAGTGGGAAACCAACAAATATTGTCTCTTCATCCTACGGTTGTGCATGTCATTGGAATCAAAACACTTTTCTTGGATCTAAATCATTGGAAAACCAACATTCAACATGATCTTAAAAATTTTAAATGCTTTGGAGGAGGAAAATACCTTTGATGAATTCAAGTACTCTTGCTTGCCCTAGGGATTTTATCCTTAGAGGCTTCTAATTATTTGGTTTCAATTATAATTTTCTCTCTCTAAAGTCAACTTGGGAAACTATGTTCTTGAAACCTTGATTTTAACATAATGGACCTTGTGCAATGAAAAGGAATTGAGACATAGAAATTTAGTTTGAAACTTTAATCAAAGAACTGAACTTGTGGTAAAAGGAACTCATTAAGAAAAGTAAAGAACAATTGAACCCCATACATGTGTTCTTTCAAATTATTTCCTGCAAAATCAAAATCCGGAAACCAAAAATCAAAATTCTTAGTCCAAAATCTCGTGAGGAGCGTCTTGAAAGATTTCTTGAAGTTAGAGAAATATTGGTTTACAAAATCTATAGGAAAGCTTCAAGAAACAACCCTAACTTGTATGAGTTTTATTATCAAAAAAATCCAACTCTTTTTCAAAGGTTTCCTTTTCTCACATAGGAAGTATTGCATGTTCTTCAAAACCGAGGTCTTGTAAGAAGTATTTTTATCTAGGTCAAGTCTAGGGTCAAAATGAATCACTCTCATCCATCCCTATACATCGAAATAAAAAATCACCTCACAAACAACTCTTGGAAACTTTGAAAAACATCATTTATGCTAAACTTTTGGAAAAAATCAAAACCACTTTTTTTTACTTAACACACTTAGTCAAACTATCCTTTTGTGTACGATTTTATTCTAGGATAACACAACTTCCTAGAGTTTACAAGTTCATTGTCCAAAATCACCTTGTTTAATATAACACACTTAGTCAAACTATCCTCTTGTGTATGAGTTTACTCTAGTATAACACAACTTCCTAGAGTTTACAAGTGCATTATCACCTTGTTTGACTTAACACACTTAGTCAAACTATACTCAATCAAAATACCAATTAAATCGAGTCCTAAAGTTTAGCATCTCCCTCAAGGTCCCTCAAGAGTTTCATCATCTGTATCATCCATCTCTCATTTATCTTATCCTCATCCTCACTTTGATCCTTAAATTATCCTAGTACTTCTCTTCTTTGAGCCTAAGGTTTAGACCAATCTAAGGGGTTAGAGGTTCATCTCTTACATTCTTGAAAATTGTTCTCTATTTTATGGTTCAAAATCGATCTCAACACAAGAAGAATATCGAGAAAAACAAAGAAATATCCACTTCGAGCAATCTAAGTCAAAATGAAACAACATTCAACCCTATGATAACCATTGACCTCCCAATCAATCCTCCTCATATACCTCTAAGTTCTCAAGAGGAAGGTCAAGTGGAAGACATTGCCAACAACGTTGTAGGGTTGACACAAGATGAAATCCTTGAGATGGTACAAAATCCTGAAAAATCATCGAATTGTCAATGCTATGAAGAAGTTATATCCCTACCAATACATGATTGAGTTATGGAAAGAAGGGGCTAAACTCCCTTTCGACTATGACCTAAGAACTATTGTGGAAAGACCTATTGGGGTCATACCCTCAACTTCATCCACACTTCCACTTCAAAGCGTCACTCAAGATATCACACAAATCATAACATCCATTGCTTCAACCACACTAATTGTTAACAAGGGAAGCAAAATGCTTCAAGAACTCCAAAAACATCCCCTTCTGAGAAATCAAGAGTTGAATATGAGCACCAAACTAGATCAATCAATCTGATTAAATCCACCAAAACCACATGTCCTTCTCACATTCCATGATTTAGCCAATCCAACCTCTTATCATGGGACACCAATTTATCCTCTAGATACATAGACCTCTCTCTTCATCTCAAAAGGATAGGGTGACTTGGTTGGAGCAGGGGGAATATTTGACCCCTCATCATCACATCAAAGGATTGCACTGCTCTTCTTTCCACCATTTCCATCCCTACCATACATCCAGATCATCCCTTGGGTTAGGTATTCCTCCTCTACCCACCATCAAACAATCAAATTAGAATACCCTATCAAATCCTCCTGTCTTGCTATCCATATCACAACAAAAAATGGTGACCATCCAAGAAACCCCCATGGTCAACATATCCACCGCTACTCAAGTGTCTCAATCACACCATCCACAAATCAAACCCAAATTTTAAAAATAACCGTTATGATTATCACAATGGTACACACCCTTCCAAATCCACCACCACCACTGCCAAAACACAACATGGAAAATTCATTCACCATCGTGTTGCAAGCTACTTGACAAGCCGCCCATCAAAAGGTGCTCCAAAATCAACAAGCTGCATGACTGGCTGCTCATCAAGCACAACAGGCACAACAACAACAAGCTTCCCAAGCTATGCAAGTTGCTCAAGCCTCACAAACTGCTCAAATTGCACAAGTAGTCCAACAAGCTCATCAAGCACAAGCGCAAGCATAGTACTAGGAAAAATTGCAAGAATAACAAGAAACATATTTTCAATCTTCGCAAGACTATCAAGTACAACAACAATACAAACAACAACAAGCATTGTTGGTGCAACAACAACACAACCAACAACAAGCATTGTTGGCTTAGTAGAAAGCGCATACAGTAATCGCTTAACTAATATTGCAAAAAACTCACACCAACTTCCCACTTGTCAATTCCCCACCCCAAAACATGTTCACCCCACCTCCTGATCTGCAAAATTATGTGACAACACAAATCAAACTTCTCTTGCTGAAAGTGTTTGATCTTCAATCAAGAAAAACAAAAAGGACACCCAACAATTGGTGTCCCTATTTGTTCAATGAGAGCTTGGCCATGGTACCATTCTCAAAGGGATTGAAAATCCCCAAATTTGACAAATATCATAGGATAGGAAACCCTGAAGATCACATCAAAGAGTTTCAGGTACATTGCATGGAATTCACATACAATGAAACATACCTAATGTGGTTGTTCCCTCAAAGCTTGGCTGGTGCCACTATGGAATGGTTTTCTCATCTGCCTACTAGAGTCAAAACATTTCAAGAAATATAAGAAACATTCCTCCAAAATTATGCATTCAACATTTATGTGGATGTTAGTTTGGAAGAACTTTCGATGCTCAAATAAGGAAAGGGGGAATCGTTCTCTACCTTTCTCCAATGATGGCAAGCCAAGACCAATTGAAGCAAGTGGGCCATGCCAGAGGAACAACAAGTTTGTACCATCATTGGCAATACAAACAAGACCTTTTGATTTTACCTGAAGATGCAATGCATCACCACGTACAATCAATTGATCCCTAAGGTGTTCAATATTTAAAGGGCTCTTCTTGCACAAGGGGGCACACCTACTTATTCTAAAAATTAGGATAGTCTCTCATCTACCAACTACAATGATAAACCTCACACATGGGAAAAGAACAAGAATGTCACCAATGATGGAGTGTTTGATGCCAAGGTTGTCATGATTTCTCCTAAGAAAAATAATCAAACGCATCATCATCAACCGTAGAACAATAATCGAAGTAACAACCACCCCACAACCAGATCAATAATTTGAATAATCAAGGAGGACCACCTCCATGAAACAAGTATCTCCCAAAGTGAAAATTCACAGCCTTTGGGGAGCCAATTGAATCCATCATGAAAAAGCTGGTTAATGGTTTCCATTCATAGATTTATTGAAAACCAAGAGTGAAGAATACCTAGAAACTTTGCAGTTGCTACAAATTGTCTTCCTGACTGGTAATATTTGTAGATTTGGAACTTTCTTTAAATTTTCAATAGGTCCTATTAAAAAAATCACAACCTCTTTTCAGAAAGGACTTAACTTCAAACTTTATGAAGCTATTTTACATGTAAAATTCTTTCTGAGTTCCTTTCCACCAGCAAAGTAGCATAGATTAAAAAATTGTTCAGGTTCACTGCAACAAATTCTTCTCTAGGGTTGAAATGCTTCAAAATTTGAACTAAATTTAGAATGAAAAAGCATTTGACTCTATATGCAATGACTCCTAAGGCTAGATTCTGCAATTAGAATTTTCACAAATTCTCCCCAACAGAGTCACCATTTTATTGGTGATTTGGATGGGAAAAATATTTCAATCATTTTTAACCTCTGGTTACATAAATAATTCAAAACTTTAATGACTCGATAGCAAAATCGTCTTCAACCAAAACTTTTGAGTTCATCCCCAGCGGAGTCGCCATTCTATTGGATTTTAAAAATACAACCCAGCTAGGATTTGTAATTCTCTAAGAGGTAGCCAACCTCTATATTAAATAACTACAAAGCCTAGTTGCCAACTAATAAGATTAAGTCAAATACTGATATCTCCTATACTTCTAGCTCTGCAGTTCCAAGGTGGGTAAACCTATACAATGCCCAAAACTTAAATCACTCATATACTAACATTGTTTTATAAAGAAGATAATTCCCAATGGAAATACAGTAAGGGTGCATTGACAACTTCAAACTTGGCTAAATTATCAGTAACTCAACCCTCTCTCAGCCATTGGAAATGACACACAACAAACCAAATAGTAAGATTAAGAATGATTTTGTATTTATTAAATATTTCGGAGATGCACAAAAGTGAAAAGTAGATCAGTTTCAATTCTGGGCCATGGAGTCAAACACATAAAATGAATTCCCAGCAAACAAACTTCAACCAGTGGATTAAATTTTTAGTGATATGCATCAACTGTTAGTGTCTCGCACCAACAATCCCTCTCTTGTTATCAATCAAATTCTTCTTATCAAATCCCATCTACACACCTGAAATCATAATCACCTGCTCAAAGAATTTTAACCATTTCTTTGAAACAAAACAATGAATGGACAAAACAATCTCATGAAATTTGAGATGATAAACTCAAAGACACTTTGTATTATTGAATTTATATAACTAAAATTTTACAAATATGGAGATAATCTAATGATATTCATGAATGTGGAAACACCTTCATGATGTTAATTGCATAAACTAGTTGTATTTACTCATGAATTCAGAAAATTATAGCTTGCAGTCTCAAGAAATGACTCAGAAATTACAATTCTCTATCTACGCAGCCCAATACAAAAACTTAGAACCTTTTACAATGAGAGAATAAGAGAAGATATAGAAGAAGAGAAGTAAGTAGGATCAACCCTAAATTCAATTTGGAAATGGCATATGGAAGCTTCATTCACCATTGATCAAACTGAAAAGAATATCTCCTCATTCTTCCTTTGCAACAACAAACATATTCTCTCAAAATTTCTTTGCTTATCATTGCCTTGCAACTAAAAATCTGCCCATATGGAGAATCTCATCATTTCACCCAGCTGCTGGAATAACCTCTTTCTCGTGCAATCTTTACTTGCTCCACATTATATTTCCTCAAATTTAAAGTTTTGCAGCTTCAATATTTATCCCTTTTGACTTTAATCCAATTCCCCAACAAAGAGAATGTTCCACATTGAAAAGCTCCCAAATGAAAAAATGAATATAAAATCCACTTTATTTGCCTTATTAAAATATATTTTTCACTCTCACATGCATTTCACCTACACCAAAATAAAATCCCCAAATAGTGAATATTTTATTCACTTTCCAATTACCCAGGCAGAAATAAAATTTACCCTGTGCATCATTAAATATTAACACATTTGAAATATTTCACTGCTTATATTTTACTTCCTTAGGCAATATTTTACCTCTAAATATTTAGCCATTTAAAAATTGGAGTGAGCTCACATTCCTTTTAATCAAAAACCATTTAACTTTTGAAAAAAAAAAAATGTGGCTCCTCCCGTGCCTTTGCATTTTTCAACAAAAATGAGAAACTGGGCCCACCATGTTTTGACCTCCCTCAACCTCACACACCTTGCAAGGATTTTGATAGCGTCATGAAAATCCCGCGAGGTAAGCGATGTTTTCCCTAATTTTCATTTTTTGATGTTTCAGCATTTTGCAATATCCACACTCGACACTTCATTGGTGATGGCAGTTGCAAGGTTACCAGCTTCAAAATTGCTTTTCCTCAATGACAGAAAACACACCTATGAGAATCATCTCCTCAATCGGGTTCCATGTTGCTTGGAGTTGCTTCACCTATTGATATGGACCCTTTAGAATGTTGCTTTATGATGGTTTCCATTCACCATCGTTCCCTGAGCCCTTTTGAATGTGTTTCATTGCTATCTCTAGGTCACACCCTCCATGTGAGCTTAGGCCACATTAGTTGGGTGTTTTTAGAATAGCTCACTAGCCTTGAGCATACTGCCTCAACCATTACTGCAGGTGCCTCCTCATACGTAGAGGATCCACTCACTGCATTGGTTTTTCTCACTTCACTAGTACATGGCGTCCTCCATTGTTGTGCATGCCCTCTCCCAAGCCCACGCATTCTTCAAAGTTTTGTTTCCTCAATGCTTGTGTATTCCCATAGCCTATTCCAACACTGCCAGGTTTCTAAATAATTTTTAACATATATTTTTTGTGCATACACAACAACCATGGCACATTTAAATATTTTGATTGACCTCCATCGGCGCTCATGCTTAGTGAGATCTCACCAAGCTCATACCATGGCTTACAAAGTAAAAATAGATGGCCCTGTCTATGAGATTTACAAGGAACCAAAGCCACAATACCTTTTGCATGAGGGCATAAACATGATAATATTACACATGTTGGTCATTTTAAGAGCATGCATCCACATTCATATGACAACCCCCCAACTCTATGCATAGCTTGAATTATTTTATTAGAATGTGCCCTGAACAATTGCAAAGGAGGAACACCAACAGTTCATGTTCTTGGCTCTCGAATATCCATAGCATCATAAGAGTGGTAAGCACATCCAAATTGGATCATTCTTGGAGCAGCACAATATTGTACACCCAAAATCTCTTGCATTATATGTCTTATATGTGCAATGGCCTTAATGATCTCCCATGCTCTACACAAAATATTTTTTTGATTCATTTGCATATTTTATTCTATCTGGTAATGATTCTAGAATCTCAGCAATGAATCCTTGGACCCCCAATTTCCTCATTTCTTCTTCATTTGAGAAGAGATTTTATATCCATTAGTCTTTGACATTTTGCACTACATTTTACCATTAGAAACTTCTAGCTAGTTATAGAGTCTGTACAATATTGGCTCATATACAAAATTTGTCCCATCACTATTATGTAAATGATCAAACAACTCAACAAGATTAAAGAGAGGTGTGATTTTAATTAGGATGGGTAAAGTGCAACACCTTCATTCAAATAATTGGAAGAACTTCATTCGGCAAAACACAGGGAAATTTTTATTCATGGGATGACATCACTCTTAGGCATTTGATCAAAAGTCTTACCATATGTCCATGTTTCCACATTTCACTTAGCACATTCAATCAGATAATTCACAATTATATAATGAATCCTCCATCCTACATGTTTTGACGAATGTCCACAACAACAAAAGCAATCATACTAGTTCAAAGCATGTCGGGGCCCATGTGGCCCGACTAAAAAAAGAATTCTTTTTAAACAACTTGTCCCCTAAATTGGTTTGGGATAACTTGTGAGTGCATTTCAAGTGAAAACACGAGCTGGGTTTGCATTAAATATGTTTTTTGTCCCTTTTGCAGAATGGTGAAAACATGTCAAATTGCCTCAAAAATCAATCTAGGAAACCAATCAAACAACCTCATGAAACCATAAAAACTTGCAATAATATAGTAATTTGACCCAAGAATACAGTGTAACAAACGAATTAGAAAAGGGAACCCAAGGAACCAAATATTAATTAGAAAATTTTCCCAATTAAACTTTTCTAAAACAATGGTTGTTCCGAACCAGTTAAAACTGGTCCAATTGCCAATTTATAAAAATAGTGAATCAACACTTGGCAAGTTTCCATCAGACATGTAAGCTCATTAAGGTATCCTGAGCACATGTGCAAAATGAATTTCCATGAAACATATTTGATCAAAATTTATTAACAATCAAAGTTAGCCATGCAGAAAAGCTATCGAGAATGCAGATGTGAAACTAAACAAACTGCATTTGGTTTTGATATGCTAAAAATATAAAATCAGATCATGAGGCTCTCAAAGCTGACATGTGAGATCATTTAGGTATGGAAAATATGAAACAACATTTTTTCTTACATGATAGTCAACTGGCAGTGAAAACCAAGCTCAAACAGGAGGCACTTTGGAAAACAAACACTCTGCAAACAACAGAATAGTGTCAAAACCCTCTAGCTTCACTTTGCGAAACTTTATCAAAAGTCATCATGGAAAGCTAAAAACTAACACACACATTCACATATGTCAACTAAATATTTTTGTAAATGGGTTTTGCACGAAAAATAAATAGGTTTCAAAATACAAGCCTCCAAAGTGGGTCAGTCGAGTAGACTTGTCAGGTGCACCTCTAAAAGTGTAGAGACAAAATTTTGAAATAGGCATCTCAAATTTGAAAAATTTAAGAGTTACATGAGTCCCCACGCATGATAATTATAATGAACCCCAGGTAAAGCCACCTTGGTACAACAAAAATTTGCTTTGTGATTATCACAAACTCAAGGGACATACGACCACCAATTGCATGAAATTAAAGAATGTCATCAAGGATCTCATTGATGAAAAAATCATAAATGTGGAGCAACCAGTTGGTAATCAGGATCTGAAAATATACATGAATCTGATGCCCAACCACAATCGAGGAACCAATAAAGGTAAGTAAAAGTCCCAAAAAGTGAACCATGTATATGAAGGAGTTGTCACATGCCTTGATGAATTTGTTACTATTGTTAACATTAAGGGAGCCAACGCTAATTGTGGAGTCACCAAATGCAGTTGGAAAGTCACTATTGTAGGGGAATCACAACCATCTAAGTACCCCACCTCAAAATCCACCCCTAATGGTTATAACGTCCTTGACTAGTATAAATAACTGCTACTTAGATCTCCATCATGGATTTATTGAAGATTTCAGCAGCCCACAAGGAGATCCTTGAGGATGCATTGGCTTCATCTACTATCTCTGCCAACCTTGATAAAAATAAATTTCAAGCCATGGTCAGTAATATCACCACTTTGAACCTCCTCACATTTTCCAATCAGGACTTCCCCTGCCAACCATCTCACAACTGTGCATTACACCTTGAGGTCCTGGTTCACAAGAAAAAGGTCGAAAGGGTCTTGGTGGATGGAGGTGTAAGCCTCAAAATTTTCTCACTAAAGCTCATAAACAATCTTTGAATCTCTGAAGATTCTATTGAAAAGGAAAAAGGCATTACAATCAGAGCATATGATGACCACGAAAGAGTGTCTCAAGGCACTATCATACTCCCAATCCACGTAGGGCCAGCTACTATGGAAACCATAAGTCAAGTCCCCGACCTTGATTTTCGCTACAATATCCTCCTCGGACGCCCATGGATCCATGGGATGAAGGTGATCACTTCAACATTCCACCAATGCATCAAATTATCATACCAAAATGAAGAAGTCACAATAAATGGTGATCTAGAAGCCAAGTTCTACAAAGTTCCCCATGTCCTGAAAATATGATGAAGCTCCCTCCACTTCATACATAGACAAATCAAAAATCACCTCCACTTCTAGGACAAAGAAACTCTCCACCCCCAACATATCCAACATCAAGCTCATGATCCAAGACAATAAGTGTGGGGAATACAAAATCAAGAAAAGATCTTTCATTGTAGGAAAGTTAACTCAATCTCCTAGATCACATGGGCAACCACAACCAATTGGGAAACCTTCTCACACTTTCAGGACAGACCCTTCTAGATTCTGATGTTGGGGGGATGTAAGTCGGGAAGTTGTGGATGAAAGAGACATTTCAAGCTCACTATACCAAGATGAAAGGACCATGCCTAATCTTCCCATGGATGAATGAAGCAAGGGGCTACAAATGGTGCTTGGTATGGGCTACAATAGAAATGAAAGCCTTGGAAGGAACAACAATGGCTGAATGGAACCCATCATTGTTCACATATGAATGAACAATCTTGGCCTTAGGTGTACCCCTCCGAGTATAACCATATGTGACCGAGGT
Source organism: Sequoiadendron giganteum (assembly GCA_007115665.2). Lineage (NCBI taxonomy): Eukaryota > Viridiplantae > Streptophyta > Pinopsida > Cupressales > Cupressaceae > Sequoiadendron > Sequoiadendron giganteum. Next base: position 592,089,435 of record CM021107.1, on the reverse strand, counting down.
CCCCCAATTAGTGTAGTAGGACTCCCCCTCAATTATCAACAACAGCTCTATGGTTACCAGTATCCACAAGTCTACTCCTAGACAAATTCATCTTTGGTATAATTGATGTTTGTAGTAGTAGTGATGAGGAGGATACCATAACTAGCCAACCCATGCTCTTTAAATACTCCTCCCTACTCATGATTATTACCTTATCCTTTGAGTCGGATCACCAAACTCACAAAATTAACATGGTTTACCCCCAACTCATTGATCATGACCAATGAGAACCAGTGATTCTAGACACGTTCGAAAATGATGAGGCACTCTTAGAATTCATGGGACTAAGGGATACAGTACCATGTGGAGATCATAAGGTGGGATTTGAAATAACACTAGACACATGATACTATTATGGGGAGATGATTGAGGCCTTCAGTCGTAAAAATGAACAATTGAGAATAATCTCAAGGTCATTGAGTGAAAACCATTCTGTGGAACTCTCTAACCATAAAATAATAAAAATAGACGATGCGTCCAATGGTGAAAACCTCTTTGAGGCACTGGATGATGTAGGATTCAATCTCCCCCCCACTGTACTTCATCAAGAAAAATCAGCAGCCCTAGTAGAATAGTGTAACCCCGTCAATCTAGGAATAGAGGAGCTATCGCACATCACCTTTTATGCTGAATCACTTTTGGTAGAGGAACAAGAAATTTTGGCTACATTCTTAAAGAAAATAAAAGTGAAATTTGGATGGACCTACCTTGACATGTCAGGTCTCAATCCGGAATTCATGGTTCATCACTTAGTTAACTATCTAGGGGAAAAACCAGTAAGATAGAAGTTGAGAAAGATGCACCCCAAAGAGCCTTGTTAGTCAAAGTGGAATTGCAGAAGCTCTTGGATGTAGGATTAATAAGGCCAATTGATTATCTTGAATGGGTGTCAAATCTTGTACCTATTTCAAATCCAAATGGGGGCATCCACATTTGCATTGACTTCAAGGACTTAAATAAATCATGTGCTAACGATGACTTTCCACTACCCAAAATTGACATGATAGTGGATATGATGACCAAACACGATATGCTATCACTAATGGATGGGTTTGTCAGATACAATCAGATTATGATCACAAAGGAGGATCAACACAAGACAACATTCACATGTCCGTGGGGAACCTACTGCTAGAACATGATGCCTTTCGGGTTAAAAAATGCAGTTGTTACATACTAAAGAGACATTACATTAATCTTTCATGACCTGATTCATAAGATAGTGGAAGACTACGTAGATGACATATTGGAAAAATAAAAAAAAAGACAAGACCACATAACAGCCTTGAGCTCCATCTTTGATAGATTGCAAAAGTATAAGGTTCGCCTCAACCCAAAAAAATGTGTATTTGGGGTGCAATCAGTCAAGCTCGTGAGATATATAGTATCAATGAGAGGAATCGAGGTAGATCCCACCAAATTCAAGGCGATCCTCAACATGAAATCACCTAGGACACTAAAAAACCTAAGGGATCTACAAGGGAGGCTCTAGTCTATCCATAGAGGATGATCCCACAATAGTGGTTTACAATTTTTGGCCAAACTGGACACTGAAATTATTATTTTTAACTAAATATTCACATTCGAGAACCTATAGCGGCTAAACCATGAGGAATTTGAAGATAATACAAATTAGATTCTCGTCACATTTCATTTGTAGGTTATAAAAATGTTTTTTCAAAAAATTTGGAATCAAATTGCACTTTTTTTTCCATCTCCCATGAAAACTGAATTTGTTCAGAAAACAACATATTTAAAAAGTGACGCTCACCATATACAACATAATTTATTTTTTATGAAGGATAAAATTCTAATTTTTTCGAATTTAGATTTGTAACTACATTATATAGCACTTTTATTTGGTCTCATATTTTTTTATTGAATATTTTTCTCTTAATCAAGTTTCGAAGTCAAACCAATTGCAATTCAGACATAGGTAGAATGTATACAACATAAATTTTTATGTATATATCGAAATTCCTTTTTTTCTTTTTTAAATGGATCAAGGACATCAATACCTAGCACGAACATATTTTTCAAATTTTTTTTTGATAATCTGCTATTTTTCCACATGTGCAAAATAGAGATCTTGATTTTTGGTGAAAAACCTATGTTTAATAAAACTTAAAAAACACATACATACTAAAACCAAAATATATTAAAATTATATTCATTGGATAGCTCATTCTAAGGACTACCTGAATCTAGTTGGGTTTGTGAAGATTCCTCCATTTGTATCCTAAACCCGAGCTCCGAAGTGCCAAAATTTAGGTTTTTTTTGTCTCGGATGGGGGATAAGGGATAAGGGGGGTTCATACAAACCCATAGGGGTTCACTCGAACCAGGGTTTGAGTGAACCTTGGTTTGAGCAAATCTCTTCAAAGAGGTTCACTCGAACCCCTTTCCTATGCATTTTTTTATTTATTTTTGGCGACCAATATTCAAAGGGGTTCACTCGAACCCTGGTTCAAGTAAACCCCTTATTGGTTCGGTCAAACAAGTAGGTTCATACAAACCCTTAAAATCACTTTTTTTTCCTTGGGGTCATTTTTTGTGATTTTTCCTTCCTCACCTAAATTGTAAATCACTAAACTGGCTTCACCTTAGATTCAAAGAACAACTAGCAGATAAACAGATCCCATACTCTCCTCTACTCCACAAGGGGATAGCATAGAAATGGGATGGCAAATGCAACTAGGAATTTAACAATTTCAAAGAATAATTACTCATGCCACCATTTTATGCCGCCAATCTCAAGAAAACCACTGATATTGTACATTTCAACAACCATGATAGTTCTCAATGCTCTTATAGCTCAACACAATGAAAACATAAGAGAAAGAGATATATATTATATCAGTAGAACTATGGTGGCACACAAGCTCAACTATACTGCTATTGAAAAATATTTTTTAGCAATTATGTTTACAACATATAAATTTAGAAATTATATGTCATATCATCAAATCAAGCTGATTGCAAAGATAGATCCCCTCAAGTACCTACTTTCTAAAGCTACTCTCATAGGACAAACATCCAAGTGAGTCATTATATTGACAAAACACGACATTGAATATGTGGAGCGCAAGTCCATCAAGGGACAAAAAACATTGATCAACTAGCATAGGCTCCTATATATGCAAAAAAGTCACTTATTTTAGAATTCCCCGATGAATCGATTTTCAACCTAAGTGTCGCAAACCACTAGAAGATGTATTTTGATGGATCTTACATGCAAAATGGGTCAAAGGTAGGAATTTTTTTCATAACTCCCTAGGGAGACTACATACCAAAATATTACAAGCTATCATTCCCATGCATGAATAATATAGAAGAATATGAGGCTCATGTCATAGGCTTAAGGATTGTAGTACAATCACAGATCATGACTCTAAAGGTATATTGGGATTTTCAACTCATAATCAATCACGTAAATGATGAATATTAGACAAAGGATGATAAATTGACTCCATACAAGAAGTTTATAGAGAGCCTCAAAGATTCATTCATTTATATCACATTTGAACAACTACCTAAAGTAAAAAATAGAGCAACAAACACAATGGCTACAATTAGATCACTCTTGGAAATCTCACGCAACATCCCAAAGAAAGAATTCCTAGTAGAGTAGTTTCTCATACCAGCATTTGAGGTCCCAGAGTCTGAATTTGTGTATGAACTTGTTGGTATTGGTGATCCCTAGTATCATAAAATTTACGCATACTTAAGAATAGGAGTTTTTCCCGTAGATATAACCCCAAACCTTAAATGAGCCTTCATAAAAAATTCCACCCACTTTGTCATCCTAGGAGAAACCATTTATCGTAGGAGCATTGATGTAACGCCCCGCCACACAACCCTAGAGGAAGTTGCATTAACAATTTAAATAGAATAATTTTTTATTGTTTTTTAAAGTATAATTAATAAGCACATTTTCTAACTATTGCCAATAACCTCTAGGATTACGAGACAGAGGTTAAAAGAACCCAAACAAAAAACATGATTTAAACCATGTCACTTAATTACTAAATAAATTAAGCACATACATTCCAATGAAATGATTTACAACAAAGCATAGAGATAAGTTTCCATTTCATTAATCACAATTAAATAATAAGATTACAACACTCATTCCTTGAATGAGGCAAGATCAATACATAATGAGATTACAATTACAACTTCCACCTCGAGAATAAGAGGGGTAATAATACAAGATTAACTTAAAGGAAATGAACAAGAACTGAAACTGAAACCAACGAGCTCTCCAATTGGAAGTCTCATCCACATGAACAAGAAGAAAGAACCCAATGGATTTAGGTGCACACCACCCAACCAAGTGGAACCCAAAGGCCCACCCCCCATGCTAGGAGATAGTAACTAGGAATCCTAGTCAAGACCATCTACCTCTAGACACAGGCTAACATAAACTGAACCAACTGAAACAACCAAACACAAGATCCTCACAAGATCATCCCAAGGTACATCACAATTACAGCAAAAGTACAACATAAGATCAACACATGTACATCTAAGATCCATGCAAGTACAACACAAGTACAACTCTACAAGGTCACAATGCTTCCAGAAATAAAGCAGAACAAGTATGTTATGAGAGCAATGCACATAATAATCGAACACCAAATATGGTCACATTAGGTATGTTATGAAAACCATACCCACGATAAACAAGAACCAACTATGGTCACACAAAGTGCCATCTCACAACACATCATGAGTTACCCAGTGGATCGTAAGGAGGATGACCCAAACCGATCATCAGACCTCATACTACTAAAGAAAAACCAAAAGCTAACTGTTGTCCTAGACAGAGTGTCATCACACAGCTCGTCATGAGTTACCCAATGCAGATCATTAGGAAGGTAACCCAAGCTGACCCCTTAGCCCTCACCACTTACTAATGCGGATCCAAATACCTTTCGTATAGACAAGATAGATGACCTTGCCATTCCATGGCCTTCTCACACATCCCAAGTCTAAACAAGCCCTTGCGCCTATGAGTGAGGCATACTTATCTTGATTAATGAGAAGTTAGTCCTAGGCATATAAATGTTTCATTTAATTATCACTTGATTAAACCACTTCCAAAGGTTACCCGGTCTTACCTCTTCTAAGCTCTGGCCCCTACGGAATCCACTCTTCTACTTGACAACACACACACACCGACCAAACACAATGGTACCAAGGTGTAACAAACAAGATAACACATCCTCCCCTTTCTCAGGAGACGACAAAGATGAACCCATCTCCAAACACTGGAGGAAATCATCAATAACAAGGTTGCTCCTGACCGCTCTTGACAAGGAGACACACATAACAAAATCCACTCCTTTCTCAGGAGGCAAAAAAAATGAAACCACTCCAAACAATGGAGTAACAACAATAACCAAATTGCTCCTAACCGCTCCTGACAAGGAGGCACACATTACAAAATCACTCCTTACAAGGAGACACGGATCCCATAATCCACTCATAAACCGAGGAGGTACAAACGTCCCCGTTCACAAAAACCGGGTACAAACATAAACATAACCTCATGCACTGCCCATGAGAATTCATAACAGGTTGACATCACAAATGACAACCACATAATTGAAAAACACACCTAGAAGACTCATTAAATAATAGGCACTTAATTCCATTTCCAAATAGAACACGAAGGATATGTTCACTAAATTTAACTGAAGGAAACTACCTTTGGATATCCTAAATCCATTCCTCATTAACGTTCAGAAATCTATCGCATTGATAAAACTAAATTAACAAATCATCTTTTCAAATAAGGGAGAAATTAACACTAATATTTAATTCCCTATTTTATCATAATAAAATAATCATTTTCAACTATAACACAATACATCTCGTTAAATAAATAATTGATTGCCCTTGCAAATTAAATCATTATAACATAAATCAGATTAATTTCGTTACTTAGCCCATTAATCTCAAAATCAACATTTGCCCTTTTCCAATCTATTGTTTAAAAATAAAACAATAATGGACTATAATCCCATAATTTAAATTTGCAATTATATTTAAAACAAATTAAAAAAAGGGACCTTGCTCATCAATTTAAATTTCACAATTAAACTGAAATCATGCATTTTCTAAATCAAAATTTAACTCCTTCACTTAAATTTAATTCATGCCATAGAAAAACTATAATTTTTCTTGCATAATTAATTTAAAACATCAATTTTAAAGAAAAAAAATCTTCTTTAATCATAATATACATATAAATAATATTTTAATATTGTAATTCATAATATAAAATATTATTAAATAATATTTGAATATTATGAAATTAATATATAAAATATTATTATTTATATATATATATTACCTTTTATTTTATCCTTTATTCAACCCTAGCGCCTCGGGCCACATGCCATCCAAGAGTCATAGGCGTCTGCCTCGGATTGCGGACCGCACGGTTTAGGGTTAGGGTTGGGTCGTGGTTTCCACAGGCCGTGGTTTACACCGGCCGTGGATTTGTTTTATGCAGGGGGTGGCAGTGGTGAAAGTTTTAGGGTTGGGCAGAGGAGGTACCGCTGGTGGTAGCGGCAGCTGTATGCACAGCCAGCCACCACCTTCGGTGGCGCTGTGCATAGCACAGCCAACCACCAACGGTGGTGGCGACAGTTGTGTAAACAGCCACCGCACCTGCCGCGGGGAGCTGTCGTGGGGGTCGCACTGGGTGCGGCTCCCCCCGCCAACCTCCCATGGGGTGCGGAGGGGGTTGAGCCCCCAAGCCCCCCCAAAACATATTTTATTTATTTATTTTTTTTTTAAAACATAGCCTGCGGAATTTTACAAAAGAATCCGAAAATCAAACTTTTTAACCAAGGGTTTTTTTTTTAATTTTTAAAACAGCTGAAGTCCCAAAATTAACATGAGTAATATATGTATATATTTATATATATATACCCATATATATATTTAAACATCCCACAAGCAAAAATATAAAATTAATTGAACAAACTATTCTTAAGAGACCATCCATGGCCAAGAACACAAATTTTAATGAAGCAATATTCTTTCCATTGAAGAGATTTTCGCAATAATTTTAGAATTTCAACATGGGTTATCTAATTGCAATCCACAACCAAGATTTAAATGATTTCCAAAGCATACTCAATCCATATAATTTTTCAAAATGAAACTATCTAATTGAATGAACCTAATTTCTGAAGTTTGAGAGGAGATCTAGACGATGCTCAGCCTCTTCCTTGATTCCCTCTTCAGTTCAACAAATTTCACCACTCCAATCCAAAACCCACAAAAATGAAATATTTTTCCTCACACAAATTCCAACTTTTTCTCCAAACTCCAAGATCCAAAAATTGAAACTAGAATTTCACTAATAATGAAATTCCCCAAAAATATCTCATTCAACAACTGCAATAAATTTCAGAAAACAAAAATGCAAAATATCCTAATTTTCCAATTTTTTGAATTCAAACTTTTAAATTTCATTTTTCAATTTTCTAATTTTTCAATTTCAAATTTCACAATTGACTTTCAATTCAATTTTCAATTTCAACAAATATGCAATAATTTCCAAAATGTATTTGCTTAACCCAGATTAATTAATTTAATTAATTCAATAAAATAAATCTAATCCAAGATTAAATTATTTTATTAATTTAATTAAATTAACTTAATAGCTTTAAATAACATTTTCCACATACTAACCAATTAATTCAATAAACAATTTAAATACATTAAGCCATTTAAATCACCCAATTTAACTTGCAATTAAATAATGAAGAGAGGGCAGAAGAATCAAAACAACAGAACCTGACAAGCAACTAACAACATACAAGGACTAGGGTGACGATCTGACACAAAAACCTAGCTACTATCTCCCAATCGAATATCGTTGGGTATTGAACACACTCTCACCTGTGGAACTAGGTGGAGTCGATGTCCTGTACCTGTCAACTTGCAAATCAAGTAACCACAACATATAATATATCCAGCATAAAATACACACTGTGAAGAGGAAATCACGGGATCGTAGGGCACTCGCAAATGAGTGATGCAATACCATTCCCTTCACCAATACACTACAAATAACTGACAATTCTAACATGTTAGTATAATTCAAAGCATAATCATCTTAATTCAAATAACCGCTTTGCTTATCCAAATCATGGAATAAAGATAACATCAAAATAACCAGAAGCACATCACAGCAACATACCCACACAAAGACACACTGTCTAACCAAAATGCAAAACGAAGGGGTGTTACAATTGAAGGAACCTTGTTGTATTTCCTGAACATTGAGAAATCCTTGACTACATTAAGTGAGGTACACAATGACATTTACAGATCGCACTCAAGTGGTATAACCTTGACCAAGAAGTTGCTGAGAACCAGATGCTACTGGCCCACAATGGAGCGGGACACACATGACTTTGTCAAAATAAGTTTGCAGTGCCAGCAACACAGGGAACTTATCCATGCATGAACTTAAGAGATTCACCCTATAATTACACCTTGGCCCTTATCAAAATGGGGGCTCGATTTTATCGGAAAAATCACCCCCACCTCATCCAATGGCAAAAAAATCATCATCACCACCACAAAGTACTTGACAAAGTGGGTTGAAGCAATTCCAATGACCTACATAATGGGAAAGTAGATATCCAAGTTCATCTTGAACTACCTCATTTTATGATATGGTGTCCCCCAATCCATTATCTCATATATAGGGACACCTTTCAAGAATCAGGATGTTCGTGACTTATGTGAAAAATTCAAAATACATCACTTTTCCACTCCATACTATCCCCAAGGAAATGGCCAAGTAGAAGCTACCAATTAAACCATCTTGAAAATCCTTAAGAATACAGTTAATGAAGTTGGTCATGACTTGAATTTGTAGCTAAATCTTGCCTTATGGGCCTATTGCACCAGCATTTGCACACCAACAGGTGCCACCCCATTCCCCCTAGTCTATGGATCTGAAGCCATCTTACCCATTGATATCCATCTCCCATCCTTGATAATATCATTGTAAAACCTCATCATAGATGAAGAATACAAGGTCTATGGACTAAATGAGCTAGAGTTACTAGGTTATGTGTAGGATCATCATGGAAAAATAGGCCCTTAAGTGGCAATAAAAAGACATAAAATCAGACTTGGACAACTTGACATAAAAATTTGAATAAGGTATCTATATTATTTCAAAAAAAATTAAAAATAGAATCTATAGAAAATTGAATGTAGTTTCTAAACTACTAGACCTTTATTTTAAAAATAAAAATCTAAATGGTGAAAATTTGAAATTTCAATATAGTAGTATTTACATTTTAGGGTAAAATTAAGAAGTAGGTGTCTATCTGACTACCCTAACCACAATAAAATGATAATATTCTTTTATAATAATTTAGGTATAAGTAGAGGACTCATGTCCCAATGTGATGCATATTTTTTATAATTTTTTTCCAAGTAAATAGTTATTTATGAATTTTTTATTACAAATTTTAAAAAGTATAAAAACTTGTCTGTCTAACCACCTTAACTTGGTTAAAAATTCATGAAATTCATTATTTTTTTTTAATCCTATAGTATGCAAAGCATAGAATGTGACGCGTGTTTCAGATTAAAAAAATGTGATATCGTTTGAAAGTTATAGATTTTTTTCAATTAACCTATCAATCAGTACTTTATTCATAATTCTAATAGAAATTGAATAATAGTTATTTATTAAATTCAAAGTAAAGCATAATTTATAGTGGTGGAAAGCTGAGAATATCCTCTAAAAACCCTTTTCGTTTCATCAATTTTGGGTAAAAAAAGGGTCATTAGCCACATGGGCCATCATATGGCTTACACATCGCCACTTTTTGGCCCATCATGATCCTACACATACCCACTAGATAAATCTCATATATATTCCCTAAACCATCTATAGGTGTATCAGAACCGAATTAAGCAGAGTTATAACAAGAAGATCAGGAGGTAGAACTTCCAAGTCATAAAACTTGTGCTGAAGGAGAACCTGAAGAATGTGTTGAACTCATAAAGAAAAGGTAAATTTGAGCCCAAATGGTTGGGACCTTTCATCATCACAACAAGCTATAAATCAGGGGCATATCATTTATCAACACCAAAAGTTGAACCCCTGCAAGAGCCCATGAACAACTCCCATCTAAAAAAAATGATGCCTAAAATCTTTCAAGGTATAGAACCAAAAAATACAAAAAAACTAAAAAAATGTCTTGAAAAACTAGTCACCCAGATGAAAACCTTGTAAATAGGCATCTTAGTGACAACAAAAAAATACAAAAATACAAAAATAAAAATAAAAACAGAAAAAATATTGAAAATAGTGAAGAAAAAAAAATTGTCCTCTGGGTGATCCCACAAAGCTAGTTTACAATTTCTGAGAGGAACTGAATTTTTCTGAAATCACATATTTCTAAAAAATATAATGATTTAAGCCTTTAAAAGTTCCATTTTAACGATTCCAATTGAAGAGGGTTTGATCAAACCACCTTAGATCAAACCCCCTTGGATAGAACCTAGCTAGTTTTAAACCATACCTATAAATGAGTCTCGTTTACACCTATCAAAATGCTGATAAATAATCACTTTTGATTTACCTTTTGGGTGATCAAATGAATTCATTTAAAAATTATTTCAAATTATTATGGTAGTCCTCAAAATGAGCTATCCTATGAATATAATTTTAATATGTTTTGGTTTTATTATGTATGTGGTTTTTTAGTTTTATTAAACATAGGGTTTTCACGAAAAATCGAGTTCTTTGTTTGCACATGTGAAAAAATAGAAAAATTATCAAAATAATTTTTTAAAAAATATATTTGTACTTCGTATTGATTTCCTTGATCCATTAATATAAATAGAATTGAATTTTGATACATACAATTTTTTTAATGTTGTATATAGTCCACTTATGTCTGAATTGCAATTGGTTTGACTTCAAAACTCTATTAAGGAAAAAATATTCAATAAAAAACTATGAGACCAAATGAAAGTGCTAGATATTGTAGTTACAAATATAAATTTGAAAAAAATAGAATTTTATCCTTTAGAAAAGAAAACTTATGTTGTATATGGTGAGCGTCACTTTTCAAAAATGTTGTTTTCTGAAAAAAACCAGTTTTCGTGGGAGATGGAAAAAGAAGTGGAATCTTATTCCAAAAAAATTGAAAAAAATATTTTTAGAATCTAGAGAAAAAATTTGATGAGACTCTAGTTTACATTGTCTCCAAATTCTTCATGGTTTTGCCACTATAGGTGCCTGAATGTGAAGATTTAGTGAAAAATAATAATTTTAGTGTTCAGTTTGGCCAAAAATTTTAAACCACTATTGTGGGATCACCCCCTCTAGTGAAAACCACTTCGGTGGCACTTCACACAAATACCTTGGTGAAAACCTAGGTAATAGGTGCCAAGCATAAATAAAGAACTCTCCATCCACTAGGATCTTCACGACTCACTTATCCATTTCATTCCATCTATCCTTCCACCATTTGTTCACATCAATACCATATCTTGATCATGTGGTCATATCATTTTCCACCCTAGTAATACTTGGCATATTCTTAAGGTCATTTTTTCCTACCTGGATCAAAGTAGTATATCACATAACGCTGGGGGCATGTTCTTGTACCTGCATTGGATCAGATTCATGTCTATTCTTGTGATCTTCCTAAACATAAAAAATACAAAAAAAATCAGAAAATCATATCAAAACAAAAAACATGTCAAAAATTTGAAAAATAAAAAATAGAGTTGTCCAACCAAACTACATCATCTTTGAGCTTGAACATAGGAAATATTGATCTTTGATCATCCCTTGAGACATTTAGGTTTGTCCTTTAGGTATTTATTGTAATGGAAATCGGTTTTCCCATCTATCTCATCAATCAAGTATGTCGCCAATCGAACTACGTGGTCTCTTTGTATATAATGTAGGAAAGACTAATCTATCGATCAGATCATGAGACCCCTAGGATAGGTATTTAAGTTATTATCTTTTTCATAAATCTCGAAAATACCAAAAAAATTTGTAAAACATCTCAAAATTCCAAAAATAGCCTCAAAACTTTTTAAGAACACTAAAACATCCAAATATTTGAAAAACCCAAAATGGTGCATCTATCTCATCTCGCTCTCACCCAAAATAATCATCACTCACAATAAATCACCATATTCTTCACTCTTTTGCAATACAGTCAGAAGCAAGTCTAGTAGTTTCAAAAGTGAATGCCTAATCATCAAAGTCTTATGTTTAGGTCTGTAAGTTAGCAACTTGATCAACTCAGAGTATCAATAGCTTATCAACCAATCAATCTCATTATCACCTAATCACAACATTTCCTAGGATGCATGCTTCCCACAATGAACATCAACATCAAGCATCAGTATAGCTTAGTGTTGGATAGTGGTACAAAGAACATTAGCTTGTTTGTTTACTTTATCTTGGTTTGTTTGACTTATCTTATTTTGCACTCATTCCAAGGACCTCTCAATGATGTCTAAACATAAATATTTAGAGAGAAATTAATGGGGAAAAAATTGTTATCTTTTTATCTGTTGTGCTTGTTGGATATTCTTCTAAAATAACTTTGTCATGCATGCTTTGTTTTATTTGTATGGAGGATGTTTTACGTGTCTTGTTGACCACATAAGAAGGCTTTCCTTTTTATTTTTTGGTCTGAGATGTCTAGAATAACTCAGCTACATTCTTAATAAGGTTTTGTTTGTCAAGTATCAACAAGAGTACTCCTATCTAATTGTCGAGTCAAAGTCCTTAACACTAGGGTAAACGCCATCTTGATTCTTTATACCTTGATGCATCACACCTATGTGTGTTATCAAACATAAAAAAGGTTATTCTCTTTATCTCTCCCATCCTTGGATAAGCAATGCATCATCATCATTCATCATAAAGTCTTGATGACTAATAGACTTGTTAGAATTTTGCATCTTCTTGGATTCAAGGGTTGATCCCTGCCATTCTTCTGTCATCTTTCATGATAACATAGTATCATATAATTAATGCATCCATCCTGCATCTGCACTCTCATCCTACATAATCACGTCATATCATCATAGGACAACATCATCCATCTCACATGTTTTGCATCATCATTTAAGTTGTTTAGAATAATACAAATTTTTTTTTCTAAGAATCTTACAAACATCTCATTTTAATCATCATTTAAGTTGTTTAAAAGAATATAGATTTGTTTTTCTAAGCATCTTAATAACATCTCATCATCATTATCATATATATCTATTATTCTAACCATCCATACATCCATATTGAACCTTTTTGTCACAAGATTGAAACTCAAATTTAACTTCTTGCTTGATCTCTCGAGGTGGCAATGTACCAATGTACTTCTTTCCACTGGGGCATCTGAAAAATCATATTTTTTTTAATATCGATGTTGACAACATCATTATTTGAACCAATACAACAAGTAAATTGCTTCAAAGAGGGAAAAAATGTAGACATGCAAATCTGATATAATGCATTCCTTATATTTAAATCATATTCGCCCCTAAATTTAAATAAATAAATTTTAGTTGATTAATCTCCGAAATTGCCCCTTTAATTAAGTAAATCAATATTATTTAATTAACTTCTAAATTTCTTCATTTAAATTAAATAATGAAATTTATTTAATTGAAATCATTAACATCATCCACTTTGGCCAAATAAATTAAATCTTTATTTAGTTAAATCTAAGATCATTTTCCTCTCATTTGATTTAAACAAATCCAAAAATCTAAATCAACTGTCATATAACCTAACATCAGTTTAATTAATCAAATCCCTAATTCATGCTAAGCCTAATCCATGTCCCATCCTCTAGCTTTTCCCATTTACACAATAAATCATTTATTTTGATTTATTACAACTCAATTTTTATCACAAAGCATATTTCCAATGAATATGCCCTCATTAACTCCATTTTTTTGAATTTTTTGTCCAAACAAATTTCCCCCACAAAAATCTCAACCATATGCATCCAATGCATTTTTCAAATTTCAAACTTACCTAATTGCATTTATCTTTCACAAAGACCAACAATGTGCTCAAGCTTTCTCCTCTCATATTTTTACAAGTGGCATGAATCTATTGGTTGAGGATTAGTCTCACATATAAATTCAAGGCTTTTCTCCTTCATTTCCATCCACAATTTGGAGCAAAGTTACTCTATTCAAATTGAGAGCTAATTTTATCCACTTCATAGCATCTTCAAGGCATTTTATCAATGAGCTTGTCAAGGATTGGGAAAGGGCTCCTTTACATACGAAAGGTGCACCGATACAATATGGGATAGGTATAATTCATGTTATCATATTCCTTGATTATTGTGATTATTTGGTCGCATTTTGAGGAATTTTGAAATATCTCATAGGGATGATTGTTTTTCTTATTTTCTCAAAACATTAATGATTATACTAATGTTTGATTGTTGAACAGTGAAGCTAAGGGAAAAATTAGCATGTACAGCTTGTAAATCAACAAACAATCTTATAGTTTTTTACAAAGGTGTTGTGAAGTGTTGTAGCATATCTTCCCACTTTTGTAAGACCCTTCCAATACAATTCACCTAAATAACTCCTTTTTACCCCTTTCCAAACATTGTGCCAAAGTGTTGTAAAGTGTTGTAAGGTATTTTCACACTTTCCTAGGCTTGTCGTCACTAATTCAACCCTTTTTAATGATAAATTAGTCCCTTAGTGTACTTTTAGGCTAAAATTAAGTGTGTTTCAGGAGGAAATTCTAATATGCATCATTAATCACCATTTTATATCTAACCACCACTTGAATTTTCCCAAGTGGACTAGGTCACCACCTTGGGTGGCCTAATCCCTTTTGGCTTTAAATTCAAATATAAATATAAAACCTAATGGGAAGTTGCCTCCAAAACCCTAGTATCAGCCTATCATGTGAAATTTTTAGGAAATTAGAGCATATCTTGTATAAATAAAGGATTTGAACTTCATTTCCCCCCCCATAAGATCAATTTTCATCTTCACAAGCACTCTTGCACTCAAGCTTCCAAAGAAAGAAATCAAGCACAAAGGTATCTCAAGAAATTTCCATTGCAGTTTTTTCTTGTATGTTGCAGACTTCAACAAGTAAAGGTTTGGTGAGTGTTTACATTGTTCATCATTTAATCATCTTTCCTTTCATTGTTTCTCATTTGGGTTTAAGTTACCATCAAAGAGGTTTGACGTAGGCAAACCCCTATTCCCTAACCTCAACATCCTCTATCTTTGCATGTACTTTGAATGTTGTACTTGTATTTGGCAAGGTTCAAAGTGTTGGGAAAGGTACAATCATTCCATTCAAGTCAACTCAAGACACCAAACCCTACGAGGAGAAAAATGACAAGTTGCATGTCATTTTCTAGAGATTCGAACATGAGCCTCTACATAAAAGGAAAGTACAGGTGGGGACCCAAAAAATCAAACTGTCAGGCTGCCAAAATTACTAGGAGGACTAGGTGGTCATCATTGGTGACCTTGTCCCTATACTGGGCTTGAAAAAGGTTTTTTGTATTTTTGGTTATCCTTTTCCCCAAAACTTAGTCCAACAAAGTTTCCCAACAGAAAGACTAGGTCGCCCATTCTGGTGTAAGTGTCCTTTGCAGATTTTAGGAAGATTCCAGATTATTCTAGGGTTTCTCATCTATAACTCTCCATTTATAGGTGCACCATCTATGTATTTTCCAGTTTACTTTTTTTTTACATACATTTAGGTCATTTAGTTAGCTTGCATTTAATTCACATTTACTTTCATTTTCATTTCTTAGTTAAATTATTTTCATTTCATTTATAGCACTTAACCACAATTCAACACACACAACACAACCCTAATCAGCCCATCCTTCGTTTGAATAAAACTGCAAAAAATAACAATATCACCAAAGTGGAAATAGTTTCATTCCTACAACAAGTGCTCCTAGGTGAAAAAACATAGGGTCCTAGTAAAGGGAACCAAGTTTCCATTGTTAGAGTATCCATTTTTGGTGAACCTGACCATAGACCAATTGTTAAATTTTTGATTCCATATTTTCATCATAGGAAATAGCTTGCATTGCACTAAAAATTTGCATTGTTTGCATCTTAGGGTTTGTAGAAAAGTCCATTAGTGAAAGTTCATGCTAGATTGCACTTTTCATTTAACTTTTATTGGAAAAAGTATAAAAATAATTGCATTTTTATTTTGTACCTACAAAAAAGAACCACTACAAATCATAAACAACATTCAAAAAATTCAAAAAAATTCAAAAAACTCTATGTTAGGACTAAGTCGCCACACTGGGCGACCTAGTCCTCCTGCATATTTTGCATAGTTTTTTTTGTCACTTTCAACACATTATTCACATTTCTACTTTTTGCAATTGCATTTTTGTTCTTGTCACTAGATTTTTTAAATAGTTACTTTCCTGTCACTTGCATGTTTGTATTATGGCTATGTCTTTCAAAAAGCCAAGGATGTCCCTCAAATACTTAATGAATATTTCAAGTTTCACCTTCGTCATTGATCGTAATAACCTTGAATCTACTCCTGCTCAACCAACCCCGAATGCATGTCCTCCTATCGAAGTTGAAATCATTGGGGATGATGATGCTAACATGTATCGAATCCTCAATGAATTGCTTTAAAATCTTGAAGAAAATGCTTCTTTTTACTCATCTATGTACCAACCCACAATTCCTAACGTGTCCCCCATAGAGACATTTTCTTACCTAAGTTCACAACATAAGGCGAACCTAGTTAATCTATTCTAGTCACCACTCAACCATTTTACCATCATCAAGTCACTCACCCTCCAATTAATCTTCAAAAATGCTATGGAAAAGGGTTTACTATTCTAATAAAATAAGGTGGTGATATAACAAACGAACATGAAATATACAAGTTTTATGAACAACTATCACCTGGCGAACATACAACAAGAATAGGCTATCATGATCCACCTCATGAACGTAGGCCTCCTATAGAATTTTTTTTGGATTTTTTATGATGGCACAATGATCTTTGATTCCCCTCCTGATTTGGATGTTCTTTTTCCCAAAGAATTCTCACCATCTTCTAACCCTAACAAACCAGATAATCCTAAGATCATCTCAAACCATCCAACCCTATTCTCTTGTTTCAAAGTGCTTCTATTGACCATGGTTTCCAAGTTTTCTTCTTGACTTGAGAGCTTTCAATATTCCTGGCTCTAAAATTTGTGTCTCCTATTGAGGTGGATATAGGTTCTAAGAGTGCAATGCTTTTCCCATACTTTTTTACTCTTTTTCCTCCCCTGTAACTCCTATTGAGATGGAGGCCACTCCTATGCTGGTGGAGTTTGGATATGCTATAGTTTTTTGTTACTATGGTGAGGGTATTCTTGGTGATTTATCCTACAAAGGTGGAGAGAGAAGTGTTCAATGAGGGTTCTCTGATCTATTATTATTTTTGTTGTTTTGGCTCTAAAATTTTGTTCTATGTGCGATAGGTTTGTTGTAAGATGAATTTCCCAAGAATTTTTTACAAGCTCAACTTTGCTATAAATGTTAATCTTCTAGTGGATGGGGATTTGGCTCCCATTAATATTGCATGTATAGGTGTGAATTATGAGTTTTATTTTCCACCCTTTGGGTGGTTGTTGTTGAAGAATGTTCTATTCCAAATTTTTAGGTGGCCTATTGGCCTATTTTACTTGCGGTTGGTTTGGGTTTTAGGTCCCATTGTGGGTTTCAAATCCCTCTAAAACTTGTATGTAATGGGTTAATGTTCAGATAGTCTTGTTGGGGTGGTTTTTGTTCTTGGCTACTAAATTTTAGCTTGTTGTGCTTGGGTTGCTGCTATTTGCAACTCTATAGGTGGTCTTTAGGCTCCTTATGTTCGCTTGGAGCTTGTTCTATCTCATGTTTTTGGTTGTTTTCTAGCTATGAGAAATGTTTCCTCCTATTATATAGGGTTAGGGACCTTTAACCTTTCTTTCTTAATCAAAACATTAGTATTCAATTAAATTAGTTTTTTAGTTTAAATAAATCAAAAATATTACAAGTCATTATTTTCAAGAAAATATTATTAAGGTTAATTTTTATAATTTAAAAATATAAATTGAAACTAAAATAAATTATAATGAAACCTCTCTCTCTCTCTCTCTCTCTCTCTCTCTCTCTCTCTCTCTCTCTCTCTCTCTCTCTCTCTCTCTCTCTCTCTCTCTCTCTCTCTCTCTCTACCACTCTCTCTTTATATATCTCTAAACTTTTGTATTCTCTCTTTATTTTTCTCCCTCTCCCTCTCTATCTGGGTAGGAGCAAGAAGATGAGTCCACAAAACGTGGAAGTTTTTCCTTAGGAAAAAACATGAAATCGACCTTCAAAAAATCGGATCCCCATTTTCATAAATGGGATCACGATTTAAAAAAAATAGGATCTTGTTTAGGTTTGGGATTCCATTTGTAATAGGGTTCTAAATCGATGCATGTGAAACAAGATCTCGATTATTGAAAAACGGGATCCCGATTTGTAAAAAATGGGATCCTATTTTTTAATAATCGGGACCCTGTTTTAGAGATGGTATTTATTTTTCTTAAAAACAAAATTCATTTGATTCTGCAGCTGCATAGGATCCCATACTCTTCTGTGGAAAATGATAGTTGAATGAACTCCAAGTATACCACCTTCACATTTTTTATTGTTTTTCATTTTTTTTATTAAACTTATTTATCTTTTGTTTTAATTTTATTTCTTTGTAAATTAGAAATGAGTATTTATAGAATTAGATTAAAAAATACAATGAACCCTTGAAAAAATTAAATAGAAAGCAAAAAATCAACCTAAATTGAACTTAAAAACAAAAAAATTGCATTTGAAACCTAAATTGATTAATCAAATCAGAAAAAATTGTTGTTGAAAACCCTAATTGAACTTGGAAACAAAAAACAATTGCATTGAGGAAACCCTAAATTGAAATGAAATAAAAAAATTGCATTTGAATTTCAATCTAATTGTTTTTTGAAACCCTAAATTCAAATGAAAAAAAAAGATTTGAAAACCCTAGTTTCAAATCAAACAAAAAAATTGCATTAAAAACCTTATATTGAACTCAAACAAATTTTTTTTGCTAAAACCCTTAATTTAAATCAAAGAAATCATTTGCATTGTCAAACCCTGATATTGAGCTGATGAGTATTTGATAATGGAAAAAATATATTTAGATTTCTTAAATGTTTTAATTTTTATTTGCATTGTAGGAAGAATTTACAATTTGTTAAACTTTAATTTCAATGTTAAATTATAATTAGATTATAAAAGAATATGTTAAAGAAAAGTTACAATACATAAATTATCAATGTTTGTTTACAAATTTAGTTAGCAAATTTGTAAATCCAAGTGTACAATCCATTTTTAAATTGTCACTTAATTAGATAATATATGCATTCATTTATATTTTATAATTTGATCTATCTTATTCATGCCTTGTTTGCATTTGTTGTCTCTTGTATTTCGACAATCTTAACTCTCATTCTAGTCAATTAATCGTTGATTAGGCTTCTAGTTTCTAGTCTAAAATCTCAATTTTCACTAGTCACCTAGACACTAAAAGAATCTAAATATTTTTTTTTCTAAATTCTTTTCTAGGTTCTTTCAATTCCAAACAACCAAAAATAAAATATGATAATTCAACATTAAAACTAATTTTATTATACATTTTATTTCATAAAATTCATTTAAGTAGGAAATATTAATCAAAAATATGTTAAATAAAATATTCTTATATTGAAATTTAATAAAATATCAAGTTAAGATATACATCAAACTCAATATTAATAATACATAATTATGTGTTTCTATTACGTAAATAGTGATCAATCTATTTATAAAATAAAAAAACATTCATAAACTAGTCAGTCTATTACCATAAACTATAAACCGATGTCTTAAGGGGTCAGGTAGTATGACATTTCTTAAGGGGATCAAATAAGTTTTAAAATTTTGGTAAAGTTGCTCAAGGCAACCAAATTTAACAATTTAATATGATTACATGCAAGATTATAATATGAATGAGATTTCATGATCTTGGTTGATCAGCCAAAAAAGAGCTATCTCAATCAATTGTTCCACAAGAAAATGTTGTTCACTAACTAGCAAGTCCAATATTCTAAGGGCCAGGTCCAAACTTCACCCTAAGTTCCCTAGACCCTAAACCCTAAACACTAAAGCATTCATTTTATCCTAGGACTTTAAAATGAAATTTGGTTGCCTTAGGAAACTCCACCAAATTTCATTCCCTTAAGCCATGCCCTTTTGTCCTAGGACCTTACTACATAGATCCCTTTAAGCCATCCTATTACCATAAACCCTAAACCCTAAAGCCATCATTTTTTCCTAGGCGCCTATTGAAATTTGGTTTCCTTGGGTAAGTTCACTAAATTTTATTCACTTAAGCCATATGATTTTGTCCTAGGATCTAAGTAGTAATAGATCTTCTTAAGTCATCCTATCACCCTAAACCATAAACTGATGTCTTAAGGGGTCCTAATATGACATTTCTTTAGGGGGATCAAATAAGTTTTGAAAATTTAGTGAAGCTACCCAAGAAAACCAAATGTAATAATTTAATAAGATCACATGCAAAATTACAATACAAATGAGATTTCATGATCTAGGTTGGTTAATCAAAACAAGAGCTATCTCAATCAATTTTTCCACAAGAAAATGTTGTTCACTAACTTGCAAGTCCAATATTCTAAGGGCTAGGTCCAAACTTCACCCTAATTTCCCTTTAACTCTGAATCCTAAAATCTAAACCCTAAACACTAAAGAATCATTTTATCCTAGGACCCTAAAATGAAATTTGGTTGCCTTAGGCAACTCTGCCAAATTTCATTCCCTTAAGCCATGTCCTTTTTTTGTAGGACCTTACTACATAGATCCCCTTAATCCGTCCTATTACCATAAACCCTAAAGCCTATAGTCATCATTTTTTGCTAGGACCATAATGAAATTTGGTTGCCTTGGGCAACTTCACCAAATTTTATTCACTTGATCCATGTCATTTTTTCCTAGGACCTCACTAGACATAGATCCTCTTAAGCCATCCTATCTCCCTAAACCATAAATTGATGTCTTAAGGGGTCCTAATATGACATTTCTTAAGGGGGGTCAAATAAGCTCTCAAATTTTGGTGAAGTTTCCCAAGGAAACCAAATTTAACAATTTAATAAGCTTACATGCAAAATTATAATACGAATGAGATTTCATGATCTAGGTTGGTTAGTTGAAATAAGAGCTATCTCAATCAATTATTCCATAGGAAAATATTGTTCACTAACTTGCAAGTCAAATATTCTAAGAGCTAGGTCCAAACTTTACCCTAAGTTCCCTAAAATCTAAACCTTGAACTCTAAAATCTAAACCCTAAACACTAAAGCAATCATTTTATCGTAGGACCTTAAAATGAAATTTGGTTGCCTTAGGAAACTGCAATGAATTCCATTCCCTTAGGTCGTGTCCTTCTATCTTAGGACCTTGTTGGCACTCTCAAATTTTGCAAATTTGAGATGCCTATTTCAAAATTTTGCTTTTGCACTTTCAGAAGTGCAACTGAATGAATCAGTCCCGACTGACCCAGTTTGGAGAATTAGAACTTGAATCCTATTGATTGTCGTGAAAAACCCATTTTCAGACATACTCAGTAGATGTATGTGAGAGGCATGTCAAATTTTAGCTTCCGACGATGAGTTCTGACAGCGTTTCAAAAAGTGAAGCTGGAGGGTTTTTGCACTGTTCTGCTATTTGCAGATGTTCTGTTTGCGAAACAGCTTCCTGCTTGAGCTTGGCTTTTGCAACTAGTTCACTATCATGTCAGAATGAATATTGTTCCATATTCCCCATATCAACATGATCTTGGATGTCAATTTGCAGAACCTCATGATCTGATTTGCTATTTTTAGCAGATCGAAACCAAATGCAGATTGTTTTGTTTTACAGCTGTATTCCTAACAACCTTTCTGAGAGGCCAACTTTGACCATCAGTATCTTTTGATCGGTGATGTTTCAAATTAATTTTCTTTGCACACATGGTCAGGGTATCTTAATGTTCCACTGTGTCTGACGGCAGATCGCTAGGAGTTGATTTGCTGTTTTTTCAAATGGGCCGTTGGATCAGTTTTAATTGGTGCAGAACAATTATTGTTCCAGAAAAGTTTAATCGGGCAACTTCACTGATTAATATCCAGTTCCTCATGATCTATTTCTCCAAGCCATATTTTTCATTATACTTTTGGGTCAACTGACTATATGCTTGCAAGTTTTGATGTCTCTTGGAGGTCGTTTGACCAGTTTCCCAGATTGGTTCTTGAGCCAACTTGGCCTGTTTTACCCATTTTGCAAAGGTGTCAGAAAGCAGTTTTTGATGCAGACCCAGTTCATGTTTTCACTTAATGTATATTCAAAATGTAGTTTCAAATCATTTGAGGGTGAATTTTGTTTCAAAATGATTTATTTTTTAGCCGGACCCACATGAGGCCCGACATGCTTTGCCTAGTTATGAGGTTGTAATGTTGTAATGTTGCAATCCCTTCAGGTAGGTTACTTTAAACATGGTATCTACTTGAAGGTTCCATGTTTACCTCCATCATAATATTTCCATCGAATGGATGGTGATACTGTTCTAAAATAGAGATGTATCATAGAGGCAAAGAAATGATTCAGTGAGGGCCTATAAGGAGAAAGTGTCAACAAAGGTCAATGACAATGTTGTGCATTCAAAATGGTGCTTTTGGATATAGGTTTTAGGGAAAAGAATGGCAGATAAATATGTGATCAAGGATGTAAGTTTGGAATCATTTGCAAGTAACTTCAATTCTAATCAGGGAGAGAGATACTCTGACATGAGACATGGTTCAATATTACAATGACTTTCAAAAGGAATTGTGAGAAATAGTATGATTTGTGAGTGAACATCATCGGATGCAAAACACTTAGAGCTCTCAAATTGCTTGTTTCATTTTGATGTTATGGCAATATAATTGCAAGAAAAATAAAATTCAAAATCGATGGTAGCACACATTGGATGAAGGAGGTAATGTTGAGTGGAGGTTAACAAGAATGCAAATAAAGGGGATTTGGTGATTGCAGCTTTACATAGTGAAGGGCTCGAGCAATGGTGAAGATGAGGAGCTCAATGCAGGCTCACACCATGATGAGATCTTTGGAACAAGTTATATACACCCATCAAAGAATACGGGAGAAGACCAGAGTGGAAGGCCCATGCCCAAGCCACCAGGAGAAGACCCGCATCCTGATGAAGAGAGGAGGAGCTTGTGCAAAATAGAGGAGGCTCGTTGGTAGAGAAATGAAGACTGGCCTGTGCGGGTGAAGAAGCATATAGGAGACCAACAAGGGAAGCCCACAACCAACATAGAAGGAGACCCATGAGTAAGGAGGAGCCCGCACCCAGGAGGATGGGAGGTGTGGCCATGTAAGGGCACAACATGCTTAAAGTAAGCCAAGGAAGGCACGACTTGGTATGGCGAGCACAGGAAAGAGTGAGGAGATCATGCACAACACGCGCCCATGAGGAAAATCCAAACCACAGGTGCAACCCGTGCCGAGGAAGAAAAGAAGAATAGGGAAGAGACCACGCACGAGAGTTGCAAACACAAATAGGAGGATTTAGGGAATTCTTGCAGACCTCGCAAGAATGTTGATGATTTCATGGATATTCTTGCGAGGTGCATGAGAACGCAAGGGGGGCTCTTTAAATAAATTTTTTAATAAGGTTATATGTTTGGGATGTGAAATGGGGTGGGACCCAGTGCATTTTTTCCGGTGAATGGGTGGTGGGGGTAAAATTTCAAATATTTACTCCATAGTGCAACCGGGTGAATATTTAAATGACATTTCATTTAGAGGTAAAATGGTTCACCCAGGATGTAAAATGTAAAATATTTCAAATATGAAATATTTAAATGAGGCATGGGTAAAGTTTAATTTATCCCACCAAATAGTAAGAGATTTAAATATTTAAAGGCAATGCTTTTAAATACAATTGAATGTGGGTATTATATAAAGTGAATTGTATTCACTTTATAATGAAATATGTTTGATGGGAAGAAAAATATAAGTGCAGCAAGGAGGTAAAAGGTTGAAATAGAATTTGCATGGGAAGAGGTTTTTGAGCAGCTGGATGAAATAATGAAAATCTCCACATGGGCAGATTTTCTGTTGCTGGGCAATGATGAGTGCATGCTATTTTGAAAACAGATTGGAGTTTTTTGCAGGAAGAAGAGAAGATATTATTTTCAATTTGATCAACGGGAATGGAGTTTCCATGTGTCTGCAATAGATTCGAATTTAGGGCTTCTTCTATTCCTTTCATTCTCTATATCTACTTTTCTCTTCTCATTGTACAAGGTTCTGAGTTTTTGTATTGGGTTGGGTAGATACAGGTTTGTTAAGTCTAAGTTATTTTAAGTCTAGAAGCTGTAATTTCTGATTTTATAAGCAAATACAACCAGTTTGTGCAAATAAATCATGAAATGTGTTTACATTTTCATGAATATCTTCAATTTGTCTCCATACTTGTACAGTTAAATCATATGAATTCAGTAATAAAAATTATTTTGAGTTTATCATCTCAAATTTCATGAGATTGTGTTATTTATTTATGGGTCTATTTCAAAGAAATGGTTAAATACTTTGAGCAGATAATAGTGATTTCAAATGTGCAGATTGGATTTGATAAGGAGAAGTTGATTGATAATAGGAGTGGGATTGTTGGTGTAAGACAATAACAGTTGATGGAAAGCATCAATAATTTTAAATCCACTGGTTGAATGCCATTTGCTGATAAAGTTGTCTTATGTATTTGACTCCATGGCCCAGAATTGGCATTGATTTATCTTGTAGCTTAATGCATCTCAAAAACAAAATTTTAAATGTAAAATCATTCTTGTTCTTTTTGTTGTGATAGTTGTGTTTGTCATGTTCTCCTTACTAATTAGTGAAATTCATTCAATATTTTTTCAATATTGAGTGATATTTTAGGTTTCTAAGCAATTTTGTGAGAGCATAATCTATCAAGCAATATCATGTTGCTTGTGTGTCTAGATTGTTTGATATTGCTAAAGGGTTACCCCCCTAGGTCTTAAAGAGCATGAAGTGTAGGGGAAATGTGTATCCATTCCATTTCTTGTTGGTTGGCCACTAGGTTTTGTGGTTCTTTATAATGGAGGTTGGCTACCTCTTAGGGAATTGCAAATCCTAGCTGGGTTGTTAATTTAAACACCAATAGACCTTACTACATAGATCCCCTTAAGCCATTTTATCACAATAAACCCAAAACTCTACACTCTAAACCCTAAACCCTAAAGCCATCATTTGTTCTAGGCCTTTAATTAAATTTGGTTGCATTAGACAACTTCACCAAATTTTATTCACTCGATCCATGTCATTTTATCCTAGGACCTCACTAGACATAGATCCCCTTAAGCCATCCTATCACCCTAAACCATAAACTAATGTCTTAAGGGGTCCTAATATGACATTTCTTAAGGGGGGTCAAATAAGTTCTAAAAAATTGATGAAGTTTCCCAAGATAACCAAATTTAACAATTTAATAAGATTACATGCAAAATTATAATATGAATGAGATTTAATGATCTAGGTTGTTTGACTTAAAATTTTGGGTGATAGAATGGCTAAAGGGGATCTATCTCTAGTAAGGTCCTAGGACAGAAAGACATGGCTCAAGTGAATAAAATTTGGTGAAGTTACCTAGGACCTTTATGAAATTTGGTTGCTTTGAGAATCTTCACCAAATTTTATTCACTTAAGCCATGTCATATTGTACTACAACCTTAGTACATAGATCTCCTTAAGCCATCCTATTACCCTAAAACCTAAATCCTAAAATCTAAAGTGTAAACCCTAAACAAAATTCATAAATTGTTCTATATTAATTTAGTTAATTTTCTTTTTATTCAACTAACATCCCTCTGACATAAATGAGGCTTACACATTTTATCATTTGTATTCAATTAGTCCATTTATATTGAATGGTTTAAGGGTATTTCCTAAACATGTATCTTATATTTTGAAATTACAAATCTAATGCAGGCTCACTTATATCTTAGAGATCACATGGATCGATTGAATTTGGTGAGATTTATGAACTTATAATGATGAATTTATAATAGTATATATTAAATATGACTATCTACTAGATCATGATTTCTCCTAAACTAGAAAAATATTATATATATATATCTATATATATATATATATATTTATTTATTTATTTATATGTGTGTGTGAGTTAGACATAAAATGAGCATTTTGTGAATGTTTCAAGTATATTTTTTAGTATGTACATGTATTAAAATTTCATAGTTTGAGATCTTAATTTTTCAAATTTGTATGTATGTACATAGTTTAGTTGAATGATGTGTGCATGAAAATTATGCATCGTATTATTTATTTTAAATGTATGTACGCGTTAAATTTTGAATTCTATATGCACATGCCCAAGTTCAATCAATGTATAGATACTTGTAATTTTTTAAATTTGATGTATGCATGTAAATTATGCATTGTATTTTATATTTTAAATGTATATGTACATGCTAAATATTTAATTTGGTATGCACATGCTCAGATTCAATCAATGTATATGTACTTCTAATTTTGTAAGTTTGTAAGTTAATTATGTATAATTTAATGCAAGTGAACTTATATCTAATATCATGGATCAATTTAAAATTGATGATATCCTCAATCCACCACCTTGGACATCTCCCCCTCCCCCTCCCCCTCCACCCCAGCAACCTAATATCCCACCGCTAGCATTCGTTGCATTTGATGAGGCTTTCTTGCGAGCATGCATAAATGATCAAGTTGCATCCATTCAAAATCAAATCAATGTTATACAAAATCAAGCATTGATTCCTCCACACATGATATGTTTTGCATCTATGATGAAAAATGTTGTGGATTCCATGAGGACAATTTGTTTTTATCTAGATAGGCATTGATGAGAGAGAGAGCAGATGAGACAATTCTATGTAAACAGTCTCTCCTATAAAAAAAATTTAGCCCTTAAAATAACTAAATCCCACCTATCCCTTTACTTTCTCAACCCTATTACTCGGAAACCCATTCCTCCCAATAAATCTATAATATCCATGAGCTAGTGTATACACCCATAGATTAGTGCACATTTTTAGGATAGATGGTATATGGTTTTTGACAATCATTTTTAATTGCATACTTACATCTAATTTCAACTTTCTTTATATTTTTTATGTAGATTGATTCAAAAAAATTAGAGGTTGGTTCACGTGCACCAGAGCATCTAGACCCAAATATTATGGTAATTTAATTTTATGATGAATTATAAATTAAATTTTTCATTAAATCATTTTCATCGTCTTACATTTGATTTCATATTTCTCTTGTACAGAGTGTTTTAGGTCATCTGTGAAGTATGCACAGTGTGAAGAGGTCTCTTAATTGTGTAGATGATAGTATGACCTAACAATTATTTTATGGGTTATATTTGATTATTTTATGGACTAAATATTTGGTTTGTCATATACCATGTAGTACTTTATTTCATGGGTCGAGTACTTTGTTGGAATCTATTTCATGCACTTAATATATTGTAAATGA
Source organism: Sequoiadendron giganteum (assembly GCA_007115665.2). Taxonomy (NCBI): domain Eukaryota; kingdom Viridiplantae; phylum Streptophyta; class Pinopsida; order Cupressales; family Cupressaceae; genus Sequoiadendron; species Sequoiadendron giganteum. Next base: position 592,061,688 of record CM021107.1, on the reverse strand, counting down.
TGGAATTTATTATTGTTCAATTTTAATTTACACATGTACATTTATGCATTTATGCTTATAGTAAAGACATTAGTACATAGGAAATTAATGTGAAATTAAATATAAATATGAAATAAAACTTGACATTAATATGATATTTGTATATTTGTACTTTACAAATTTAGTGATCCATGTACATGATATACATGATATGTACATTCAATAATTAGTCATTTAATCAAGCATGTTTATGTTCATGGACATCTAGCTGAAGAATAAGTCCATAATGATAGGCTAGTAGATATTTCTCACTTGGTACTAATTATTTATCCCTTCTTTCTATTATGAATAGTTCTCTAGATTTATTATAACAATTAAATGATCAAATGAAACACCTAAACATATGTTTAAAAATATTCCATAATAGAAGTTTATCTAAGTGAACATTTGCTATGGAAATTTATAAGTTCAATGCATTTTTATTAAAAAACTCCCCAAATAGATAAATTTAGATAAATTATTGAAAGCATATTCCAAAATAAATCTATATGGGTTCATGGTTTAGGGAACTCATCTCCTACGGTTTAGGTTCTATGGTTTATGGTTTAGTGTTTGTAGGGTTCATGAGATTCTTAGAATAAAAAATCTATATGCATTAATGGTTTAGGGATCATCTCCTAGGCTTTAGGTCCTATGTTTTATGGTTTAGAGTTTCTAGGGTTTTTAGTGTTCATCTCCTAGGCTTTAATAATTCCTATGGTTTAGAGCTCATCGCATAGGATTTCTAGGGTTTTCTAGGTTTCATCTTCTAAGATTTAATAAATCCTATGGTTTAGAGCTCATCTTGTAGGCTTTAGGTCCTATGGTTTATGGTTTAGGGTTTTTATAAACTAAACACAAATACCAATGAAAATACAACAAGTTTTTCCAAAAACATTGTTCTATATGTATACAGCATATTTCCTAGTTCTTTTAAAACATTAAATCAAAGAACTTAATTATCCAAAAATAGGATAAAGTTTTGAAATTAAATCAATGAGTTTAGCCAAAAAAATTGTTCTATATGTATACTAATTTATAATCTGTCAAAACAAATAATAGCGAACAACACTAATTAATAGGTTATCTTAAGGGGATGTCTTAAGGGGTATGTACATGTATTTATAATTTATGAAAAATATTTAATTGTGTAAGTATGTATGTACATATATCTCATCTCAAAATAATTATTACAAAATTTGGATATGCCATATCAAGAATATCTGAAACTTGTTAATTGAAATGTAGTAGGTCTTCACAGCACCTGATATCAAAAAGTTACAAAAAAATCATATAAATTAAATCATCAAAACATACATATTTTAAATTATATAAAACTATTTATATGTACACAAATCAAGCACCTACATTTAAAAGTATTCCACACATGTGTGTAGGTTTAATGCAGGCATTCTCTCCTTTTTGTTTCAAAGCATGATTTATCAATGCAATGATGGCTTAAGGATACAAAAAGTGATAATAAATAAATTTTAACTATTAATGTACAAGAAATATCAATTTATAATTAAAAAATGTATTTAAATATAATATAACTAATAATTACCTATTTTTACCAAGTATTCCATGTTGTCTAGGTTGAATCTACATGGACTAGATCCTTTTTGTGATTATGACTTAAGGATCTATAAAAGAACAATTTAAATCAATTTCAAATAATAACACACTTGAAAAATATTTAAACATGTATTTAATATATTTAAAAGGACAATATAAAACTAAAACTATATTTACCTGTATTTATTTATTCCATTGTAGCATCCATTGGAAAACATGAAAACCATAATCCAATAAGTTCTCAAAATTTTCTTTAGGGGATCATAGGCTTATTCTTAAAAACTTCTTAAGGGGACAAAAAATTTGTTATCAAAGTTTTCTTAAGGGGATGTCTTAAGGGGATCACCATACCTATTGGATAATGATAGCCATCATCATCTTCTCAAGGTTTTATTAACTTATGTTTAGTCTCCACACAAAAATCCAGCCAATATTTTGTTTCCTCTTTACTCCCCTTAGGTGCAACAACAACATACACATGTCCTGCAAACAAAATTTGATTTAATAACCTGTGCATATCCATATAAATAATTTAGTATTACTAAATAACTTAACAAAGTGAAATAAAATTAAATAATTTTAATTAAATTACCTTCTTGTACAAGGTCTAGAACATGGTCATAGTCTTCAGATGCAAACACTTGATCAGTTTCTTTAATAGTTCTTTCATATTAATCTTGTGCTTGTGTAGGTGTTAACAATCTTTGCTCCCACTGTTCAACCCATTATGTATTTTCATATGTTCCCCAATCTCTTGAGATACAAAAATGACAAAAAAATGCAAGATCCCTTATCCAGATAGTCCATGTGCTTGTTATCGAACTCCAAAATGAATGTCATTTAGTAGATCCGTTGATTGTCTCACAGCCAATTCTAGGTATGATGTTCTATTCTTCAGCAAACCAAAAGAATCGATGAACTATAGAGTACTTACTCAAAGTAGGTGCAGATAATCTTGTATTCCACCAATCCACAATGTCATGTTCATCTTTCAATTTTATTGCATCCTAAAATTTTAATTGTTCTTTAGCAAGAAATCTTTTGACACACACACCAGCTCCATCATCCTCTCCTTTACCATGTCGAGCTTAAAAAAAACTCAATATATGTTGGAAATTAAGCTCCTTGTGAACCCTACTAAACCAATAGAACATTCGAGCATTCTTGAACTACCCCATAATTAACTGACCAAATGAGGTGTTTTGTCATCTGGATTCCTCTTTCTCTTAAATTTATATAAAATATATTGAAACAATATTGAAAAAACTCTGATGAGTAACCGATTGTCACTCAAATAAAAGTTATACTCCCTCAAAAAAATTCTATCATCCTTTGTGCTAGCATCTACATGTCTATAAACAATATGGACAAACATAGCTACTTGCATTTAATTATTATACTATGATTAAATTTCCTTTTGTGGAGCTAGAGTATAATTTTCCACAAAATCAACCACTGAAAGTATTCTACCAATTGGAAATGTTTTTATTCATGTGTGAAATTGACCATCAAGCCATCGAGCATGTTGACAATGCATGGAATATTTTTGTATAATATTATTCCGAAATTCTAATATGAATGCATGTACAGTAACCTTTTCTATAACTAAATCACAACCCTTTCCAAATTTTCCATCTTTTAGAGAATAATTAACATTTTAAAATCTTTTAACATCAACTAATTTTTTTCCAAAATAATTATCAACACTTTCATGCATGCAAAATCTAAAGAATGAAATATTTTGACAACTTTTGCATTGTTTAGAAATACAAGAACTTGAATAAAATAATTTTTCATTAGATCTTTCACAAAATAAACTTGATATAAACTCCCTTACTCTTTCAGGTGGCATATTGATACCACATTCATGTATAATCATGTTAGTATGCAAATTACAATTTATATATCAAAAAACATCATAAACATAACGAAATTGAATATGTATTTTATAAAAATAAGATATTCGTTCTTTATTCATTTTTACATACCATGGTTTACTTTTTTCAAAAGACCTTTGTCTTATTTTAATATTACCAGGTGACACTAAATCACCACAATTTTTTTTATACAATTCAGTTTGTGTTCTATCTAATAGGTGTTTCGGATGAGGATCACGAATTTTGGACACCACCCTTAATTTTAAAATATCTCTAGCATTAGATGATACCATAGTATTATCATGCCAATATTTTTCAATCAAAGATCTAATTTCAACATTCAATTTCATATCAGACCTCGAGATTCAACCATTGAAACTATAACATTGGTTGATAGAATCATTTTCTATACTTTCTCTTTGTTTTGTCACTCTTAGCAATGTTTTAGGATGTATTATTAAAACTTCACTAATATAGCTTACCATTCTTTTATTCAAAGTTTATTTATTAACTATAGTAGTTGTTATAGCTCTTCTTGTTGCATTCTTATCTTTAGACCTACTATTTTTTCCAATAGACTAAATGGAACTAGCAATAATAGACATAAAATTTTTTACTGATTGATCCTTTCTTTTTTGTTAAAAAAAATCCTAAATTTTTTATTATTTTTCTCATTTTTTGCTTTCTCGTTAATTGTATCATTAGTTGACTTTGAACTGAAATTTTTTTTCGATAAAAAATTTGATTGTATAATATATTAGCATGTGTTCTTATTTGTCTCTCGTAAATTTTACCAAGAATATTATCCAAAAAATCACTTTGAATTTAAAAAATTATATATTCAAAACTATTTTCATTTTCATTTTCATTTTCATTCTCATCTTTATTTTCATTTTCATTTTCATTTTCATCTTAATCTTCATTTCCATTTTCATTTTCATTTTCGACAACAAAACAATTTTCATTTTCATTTTCATTCACGGAATTTCATTTACATTTTCAACAACAAAACGGTTTTCATTTTTTATTTTCTATAGAAGTATTATCATTTTCATTTTCATCAAGAGTATTTTCATTTTCATTTTCATTTTCAACAAAATTTTGACTCAAATCTTTAACTCTATGAATATTATCAATCTCAATATTGTAATATCCAACCTCTTTTAAATCTCTAATAAACACCATTTCCATGAGGCTCAAAGGTGGATTTGAAGACGTACCTATACTTGTGCCTATTGAAAAATTCTATGTAGCATTGGAAGGGATATTTGAAGAAATACCAGGAGTAATTTGTATATTCATATTATTTTCCACATTCACTTCTTGCAAGTTTGTATCCTCTACATCCATGGTCTCCTCAATGTTTTATCTTCAATAGTGGTGGAATTGGATGCTTCACCATAATTCATTGATCAAATTATCAATATTCTTTCTCTTTTTCTTTGTTTCTCCTTATCTCTCTTTGCTTGAATTTCTTCAGGGGTCAATACCTTCCCATTTTTCCTCTTGTTCTGACATTATGATCCCATGATTGAATTTTTTTGAAGTACACACAAATGAATGTCAAAAACTCTAGAGTATTTCTTCAACTTGTTCCCGCTTCAAACAAGTAGTAATTGTTTGAACAAAATTTTGCTTCCTCCTTCAAATAAGTAGCAATTGAAAAAAATTCCTCTTCCTCTTTCAAACAAGTAACAATTGAACAAGAATCCTCTTCCTCCTTCAAACAAGTATCAATTAAACAAAATTCCTCTTCATCCTTCAAAAAAGTAGGAATTTCTCAAAAAAATTAAAACCTAGCTGAATCAAACAAAATTTTAGAAACCCTTTTGAAACACTTATAGAAATTCAACAAAACTACTCTTCCTTCTTCAAACAAGTAGCTTAATTAAACAAAAAAATCATCCTTCTTTGAAAGCAAATAGAAATTCAAAAATATTATCTTCATCCTTTCAAAACAAATAGAAATTCAAAAAAAAAAAAAAATCCTTCTTGAAACAAATAGAAATTCAACAAAATTATTTTCTCACAGCATCCCAATGATGCTCCTTTCAAACTTGAAAAAAAACCCGACTTTGGGCATATGCCTGAAGGATTTTTTTGTAGATTTTTTCGTCAAAATTAAAACCCATCATAGATTTGAAAATGTACATTCCAAAAAGAAAAAACTTTAAGAACCACCCCCCCCTCACTAAGGTGTAAAATCTTGGTGAATCTTGTATTATTCTCGACAAAAATAGTAATTTTATTGGCAAATTTTTTTGTTTTCTAGGGAAAAAAAAATCCCAATTGGAAAATATTTTATAATTGCTATAAGTATATGGAAAATCATGGCGAATTGCAATTTTTTTAAATGAATAAAATATTTTTCATTGGATTAAAACCTTTTTCAAACCCTTTTTTTTTTTTGGTTGGTGAATTAACCCTATTTTGAAAATAGAAAATAAAAAATGTTTGTGAATAAAACCTTTTTTCAAAGCAAAAAAAATATTTTCATTAGTAAATTAAACATAATCTCAAACTAGTAAAAAATTTCAGTGGCGAAATAAATATATATGCTAATAAAAATTAGTGTGGTTGGCGATAATATCAAATTCAGAGACATATTTTCCGTACATTCAAATTCCTTCATGAAGAGTCTAGAATGCGAACATATGACAAAATATTTATTATTTATGAAGCCAGATGTTAGTTCAAATGAATATAATCTATGACCATTTGATGAAATTTTGATGGATGATTGTAGTTGCATTTCAAAAGTTAATCTTTGAAGCACTAGGCTTGTGAATTGAAACCTTTGAAAGAACACTAGAAACGTTAGATTTACAAAAATCAATGGTTGATATTTTATTTCTTATTAAATCATTTAGTTATAACAACTAAAATAATGTTATGGAATATGATTCAAACCTTCGAAGGAACTATACCAAGGTGTGAAATATTAAGGAACTAGTGTTACTAAATCATTGATAAAAATTGGTGCTAAATATTAAGGAAATTCTAAAGGAGTCTCTTAAGAAAATGTTTTTTATTATAGTTAAATAGTTTCTATATGGGTTCACACCCTATATTAATCAAAAAGATTTTGTACATTCAATTTCTAGAAAACATTAAAAACCCAAATATTTAATAGATTGACATGGACACTTATAGAGTATTGACTACAAACATTTAACAAACCAATGACCACCATAAACCAAAATGACCTTCTACAGACACCAGGTTATGCATTGTTGCATCCAACCTGGCTGGTCTTCTTGGCTTTGATAGCATTCATAATCACAAGACAATCACCACTGTAGGAACTATGGGCAGGATGATTTGCTCGTTTCTCCTAGCTCTTCGTGTCATTCGCTACCCATTCTTCACTAGTGCCTAGATCCCAATCCTCCTCATCTGATGACCACATTTCCACGTTGAGATCTTCAACCACCACAAATGCCTTCACCCAACCCTTTGAAAAGTCTTTGAGAATGGCAACCACACGAATAAGAAATTAAATACACCTGTCAATCTCCCCCCACTAGTTTTTGAGAGTTGCATGGTCTAATGAGCACACTAGGGGAAATTTTGGTACCGAGCATTCATTCCCATGAGCCTTGTAGTAGTGCAACAATAGAGGAGTCACTAAATTTTTATCGATGTTGTCCAGTGCCTCATTGATATTTTCATACATAGAGTGTTGAAAAATGATTTGGCATAGCTTCTTCCCTGAGTTTTCAAGACACCCATGTACACGAGCATTGCCAAAAACATGATGGATATTTTTGAATTCCCCCTGAGCTTGTGGGTATCCAACATAAATTATAGGCCCAAAACACCCTTCATCGTGTGGAGCACCAATGGGTGCTTGGACACCATTATCCCTTTCACTCATTTGTCAGTTAATTCACCACAAAAATGATTTAGCTGCTTTGTGGAATTCATAAACAAAGGATTCTCCATTTCCCCTTGGTGTTTCTTGAGAGCGCTAAACTAATTTGAGAAAAATGAGCACAACAACCCCTATTTGTAGCAAACTCTCTTGTAGCCTTATGGAGACTGTACCAAGATTCAAGTGGTGAATTTTTTTTTAAAAGAGGGACCGCCTAGGAAGAACATTTCACACAAAGGATGTATAGGCCAAACAAGGCTTAATTATCAACCTTATAAAATAATTTATAATAGTGGGAAGGATATTCAATATTTGTAGCCAGATTTCACTGAAAATTAATCTAACCATGACCGTTCGATGAATTTTCGATGGATGGTTGTAGTTACATTTTGGAAGTAAATCTCTGAAGCACTAGACTTGTGAATTGAAACGTCTAGAATAACACTAGAACCATTAGATGCGTACATGCGGCAAGATCAAGGCTCATTTCTCATCACACATTCTATCTTTTGTATGCCTCGATGTTGTACATTTCATTTAACTGAAATTCTCAAACTTTTTGAAGAAAGTGTGGTTTTCATACTACTAGTGCTGGCAGTAGTGATGATTAATGCCATATGTGATATGAACATCCAAAGAAATTTCTTAGAAAACTAATAGCTTTAATGAAAAAATATTGGTAATGATTTCATATCGTTTGAGTGGCAGTGGTGATTTTGACAGATTGCCAACTTGAGTTATAGTTTGTGTGTAGCTAGACATGAATCAAATTAAATATTTTATTTATATAGGAATCACGATTATCAAATACCCAGGCTTGTAGTGGCACTTGTGTTTGGTGGCCCATAAATAGGGATAATGAATAGTGGATAGTGTCATAAGGGTCTTCATTTTCTAGGGTTAATAAGGATTCAGGAAGAAGATGATGTGGTATTATTGGGGATACTATAAATTCTCTTTCCTATAGTTATGTAGTTATAGATTAATTAGTAAAAGATGAATTTATTTCAAGTTCAAAATGGGTGGAATTGGAAAGAAGTTTATTTGGTTAACCTGACTTCTCAGATAGGTTTTGAACCAGGATGAGGAGCTCTGATAGAGATAAGTGCTATACTAGCGAATGGAAGTTGCGTGCAAAATATGGGTGCAGATTTTTTGCTCCTCTTGTATCTTCACAACTTTATGTTCCCCAATACGGTTCACCTAGCAAGCCCCATGCATTTATTTTGAAGCATACATTTGTATTAAATATTTTACATGAACCTAGTTCACAAAGGGGATAAGTACATTTTGTATCTTCACGGCTCTGATTTCCCCAAAATTATTTGAACTTCCATTCCCCCAACATGGTTGGAAAATCCACCAAAAAAATATTGGAATCATGCATTTATTTTGAGAGCAAAATTTGTACTACATTGTTACCAATAGAAGCTTGGAATCATACATTTATTTTTAGAGTTACATTTGTAGTAAGTTGTTAGTAGAAAAATCTTGGAAATTGGAGCTTTTCTTCTCTACAACTACTCATCTTTAAAAAGATATGTAATAATGTGACATAAAAATTCAATTGCAATAAAATAAATGGTTGTGTTGTGTTATTCTTCGTTATTAATTTACACTTATAGTAAAGAGTTGTTTTTTGAGTTTGGAACTTCAATGTCTATTAATATATTCAAATCGATTTTTTTCCTTTGAGAAATTAAGTAATATACTTTATGAAATATGCACTTGATAATTCATGGTGATGGGTATGTGCAGGATCATCATGGAAAAAATAGGCCCTTAAGTGGCGATTAAAATTCAGAAAATCAAAGTTAGACAACTTGACATAAAAATTTGAATAATTTATCTATATTATTTCAAAAATATTTAAGAATAGAATCTATAGAACATTGAATGTAGTTTCTAAACTACTAGGTTTATTTAAAAAATGAAAAATATCTATTTTGTGAAAAAAATTTATTTCAATGGAGTAGTACTTAAATTTTAGGGAAAAAATATGAAGTAGGTGTCTATCTCACCACCCTAACCACAATAAAATAATAATATTTTAGATATAAGTAGAGGACTCATGTCTCGATGTGATGCATATTTTCTTGTAATTTTTTTCCAAGAAAATAATTAATTATGATTTTTTTATTAGAACTTCTATAAAATATAAAAACTCTTATGTCTGATCACCTTAACTTGGTCCATGTTGATGGTGTTTTTATGCACTTCTCAACATAGGTAATGCGTAGGTGCACTACCTCTCTTGAAATACAATCTTCCATAATCAAATTGTAGAGCACTACCCCAAGGTCTCTCGGATGTCAGGTCATGATGATGCTTGGAATATATCAGTTGTTTGATGTGATTTGGTGGAATCACAAGGTGGTCTTATGTGATTTACAACTGTAGGAGAATTGGGTTAATGAATGAAGTTCTTTCAAAATAGGAAATTACTGCACTTTGCTACAGGCTCAAACAGTAGCCTTAGACTCCATTGTTTTGTCAGATTTGGCTTTACAATGTGCAATGAACCTTAGCAAGGGTTGTTTCTAAGAAAAAAAGGAAAAGAGGCAGGGAAGCAGGAAGGTTCCTGGATCTGCAACTACCAATGAACAATGATCATAGAGGTTCTTTCTATGGACAGTTTCCTTAAATAGGATTTCACTTAATCAAAATTCTCACAATGTCATGAATTCTATGCTATCTTCTAAGGACTATAGATATTTATCATTCATTCACCATATAAATGTGAGCAAAGACAAAGTTTAGAGAGGAACTATGAAATTATAGTCCAAGCTAACTTTGCACAGTCACTTACCAACAACAAATGATCAAAATTATGGACAAGGATAGCATACATGCAACAGAAAGCTTCATAACAAAAGACAACATAATAAATCCACTAAAGCTAACTAGAGGAAACTAGAACAACAAATTAACTAGAAGCAAATTTTTAACTAAGGGGAGGAGAATCATGCAACATGGGAAGAAATCAAGAAATGCACCAAGTCAATGTATTTCCATTAAATTTTCTATAGCATGCCTTTACAACAACTCAACTCGCTTCAAATGAAAGGAGGAGAACCATATTTATAGTTCTTAAAAAGAAAAATAAGTGGCCAAGATTCGATTCTATTGTGTGGCCAGGATTCACTTTACATTGTTTCACCTAGCCCCTAAATATATTACATTTATAAAACATTTCTTGTCTTTTCCATATTTTGTCATCTAGTGGCAATATTGTAGCAATTTCATCGTTTTGTTGTTTACCCTTTGTTGCAGCTACTCTTTGAGGAATTCTTCATCGATGAAAGGGTTTCCTTCATGCTTCTTCAAAGATGCATACTCCTTGAGGCTCAAGATCATTGGTTGAAGCTTGTCCACCTCCATAATATCCAATCATAGCACCTAGTAGCTCCATTCTTGGGATTTATTAACAAGCTTCTTCCAGTCGCCATCATATTTGGAAGCGTTGCTACTGAAAAGCTCAGACTGGATGAAATATCAAGTAGCAAAACTCATGAAATCCATGGTGAATTCAACTGACATCCCATCTTCCATTTTCTTTAAGAAGTGTGGCTTTATGCTCTCTAGATTAATTTCAATTGCGGGCAGCTCCTACCCTATCATTAGCTTGAAGTACCAAGCACAATCCTCTTTCGCCTCCTTGACCCATTCGATATCTGGAACTACATGTTCTTGAATCTGCTCTAGCTTTCACTTTCAATGGTCAAAATCTCATTTCCATACATCTAATAACTAGTGGTCATCATCTTTGAGGGCAAGGTCCTTCTCCCAAACCTCACTTTGGAACGCGAGTATGGGCTCAATTTTTGGGTAGGCTACTTTGTACTTTCTTGGGAACCCCTCAAATACTTTCCTCATACCCTCAAGAGGTTTTTGCACTTCCAAGAACTTGTTTTCAGTCTAGATCACCAAGTTGATGCCCATGTTTCCCATGTCTAAGACTTGTCAGAACTATTTTTCAGTAGTCTTATCTAAATTCCTTCTCTTTTATAGTTTATTGATATGTTCTTGAGACAAAAACTGAGGCGTGACCGATGATGTGGTGGGCTGCTCATCTGGGGATGACCACTACTGAATATAGGTCATCAGATCAGCCACTTACACTTTGAGTTCCTCCTTCAAAACCTTATCCTGTTGGATAAGGTGCACAACCTTGATGGCTGATTCCTAGAGGTGGTCTGCCCTTCTGATCCCTTGTGGCAATTCCCAAATCAATGGTGAAGATGTTATAGGTTATTCCCTATTCTCCAACAATCAGTGTCACTATCTCTACTACCCTAGATTTGGAGGCATCCATGGCTAGCTTTGATCTGATCCTCATCCTTTTCTCTTTCTTTATGCTTATTTGTGCTCTGGCCAGTATGGCTTCTAGCATTGCATTAGGATCTTTTATGATGGGAATCTTTTGCTTCAATTGCTTCTCCAGCCAACAGGGTATTTAGGGCCCTCCCGTGGGTGATTCACACTATTCTTGTTGTCCTCCTCCTCAAGTTCAATGGCTCTAATAAAAAGATCCCTCTTCTAAACACTCACATCTTCCTTCTCCTCATCAGAGTCTTGTTTGATTGTTACATGCTTAGTGGGAGACTTAGTGTGCAATTTCTCGTCTAAGCGATCCTACCTTTTAGCACCCTTCTCTTCTTCAGTTTGGTTGTGTTCATGTTCCCCGGGCTTATCCTCTTGCTCACTTTCATGGAGGGATGCTTCCTTATCATGTTCTCGGATTTGGTTGTGCCTTTCAGTTGGAGACTTGCTGCCTTCAGTCTCCTGAGCAGTAACTTCTTCATCAACTATAAGCTGATCTTCAACTTCCTTATCCTCAATCTCCTTAAGTTGCATGCTCCACTCAGCTTCAAGCTTGGGATCATTTGTTTCCTAGAATAACTCAATATCAAGCTCCTCACTGACCTCACTAGAAGATTCGTAGGCCACCTCATCGATATCTCGGCGTTTGAACAACAGGTGCTCATTCTATTCAAATTCTTCATCTTTAAGCCTCTATGCAGCCTCTAGTTGTCATCGCTCGAGCTCATCGGATATCTACATTGTGGCCTCCAATCCTGGTGGTTTGGTAGGGGGAGGGAGAGTTGGAGTGTTGGCCATGTCTTGAGCTATTGCAGCTTGCACCATTTGAATAGTAAGCATCCCTGGAAACTTAGATGGCATGTTTTGCATGTATTTTACAAAGGATTCTGGGAGGCTAAGGGTAGGCATCATAGTAGTAGAAACAAAGGGAAGGGAAGGAGACATAGAGGAAGAAGAGACTGGCAAGGTCCTGACAGAGGATGAATCCACTGGTATGACTTGCATGATTGGAGAGGTGGAAGTAAGGTGGACAAAAATGTCCACAATAGGCAAGGAGGAAGTGGAAACTGCAAGAGAAGTATGTGACACAATTGCAATCACATCATAAATTGTAGCAGATGGAGACCTTGGTGGGTCAGACCCTTCCCCTTTGATCCCATGGAGAAGACTTTTGGGTATCACAGACATCTCCATGCCCCTGGTTTTTTTTCTTTTTTTCTTTGGTGGCTCACCCTTTGATGCCTTTCGAGCATAAACCTTTGGTTTGGGAAACTGCTCACTAGCTTCTTTTCTCTTTCTAGTTTTAATTGATAATAGGGTTTTGGATGTTTCCCCTATTTTAGCGGCAACCACCCCACTATCAAAGCCACTCAGTTCACTTTCTAGTCCCTTCACTAGCTCATTAGATCCCAATTTCTAACGAAACATTCTGACAAAAGCCATATAATCAGATGTATCATCGGGCACTTGTGCAAATTTTCTTTTTTTTTTTATTTTTATCCCCGAAATTCGTCGAAATTTTGACGTTTTGTTTCATCTATGTTTCGATGAATATATTTTGTCGAAATTGCAACGAACCTACAAAGTTTAATTGTGGTGGGAATAAATTGAAATGAGCTCGACTATTTATTGTGATAGTGTTTTGCTTGATAGTTTTCTTGGGGAAAATCAGAAGAAACTCAAGAATATATCACCAGGTTGAGGGTAGTCATTGTATTTTTCAAGAATTCATTTGTGAAGTCAGATTTGTACTTCTAGGTTTGAAAATCATATTTTAAAGCAACATCTCATCAGATTTCATTTTTAGTCTTCTGCAATTTTAGAATTTCATTTCCAAATTTTAGACCTGGCTTCACAAATTCTTTATAAGGGAATTTTTTATAATTGATGGAAAATTCTTGATGGATTTGGACAAATATTATATTTGCAAGGTTTCAATTTTAACCCTAATAATCAATTTGCAATAGATTTGGAAGCCATAGCTAGATAATATCGAAGGTGTTGGTTGTTCTTTACTCTAACCAATCTTATCTTCTAGACACATAGCATATAAAATCTCAGATAATACTGCCTTACAATACCATCAATATATATTCTAATGCAATACTACTTATCAAATCCTTATATGAACATAGTCACCTATAACCTCACTCAAGCATTTTAATTAATTCCTTGAATTAAAGCCAAAATGAGAATTACACACACCATAATAGTGAGATGAATAGAATAACCCTTGATCATATTATTCAAGATAATAATATATTCATGCAATGGAGATACACGACCTTGAAATGAGTAATTTTCATTCAGATGCTAGTACTGTCTTGAAAATTAAGTACCTTTGAAACTAAAACCTACAACAGGATGACAACAAACCTAAGAATAGTATTTTCACTATAATATCAGGCTCTTTACAAATTCGCTCTACAAATTCAGTTAGAATTGACCTAAAGATATCTAACTTGCTAACTCGTATTTCAGGTCCTAAAATCCTTCTTATAGGGAAAATGAAGGAGCAACAGGCATCAAACCAAAAATACACCTATCACTGGTCACTTGGACTGCCTTATGACATTTCAAAAATTGGTTACAGTAGCTGAGTCTCTGGAGAATCTTCATGTTCATCCCATTCACTGGAGAATAACTGGTGCATTTTCCAAACTTTGAAATCTTGCACCAAAATTGCCACCAAGACAGCCAAAATTTTTTATAACCATAACCATTGAGTTGTTAACTTCCAGTTGTAGACTCTGTCCTATTCTTGTTCAGTTAAGTACTTTTCTACCCATCCTTGATATTCCTCATCCGTCGACCAATTAAAATTTACCACCTCATTTACCTTGGCACTATAAGGTGTATACTTTACTTCTACTTGATTCGCCTCCCTTTCAAAAGATTCAAAAAATGTGCTAGTGTTAATGATTTTATCCATACTTCTCATCAGCATGTCATAATCTAAGTCATCACAAATTAGTTTGATTTGTGCATTGATGATTTCATCTACCCTATCCTACCATTGCTGCAGTAATCTAACATTTCCTTGGGCATCTACAATATTTGGTAAAGATGTGTCACTCCAATCATCAAAACTCTTTACCAACTCTTTAATCCTCCTGCTGAAATCATCAGGTAAGGCCTGGAAACCTTGCAGTGACTTCACAAAGTCTTGAGTAGGCCTTAATTATTGAGACCTATTAGCTGCATTTTGAGAATTTCATTTCCATATTTTTTTGTGCAAGTTCAATATTCCCATTTTAGGAGTCTAACAGTTGGAAATCATAGTAAAATCATAATTTAATAATTTTTGGAATTAGCATTTGAAAGTTTTTTTTGGGGTCATTAACTTCAGACTATCTTCTCTTTTGCAGGGGTGGTTGCATGCCAAATTTTTTTTTGTGTAAAATATCATAATTATTATATTTTGCTACCTGTGTATGAGTAAAAATTATTGGACTGTGAGTTTGATATTTTTTGAAGATCTAAATATTCAAGCTTGGTAAAGAAAAATCATGTCAGATAATATTAGTCCAGAACAAAATGAAGAGACAGTTGCTAGATTGCGGGCTATATTGAAAAGAAAGGGTGATGGGAAATTTTATTGTAATTGCAATAATTGCAAGGGCTGAAAGATGAGAAGAATTTCAATCAAAACAGTTGAGAAACATTGTAGGTAGCATGGTCACATTGAAGGGGGGCATGATTATTGTCCATTGGTAAGTTGTTCATTATATGTGTTTATATTGATTGAATTTGTAAATATTTATATTGTTTTAACATTTGATATATATATAAAAAATCACTTGATCATGATCATGGTTTATTTCTGTTTGTCATTATTATAAAGGTGGGGCACCCTAGGGCACATGATATGAATTATCACAGCTCGAAGAATGTAGTTTTGCAAGAGAAGGAACATGGAGCTGTGAATATCGAAGATGATCGTGCGCTAGAAAACACAATTGAAGATGATGGTACAAATACATTGATCCATGACACATGTAGTGGCACATCTAATGATGTTGATTGAGATGACTTTTATGATGTTCATGATTTACCTATACTTGAGAAGGCATACGAGCCCCTTTATGAAGGCTCCCAAAAAACTCTTCCCTCTATTGTATTGTTGTTGGTGAACTTGAAGGTTATGAATGGTTTATCCAACATAGCAATCTCACGAATGTTAAGGTATGTCATATATGTCATCTTTTTTCATCTATTTTAATTGTTGTTAGTTCATCGCTAGTAAATAAAGGATGAAGTATGTACCATTAATATTCTTTATATTAAAAAAATATTTTTTGTTGTAGATTGATTGGTGAATTTTTTTTACCACCATCAAATATTTTACCTCACTCATACCGAGATTTATTTGGCATTATGAAAGATATTGGAATGGAGTATCAAGCAATAGATGCATGTCCCAATGATCATATTATATATCATAAACAACATGAATTTGCAATAGAATGCCTAGAATGTCATATCAGTAGATATCGAACAGATCAACTAACAAAAAAGGTGTCTCGCAAGGTTCTTCATTATATTCCCATTATTCCACGTATGCAACAATTATTTAAGTGTGAAAGATTAGTGCAATTTATGGATTACCATGCACGTAATAGAAGTGGAGATGAGATTCTTCAAATTCCTATAGATGGTTCTGCATTTAGGGACATGGAGGAAAAATGGCTACACTTTAAAGAAGAACCTCGTAATCTCAGGCTTTCATTGGCAATGGATAGTGTCAATCCATTTGGAGAGATGAGATCTATTTACTCGGTGTGGCCTATTTTTGTTATCAACAATAATATTCCTCCATGGATGTCAATAAAGAGAGAGCACATAATGTTGGCAATGATTGTTCCAGGTATTTGTTTACATCAATTTTCTTTAACGTAGTAGCATCTCATTTGTCTTATTTGTTGCATAATGAATTATATATTTTTTCATTTAATAGTCATGTACATGAATTTATATATATTGCAGTAAAATGGTAATAATAATTATGTAATGTTTATGTTCATTCAACTAGGTAAGTACCAAGTTAAAAATATGAATGTATATATTGAGCCTCTTATCGACGAGTTACTAAAGTTATGGAAGTCGTCACTATGTATGACGTATCTAGACCAATAGGACAAAGACAATTTCAATTCCATGCAATACTTGTATGGACAATTCATGATGCCCCAGGGCTAACACATTTTTCTGGTATGTTATAACATTCGACTGCATGACTTTAACGATATTTAATTTTATGAAGTAGATATCATGCATGTTTTTTAAGTAATTTTTTTAATTATATATAATTATAAAATTTGACATATTTAATCCAATTATATATGATTTGCAGGTCTTCAAACAAAGGGAAAATTTGCATGTCCAATTTGTGGTCCAAAGATGAAATCTCGTCGTTCAACAAGTTTAGGAAAGCAGGTGTTTGATGAGTATAGGCACTTCCTCCACAGAAATCATAAGTATCGAACTACTGAAAAACATCTTTTCAATGGGAAAGAAGAGACTACATCAAAACCATGAAGAATGACACCTCACCTATGGAAGTTGGAATATAATAGAATTAATCATCAAGGTTATACATCGGATCAAATTGTTTATCTATCATTTATGATATGTTTTGAATTTATATTTTTATATTGTGTTGTGTTTACTCATGCTGTAATTGACAATGATTGTCATTGTTAATTTGTTTAACTTATATGCTTCATGAAGGTCATCAAGGCATTAATGGTCGGCTTCCACAGGGACTGAAAAGTTATCCCAGACAATTTAGTAGGTTGCCCTACTATGAGCAGCTACAAATTGTGCATTTGTTTGATACAATGCATATCGGAAAGAATATGACAAAAATGTTATGGAAAATATTGGATGGAAGGCATGACAAAGAAAAAATTGTCAAAATTTGTAGTGACATTCAGGAAGCCAGTCATGCAATGAAAAATGTCATTCAATTAAATAGCGATGGAGACCAAATTAATATAAGTGCCCTTCCTTGGTTATTAATGGAGCAGCAAAGAAATGCTATAAAACAAGTCATATGAAAAATTCGATTTCCCACAGGATTTGTTGTGAACATAAACAATATCATAACAAAGAAAGGTGAATTTGGGTCAGGGATGAAAATGCATGATTGGCATACCTTCATTAAGGTAATTATTCTGGTATATTATATATATATTTGTATACTGCATGTACTTTTCAGTGTATTATGTTTACTACTTTTGGAAAAATATTAATGAAAAGATCATTTTATAATTGTTGCAGTACGTTCTACCTCTATCTCTCCCAGACAACTTTGACAACAATGTCAAGCAAGTTATATATGATCTTGGAAAATACATGAGGTAAGTAGCGATATTTGTTCAATTCGTTGTATATTTTTGTTAAATCTCATTAATATATTTGTGCCTTGAATCACTTGTAGATGGCTGTCATCTAAAGCAATCCATAAAGAAGATATAAATTATTGGAAGAGAAAAATTCCTCATCTAATGTGTGAAATGCAAAAGTGTCTACCTTCGACATTTTTCAATGCACAAGAACACTACCTCATACACCAAGTTGAGGAGATTGAATTGTGTGGACCTGTACACACAAGGTCAATGTGGATGGTTGAGAGGCACTTGAAATTTTTGAAGGCTTTGGTTAGACAAAGAGCACATCCCAAGGGTTCTATGGTGGAGGGATACATGGTATACCAAACTATGGTGTACATTACTGAATATCTTCCTAAGTTGCAACAAAGATCCATGTAGATCGTATTTGGGATCCCAACTCCATTAAAAAATTCAAAGGGGAGTACCTGATGGGGAAAGGTAGATTGAGGAAAGTGATAGGTAATTATAAGATGGTCATGGAGATTAATTATAGTACATTTTACATTTGGTTTTTATGTATATTGTACTTATTTAATTATTAATCTTTCAATATTCATCAATTATAAATTAAGGTTGTATACCGTGGTAATTAACTAATTATACGTCATTTGTGAATTTCAATTTTTTTTGATACAATTGGTTGAGAGTGGGATGCACTACATTTGTACGTCACAAACAATCTTGATTGGATGATAGTATGGATTCAACGATGTGAGCAACCTGGTTGCGCATTAACATGGGAAGGTGTGGCTTCATTGGTTAAAGAAGCTCATCGTAATGGAGACTCCAATGTTACACCAAGGGAAATTGATTTAGCATATGGTTTAAGAGATAAACAAGTATGTATATATATATATTAATCACCCATATTATTTAATTATTTTCAATTATATTGATGTATATATATGTTGAGATTTTTTTTTCTTTCCATACATTCGGTCAAGAATAAATATGTTTATCAACTAATGATATTCCAATAAGTTTTGCATGTTTGACATATTGCAGGTGAAACACCACAAGGCTATGTGGTGCAATGGTAATAAATTTCGAATCAAAAAGTTGGATGACATGAAGAAAACTTGTGATTTTGGGATAACTGTAGTCTTCAAGGTGACTAATGTTTCATCTAGAAGCGACATACATCCATAAGTCTCAGAAAATCAATACTATGGGATTTTGGATGATATACTTGAGAGTGACTTTAAGTCCTTCAAATTAGTTTTGTTTGTTGTCCTATGGTACAGGCTACGATTGAATGAAAATGATCTCAAGAGAACTTTTATTGAACATGATAATGAATTTTACCATGGTTAATACAAGGTATTTTGAGCGAGCTGGAAATGAGCCCTATGTTCTTCCAATCCAATGTGAGCAGGTATTTTACTCAGAGGTTCTAGGTAAATGGGGTTAGTCATATGTTGTTAGACATGATCCAAGAGGTGGAGTTAATACTATAATGGCTAAGAATGCCTTCGATGTATGGGGAGTAGCCTTTGGAGCGATGTTTTCTTTCTTCCTTATCAACTAATGATGATCTTTGTCTTATGCTCTCGTCTCGCATACTACAATTGTAACTGAATCAGGAGTTAGCGGTCCAATTACAAATGGATATGTGTACTCTCTGACCTGAAGCTTGTTGGATCCATTGTTTTATAAAAGGGAATTCTGGGCCGAGAGAGTGGTCAGTTGAAATATCCAAGATATGAGAAATAAGAGTCTAGTAATATAGAGAGTATGAATTGTAAGTCCAAGTTTTAAAATCTTTTGAGTCAAATTGGAGAAATTTGTTAATCATGGGGTTTTTGAGCATGTTTTTATCAAACTCATGAATATTTGGAGTTTATTTTGTCTCCTATTGTGTTATGTTACATGGATTATTAATGAAATATCGCTCAAAGATGATTTTCATCGATTTTCATTTGTTCTTTACTGTGAATTATGTTTAACTATAGCTTTGGTTCAAAGGATCTATTAAATGCTTCAGTTAACCAGTAAATTCATGCAATATAACAAATAGGATTCATAAAGGAGTAATAAAATCAGGTATGGATATATAGGTTCTAATGCAATTCATAATAGATCATAAGTGTTCAAAATGAAATTTACCCTGTAGTTCAGTTTTCTCTTTTATCTCCTTGCACTGGGATATGGCATTGGAATTCTGTTTACATTTTATTCTCGTATGTTTTGTGTTATGGCATCAGGATATTTTATGCAAAAATTTCCTATCAATTTACTTAATGTGAAGTTTGTGATTCTCTGTTAAATGGACATGAGTCTTTTTTAAGGAATAGCCAATTTCTTGAAGGATTTGATCCTTTAACATTAATTGGGGATCTATCTATTGCATACCCATGTGCAAATTAAATGAATTGTTTAAATTTTGTATGTTAAGAGCACATGTTAGGGAATACCCTCCTGGATTTTACATAGTATGAAGTGTAGGAGAATTATCCTTATTGCTATTCTCGTAAAGTTGGCCATATTATTCCTAGTCTTTTATTATTGAATGTGGGTTGCAGTAAAAAAATGCCAATAGGTTCAATTGACAACATGATCTATTGAGTAATTACAAAGAATTCATAATTTGAAATTCAAGATTTTGACAACATGATCTATTGACAAGTAGGAAGTATTTTTCACATTGTGTCAAATTTTGATATTTTTATTAGGATTCAATTATGTAGTTTTACAATTCAAACTCATTGACCCATGTTTCATGAGTAGTGTTTCACAAGAACCCATCTCTCATGATAATGAATGGTCCACATAGTACTCATTGCGTCTAAATGATTCTCAAAGCGATGAAGCACTAGGCCTTCCGAGGAGGTCACCCATCCCAATATTACATGATCCATGATTTTATTAATAATTGATCTTTTTGGATTCTGACAAACTTGACACACAAATGACAATTTGACAATGAAATTAATGTATCACAATTAAGTTTCAAATTGAGTAACACAATAGAAACTAAAAAAATTGAGAGATCATTATGACGGTAGTGATGCAACTTTTCTAATTAGAGTGTATTCCATGAGATTACAATTCTTTGAGATATTTTGTCAAATAGTTCACAAGATTTGTCTATCCTCCCACATTTTACATAGATTTGAAAATGGAGTGTACAACCACAACATTTGAGAAAATTCATCTTCATATTATCCTTTGATGGATGTCTATACCTTGTTCCAAATCTCGCATATTAAGGAAATCGACAAGGATTTTGGTGAAGGTTGTGAAATTTGTCTATGCATCTACCAATTGCATTTAATTGAAAGTTTCTAAAACCTTTTACAAAAATCCATTATGCATATTCTACAATCATTATAGTCGACAATTTCACATTTATTTGTTTTGCATCTACTAGTTGTATTTGCTTGAATTTTCCTACCGAATTTTCAATGTAGATCCATTTTTTGTATATCTTAATTACAATCTGTTGGTGGTTTTTCCCACATAGGATTTGCAATTCTGTAAGAGGTAGCCGACCTCCATTATAAAGAACTACAAAGGCTAGTGGCCAACTAACAAGAGTTAGTCAAATACTGACATCTCCTACACTTTTGTCTCTATGAAACCAAGGTGGGTAGACCCATGTGTGTTCATAAGAATGTTTCAGGATTGGTAAGAACACTTCTTCTTAGAGATGCAGTCCCCACTAACACTAACAAACAGTCATTACCCTGGTTGTGCCAAAACCAGAGAATAATAATAGATATCCCAAAGCAAGGAGACTGAAAATTATCATAAGATCTATATCCCAAAAAGAGATAGCAGTTGATATTTGTTAAAATGTTCGGGTATTGAATCATTGTGCTTAGAGTCACAGTCCTATACCTGAAAGGAATTTACCAATACTATCCAGTGCCTCATCCATTGGGTGGGAGTCATATAAAATGTAATTCAAATGAAATTGAACTTATCACCATAGTGTTTTGCTACCATGATATTTTTCAGTATATTAAAACAATACTCCTTAGTGAATCTTGAGAATATAACCATAAACATGCAATTTGTGTTCAAGCATTTGATTAACTCATTAAGTCAAAGCAAGAGAAAAAATTACACTTTCAACTACACCATTGAAATTGAATGAACAAACCCTTGATAAATCCATTCATAATCCATGGCCCATACACAGGAGAGCAAAATATCTTAATTTTTTTAGATTTCTTTCAATATCAGTAATTACAAAAGCATAGTATACTTATTTCATACTATTCCCAACCTAGCATGATTTCCTACATAATACCTTCAAAATCCTGGATTACCACTAACTGTACCTATTCTAAGCCTTCAGACCCAAAAAAAGCAACAACCCTTAACAATGAGTCGTCAAATCTCCTTTATAGGACAGGAGAGCAACAAAGCAATAGGCTACATTGTTCATTCCAAAATTTAATTTCATTTAGAATGAAATTGAAATTGACATTCCTCATCATTAGAAAAAAACATAATCAGTTTGAGGAATCAAAACAGTTATACCATTGTAACCAGCTGGAGCTAAAGACAAAAGATCATGGTAGGCACGTGTAAATCCACATCAACACACCACCCAAAAGTAACACACCCAGCAAGTGCAACTACTTGCAAGACACACCGCCTGGGTAGAGGCAACCGCTCCTAGTCCTCGCTTTAGGAAGAAGCGAGACCAACTTCCTTTTATCCGCTTTAACACATGATCTGGTAGCATGGCACAATGCCATCACCGTTATTGGGGTATCTGGGAGGGGCTCTTCATTGACCCCCAATAGCTCGGTCATGGATGCCAAGTAACGTTGGTAGTCCATGTCAGTTTTGTACCCACCACTGTTAGAACGATAAGACAACACCAGTGGGGACTTGGAGCTCCCCGTCCCTTTAAAATTAGCATCATGGACAACCTCAGGCTTGCTAAGGATAGGTTGTACCCCATCAAGCTGCAAATTTCTCACCTCGAGTTTGGTCCTTCTGCGCACAACCGAATGGTCCATTGCAAATAATACCTCACAAAATACAGGAGAGACTTGACCACCTGCAAACAAGACAACTCAAAATGTGATGATAATACTAGATAACACAATGAGCATTTATAGAGTTCATTGGTGTGAGAATATTAATTGCTCAAATGGAACACGAGCATTCGAGCATGTTAGTTGCTGATGTAGCCACCACAAATTATTACTGGCTTGCGAAGGCATGGTGTACAACCCATCATTGCATTTATCAAGAGAACAATGTTTGCACGTAGGAAATTTAGGTGAGGATCCACTGAAAAAATTTGTGTCATTAATGAGAACAACTTGCAGAGAGCAAGAAATCCCAATGTGGATGAACAAGAACCCAAGAAAAATTGAACCGTTAATGTGGATTGAACACGGAAAGTCGAATGACTCAGATTGAGTCAACAATTGTTTGAAAATCCATATCAGCACCCTGGGAGAACCGTGCCCAATCACAACCCAAGAAAACAAGAGGTTGCAACTAGATAGTGGGTCCCACCTAGCTCTATCATTTCAAGAACCAGGCCATGTGTTGCCTCTTCAGAGACCTCACAATACCCTCAGGGGCCTTTAATGTAATCGTGCGTGATCCGCGAGGAAGGATTATTATTGATCTCACTCGTTAATACCACACGAGTAGTAAATTTTAAGTCCCACCACAATCCTTGTATGGTCCACATGATTTTTTTATCCTTTGTTGAAAAAACTATTACAATATATTTCATATTTATGTACTTATTTTCCATACATGTTTATAAAAGTTTGAAATTATTAATAATATTAATTTTGGCAAGACATTAAAAGATTGTTGATTGTAAAAAATATGCATCCTAATTTGAAAATACAAACAATGGAAGCAATAACTATAACACATAAATTTTTATGTAGTATCCAATTCAAAGAATCATGTTACCCTCTACCTTGAATTTTTTAGTATAAAAAGCTAAGGAAATGCTATAAATAAGATAATAAGTTGACTATTAGCATATGCCAATTTTTATAGAGATGTAGAATGTTGGATGTTGTGGTTGTGCTGCTCATGATATGTGGTTGTCATTGATGTCAACACTATTAGTATTAATGTCTTAAAGGATGTATATGTCGAGGATATTGAGAAAATTATAATAAATATGTTGCAGATAGTCTATGAAGTTGTGAAGATCAGAGTGGTGAAAATTTTTGTATGTTGGTATTCTGAAGTCATGTATTAAAGGGTTAGTTGTTGAGCCTATCTTGTATATCCTCTAGAAGTTTCAAAGGTGTGCATCAATATTGGAGCGAGTTATGAGTTTTTGTGTTCCTACAGTTATTTTGTTGCTATAGTTGGTGTTACTAAAAGAAGAGAATGTAATTCTTGTGAATTGAATTTTTGTGTATGCTCTTGAGATGTTCATTGGAATTTCTTGATCTCATACTCTATTATTGTGGTACATCCACGTTGATTAATGTGCTCGTGATCAAATATTTTTCCTTTCCATTTTTGAGTTTTCATGTTCTTGGTTGACATGATGGTGGCAGCGTGTTGTAGATCCTTGTGGATTAATTTTTGAATGCTTGGCATGTTTGAGGATGTTACTTTAGGTCTTCATTATGTTGTGTCGATTTAGGTTGGTGCACATTGAGATTTATTCATGAATTGGGCCGAGAGTTTGTATTCATCTATTATTTATTTTTGGTTAACAGAGTTGTTAATGTAAATTCATGAAGTGGATATATAAGAGCGATTATTTTATTCATTTAGAGATAATGTATGTGAAGTGTATGTGAGATATGTGTGAATAAAGATTAGATCATTCGAATGCAGAGTAGAGTGTGAAGAAGATTACGCAAAGTATGAAGTAGTATTTATGTGCCTAACTGAAACTGTCATTAGGCTTTTGTAGAAGCCAATTTCTCAGTTCAACCTCATCAGATGGATTTAATTTGATTACCTTATGTAAGGCAGTGACCCTTCCCTTTGAGCAATGAGCTCTAGGTAGTGTTCCTGAATGCATGTGCATTCCTTATTCATTTCTTTTATACTTTTAACAGGGTATAAATTGTGGATTAACCTCCACCGTGGTTTTTCCCCTAACAGGGTTTGTACACAAAATCTTGGTGTTATGTGTGTTTTTGATGTGTTGTTGATTCATGCTTTCACTGTTAATTGTCAAATATGAGATTAAACATTAATAAGGTTAAATAAGTTACAATTTTGTAACAACTAATTCAACCCCCCTCTTAGTTGTCTATCCTTGTTTTTCAACATAGATATCTTCCATTTCAAAACACACAAAACAATATTCAGTAGATAATCAACCATATTTCATTTGTATAGTGATTAAATACTTGTCCCTATATGAAACAAGTAGACTATATAAAGAAAACTAACAAAGCCACAACTACCCCTATTTTGTAGTTTTGTGTGCATTCCTTCCTCTCCCTAATCTTCTCTTATTATTTTGAAGAGACCAAGTGATGTAGCTAAACTATGGTTCATTCTATGCGCATGTAATTTTGATCTTCATATAAAAAATTTAAAAAATATTAATCTACTCTTGTCAAAACAGAAACAACACTCATTTTTAGTATAAGAGTCAACCAATCATAAGGAAAACATAATATGAAAATAGGGTTAGGCTTAGATTTATATTTTTGCTTATGGTTGGGATTAGATATGAAAATAGGGTTAGGGTTTAGGATTACAATTAGGGATTATAGTACTAGGGTTATATTTAGAATTAATTTTTAGGGTTATTGTTATGATTAAGGGTTGTTTTTATATTTGGCTTAGAGTTGGGGTTAGGATTAGGGCCAGGGATAGGGCTAGGGTTAGGTTTACGGATAGGTTTAGGGTTATTAGAGTGAATGCAACTAATTAATAAAAGAAAAAATATCTAGGGTTAGGTAATTAGGGTTAGGGTTGGGGTTAGAGTTTTGGTTGTGGTTAGGGTTATAAAGATACGATAAAGGTGAGGGTTAGGGTCAAGGTTAAGGTTTTGATAAAAAGGGTTAGGTTATGATTAGGGTTAGGGCTAGGTTTAATATTTGGATTATAGTTTAGGGTGTAGCATTTGTCTTTAGTTTAGGGTTACAATTAGGGTTAAGGTTAGTGTTAGGGTTAGATTAGAATTAGGATCATGGTTTAGGGTTTAGGGTTAGAGTTATGTTTATGTTTAGGGTTGTGATAAAAAGGATTTGGGTTATGGTTAAGATTATGGTTTTGAGAAATAGTGTTAGGGTTAAAGTTATGGTCAGGGTTACATTAATGAGAAAATGATGGTTTAGTTTCCAAGTAAGGGTTAGGATTAGGTTTATTGTCAAGGCTAGGGTTAAGGTTGGGGTATGATTCAATCTTATGATTAGGGTTAGGGTTATGGTTAGATTAGGGATATGATGTTAGGTTTCAAGAAAAGGTCTAAATTTAAGATTAAGCCATAGTTGGCTATAATGAACATGAGAAAAAATTGATCTAATTTCCTTTTGTGGGAAAATAATCAACTACAACTTAAACTTAAATTTAGAGATTACCCTAAACTCTAACCATAACCATAAACCTAATCCCAACCTAACCCTAAAGAAAACACATAACCTAAGCCAACCCTAATTGTAGTGTTTGAGGCTAGGCTCAAACACTATATAACCTAAACTTATATAACCTAACACATAGCCTAGCACTAGAAAATAATTCTTCTCCCAAAAAATCTCCTCTAGTTCTATTCACGCCTACTGGAGTTGCAACATTCAACATTGGTGCTTCAACCATTCATTGAAAGCGAAGAATTCCAATAAGAGATTTCAATGAACTAGAAGGGACAAGACATACAACTTTCCAAGAAGAAATATCACATGTCAGATACATATTGATAGATGAAATGAGTTTCTTTGGGGAGAGGTTGCTTGAAAACATAGATTCCTGGATCAAAATTGCTAACTTTGATAACTTCATGGTACAATATCTTTTATTCAATTCTATTATAGTTCGTTCTTTACAAATTCATACTTATCAATTTAATTAAATATTTTATATTCAGGAATATCTACATGATTACATAGTTTTGAAGTCGAGTTACCCAGGGTAGCATGGGCATAGCAGCATGGAGCATAAGGAAGTGCCAAGTCATGCCAAGTCATGGCGAGTTAAGGTAGGTTGCAAGGGTAAGGAAACTCTACAAGGTGAGTTGGACTCATCAAGATGTTAGCCAGGCTAGGAAGAGTCTACAAATCAAGGGTCGAAGGTCCCTATGCATGGGTTATTACTAGTGATGAGAAGTTAGAAATGGGAGAGATAGCCTAGAGTACATTGTCATCCTACCAATGTCTAGTATTTGGACTAATAACTTATATAGGGAGGTATGGTTGTTCAAAGAAAGGAGCACCATAGGGATGCAACCGAGTTGCACCGAGAGTCCATAGCCGAACACCAAGGTGTTCTAGTACTCTTCCTTCTAGGAGTGAGAAGAAGTAGCTCCCACCTCGAGTCCCATAGTGACTTAGGTTTTCATTATAGTCTTAGGAGTGAGGAAGTCTCATTTTTCCCTAGCTATGAAGTGATGGGTTTTGTGGTGAACCCAACGTACCAAACCCTGTGAATGCAATAACAGGGCTGACATGGGTTATTTCCCAAACATGTCATCGAGGGAGGTAGATGTTGGAATGATCTTTTAATGACCGTCAATCATCCATCAGTTGATCCTGACCGTTCCCTGAAATCCTAACTGCTATGAATGAACATGATTGCCAATGGTGAATATACTTATCTTTGATGTGGTTAATGAAGCCTTTACATAGTCTATTAGATTCCAAATTTAATTCTTAAAGGTCTACTTCAGATTCCAAGTGAAAATCTAAGCTAACCTAGGCATCAATATTCATATTTGTAAACTATTTTGTTACACATGGATAAATTATTTCTAAGACATCTTAAGAAAATACAACATATTTAGCAATAAATAGTGAGGTGTCTTATTAAACTATGCCAAATCCTCACTTTATCACAATAATTTCAAAGGATAAATTGACTTGGTTATTTTTTATATATAAATTGGGAAACCAAGGTCCCAACCCTATTACATAGCAAGCTCGGAGGATATGAAAAGAAAACAAAAAAATAACTAACTATAAATAATTAATAGAAGAACAAAGAAAAATAGCACATAAATAACTAACAAACAACAAGAAAAAACTACAAGTTGCAGCATGTCTTTTGGGGAGTCACATATCCCCAATCTTCAAAAAGGAAAGAAAAAATATCATCCTTAGGGTATTTCTTTCTATCCTTTTTTAATAAAAGACTATCAAGATTACCCTTCAACCTTCTTTTCTAGAACTCCCACACAACATTCTGGAGTAGAAGCATAGAAGTAACCTATGGATCACCTTATTACTAAAATTAAGCACATTATTGACTCTTTCCTCCAAATTTTCTAGAATTTGCTCCAAATAATTAATAGAATTGGTGTTATGGCCACAATGAGAACATAAATGCACAAGATCAAACTTATTTTCCACCTAAATTCCTTTACCCTTGACATCATCCATGGCCACCATATAATTTCTAAGGAGTAAATTCAATCATGCCCTATGTTAGAAGACTTAGTGTCATAAAGAGCATTCATTTCTGAAAAAGGTTGACAACAAAAATCATTGGAAAGAGAAACATCTTTGTCTTACATGAAGTCTTGAGAGTGACTGAACTCTTTGTTCCCACTATCGATACAGTCATTGTCCTTGTGATCAACAAAGCCTTTGTTGTTAATTAGAAACAAATAACTCTACATTGGGTGTAGTGCTAGGGGTAGTAGAAATTATGGCCACCAACCTATTAGATCTTCTTACAAGGTTCCCCTTAAAAGGTTTTCCTATAGCAATCTTATTATTAACAGTAGCAACAATAAGAACCTTAGTTGTTGTTGCCCACAAGTGAGGAGTAAAATTTAGGGTTTTTACTCTTAGTCTTGGAGATCTCAACATCACTAGGAATTTCCACATGGATATGAGAGGCAAATTTCAATAAAGAACCAATGGAAAAAATATTAGGGCAACCTAAGTCATCATAATCAGCCACAACTTTACCAAGCTCAAGATTTCCCTCCACCACTTTACTAGGCACATCATCAAATGTAATTTTTTGCTTGACAAGGAATGAGGAATGTTTTATAGATTTTCTCTTACCCTTAGGAGGAGAGGGATCATGAAAATCACTAAGATTCCCACCTTTATCTTTGATAAGAATAGGGGTAGGGAATAGATTAGACTTTGAAATAAGAGAGCTAATAGAATTTTAAGAGAACATAGCAAGGTGGACTTATGGAGTCTAAAAATTAACCCCTCATGTAGAGGCATCACAAATTTATCCATTAAGACCTCCTTACCTAAACACTAAAGAGAACTTAGGAAAAAATAAGGAAAACAAGCAATCTTATTATGTTTAAGATGGTCATGCGAGAAATGGTAATGAAAAACACATTTAAAACTACCTTCAACACTGAAGTACTTAATTGGCACTCTACTAAACTCATCATTCAAAACCATTCTATAATTTGATGAGTTCTCCCCTTTTCAAAATTTGGTTGATGGTTTCTGTGTCCATCATTTTTCCCTATTAATGACCTTCCTACCTTCAATATGCAACCTAGTAGTAGCTCTGATGGTTTCCTTTGAAACAAGAAATCTAATACCACCCATAATAACCTTTTTATCCTTTTATGAAGCAGAAAATTATTTTGAAAGGACTTGACCATAGCAACATAGGGACTCAAAGTAGGGAGCAATTCTACCCTCCTAAAAAAATTTCATAGTATGGCATTATTTCTCACCTCCTTAGGGGATGTGAGTTTAGTGTGGCATCATATATCCCCTGTAGTATCTAAACACTTTTCAAAAAATATTAAACTAAGAAATATACATTTGGAACTTAGTAGGAAGAAAACACAAGCATTCACCTAAGAGAATAGGCTTCACAAAAATTTGAGGCTTATTCACTATCATGCAACACTAACCTGTTCATACGATCATACCATGGAGAAACCTCCCAACCATAAGTGACTTGATTGAAGTGACTATATCGTTATTTTTAAGTAAATGAATATTTATGGAATCTTGGGCATAATAATTAGAAGGACCAGAATTACTAATACTAACATTATCCAAGCAACTTGCAAGGGGTTCATAACAAGACTATTTAATGACATCAATTTGGTTGAAGGAAATAGCATCCATTTGAAGACTTCCTCAAACATAATCACAAGGGATAATAATACCCCTCTTGAGCCAAAGAAATATGATACATAGAGACCAACAATTATCACTAGGGTAAAACTCAATACCCTTCCCCAAGCACCCATTAAATGACAATTTCATTATTTTCATTAATAAGGTTATTGATAATACTTTGAGAAGTAAAGCAACTTCATATAGACTGATATGGCCCAATGACATTAAAAATATCATCTATTCAATCATATAATAATTCATTAATAGAAAAAGGAAAAGATAAAAGCCAACAACTAATTAAGCAAGCATCATATAGAGATGTCATATTAGGAAACCTCTAACAAATTCTATGGTGAAACGAGCCATAGTATTATTAAACTCACATCAACAAAAAAGTGTTAGAAATGGGAAATCTTCCTTTGACGACATACCCTTTAGGTTCCAATTCATAAGCTCATATGCATGCCCAAGTTTTTCCACTTGTTTAATCCATTTCCAAATGAGCAATTTTCCAAGCATGAAGAATAAAATAATAAACCCAAAAACATGTATGATAGTAGAGGGAGTAGTTTATTTTGCATTGAATCTTCATTAAAATTCAAAGTATCATCTATTCCTTCTCCCATAAAAGTTTTCATGGGAGGAAGAGGAGAATATTTCTAGTATTAGACACATCTAGCCTATCACCGTTTTTGTTAGAAGAAAAGAGTAAATTCCAATGCCAAATCCAACACCATTTCTCACAGTGACCCTTTGTTGGAAAAGGAAACACCAATGTCAATATTCACTACTCCAATCAATGGCTTCGATCCTTTTTTTTTTCCAAATATAGCTTGTAGGCCACCTCTATGACCACCCATCTCACTATCAACGTTGTCATCACTAGCCCAACTATTCAATGGTCATTTTTCTAATGACTCCTTTCTCACTCTCTTGGAGGACAAATGTGACATTATTTAGGATATTCAATGCCTAGATATTTTCCAAAAAGCTTAAAGGTCAAATATATAGTGGCATAAAACTCAATGTTATAGGAAATTCTTAGCCAAGCCCAATTGGTTCAATTCCTATGGATAGAAGGGGGTTGATCATAAGGAAGTGTTGAGATTCCTAAGCATCTCTTTTACCTTTTAGGTATCTCCTTCCTCTTTAAGGAAACATATCATTTCTAGAGCTGAGAAAAATTATCATATTAAATTATGAAGCCCCTTTCTTTGGCAAGGAGATACCATGTGTGTTCAAAAATTCTTGTTGCACATGTTTCCATAACTCATGCTACTAACAACCTTACAAATCCTCATATTTGAAGATTGAAAAAATCCAAAGGAATATTTTATAGCCTCCCTTTAACAAAGGAAAATGGTTTCACAAAGTATTCTAGGAGTTTTATTATTTCCCTCATGACTATAATAGGCTTGGCTTACTTTATATTCACTACTCTAAATGGCACCATAATAGGCTTTGCTTACTTTATATTCACTACTCTCAATGGCGCCATAATTTTAAATTTAATTAACATATTATAAAACCTAACTAAACTAGGTTGTAGCTTGTCAAATTGGACAAGTGAAAGGTCAATACCAGTGCTGAGGAGGAGTTTGGAGGAGTGAAAACAAGGTCAATACCAACGCCGACAAAGAGTTTGGAGCTAAAACAAGGTCAATACCAACACTGAGGACGAGGTTGAGGGCACTCAGCGAAAATCGATGACCAAGGGGCAATGAGTACTGTAATTTTGGCACCCCCATTCTCTTTAACCTGCAATTTTCATGCCTAGTTTCCAAAGATCTTCTCCTACATTGGGCTCCCCATTCTCGTAAAATGGTTTAAGATAAGACTCAAAAAATAAAATAGCTTATTCTTTCACATTTTTATAGTGATTACTAGAGGCACATAGACCAATTCTTCATAATAGAAGAATTTGATCATACTTTTCCAATGATGGCATTATGAGAAAACCTTAGGTTAAATGAATAATTCCTAGCTAAGTTCTTGAAATCATGTCCAACCATTTAAGAGAAGACCACCACTATGTGTACTTGGATAACATGGGGAAAGGCTCTTTGGGCTCTTTCATCAATCTACGTATTGTTAAATTTTAACACCTAAAAGTGAGAATGGATAATCTTTCCTATAATGGTGGCCAATTATGCTTCTCAACACCTAGATTACAAAATCCTTGTCAGCCATCACAACTAAACCTATTTCTTGAGTTATAGTCATAGAGGTAAACAAATTGGCTTTCTTGATAGTAGATACATTCTAGACAATTCAATCCTTGCATTAGAGATTGTTGAATGGGCTCAACAAACTACTCATGATGCCCTTACTATTAAGTTAAAAGTTTGACAAGGCATATGACTGCATAAAATGTCCATTCATTTATAAAAGTCTCAAATGGATTTATTTTCAACCCTAAATTATTATCACACATTCAAAATTACAAAATACCAGTTAATGAAGAACCTTCATTTGAAGGTGATGTCGTCATGACCTTTGAACAAAGAACCTTCATTAAAAAATGATGCCATGTCAAGACTTTCAAATGAAGGTATTTTTTATTTTAAATATTTCATGTCCAAAATGCTTTATAAAAGGAACCTTGGCATGAAGGACCTTCAAATGAAGACCTTAATTCAAAGGTCCTTCATTAGAAGATCCTTCATATGAAGGTTCTTTTAATGCAATCCCATTATAGCTCTTAGAGTTGTTAGAGATATTTTTGTTTCGAAGTAGAGATTGGACCATCAAATAGTGTAACCATGACTCTACCAAGATATCCATCAAATTCATAAACCTTGACTTAACAACCACAAATTCAGAAGAGATTTGCCCCTGTCAGCCCTAGGGCATCAATTCAATGAAGTTCCTTGCTTTAAAAGACCCATAAATGCAATGAACCTCTATCATACCATGATGCACACCAATCCACCGAGTTATAGTTCCAAAACAATGGGTGGATTGGTGGATGCCATTTCTCTTTACCGCTTAAATCTTTACATAGGGAAAATAAGGAAGTCCTTGTAAATCTGGTAAAGACGTGCCACTCCAGTCATCAAAATTCTTTACTAGTTCCTTATCTTCCTACTCAAATCATTAGGTAAGGCTTGAAAACCTTGCAGTGATTTTACAAAAACTTGAGTAGGCCTTAATGATTAGGGCTTGTTGTCTGCATCGAATCTAGAGGTCTTATACTTAACATCTAGGTCATTGGCCCTAGGGATCCACTTCTCAACTAAAGGAAAAACTAATTCTTGATCCCTAGTAATGTTTCTTATTGAATATAAGAATAAATAATATAAAGAATAAACTGATGGTAATCTACCATCAACTCCCTAATTTAAATGCCTAAAAATTGTGTCTATAACTTCATTTTAACTGGCAACTGCTCCCTTCTCACTTGCTTTTAGAGTTGCCTATAGCACTCTAATCTTATTAAGCATCTGCTATTTGGTGGAATCTATAGAGTACTCAACCTCCTCTTCAACTGGCTCTAATGAAAGACTAGTAGCAGGAGTCTGGATGGGGGACCTAGGAGTGGAAACAATTGGAGATGTTGGAGGTACTAATCTTGATGTAGAACATATGGCCAGGGTACCAGGAGCATTAGAAGACTCCCCCACATGTTTGTACTTCAACCTGTCTACCTCAATTTGTGGTTCAACATTCCTTTGCTGCATTCTAATATACTCTCCAATAATGGTGTTATACTTCTCCATCAAACTTTTCTTCTTCGCTTCTTCTATTTCAACTGTCTTTTGGGCCAATTTGGCAACATTTATAATCAAGTTTGTAGCTTTTTTAGTCGAAGTTTTAGAAGCTCTTTTGATTATTAACCCTCCCCTTAGGTTTCGGATAATATTAGTAACATAGGTCACAGGCCAACCTAAACTTAGGAAGTAATAAAATTAGGCAAAATATTTAACTCAATTTATAAAAAAGGGCCTGGCCTAGACAAAAAAATGAGACATAAGTCATTTTAATACCCACTTCAAAAAGGTAACGGCCGAATATATATCACCCAAGATTTTACATGGAACATTAGGATTTTTATGAAAGCCAAGGTAAAACGTACCCAACATTAGGTTCCTCCCAAACAATGTAACAAGCCACGACAAGGGAAAAACATAAATGGAATTCAAAGAAAAATATTTGAAACTCCATAAAATCCACCATGATGCACACCAATCCACTGAGTTATAGTTCCAAGATAGTGGGTGTATTGGTGGATGTCATTTCTATTTATCCCTCAATCCCTTACACATGCACAATAGGGCAGTCCCTCTATTTGATTGTTTAATCCCACAAAACAATGATTGAGAACTTGAAAACAAATGCAAATGAAAGGGAACACATATATTTATCTACACGAATGATCTCAGAGCATTTCAAGCTTGTATGGATCCATACAACACAAAAGAACTTCAGAAAAATTGTAAAAACATAGAAAATTGCTTCAAGAACATGGTATCTAATATGAAATTTTGGTATCAACTCCTCCAACAATTGCAATGAGATGGGAATACAATATGAAGCGGGATAAAAAATGCATCGTTTCAAGCATCAAACCAATATGCAAAGATGAAAGAAAGTGCTAACCCCTTAAACTGGAAACATTTCTTTTAACTTTAAGTTTGTTGGGTAGCCAATTCTTTTAAGTTATCAAATCTTAGCATCATACATAATCAAAATGTTGTTCTTTCAAATGACTATGAGCACTAACTTTCACTAGTTCAAGATTTTGAAACCTTGTCATAGAGAATTAGAACATTGATAAACGTATGATGACTTTACCAAGCCTAGTACACACTCCCTCCCCGTTCACCACTTAGACATATGGAAATTAAATGTAAATTTGCTGCTATTTTTATTCATGTAGGTGTCCAATAAACCACTTGGTGGTGTTTCCGTTCAACTTTATTTACTTGAATGAAAATCAATATTTCTTTTATTACAATCAGAGAATACATTTGACGCCTTGGTTGTGTAACTGCTGGACCATAGTCATATTTAACACTTGTTACAAAGTTTGGGAGTTAAAATGATAAGTAGATTTGATTTGTGATGGACACATTTGGATGGTAGTAACAATAACTTGCAATCTATCAAGACTTGATTACCTTATAACCTATCAAATTCTCACGATGAAATGATAGATTAATCATCATGTCACCATTGGATCGCATCACCATGAAAGAACTTCATCCAACATCTTTATGAGTGCATGTACCACCAAATAGGTATTTATCAGATTTTTCTTCCTCGAGCGAGGGAAATTCAGGAAGAGAAGAGGAAAGTGAGACATGTAGTAGGTCTAAGAGAGGGAGACCAATTAGAGGTCAAAATATTAGAAGAAAATTTCATAAACGCATGGAATTTTTTCTTTCTATAGGGGGTCCATGTTCTTCTGATGATGAGATCATAGGTGACATCGAGGTGCCCTTGAGGTACAAACATCTACGGAAACAATGGGTACCCAAGGAACTTCCTCCAATAAAAATTGATCTTTGTGTTAACGAGAGGATATATCGCATAGCACCATCGTCATTACATGGTTTGGGCCTATTTTTCATGGATGGCATAAAGGTTTGTTATGACAAAGTTACTGAGTTGATGGAGTATGTTGGACCCTGTTACAGTTCCAAAGACTGGATGTAGCTGGTTCGATATACACGAAGTATGCATAGGTATGCACTATCGAAAAATTATATTATACTAAAAGATAAGGATCAAAATAAAGGAGTGGCTAGGTACATTGATGGGAAGCCAAAAGTATCAGGGAATATTGTAGGGTTTATAAATAGTACACGACCTGGGTCAACAAATAAGCAACCCAATTGTATATTCGAGGTGCGAGAGGGAAATCGTCTATTCGTATGTGCGATAAAATCAATAACTGTAGGGGAAGAGTTGCTAATTGATTACAATCTGAATCACTTATATACAAAGACAATTAATATGGGGGTGGTATGTACTATATACAATTTTACCCAACCTCCAATTAATGACTCTAATATACCATTTTATTACTATGTTTTTTTTTGTAAGTCTAATGGTTTCATTTCAGTAATGTTTTTTATATTTAATTTTTGTCACAGCGGGACATTGATCATACAAGGAAGGCTCTGGCCTAGAGCGTAGATCGTGATCCATCTTTAGGCGCTTCTATCTGACAGGTTTACCTCCTTATAATTGTACAAATTAGATACAAGAAAAATGTTTTATTATTATGTTTTTTTCATGAGTTTATTGGGTTAATTTCAATTATGTTTTTAATATTCTTGTTGCAGTCGGATGATCATGGTAAAGGCACCAACAGTATAGGAGAACATCCATATGGAGGTGGAGTCACTATTATGCGATGATAACATCACATTTTCCACAAACCCTGTGGATATGATGAGGAAGGCCCAAAAAAAATGCAATCAAGAAATCCTTAAGTTGGTATTCGTAGTGCCTCAAACAGATGAGATAAGAGAAAGGGTTAAACTATTGTCTGAGAGAGCACATAACTTGAAAGTAAGCTGTCATGAGATCTTTAATTATAACATAAGTTCATTCATGGTTTTATATTTTGTACTCTTTTATGTCATGAACTAAAATATGTGTTGTTTTTACAGGATTATTTGCATCCAAATCATGCTACTAGCCATGATCAAGGTACTGCAAGTGTTTCCCGAGAATTAGGGGAGGGTACAAGTTTCAATCCTAATTGTCTTGCGCATAGAACACTTTCTTTGGCCCCATCATCTGTGCCTATATTGTCAACTGAAATATCAGCAACACATACCATGTAGGCATTCGGTAGTCCACCGTCTGGCAGAGAACACATGCCACCACATGTGTCAGTACCTATGGATCAAGAGCCCACTAGTACTGGTGATGTTTTATCAGCATATCTTGGATCTTCCCGTATCACTAGTATGGGAACATTGCTGGTCACATTTATGGTGATTGAAGATTTCCTTCCTATAAAGATAGAGAAGGTCCCAAGTACTTTAAAATGTTTTCAGTATTATTATATATAATCCAATTGAAATTTACTTATTGATCACTCTTTATAGACTAATGATCCCATGATCATTTTGTAGGAAATGATGTTTTTTATAAACATCTAAGTGATATTACATTGGAGCTCTTCGGGCCCACCATACATACATGGTAGAATGCCAAAAATTAAGATTTAAAGGATGAGCTCATTAATCGTTTAGTTGTGTTGTTCAATGATAAAAAATTCAACCAAACCAAGGTCCTTAAGAAAGCTGGTACCTATCTAAAATATGTGAGGGACCAATATAGGGCACATTTAGAGAAGAACAGAAAGTACGAACATCCCCCCATGATTTTGGAAAGGGAGTGGAAGGACTTGGTGTCGGATGGAAAGGAGAAGGATGAAAAGAAGAAAGGAAAGACACCACCAGGCCAAGCAAGGTATGTGATACTATCAAAAAATTAATTATATACTGATTAATCTTTCTTTTTATATAATCTAACATATTTCAACTTTTTTCATAGGCTACCCGACACATCGAAGGCAACAAAGGTAAGACTAGAAAAACATGGGCAGCACAAACTTGGCTCTTGTGGTCATATGAAAACAACCGCATGATTTGTAACTGTCAATAAATGAAATATTGCATGCAAATAATAAATTGCAAACAATTTTGGTTTTATCACACCATGGAAGCAAAATTCATGATCGCATGCAAAAATGCAGGGCTTTTATTTCAACATAGTGCCCATAGAAGAGGACCTGAAGATTGCCTTCCACCAAGGCTATGGAGCCCTGACTGAACAACTAAGCATCTCGATTAGGAAAACACAATCTTCCACTGCATCAAACACGCAGGTAAATAAAATCAATAAAGTTTATTTCAAATTGAATACTTGTGCAATCTATTCAATATTAATTTCTACCATAATAATGTGCCTATTTGTTTTACACAAATAAGCAATGATAATACTGCACATGACACTAGAATGCAGCCTAGTGAGGGTGGAATGCAACCTGCCGATGAAGGCCATGGTGTGCATCCCGGTACTGGATGTATTCATGTGCTATACAAAACACAGTATGGATTAATAAAATTAAATATCTTTATTTGCATTTGGTGTATTAATCAATGTAACCTTTCGTGTTTCAACTTTAGAGCATGTAGAGCATGATCAACATGTTGAGCATGATCAGGCTAGAAAAGATCAAGAACATGATGTGGCTCCATCAGGTAAAGAGGACCACAATAATGTTCTTTTAAACATATTTAATTTTAACTGGTGTATTAATTAATATAATCTTTTTTGTTTCAACTCTACATCAAGATTTAGAGGGTGTTCTGCATGTTCAGCATGAGGCTATAAGACAATATCAGGTAAAGAGCACCACTCTGATGTTCTTTTAATTAATGAAATATGTGTAACAATAATAATAAAACATATCAATTTAACATTTCTTTGCTATTGCAGCAGACCCCCCCTTCCAGCCACGTCCACGTTGTGAGTACACGACTAGGCATACATTAAGATCACGAGCAGAGCTCAAAACAATTGAAGGGCGGACAAATGATTTTGAAAATGATACTCCACTTCAGCTTTATTTAGCTGCAAAAAATCAACAAAAAAAATGATTGTAATCATATTATGACAAGTTGACAACCATATTTTTGATAATATGTAAAAACTGAAAAAAAAATGTTATATGTTAATGAATGAATGTGAATATGTTAATGAATAAATTTTATATGTTAATGAATGAATGTTATATTTTATTAATGGATGAGTGAATGAATGCTATATTTTATTAATGGATGAATGAATGATTAATTTTATATGATCGGGTATGGGGAATTGAGAGTGATGTGAGGAGGGGGAGGGAGGGGCCAAATGACCTTCCACCTTCACGTGCTTGGACCTATTAAGTAGATAATACTAAACTATTCTCAAAACAAAGAGAAGCTCAATAAGGTAAGAAATGCAATTTTCAATATAAGAAATGCATCGTTTGAAGCATCAAATCAATATGAAAAGATCAAAGAAAGTGCTAACTTTTCAATATGAACATTGTGTTGAGTGTGGATTTGGATCATAATGTAATTTTTATTTTTTTTATTTTAGTGGCCTCTAAAATTTGACTTTTGTGCATAATAGGGTAGTGGAAAATTTGACACCTTTGAAGGGTTTAGAGGCTCAATTGAGATAGATACATGGATATTTGGATCTTTTTGTTGATGGGAGGATTCCACTTAACCATGAAATTTTGTACCATCTGTAGGTATGCTAAAATATATGTACTTACATTCATTCAACTTACTATAGTATAATATCTGATCACAAAAATCTCTTGTTCATTATACTTACATGGATTTTCATGCCCTATTCCAAAGCACATGTTTTAAAACAAGAAAGAAGGATGTTGGCAAGGGTTAATGAATTTGGCTTTACACCTGCCAATTGCATAGTTTACTTCATTCATCTAGCATATTGCCTATGCATTTCACAATTTTTGGAATCATATACTATAATTACAAAACTAATAAAATTAAAATATGTAAGTTTCAAATATGGCATTACATATCTTTCTGTGAATTATTGAAAGAAAATATCAAAATGGAGAAGTATTAACAAATTAATATGCATAATTTCTAAGAGATCAGGGAATTTTTTTGTAGAGTTATCTTGAATATATTTAAGACAAAAGTAACTTATAGAGATTGAAGCAGAATATCGATAGTTTAAAATCACTAGTCAACACATCTTAGTAGTATCTCAATTCAAGAGAACTAGGTCCACTATCCATTAGCCAATAAAACAAATAAAATCAATTCATAGGATTGTTCTGTTCTAATAGGGTTAATTGGTTGCTTCTTTCTTTTTGATTGTTAGGAAGTCATCAATATACACTTGGTTTTCCTACCTTCTCTTGCCTCGTGGCTAGAGAGTTTCTGCACAAGGCATCAATGTAACCTTCAAGATTGACAATGGCAATGAGTACGAGGTTAGTATAACTTAATGCTAATTGGGTATGATTTATTTGTTCAAGACCAATTTGGATTTATTTTCTGCACTCACTACTTTTATTTACATTTATGTTTTTCTAATATCAATTTTCCTTTACATTCATATTTTTCTATACATATTGTGTTTACAATAATGTTTTCCTTAATTTAATCTAGGGGAGAGGACCCAGTACCTAAGCAAATTTCAATGTATGCTATTAGGATTTACTATGAAGCTAATTCAAAGTTTTTCATTGCTGCTTGAAGCCATATTGCAGTGCTTTCTCTATGAAGCCCACATGATCCCCTTCAGGTATCTTCTATTTGTAGTCTCTAAATTTCTTAGAATAAATCAACAACCATTTTGTCTAAATGTGGCTCCCTGTTTACACATTAATATCTCTTTTGGCAGCAATCGATCAAATTGGATTCATGTGGTCTTAAAGAGAAGGCTCTCAAACATGGAGAGATCAAGAGAGGGACCAGGTAAAACCATTCATAATCATGCTCATATTGTTTTATTGACTGTTTAAGAGCTAAGTATCCAGGATAACATTCTATATTTTTCTATTGAATTTCTAGAGAGAATAATTTTGGGTTTGTAATCCTATTTTTTAATACACTAGTTAAGTATCCAAGACGCACTGTAGGTACTCTTTCTCACCAAATTGCTCATTTTCCACAAATTTAGATTCTTGTGTGTAGTTTAATATTCACTGGTTTGATTTTTTCTTTTTTAGCAAAATTAGAATCCAGTTCGTAGGTTGTGCTTGTTGTCCATGATAGTCCCCTTGATCTCATGACTCATCATAGGTATTATATTTTGCTCCAATTGTTGATCAACATCAAATGTGGCCATCATAATATCATCCATAGCCTCCATATTCTACAATTATTAATTGCTCATTTCTCATACATAGTAACAAAATAATGCAGGCCTAGAGCTTGGACTATAGATGTATGAAAAAAATTATAAATCCCTGCCTGTGTAAGCCTAATTAAACAAAACAACTGACATGTTGTTTCATATTTTAAACAGTCATGACTATCCTTTTTATACCTTGTAAACACTTACTCAATCCATACAATAATTTATTGAAATGAAAAATTGAATGGCCTCTTAACTCTTAACACTAATGTCAATGCATTTGTCCAAATAGGGTTAATCATATTGTGATCTAAATTTTCCTAATGAATTCTTCCAATTTGAGAATTGATGACAATCCATCTTGTCTTTTACTACCCCTATTAAATGCTCATCATCTTGGCACATCAACTTTCTCTCTTTGATTGACCTATCCTTATGTCCTATCATTATCCCTATGGATGCATTTTAGAGCCTCCTACTACTTTTATATATCGCCTAGAGTCACCCCAATGTGCCTACATTTCAATGAATAGTTTTTTTTTTTTCAAAACTACATTGTTCTGTTGAAATTGTGACAAACCGCAAAAACGCCCGATGACCTTTCTATGTACTCGATGAACTTTTTTCATAATGACTTGCCTATTTCATCACGAGTGCGATAAAATTTCACTGTAATGAGTTGCCTATTGCGTTGTGCATTCGACACTTTTATGTTGCACGTGCTTTGGGCACTGTTTGTCACTAGATCGATGAACATATGTCGATGCCCTGATGCTTTAGTGATGGTGTCCTGCACGTGCTCTAGGTATTGTTCGTCAGTAGACTGATGATACAGTCATCTCCATCCCGATGAATGTATGTCGATGCTCTGACGCTTCAGCGAAGGTATGCCACACGTGCCTCGGGTACTGTTCGTCGCTCGATCAATGACTATATGTCACCGCTTTGATGCTTTAGTGAAGGTATGCCGCTCATGCTCAGG
This sequence comes from Sequoiadendron giganteum, assembly GCA_007115665.2. Taxonomy (NCBI): domain Eukaryota; kingdom Viridiplantae; phylum Streptophyta; class Pinopsida; order Cupressales; family Cupressaceae; genus Sequoiadendron; species Sequoiadendron giganteum. The sequence continues at coordinate 592,019,605 of CM021107.1, read as the reverse complement.
GACATTTTTCATCACTAGAACGACGACACTAGCATCCTGGTTCTGACAAATGTATGACGTTGTTCCGACACTTTGGTGATGGTGTTCCACCCGCAGTCCAATCACTTCTCATCGTGCTATCGAGGGAATGGGCCTCATTGTTCAGATGAGCTGGTGTCGAGAGGGTGAGGTTATATTGTCCATCGGGATATAGACAAAAATTGAGCAATGGCGCTGATTTGTGCGATTCGTCAATCAACCAACAATAGATCATCGAAATTCTGACGAACAACTATCAAAAATTGGGGTCAAATCTAGTACTACTTAAATTTTAAGGCAACTCCTTGTTGCTTCAGTTGAGCCACCTGTTGGTCGATCCATGCCTTTGTTCGGACCTTGATGAGTTTGGTGAGTATGTCGAGGGCATCAACCTCTCGCTCATCCCAATCAATCATAGGTAGTTAGGAGTTAGCCATTCATAATGACAAAATTTAGGCGGTAAGATAGGAGTGGAAATCTGGAGGGTAATCCCCAAAGACAAATTCAGGAGTTGGGAAAGCTTGGTGGCAAACAAAGGGTTGGGACTTGGAGACCAGAAAGTCAGTCAGGTTTAACCATTCCGGACGGCAATAGCGGAATAGAATCCTAGAGGCGGAATTCTGGAGTTCGTAGTTTGAAGGGTGTTTGGATGTTAGTTCTCCATTCGGATTGTATGCTCATTAAAAAGTGGATCGAGGTCTGGGAGTCAAAAATTCATCCCGGGACAGCCATTCAAAACTGCAAAGGTGACACGAAATTCCAGAGGGGGAATTTCAAGGTCGTGGGTCCAGAGATATTTTGGGTGTTGGTTCATTCCGATAGGTTTGAAATGGAAATTGCAAAGTCGGGGTCCAAGAGTTGGAAAGACCTTCTGAATCCACCATTTTGGATGGCAACATCAGATTGGAATCTCAAAGGTGGAATTCTGTAGTCCGGAGTCTGGATTGAGTTTGGACTTCGATTTCTTCCTTATAAATCTAAACGGACTTGATGCACCCTGGGTCCAAGGTCCAGAAGGATGCTCAAGGCAGGTCATTTCGAAATGGCGAAGGCACAACGAAAACCCGAGAGGGGAACTCCAAACGCCGAGACCTAGGGAAAATTAAGCCGCTATCATTTTCTAAGATCACATTATAGGTGGTGGTCACAGACAAGTCTTGGCCCGAGGAAGGTGACTGCCTATTTTGAATAACAATGATGAAAAGGTCAAGTTCTGGGGTTGAATCCTGGTGATTTAATGTGTTGTTTAGGGATTTTAATTGATGGATTTTTAGGTGAAGGTACTAATCTACCAAATTTCAACTCATTTTTACATTTTTTAATTCTTTTTGACCCACAATTTCATAGAAAGGAGGATGAGGCACGCAGACGGAAAACATACCTCAAAATCCTGAAGAAGGATGTTGTTGAATGTGTGAAGAATGACAAAACAAGAGCTCAAGCATGGGGGTAGAAAATGCCAAATGTTGGGAAGCTCTTCAAATTTCTCAATCACTTCAGTCCTTTGAAAATGACAGTTCGAAAATCCATTTATATAGTAAACACAACAATTAATACAACAATTTAATGTTTCGTATCGTGGCCAAAAAGTTTGGTGAGTTCAAATCTGCAGGCAACGATGGGAGGACCCGAGTCTGATGGTCGGGAAGACATCTAGCCAATGTCATTTTGAAACCTGCGTAACATTAAGTCACACAGCAGATAGGAACCCGGGGTCTGAGGTTTGGAAGGACATCGACCCTTTCGCCATGAAGAACAACAAAATTTAGGTGGAATCCCACAAACATAAATTTGAGATCTAGGGTCCGGGGTCCGGAAGGACATCAGATGCCAAATGCTAGCAACAGAAAAACTGGGATAGAAACCCAGAGAGAGAAACTCGAGGGTCTGGACCTGAGAGGGGCCATAGATGTCAGAAAGGCATTCTAACAAGGTAAATCTTAACTAACTTCAGGTTTAGCATTTTCAAAAGGGCCCAAATTTGGTCAAGCTTAAAATGTGACTTTTTAGAATGGTTTGACCCTTTAGGATGCAAAAAAGGACACACAAAATAAGGGGAAGCAAAAAGGACCCAACAAGCAAAAGAGGGAAGAGAGGGTCCCCATTCCGAATGGGGTGTGTGTGCAATAGGCACAACAAATGGTGACTTTGTTGGGAGAACGCACCCGACATTCAAGAGATAAATATTAATTCAAAACCCATGACCTCTGGTTTCGCCGACGAAAGCTAGTTTTCAAAGCTGAACTGAGAATAGGTTAAGGAAGGTAAGGTTGAACCATACTATGATATTATCATGGAGGTGTGTGCATGGTGAGTTCATTTACTTTTTTTGGAGGTAGCATAAGCAACCACTGATCGGGAGAGATAAGGTACATAGTTCTTTTGACCCCAAAAGTAACATGGACATTGCTCCGCTGCTAATTAGGCATCCATAGCCCTAATGGAGTTATCGTTGTGACCCCGCAAACATAGCTCTACTACCAACCAGGCATCCATAGCCCTAGTAGAGATATTTGCACCACCATATGGTTGTTATTTTCACTTTGTTTATTCCTTTCATTTGATATTTCTTTTCAGTACTTTCCTCTTTTCTTTTTGTTCAACCATGTAAGAAATAAAGCTCACTATGAGCTTGGGTATCACAGTGGTCACTGGAGCAGACTTCAAAATTTTCACTTGTCTAGCCCTTTCAGTAATCACCATACCAATCTTTTGGAATTTTAAAATGTGTTTCTTTGTGTTCCACGATGAATGCAGGGAATTTAGGTAGATAGCCATCCTTGATTAGTTTAGAGTTCAAAATTTGAAGACCGATGCTTAGGGATTTTAGAGGTTAGCAATAGGGAATGAAGGTTTATCTAAAGATCAACACAAGAGTGGGCAATAGGGCAGACTATTCATCGAGCCAAGCACGACCACCCTAGCAAAATGGGAAAATTCTTTCGAGGTCAAGACAAAATAGCCAAGACAATGAGTAAAACTAAAGGATAAAGCTGAAAACCTATTCTAACCTATGTATAGGTATTTACATAGACAACTCTAAAAGAGCTCAAGCCTGGAGGTAATGTTTAAGGTGCTACTCGTTGACAGGCAACGGAACATCTTCACCAATCAAAGTCTTTAAGTGGAAAGTGTTTTCTCCTAGGATTTCAGCAATCTAAAAGGGGCAAAGCCAGAGCTTATCAAAAATTTTATGTCCCCCTTTCTTTACATGGGCCTTGTCCCAATAAAGGACCAGATCATAAATGTGGAAGGCCTTAACTTTGGCCTGGAGGTCAAATGATCTTTTGACTATGCCCTGCTATTTGGAGAAATTTTCTATTCCATTGTCTCGTACTTCTCCAAGGTGCAACAGATCGGCGAGGCGAGATTCTCTGTGGTCTCCTCCTTCATAAAAATCATTTACAAACTAGAGGGTAAGAATTTTCAAGTGTATGGGAAAGACAGGCTCTGATCGATAGATGAGATGATATGGGGAATCTCTGAGGGTAGCCTTGTGATGGGTGCGATCCGCTCACAGGGCAAAACAAAGTTGGGTATGCCAATCCTTGGGATTCCTATCTTGCAACTTCTTGATCACCGTGATCAAGTTCTTGTTGGTGGATTCAGCTAGGCCATTGGTTTGAGGGCAATAATTAAATGAAAATTTGAAGGCCATACCATACTCAAAGGCCCAACTCATGAAAATTAATGAAGAAAATGTAGGGTCATTATCGCACACTAGAGCATAAGGACAACCACAGTGATTTAAAATCAAAATTTCTAGAAAATTAATTACTACTTCAGTTGTACATTGCCTACAAGTTATTGCCTCTGTCCATCTAGTACAATAATCATAAGCGATCAGAATGTACTTGTGTCCAGCAGACAATGGAGGGCTTACTAGACCATTGAAATCAAGGCACCATTGCGTGAAAGGTCTTACCAACAGAACAAGTTGAAATGGGACAACATCATTCCTTTCCTGGGCGGCGATAGGATGGCACATGCGTTAGGTGTGGACATGACCATGGGAATCCTTGAATAGGGTGGGCAAATAATACCCATGTCATTTCTATTTAGCCCTCAAACCCTTACATAGGCACAATAGGGTAGTCCCTGTATTTGATTGTTTAATCCCACAAAATATTGATTGAGAACTTCAAAACAAATGCAAATGAAAGGGAACACATATATTTATCTACGCCAATGATCTTAGAGAATTTCAAGCTTGTATGGATCCATACAACACAAAAGAACTTCAGAAAAATTATAAAAACACAAAAAATTGCTTCAAGAATGTGGTATCTGATATGAAATTTCCGTATCAACTCCTCCAACAATTGCAATTGGATGGGAATACAATATGATAGAAGTGGGATAAAAAATGCATCTTTTGAAGCATCAAACCAATATGTAAAGATGAAAGAAAGTGCAAACCCCTTAAACTGAAAAAGTATCTTTTAACTTTAAGTTTGTTAAGTAGCCAATTCTTTTAAGTTATCAAATCCTACCATCATACATAATCAAAATGTTATTGTTTCAAATGACTATGAGCACTAACTTTCACTATTTCAAGATGTTGAAACCTTGTCATAGAGAATTAGAATATTGATAAACGTATGATGAATTTACCCAACCTAGTACACACTCCCTCCCTGTTCACCACTTAGACATATGGAAATTAAATGTAAATTTGCTGCTATTTTTAGTCATGTAGGTGTCCAATAAACCACTTGGTGGTGTTTCCCTTCAACTTTATTTACTTGAATGGAGATCAAAACTCCTTTGATTACAATTAGACAATACATTTGACACCTTGGTTGTGTAACTAGTGGACCATAGTCACATTTAACACTTGTTACAAAGTTTGGGAGTTAAAACACTAAGTAGATTTGACTTGTGATGGACAGATTTGGACGGTAGTAATAATAACTTGCAATCTATCAAGACTTGATTACCTTATAACCTGTCAAATTCTAGCGATGAAATGATAGATTAATTGTCATGTCACCTTTGGATCACATCACCATGAAAGAACTTCATCCAACATCCTTATGAGTGCAGGTACCACCAAATAGGTATTTGTGAGATTTGTCTTCCTCGAGCGAGAGAAATTCAGGAAGAGAAGAGGAAGGTGAGACATGTAGTAGGTCTAAAAGAGGGAGACCAACTAGAGGTCAAAGATTAGAATAAAATTTCGTAAAAACTTGAAATTTTTTCTTGCTGAAGGGGGGTCATGTTCTTATGATGGTGAGAGCATAGGCGACAATGAGGTCCCCTTGAGGTACAAACATCTATGAAAACAATGGGTACCCAAGGAACTTCCTCCAATAAACACTGATCTCTGTGTCAACAAGAGGATATATCGCATAGCACCATCATCATTACATGGTTTGGGCTTATTTTGCATGGATGACATAAAGGTTTGTTACAAAAAAGTTACTTCGTTAATGGAGTATGTTGGACCTTGTTATAGCTACAAAGACTGGATGCAGTTGGTTCGATATACATGAACTATGAGTAGGTATGCACTATCAGCAAATTATATACTACTAAAAGATAAGGATCAAAATAAAGGAGTGGCTAGGTACATTGATGGGAGGCCAAAAGCATCAGGGAATATTGCAGGGTTTATAAATAGTACATGACCTGGGTCAGCAAATAAGCAACCCAATTGTATATTCGAGGCGCGAGAGGGAAATCGTGTATTCGTATGTGTGATAAAATCAATAACTACAGGGGAAGATTAGCTAATTGATTACAATTTGAATCGCTTAGATACAAAGACAATTACTATGGGGGTGGTATGTACTATATACCATTTTACCCAACCTCCAATTAATGACTCCAATATACCATTTTATTACTATGTTTTTTTTGTAAGTCTAATGGTTTCATTTCAATAATATTTTTTATATTTAATTTTTGTCATAGCAGGATATTGCTCATACAAGGAAGGCTCCGGCCTAGAGTGCAAGTCATGATCCATCTTCAAGCGCTTCTATCCAATAGGTTTACCTCATTATAATTGTACAAATTAGATACAAGCAAAATTTTTTATTATTATGTTTTTTTCATGAGTTTATTGGGTTAATTTCAATAATTTTTTTAATATTCTTGTTGCAGTCAGCTGATCGGGGAAAGGCACCAACAATATAGGAGAACATCCATATGGAGGTGGAGTCACTATTATGCGATGATGAACTTGTATTTTCCACAAACCCTACGGATATGATGAGGAAGGCCCAAAAAAATGCAATCAAGAAATCCTTCAGTTGGTATTCATAGTGCCTCAAACAGATGAGATAAGAGAAAGGGTTAAACTATTGTCTGAGAGAGCACAAAACTTGCAAGTAAGCTATCATGAGATCTTTAATTATAACATAAGTTCATTCAGGGTTTAATATTTTGTACTCTTTTATGTCATGAACTAAAATATGTGTTATTTTTACAAGATTATTTGCATCCTCATCATGTTGCTGGCCATGATCAAGGTACTGCAAGTGTTTCCCAGGAAGTAGGGGCTGGTACAAGTGTCAATCCTGATCTTCTTGTGCATACAACACTTTATCTGACCCCATCATCCGTGCCTATATTGTCGATTGAAATATCGGCATCACATACCATGCAGGCATTCGGTAGTCCACCCTCTGGTAGCGAACACATGCCACCATATGTGTCAGTACCTGTGCATATAGAGCCCGCTAGTAATGGTGATGTTTTTGTAGTATTTCCTGGATCTTCCCATATTACTAGTACGAGAACATTGCTGGTGACCGAGGATTTCCTTCCCATAAAGATAGAGAAGGTCCTAGGTACTTTAAAATGTTTTAATTATTATTATATATAATCCAATTGAAATTTACTTATTGATCACTCTTTATAGACTAATGACCCCATGATCATTTTGTAGGAAATGATGTTTTTTAAAAACATCTAAGTGATATTACATTCGAGCTCTTCGGGCCCACCATACGTACACAGTGGAATGCCCAAAATCAAGATTTAAAGGATGAGCTCGTTAACTGTTTAGTTGTGTTGTTCAATGATAAAACATTCAACCGAACCAAGGTCCTTAAGAAAGTTGGTGCCTATCTAAAGTATGTGAGGGACCAATATAGGGCACATTTAGAGAAGAACAGAAAGTACAAGCGTCCCCCCATGATTCCAAAAAGGGAGTGGAAGGACTTGGTGCCAGATGGAAAGGAGAAGGCTAAAAAGAAGAAAGGAAAGACACCACCAGGCCAAGCAAGGTATGTCATACTATCAACAATTTAATTATATATTGATTACTCTTTCTTTTTACATAATCTAACGTATTTCAATTTTTTCATAGGCTGGCCGACACATCAAAGGGAACAAAGGAAAGACTAGAAACACATGGGTAGCACAAACTTGGTTTTGGTGGTTATATGAAGATAGCCACATGATTTCTAAGTATCAATAAATGAAATATTGCATCCAAATAATAAATTGCAAACAATTTTGGTTTTATCACACTATGGAAGCAAAATTCATGATCGCATGCAAAAATGTGGGGCTTTGATTTCAACAGAGTGCCCATAGAAGAGGACCTAAAGATTGCCTTCCGCCAAGGCTATGGAGCCCTGAGTAAATAGCTAAGAGTCTCGACTCGGCAAACACAATCTTCCACTACATCCAACACGCATGTAAATAAACTCAATAAAGTTTATTTCAAATTGAATACTTATGCAATCTGTTCAATATTAATTCCTACCATAATAATGTGCCTATTTGTTTTACATAGATAAGCCATGATAATACTGCACATGACATTTGAATGCAGCCTAGTGAGGCTGGAGTGCAACCTGCTGATGAAGGCCATGGTGTGCATCCCAGTACTAGATGTATTCATGTGCTATACAAAACACAATATGGATTAATACAATTAAACATCTTTAATTACGTTTGGTGTATTAATCAATGTAAACTTTCATGTTTCAACTTTAGAGCATGTAGAGTGTGATCAACATGTTGAGCATGATCAGGCTAGACAAGATCAAGAACATGATGTGGCTCCATCAGGTAAAGAGGACAACTCTAATGTTCTTTTAAACATATTTAATTGCAATTGGTTTATTAAGTAATGTATTTTTTTGTGTTTCAACTCCAAATCAGGATTTAGAGGGTGTCCAGCATGTTCAGCATGAGGATATAAGACAATATCAAGAACATGATGTGGCCAATTTAGGTAAAGAACACCACTCTGATGTTCTTTTAATTAATGAAATACGTGTAACAATAATAATAAAACATATCAATTTAACATTTCTTTGCTATTGCAGCAGATCCCCCCTTACAGCCGCATCCACATTGTGAGTACATGAGTAGGCATACATTAAGATCATGAGCAGAGCTCAGAATAAGTAAAGGGGGGATAGATGATTTTGAAAATGATACTCCACTTCAGCTTTATTTAGCTGCAAAAAATAAACAAAGAAAAAAGTGATTGTAATCATATTATGACAAGTTGATAACCATATTTTTGATAATATGTAAAAACTGAAAAAATGAATGTTATATGTTAATGATAGCTATGTGAATATGTTAATGAATAGAGGTTATATGTTAGTGAATGAATGTTATATTTTATTAATGGATGAGTGAATGAATGTAATATGTTATTAATGGATGAATGAATGATTAATTTTATATGATCAGGTATGGGGAATTGAGAGTGATGTGAAGGGGGGGGAGCGAGGGGCCAAATGAACTTCCAACTTCACGTGCTTGGCCTTGTTAAGTAGAGAATATTAAACTATTCCCAAAACAAAGAGAATCTTAATAAGGTAAGAAATGCACTTTTCAATATAAGAAATCCATCGTTTGAAGCATCAAATCAATATGCAAAGATGAAAGAAAGTGCTCACTTTTCACTATGAACATTGTGTTGTGTGTAGATTTGGATTATAATGTATTGTTCTTTATATTTATTTTAGTGGTCTCTAAAATTTAACTTTTGTGCATAATAGGTTAGTGGAAAATTTAATAGCTCTGAAGGGTTTAGAGGCTCAATTGAGATAGATACATGGATATTTGAATCTTTTTGTTGATGGGAGGCTTCCACTTAACCATGAAATTTTCTACCATCTGTAGGTATGCTAAAATATCTCTACTTACATTCATTCAACTTAATGTAATATAATATTTGATCACAAAAATCTCCTGTTCATTATACTTACATGGATTTTCATGCCCTATTCCAAAGCACATGTTTTAAAATAGGAAAGACGGATGCTGGCAAGGGTTAAGGAATTTGGCTTTACACCTGCATATTGCATAGTTTACTTCATTCATCTAGCATATTGCCTATGCATTTCACAATTGATGGAATCATATACTATAATTACAGAACTAAAAAATTAAAATATGTAAGTTTCAAATATGGCATTACATATCTTTCTATGAATTTTTGAAAGAAAATATCAAAATGGAGAATTATTAACAAATCAATCTACATAATTTCTAAGAGATCAGGGAATTTTTCTGCAGAGTTATCCTGAAGATATTTAAGACAAAAGTAACTTATAGAGATTGAAGCAGAATATCGGTAGTCTAAAATCACCTGTCAACACATCTTAGTAGTATCTAAATTCAAGAGAACTAGGTCCACTATCCATTAGCTAGTAAAAAAAATAAAATCAATTCATAAGATTATTCTGTTCTAATAGGGTTGATTGGTTGCTTCTTTCTTTTTGATTGTCAGGAAGTCATCAATATACACTTGGTTTTCCCGCCTTGTCTTGCCTCATGCCCGGAGAGTTTCTACAGAAGGCATCAAAGTAACCTTAAATATTGAAAATGGCAATGAGTACAAGGTCAATATAACTTAATGCTAAATGGGTATGATTTTATTTGTTGAAGACCAATTTAGATTCATTTTCTGCCCACACTACTTTTATTTACCTTTATGTTTTTTCTAATATCCATTTTCCTTTACATTCATATTCTTCTATACATATTATGTTTACAATAATGTTTTCCTTAATTTAATCTAAGGGATAGGACCGACCAGTACCTGAGCAACTATCAATGTCATGCTATTAGGATTTACTGTGTAGCTAATCCAAAGTTTTTCATTGCTGCTCAAAACCATTTTCCAGTGCTTTCTCTACGAAGCCCACATGATCCCCTTCAGGTATCTTCTTTATGTAGTCTCTAAATTTCTTAGAATAAATCAATAACTAGTTTGTCTAAATGTGGCTCCTTGTTTACATTAATATCTCTTTTGGCAGCAATGGATCAAACTGGATTCATGGGGTCTTAAAGAAAAGACTCTCAAACATGAAGTGATCAGGAGTGGGACCAAGTAAAACCATTCATAATCATGCTCATATTGTTTTATCGACTGTCTAAGAGCTAAGTATCCAGGATAACATTCTGTATTTTTCTATTAAATTTCCAAAGAGAATAATTTTCAGTTTGCAATCCTATTTTTTAATACACTAGCTAAGTATCCAAGATGCATTGCAGGTACTCTTTCTCACCAAATTGCTCATTTTCCACAAATTTAGATTCTAGTGTGTAGTTTAATATTCAGTAGTTTGATTTTTTCTGTTTTAGCAAAATTAGAATCCAGTTCGTAGGTTGTGCTTGCTTTCCATGACAGTCCCCTTGATCTCATGACTCATCATAGGTATTATATTTTTCTCCAATTGTTGATCAACATCAAATGTGGCCATCATAATATCATCCATAGCCTCCATATTCTACAATTATTCATTGCTCATTTCTCATACATAGTAACCAAATAATGCAAGCCTAGAGCTTGGACTACAGATGTATGCAAAAAATGATAAATCCCTGCCTTTGTAAGCCTAATTAAACACAACAATTGACATGATGTTTGATATTTTAAACAGTCATATGACTATCCTTTTTCTATCTTGTAAACACTTACTCAATGCATACAATAATTTATTGAAATGCAAAGTTGACTCTTAACTCTTGACACTAATGTCAATGCATTTGTCCAAACAGGGTTAATCATATTGTGATCTAAATTTTCATAATGAAGTCTTCCGATCTGAGCATTCATGACAATCCATCTTGTCTTTTACTAACTCTATTAAATGCTCATCATCTTGGCACATCGACTTTCTCTCTTTGATTGGCCTGTCCTTATGTCCTATCATTATCCCTATGGATGCACTTTGGAGCCTCTTACTACTTTTATATATTGCCCAAAGTCACCCCGATATGCCTACATTTCAATGAATAGTTTTTTTTTTTTTAAAACTGCATTGTTCCATCGAAATTGCAACAAAATGTAAAAATGCCCGACGACCTTGCTATGCACCTAACAAAATTTTGTCGTAATGACTTGCCTATTTCGTCGCAAGTGCGATGAACTTGCACCGTAATGACTTGCCTATTTCTTCACTAGATCAACGAATGTATGTCGATCCTCTGACACTTCAACGACAATATGCCACACGTGCTCTGGGTACTGTTCATCGGTAGACCGATGATACAGTTGTCTCCATCCTGATGAATGTATGTCGATGCTTCAATCGACAATATTCCGCATGTACTCCAAGTATTGTACATCACTCAATCAATGACTATATGTCGCCGCTCTGATGCTTTAGCGAAGGTATGTCGCTCGTGCTCTAGACATGTTTCATTGCTAGGCTGACGACACTTCTGTCCTGGTTCTAACGAATATCTGACGTTGTTTCGATGCTTTGGCAATGGTGTTTTGCATGCTGCCTAGCCACTACTCATCGCGCGATCGATGGAATGGGCGTTGTTCTATTGTTCGTCAGGATATAGACGAAAATTGAGCAACAACGCTGATTTCTGCGATTCGTCGGTCGTCCGACAATAGATCGTCAAAATTCTGACAAACTACCATTGAAAATTGGGGTCAAATCCATTAGTGAAAAGTTACTGCCTCTTGGTGTATGAGGAAGGACCTAGGTGATCCAAGAGCTCTTGTAGAGTATGATTCTAATGAAGAAGATGAAGAGTTTGGAAAATTGTGGAATATAGAGCATCCTGATGAACATGATGAATTTGATGATGATATTGATAGGGAAGAAGAAGAACAAAGCCATGCCAATTACAAACCTGGTTTAAGTGAGGACGCAAAAGAATAATATGCTTCAACATATACTTCAGGAGTAACCATAATTTAAAAAATTGGTTATGAAGGTGGTCCTTTGGGGTCCAAAGGACAAGGCCCTTAGACAATACCAAGTGTTGAGCATAGAAAAATAGTTGATAAATTTGGCCTTGGTCTTGGAGATGAACAAGTAGACCAAGGGGATACATGAAAAACTCAATTTGTTAGAGCTTCTAGTCATCATCCTCATGGTCAGATACAATCACAACTAGGACATGCCCTTGGTGGACAACTTAGGGCAACTAGGAGTGGCATTGTTGGTGATGGTATGGGTAGTAGTACTAGTAGTGGTCAACATGTACTACAATGAAAAATTACACACAATACTAAGAGGAAAACAAAAAAAGATACCACATAAACACCAGGTGATCAAGGCAATCAAAAGAGGCAAAAGGATTTTGACAGGTCCAAGTCACACTATCAGTGGATCTACAAGTACCACAAAGGAGTTATTTCCAAGCACTCCCCCAATTTCAATTAGTGTGGGTGATACATCATTAGCAACTACAAGTACTCGTATTCCTTCACCATTCAAGCATTCCATTTTTTCCGCCTCCCTAGATTATGATTTCACTGAAGATTTTAAAAATAAATCAGATTTGAATAAAAAAGAAAAGAAGCAACTGGTGGAGAGTGCATCTGCTGTAACTTTAGAGCATGCAACAACCATGGTATTATCCATATTTGACACAAATAAAGAAATCATGGAGGACACAATTGTTGTTCCCACAGTTCAAAACAAGCCAAAAAATCAGATGGATTGATCTGAATACTAGGTAACCAATTTTCAATTGGATTTTTCTGGCCTAAAAAATACTGACAAAATTAATTTATCAAAGAAGAACAATGAATTGGTGTACACATCATTGATAAAGCAAGATAAAGAGAAGAAAAGGTTGCAGACCCAAATAGAAAAGGTACAAGCAGACCTAACAAGTGAGAAAGCAAAGAGGAAAGCAATAGACAACAAGAGCAATGAATTAGAAAAAAGAATAATAAAATCTTCCTCTACATCTACAAGCAAAGAGGATAAATCAAATGAGAGAGAAGTGAATGACCTTAAGTGAAGGCTAGATGAGAGCAACAAGAAATATGATGAGGAAAAATCCACTACAGAAAAATTAAGACTAAACATTGCGAATGGAAATGCACAGTGGGAACAAAAATTGGAGAAATACAAAAAAACAAATGAAAGATTGGAGACAGAGCTGATGGAAGCAAAAGAAGAAATTAAGACTTCTCAAAATAATATTTCTACATTTTGTAGAGATAGAGTGAGGCATATGAAACAAAAGATTTGGGATGAAATAATGAAAAGGTTTGATCATTTGTGTGACATGTTTCAACTGATTGATGCTATCAGACAAGATTATAAGAAGCTCAACAAATATTTAGTGGACAACAAAAAGGTGCTGGAATTAGAGAAATCTGCAAATCAAGTTCTACAAACAGTCTACAAAGCCAGTGAAAATGATTTGAAATCAAAAGGGTTTACTAATCAAATTGAAACCTCAATGAAGTTGTCATCTATCATTGAAAAGTGTAGGAGAATGTGTGGAACAAAGTAATATTTGCATTTGGTTGCATACAAGATAAAGGTGGTGGATGAGAAGGTACGGAACTTCACAGAGCCTGGTTTTCCAGAGGCTTTTGGCACAAATGAGTGATTAATTGGAAAGGATGGTTTCAGAAAGAAGATGGAGGGTGCAAGGAAGATTAATTTGGACTAGTTTCCTCAGAACCCAGATGTGAACTATTTGGATTCAATCATAACACTGATAACCTTGAATGAAAAATTGACTGAAGAATTCAAGACAAGTTCCACTTCTAATTACAATCATGAAATGTTAACAAAACTTCAAGTCAAACAAAATTAGTTAAAAAAAATGGTAATTCCACCTCCTGAAGAGTAGAAGTTGCTAGAAAAGGTGATACAATGACTTGATTTTTTATTTTCAACCTTTGATAATATGAGTTTCTAGGTTCCAAATCACATCTGTGCAAACTTGTCTTTGGGAATTCACAAGATTTTGCATTTCCAATGCCAATATGTACTCCTTCATGTGAAATTCAATTAAAAATCTCAAATATATACTTCAGTAATGTGATGATGTTCAATTATCTATATTATTTATTTTATCATTTGAACTACTGATGAACTTGATGGAACTTCTAATTTTTCTCTCTGAATTCCTCTTCTTGACCTTGTCCTGGTCTATCCATGTGTCATATTGTTTGGGAAAGAACCTAGGGTTGGGGTATTTATTTTGGTTTTCATGAAAATCCTAATGTCATATGTAATACCTTGGGTGAAAATCTATTCAGATGTTACCTTTTTTGGGTGGGTTTTGTTAGTGTTTTTTAACGTAAACCAGGTTTGTCTCCTAATCTACAATCATTAACAATTAACAGAAAATCCCATCTAATAGCTCAATAGAATAGGATAATACTAAAATGAGTTGGCCTTTCACCAATAATATCAACTACTTGGAGCATGGGATGATTACAACATTATTTCATAACTTATGTTAGTCATTTTATTTGCAATTTGGTAGCAAGCTCTAAGTAAAGACATATAGACACAGGACTTCACAAAATCATACAATTCACAAACATTTAAAATTTAACAACAAATTCAAAAACATTGCATATAATTATAAGATCCTTGGAAATATTGCATTACAATAGTGTCAATAAATATCCTAACCTAATACTTCTTACTAAATCCCTTTACAAACGTATCCATCCATCATTCCATCCAAGAATTTTAATTAATTCCTTGAATTAAAGCCAAAATAGAAAACATACACGCCAGAGCAGTGAGATGAACACCATAATCCTTGATTATACTATTCAAAATTATGATATGTTTATACAAAGGAGAGACATGAGCTTGAAATATAACATCATAACTCAAATGCTAGTACTGTTGCAAAACATCAAATCTTCATAGACCTAAAACCCCATTAATGAATAACCCCAAACCTAAATTGTATTAATATCGAAATAAGTGGTTCTTACAATCTCTTCTACAACTATACCTAGACTCGACCTTAAAATATCTGACTTGCCAACCCCTATTTCTGGCCTTGAAATCTTTCTTATCGAAAATGAAGGAGAAAAAAAGCATCAGGCCAGAAATTACAGATGTCATTGGTCAATTGGACCGCTATGTGCCAATTCCAAAATATGATTAAACCCATTGAGTCCTAGAGCATATTTTGTTGATTCTACTCATTACATAATAGCCATTGCATTAGCTATATCTAAAAACCTATGCCAAAAGCCGTCATCGAAGTAAAACCATAATCAGTTATACTCTAACCGCTGAGTTGTTAGTTGTCGGTAATAGACAATGTTTTACTCCTCTTCAGTTAAGTACTTGTCCACCCATTTCTGGTATTCCTCATCCATTGGCCATTTAAAATCCACCACATCGATCACATTAGTATCGTAAGGTGTGTACTTCACCGCAACCTGGTTATCCTCTCTCTCAAAAGACTCTAGGAATATGCTGGTATTAATTATTTTATCCATATTGCTCACTAGCAAGTCATAGTCTAAATCATCACAAATCAATTTGATTTGTGCATCAATAACCTCTTCTGCCTTATATTACCACTGCTGCAATGGCAAGATATTTCCCTGTGCATCTATTATATCTGGTAGAAAAGTATCATTCCAATCATCAAAACTCTTTACCAGTTCTCTAATTTTTCTACTCAAATCATCAGGTAGGCCCTAGAATCCCTTCAATGATTTCACAAAAAATTGAGTAGGCTTCAATGACTGAGGCCTATTGTCTGCATCAAACCTGGAAGCCTTAAACATAACATCTAAATGAGTGGAATGAGGGATTCACTTCTCAACCAAAGGGAGAACTACTTCCCGATCTCTATTAATCATTTTAGTTCCACCCAAGAATAAAGAATACAAAGAATGTATAGATGGCAACCTACAATCAACCTTCTAATGTAGATGCCTCAAAATGGTGTCAACCACCTCATTGTGTTTAGAAATTGCATCATCCTCATTTTCCTTTAGGGCAGCCTACAATTCTGTGATTTTATTCAACATTTTCTTCTTGGTAGGATCCACAGAATACTCAACTTCATCTTCAACTAGCTCTGGTGTAGGGCTGAGAGCATGTCTCTGAATAGACGACCCAAGAGTAGAAATGATTGGGATATTAAGGGGGACTAACCTTGAAGTAGTGGGTAGTGCTCTAATACCAGGGGCACTGTAGGATTCTCCTACCTACCCATATTTTAGTCTATCAACTTCAGACTGCAGCTGAATGTTCCTCTGCTTTATTCTACTATATTCCCCAATTATTACATTGTATTTTTCTATCAGACTCTTCTTTTCAACTTCCTCCCTTTCAGCTATCTTTTGGGCCAATTTTTCCACATTCAATATCAAGCTTGTGGCTTTTTTTGTTGAGGTTTGAGAAGTTCTCTTGATGATGATCCCTCCCCTTAGACTTGGGCCAATATCAGCCACATTTGGTTTTCTACCTTGGGGTGCCAATGCCCATATGGATAGAGTTTCATATTCCTCACTAAAAGTAGAGTCGTGTAGAGCTGCCTTAACCTCTTTCTCACTATTTTGCATAGGATGCTTGGACTGTAGGATATCATTGAATGCTACAACATTAGCTATGTCCCATTCAGGAAGAATTAATACACTAGCCTAAAATATTTGAAGTTATTCATTAAGAAATCTATTCTTTTGTCAAATGGAGTGAACTCCATCAGTGGATCATATTTTGGATCCATTTTATGCACCATAGCTAGTAGTTTCTCATAGGCAATCCATTTCTCTTTATTCAATTCATGCCTCCTCAAATCAAACTCATTTCTGATTAGATCCTCAGGAAAATTTAAAACGTGTGCAAACTTGCCACATTTAATTCATTTCCTGAATAGGGAAAAGAATCCATCGGGGTCATGTTGCCTCTTAGATCCACTCTTCAAATGATAATCATCAAAAAATCTTCCAAAGTGGACCCATCCTCCCTTGGAAAAGACAAAATCTGAAACAATAGTATAATCAGGGAACAAAGTCCCTTTTCCTTTCCCTATCAAATTATCCTCATGAATGCAACCTAGTTGCCACATGACCTTGGCAAATCCCATCCTTGATGGTAAATAATATGAGAGAATGTGAGGAGCTCCCTGGAAACTATAAGCCCTTAGGATAGTGCTTACGGGGTATAAGATGATGTCACTCCAATTGTGGCACACCTTCAAATAAGGCTTCCTCACTTTGGGTCAGAGGAAATCATGCAAATCCTCAGGGACCCTTAGCACATTTACCACCAATCTAGCTCTAAGTCTGGAAGCAGAACAATTATCAAACTGCACAAAGCTATCACCTCCCCTATTGCAAGACAAATGTGCACTCCAAACTTGTACTGGTAATCTTTCTCCATTCACTTCTTGCCTCAACTCCATTTTCTCTGAGAAGGAGTTGACATTCTTGTATAGGAATATATGCACTAATAGGGAGTACCAAAAGAAAGGAGTACGAGTGTCCCCCATATGCAACTTCAACAAACCCTCATGTATCTTTTCAGCAAGCAAAGATGCATAGTTGTACACTACAAAAAAATTAGGATGTTGAATCTTAGCCCCCATAAACATATAAGAAATGGGTATCACAGTATTAGGGTTGAAACCTAAAATCTAGCAAAGTGAATAAAATGTTGCCAAGAAGTGATCAGCAAAACAACTCAACCTCAAAGGCTCCTGATTAGTTGGGCTGATGTGAATCATTGAATTTCCTACCTTGGCTAAATGAGGAGGAAGCAATTTTTATCTAAAAAATGGTTGTGACCTGGCATATTCTTGCTTCATTTCCTCAAAATCTACCTGGACTAAGAATGGACTATATTCACTCAAATCAAAAACCTATCGAATCTCATTTGCATTTATATTCAGTAGAACCCCACCATCATTATCCCTGATAATCCTTGTAATAGGATCATATCGTGTTGCCACTGCTCTGATTAGGTCAATATCAGGTAATAAATTTGGTACGACTAGTTTCCCCATATCGTACTTCCAACCATTACATAAAGGATGAGTGACATTGTGCTACCCATACCATCTCCTAAACATTTCTAGGCCCGTCATTTGGACCCTAGCATTTGCAATATTATAGGTTTTACACCTTAGTCCCTCGCCTAAGGCTTTCCCATTCATTAAAACCAAACCCCTCTTCTTGTCATTTGTTGATAGCAAGAATTGATCTAGGAAATCATCGTATAAATTCCTTTGCAAATAATCAATATGGCCCGAATGCTACTTTGATGGCAGTATTTCAAACAACTAGGACTTCTCCTAAAATTAAATTCTTGAACAAACTAGGGCTACCCAAAATGAAATTACACCACAACTTTGCAATTTCCTACAATTCAAAAGAACCAGTGACCTTACAGTCTTAATCAGCAAGACCCCTAACCAACACAATACAACCCTCTGAAAAAAACACATTCAAATAGACACCATGGCATAGAAGGTAACTCATGGGATTTCACGCCTTGCAGAAAACCAAACCTCGCTATAATTCCTTGAAAAACTCAATCTCTAGCTCTAGAGTCCTGAACCGCTTCAAAAAAATTTAAATGCCTTGTGTTGAATATAGAATGGAATTACCTACTTAAAGCTGATGAAAAATGGCAAGTAGATGTCTCATTTGCCATTCAAGCTCACTTCCATGTCGTGCCAAGGAATTCAATGGTATTTGATGCAAATTTTAATCCTCGCCATTGATCTCTTGTTCTTGTCAGATCATCAATGATCAGATGACCATCTTCAAAAGGCTGACAATATCTCCATGTCATTATCGAGGGCCCACCATAATACACAGCACCAAAGGAATACACGTGGCATCCGCCCGTGATATCGCAATCACTAAACACCCTTCACTTTAGGATCATGCGATGGCGGGAAACTGTTGATTCCCTCCATCAGTAATCATGATTATTCACAATAGTGAGCAGCACCAAAACCTATCCATCGAGCAACTTTTCATCAAGGTTAAAACATCACCGTCGATCTTGAGCATGTGCATCTCACATTTGGTTTAGTAACGCACTCTATACCGTACTAAAGTCTGATACAAATATTAAGTAGTTTATTTACTCCTTTTCAGCATCGGCAACTTGGGACACGTGGTGCCCACCCACGATATCACAATCACCAAGCAACCAATGGCGATATCACCACGAGATTGCGGGGAATGGTCAAGATCAACTATAGGGAGATCGACGGTCACTAAAAATAACCCCTGCAATAACACAATTAATTTAAATAAAAGAGGGGAAGGGGACACCATCTAGGACAATGAAAAACAATGGCTCAAAGTTGTTCTAAAACACAGGGCATGGTCCAACCCAAACTTGAGAAATATAAGATGAGGAGAAATATTTAACATTTTTATTGAAAGGGGCCAGGCCTAGACGATTCAATGGGACATAAGTTGTTTTGAAACCACCCTCAAAAAGGTAACTTCAAAAAAGATCCAATCCAAAGATATACGTTATATGGTAGGTTACTAAAGCGGCTGCGAGATGCACATTCTCAAAATCAACGGAGGTGTTATAATCTTGATGAAAAAGTTGCTCAATTGTTATGTTCAACAACAGTGACTGTTATGAATGAACACAGTTGCCGATGATAAAAATCAATGGTTGCCTACCATCGCGTGATTGGAAGATGCGAGGTGTTTATTGATTGCAATATCATGGGTGAGCGCCACGTGTATTCCTTTGGTGATGCATAGTGTGGTGGGCCCTTCGTGTTGAGATGGAGATTACATCAACCTTTTTGAAGGAAGTCGTTTGATGCTCTAACAAAAGTGAAGGATCGACAGTTGGGATTTGAATTCGCATCAAATGTGATTGGAAACTTGGAGTCTTTGGCGTGGAATGCAAGTGATCTTTAATGGTGGATGATACATTCAACATTAAGTAATTTTCATTCGTTCTATTTTACCACAAAATTATAATAGATTTTGGTTGTGTCTTGATGATAGTTTTGGGCCACTTTTGGCGCAAGTTTTCTGAGATTTGGTGGTTGGCCAATGCATCAACCATTTTCTAGTGGATGGGAAAAACAACAAGATTCTCATGGGACTCAGTTGTTGTTACAAATTTTTGAAATATCATAGGGGGGTCCAAGTGACCGGTGACATGTGTATTTTTGGCCCAATACTTGTTTTCTCCTTCATTCTCTATAAGAAGGATTCCAAGGCCAGAAATACGGGTTAGCAAATTGGATAATTTTAGGTCGAGTCTAAGTAAAGTTGTAGAGTGAATTGTAAAGGGCTTGTTGTTTTAGTGAAAATGTTGTTTTAGATTTTGATGTTTCAGGATGGTACTAGCATCTGAATGGAAATTACTCATTTCGAACTCATGTCTCTCCATTGTATAAACATATCATTATTTTTAATAAAATGATCAAGGGGTATTTTGTTCATTTCTAAGTTATGGATGTTGAACTGTTAGTCTATTAGCTTCTCTTATGTTTTGACTAAAAATCCTAATATGATTCAGAAAGTGCAATATAATATAAAATATCATGGAGACTTGGAGTGCAATATAAAATATTAAACAAAATATCATGAACTTGAAGTGCAATGATTCACAATTTATTTGAATACAATATAAAAAATCATCAACTACTATTTGGAATATGATTCATGCAGTGCTTGAGTGCAATATAAAATAATATTATAAGATATCATGAACTTGAAGTGCAATGATTCACAATTTTCATTTAATAGAATATAAAATATCATCAACTACAGTTTGGACTTTGGAACAACAGAAACTAATTCAAGGAGTGCAGTAAAAATACCTAAAACCTGCTAATTCTCTTCCATTTCCCAAATGGAGTCAGGGTCCTCAAACCGATGCTCATCTTCAGATAAAATAAAAGATTCATCTTGATTCGAAGACTGCTCTGCACTTTGTTCGACCTATGTCTCAAAATCAACATTCATTGTTTGATTTGTGTCAATTTCAATATCACTGTCATCTTGATATATCCTAGGACCACTGCCACTGCCACTAGTACCACCACTAGTATCGAGGACTCCTGGAATTAGAGAGCTTGTGTTGCACAACCTAGCCCCTCTTCTTTCACAAGTGGACCTCCAAATTGCGAGTGCCCTCTCAAAAGGACTTTTTTAGACATTATACGTAGTAACTTTCATCCTCAAGTAATTTTCCAAATTATTGTCTAGTTTGTTTCTTAACTTTGATTTCAAATACCCCAATGTACTGAAAAATCTCTCATCCTCCACTGACCCCAATATCATTGTTTGACATAAATCAACAAGTTTGAACTATTCTGACATTGAACTACACAATATTTCACTCTGACCTAAGCTTGTCCAAAGATTTTTTATTGATCTCAGTTCAAAGGCATTCTCCTTGCCCATGGAATTAGACTGGTCCCTCATAGCTATTGCAAAACTCTGATATTGGTTTCTAAGCTTATTTTCATTTAAAATTCCTTCTATTGCCTACTCATTGTATGTTTCCTTTTTTGAAAACTATTCGATCACGATTTTTACTTGATCATGAAAATATTTTGGGTTATCTCAGTTTATCCAAAATTGAGGATACACAATACCCATGGCTTCAAGTATTTCATGTCAAGGGAATCTTTCACGAATCTCTGAGAAAAGAGATTTTGCAATTTCCTTCAAATTATCACTAACAGATATAACAATATCATTAAAATCTTCCTCGTTAACAGGTACTTCTTTTCTAGAGTGCCTAGTTGTCTTACAATGGTACATTGGTATCTCATATCCATGTACACAAATACATAAGTTCCTGCTTGCATTAAACTATAAATAATTATCAAGATTATTCAAATAAGTAATTCTCCACCACATCAAATAATTTGTGCCTTGTTGTGTTAGATCTAGATATAGATGATTGAGGTCCAAGCATGTAAGTTTACATAGATTGGCATATTCATAAATATACATAGTTCTATCTTGGGCTTTCTTCACAAGATTTTTCATCTCATCCAGCATGGGGAGAAGACTAGATAAAGTCAAGAGTGTCTCTATATCACTTAACCTATGTAAGAGTTTAGGAGCTTTGTCTACTGTGCTACGATGCTCGTACATCAACCAAATCAAGGATTGATATTTTGAAAGAACTCATTGCACTGGTCCATGCAGGGAGATCCATCTGGTATCAACATCCTTGAGAAGCTTGTTTCCAGGTGTTATTCCCTTAGAAAAATGTTGAAATTCAAGGAAACGTTTGGGACTTCGGAAGAAGTATGCATGGATCTCGCGAACTAGATTTTCAACTTTTGATAGTGTTGGAAACTTGCTTACAATTTTAAATGCTAAATTCATGATGTGGGCCATGTAGTGAATGCCAAGCATGTATGGTGCACAGGTAGTTTGTAACTTTGTGCAAAGACCACTCCTTTGACCTTGTATCACTGTAGCTCCATCAGCTCCTACAGACACCAACTTTTTTGCAATTGTCAACTCATCCAAACCCGTAATTTCATTCAAAGATTTCTTGACTAGTTCAAATAGATTTTGCGATGTTGAACTATCCTTCATTTTACAAACACAAAGAAGATGAGCTTGGTGAACATGTTGTTCTACAGTATACAAATTCATACCAACCCAATAATTATTGTTTACCGCAATAACTTCATCTAAAGATAATGCAATAAAATTTGACTCTTTTAATTTCACCTTTAAATCTTGCTTTTCCATTGCAACAAGACAGTTCGCCCATTCCCATCTAGTGTTTACTAACCTATGTGAGAAGGGAAAGTGGGTAACACTCAAATACGATAATAAATCAAAATATTTTATGTAGTCTTTCATAGGACACCCCTTAGACAAAATATGAAAAACAACATTCATCTGAACAATTTTTGACAGATTTGCTACTGCCATGGCTTTTCCAGAATGAGCCTCAAGTGTACCTTCACATTTTTTAATCTTTGACATTCTATGATTATGCTCTCCATAATTTGTGACATACTTAACATGAAGACATTCTTCCTTTAATTTCCATCGTACGACTGATTGTTCCTTTCTGTCTATGATTTGTTTTTCGTAAACTTTGTCGATATGCTTTTCTATAGTGTCAAGCTTTAGCTACATCATCTTGTCTCTTCCACATTTTAAACTACAAATCTTACATCTGACCTCTGTTGCCCTTTCAATATTGTTTTCATTTGATACCCCCACTGGTTCAAGGAATGGGTACTTTGACAACCAACCAATTTGAAAATTCCTTGTCATTTCCCACTCACACCCCAATTTTTCTTTTCCTATTCTTTACTTGCTACCAACATCATCCTCATCCAAGTCGATTATCTCATTTTGGCTATCTAGGGTATCCCTTGGAACATCTTTTGTGGTATTTCCATCCTCATTTGACACATTTTGATGTAACACAATGCCAATCTCACCTTGACCTTCCTATGGTGGAAGAGTTGATGATGTATCTCCATCTTCAATAATATTTGGTGGAAGAGTTGATGGTGTAGCTCCACCTTGATCTAATGGATTAGAAGCTTTTCCAATTCCAATGTAAGACTGTATGGTACCTCCCTATTTTGGGTGTTTCTATGGCCTCCCAG
This sequence comes from Sequoiadendron giganteum, assembly GCA_007115665.2. Taxonomy (NCBI): domain Eukaryota; kingdom Viridiplantae; phylum Streptophyta; class Pinopsida; order Cupressales; family Cupressaceae; genus Sequoiadendron; species Sequoiadendron giganteum. Next base: position 591,995,815 of record CM021107.1, on the reverse strand, counting down.
TCTCTTCATTACCTGCCTGCTCAGGAGTCTTACCCTTGTTGCTTGACATATTGATCTCACTTCAAACAAAAGCTGGAAAAAAATGTCTTCTTGTTTAAGACTAAAGCAAGAATGGAAAACGGATAAATAAATCTTATTATTATAACTAATAGTCTAATAACTAATAACAGTATGAAGAAATGATCACTTACCTTTGAGTCTACATTTTCGGGTTTCGCTGACTTTTGAATCGAGAAGTAGAACCTGAGAACCGAAAAAAATGTGTAAAACTGAACAAAATGTGTAAGAACAAATAACAGTCTCAATTTTATTTATATAAATTCATATTTGGCGAATTTTGTGGGATTTTGAAATGGTATATTAAAAATTTGGCGAATCCCATGTGCTTCTACAATGATACCTTGAAATTTTCAAGGTGAAATAGGTCCTCATAAGCAACTATTTGTAAATTTTAATTGGCGAATGGGTCTTCATAAGAAACTATTTGTAAATTTTAATTGACGAAATGGGTCCTCATATAATGTTGTCTTAATAGTATTGGTGAATATGTTGGTGTTTTATGACATGCTCCCCGAGATTACAGGTGAAAATATTGATTGGTCCATTGGAAATGTGTAGTCTGTTATGGCGAATTTATTGCCTAAACATGCCACATAAAAAAAAACTATTGGCGAATGGACATGCATTGGACTGATAGTATGTGAAACTCGGGCAATTTGAACACCTTGCTGGATACCTAGAATTTGCCAAATTCGATTTGCCTGATTCTTGGAATTCGCCAATTGGAGAAGATTCACCACTAAACTTATCCCTGATACCCTTAATGCGAAAAGGTTTCATATCCATTAGTGCCACCACCAATAGATTAGGGACCAGTTTTATGATGGGTGGTACATGGTCTTTGATTACCCACCATGCAACAATTGTGAGGTCCCGTAATATTTCCTTAGGAAAATATATAGTGAGTTCATATTAAAAAAAAAAACCAAATTGTTTTGATATGAGGGATTGCCAAGGGAGAGGTGGGGGGTCAGCTCAAGATAGACCTAGTGCACAATCGGATCCTACACAGAAAGGTAGACGAGCTCTCACTAGGCCACCTCGTGAGCACGTTGTTATGCCTTATATCACAAAGGAAAGTGTTGATGTAGAGACATTATAGGCAATCAACACTTTGACCCAGAGTGTCATCCATCGTACTAGCCCCCTTCTATAGTGCCATTCAGGGGAGTCTTCGAGTGGTGGCCTTGAACACATGTGTGTCAATCTTGCGGGGCTATTTGTTCATATGACCCCAATGACACTCAGGAGACTAGTACTCAGGATTCATCTACAACTATGGAGATGGAGAGGGTAGCTGAAATTTTGCATGAAGCATATGGAATTGATAGTCAGGTAAAATTTAGTGCATGTGTTCATTGAATTTAATTTATTAAATTTTGATTTTGAAATGCAAGATTAACTAAAAATGTTATATGATTTTAATAAAATTGTAGAGTCATAGTGTTGAGACTGGATACACCAGCCCCCCACCAACCTATTTCTATAGTACACCTATCGCTAGGGTATGTAACTAGTAAACAATTATAAATTTATTGCATGTTAATAGAATTGTTTTATGAATGATAGTTTAATATGCGATTTTGGATGTTGAACAAACTAATATTGGAGGTTTTGATGGAACACTTCCTAGTGGTGGTGGATTTACTCAAACCTTCATGCGGGTAATAGAATAAAGAGCTTAACTAATAAATCAAGTACTTATAGATTTGTGTAGTTTATATGCACATCATTGATTACATTGAATATTTTGTTGTTTTATTTTCAGTTGTTGTGAGATGATACACCTCCGAATGTGATGAGGGTAATAGATATTGGTGTGACATCTGCTATACAATCCTCGATGGCTCTGACAGAAGACGTATGAGGCAGATTAGTAAATTTCAATTTACATTTGTTGTTATAGATGTTAGTAAGTGAAAAATCAAACGATTATTGATTCATGTATGGTTTATATTAGGGCTTGATCATGCCCGAGCATGGGTGTGAGAATATTTACCTCACGGAGAGAGATCGTGAGATGGCTATAAGTGATTATTTTGTCAAATATATCATTTTTTACAATGTAATTTCTATATATTCATGTCTTTACTTCTTATTGTAACAATTAAAACTTCACCATGAACTAAACCCTAGGAGGAGTAGTAAGAGCACTCCATAAGCACAAAAAAAATGAGTGACAAACCTATCACCATCCAAGTGAAAAGGAAAGGGAAAGATTTTATATCTAGGGCATTGAGAGCAATGACTTTTGATTCAAGAGTCCTTTGTTGTATGCCTACATGGCAGTTTTGTACACATTTTTTATTGGACATATTTGACATTGTATGCCTATATGGCATTCTCATAAGCCTATATGGCTATTTTGTACATATATTTCATACTTATATCGACATATATTCATGTATTCCTACATGGCTATTTGGTTAATACAAATATCTTTTATCGATGCCTATCCATATTTGCATTCTATATTGATCGTTCAATAGTTATGATTTACGTGTATTCAAGGTAGATTTTATGTTAATACAAATATCTTTTATCGATGTTTATACTTATGTGATTGATGTATGTTTGTGTATGGGATCATATTAATTTCTATTTGATGATTTATTGTGTCTTTAATGTTTATTTATTAAAGGGTGCATGAAACAAGTTTTAAATCCTTAAAAATCTTTGAATTTCTTAGGTTTTTCTATTTTTCAAGTCTGGGCTCCGAGCCTGAGTCCAAGTCAAAATTGGCTTGTCAATTCTGAGGCGAGTCCAAGTCTTGTAACACTAGTGTGAACACATCAAGGAATAATGTATATGTCAATGAAAAGATAACCCATCCTTGTTTCCAAACAAACCATGGTATAGATATGGGTGGTCGAGATAAAACATCATTCTTCTAGATAGTTCGAACCATAATCTTTCATGGCTGCAAACACACCTTCATTATGTTTGTTCTTGATCCTACTAAAGAAATGGTGGAACATGTTGTAGATCAAATATTGCAACCCTAAGTCCACAAGAAGGTTACTTGTCCCAATTTCCACAAATTTCTTTAAGATGCTTATCCTTGAGTAATTCCAACCACTATCATCAGTTGACATGCTTCTAATGGAAACTCAATTTGTTGCAATACCCAAAGGCTAGCAAGTTCATTCGCTCTAATACCACTGTAATGAATTGATCTCTAGATCAATAGATTTTTTATTTATTTCTTATTGAATTGAAAAAGGTTGTCATCCAATATTATTAAGATAGATAACGGAGTCCACAAATTATAAATGAAATAAATTTTGAATATGAAATCTAATTCAAATATTAATCTGATAATGGAAATTAGATAAATATATATAATAGTTGTTTCTAATTAATCAATTAAAATCATGTGCTAGCTTTGAATATAAATTTTCCTATCATTGATATATAGGCCTTGAGAATTGGGATGCCTTTCCTAATCAATACTTTGTACTCATGCATCTAACTTTGAGTCCTTTCCAAATTATATGCTTGAAATGTATACTCCCATAGTATAAAAAAAATCTCATATAGACCAATCCCACACTAGGTAATTCCATAATAAAAATAATTCTGCAAATTGATTACCCTGATCTTCCCTTCTTATTCTCTTTTATACTCGAAAACAACACAATTGAATCCTAATAGCAATATCACAATTTGACACATTGTAGAAAATACCTCCTACTTATCAAATAATGAGCTAAAGGGGCTCTATAATGAATGTTTCATAAGGCACAACACTTGTTGAAGGTTTTGCAAATGGGGTTGCAAGCTAAGTGGGCTTAACCTTGGGGATAAAACTTTGTGGTCAAATTGCTTGAGCTGGAGTATTACTGGGATGGGTGACCTCTTGGGAAGGCCTAGTGCCTCACCTCTATGAGCATCACCTACATGCAATGAGTGCTAAGTGGGCCATTCATTATCATGAGAGATGGGTTATTGTGAACTCAAACCTCTTTCAGTCCATGTCATCCTTGGGATCATATAGGAAGATGGAAGTAGTACCAAGTACAGGATCAACAAGTTTGTATAAAAAATCTAAAAAATAGAGAACAGTGTGAATAATTCTTATCTTATCTTCTCCAAAAGTTCATCAAAAACCTTCATTTGAGCCTCTCAAGGCTTTACATGGTGTTTTACACCATTTTCTAACTGATCCATGCCCTCAACTACCTAAAAACCAAATTTCAAAACAATTAACTGTTGCATTTCAAATTTGTTGCTTTAAGCAACATACAAATTTGCAACTTTAGACTCCTCCATCCTAAGGGATCAATCCGGTGGAACATAGCTCAAAGAAATTGCATGTGTTTTAGTGTGAAAAGTGACCATGCCTAGCATAAACATACCTATTTGGATGTGTTGGAACAGTCCGCTTGGTCACACAAGTTGCAGAACGAAAGTTGCACTACTTGCATTTGATGCTTTTTCCATCAAGTTAAAATCCCCCACCACAGGAAAACTACTCTGAGATAGCCAAAACTGAGAGAGGTTTTCGTAGAGGTGCTCAATGCAATCCTATAGGATTAGATGAGAAGTTTCTAAGTGTCACGATATCTAGGGAATAGCATGTTGAAGTTTGCAGCCATTTTGCACTTTGGATCCTTAAGGGATCGATCCGGTGGAATGTAGCTTAGATCGATTCCACGTGTTTTGGTGAAAAAAAAGACCATGCCTGGCATAAAAATTCCTATTCGGACATTTTGGAACATTTAGTTTTTTCATACGAGTTGCAAAGAGAAAGTTGCACTACTTTACAACTTTGCACAACTTGAATTTGACACTTTTTCCATCAAGTGAAAATCCGCCGCCACGAGAAAACTACTCCAAAATAGCCAAGACTGAGAGAGGTTTTTTGAGAGGGACCTAACATATTCCTGTAGGATTAGATGATAATTTTCTATGTGTAACAATATCCAAGTAATAGCATGCTAAAGTTTACAGCCATTTTGCACTTTGCACCCTTCAGGGATCGATCCAATGGAACATAGCTCAGAGCGATTCCACATGTTTCATTGCAAATGAGGACCTTTCCTAGCATAAAAATACCTATTCAAATGTGTTGGAATAGTTCACTTGGTCAGACAAGTTGCAGAACGAAAGTTGCACCACTTTGCAACTTTGCACTGCTTGCATTTGATGCTTTTTCCATCAAGTGAAAATCACCACCATGAGAAAATCACTTCGATATAGCCAAAAATGAGAGAGATTTTTGTAGAGGGGTTCAACACAATCTTGTAGGATCAGATGAGAAGTTTCTAAGCATCATGGTATCTGAGTAATAGCATGTTGAAGTTTTCAACCATTTTGCACTTTAGACCCTTTAGGGATCGATTTGGTGGAATGTAGCTCAGAGCGATTCCACGTGTTTTAGTGTAAAAAAATACCATTCCTAGCATAAAAATACCTATTAGGATGCGTTGGAACAGTTAGTTTGATCATATGAGTTGTAGAGCAAAAGTTGCACCACTTTGCAACTCTACACAACTTGAATTTGACACTTTTTCCATCAATTCAAAATCCGCTGCCACAAGAAAACCACTCCAAGATAGCCAAAAATGAGAATTTTTTTTCTAGAGGGGCCCAACACCTTTGTGTAGGATCAGATGAGAAGTTTCTAAGTGTAACAATAGCCAAGGAATAGAATGCTAAAGTTTGCAGTCATTTTGCACTTTGGACCCTTTAGGGATCGATTTGGGGGAACATAGCTTAGAGTGATTCTACATGTTTTGGTGTGAAAGAGGGCCATGCCTAGCATAAAAATACCTATTTATATATGTTGGAATAGTTGACTTGGTCGCACAAGTTGCATAATGAAAAATTCACCACTTTGCAACTTTGCACTACTTGAATTTGATGCTTTTTCCATCAAGTGAAAATCTGCCGCCACGAGAAAAGCACTCCAAGATAGCCAAAAATGAGAGAGGTTTTTCTAGAGGGGCCCAATGACTTCTTTTAGGATTAGATGAGAATTTTCTAAGTGTAACTTTATCCAAGTAATAGCATGTTGAAGTTTGTAGCCATTTTGCACTTTGGACCCTTCAGGGATCGATCCGGTGGAACATAGCTCAGAGTGATTCCACGTGTTTCGATGTGAAAGAGGACCATGCCTAGAGTAAAAATACCTATTCAGATCTGTTGCAATAGTCTTCTTGGTCACACAAGTTGCAGAATGAAATTTGTACCACTTTGCAACTTTACACTACCTGCATTTGATGCTTTTTCCATCAAGTGAAAATCTACCACCACGGGAAAACCACTCCGAGATAGCCAAAATCGAGAGAGGTTTTTCTAGAGGGCCTCAATGCAATCCTATAGGATCAAAAGAGAATTTTCTAAGTGCCACGATATCCGAGTAATAGCATTCTGAAGTTTTCAGCCATTTTGCACTTTGGACCCTTCAGGGATCGATCTAGTGGAACGTAGCTCAGAGTGATTTCATGTGTTTCGGTGTGAAAAAATACCATGCCTAGCATAAAAATACCTATTCATATGTGTTGGAATAGTTAGTTTGGTCATATGAGTTGTAGAGTGAAAGTTGCACCACTTTGCAACTTTGCACAACTTGAATTTGACAGTTTTTCTATCAAGTGAAATTCCGCCGCCACAAGAAAACCACTCCAAGATAGAAAAAACTGAGAGAGGTCCAACATGATGGTGTAGGATTAGATGAGAATTTTCTAAGTGTCATGGTATCCAAGTAATAACATGTTGAATTTTGCATCCATTTTTGCACTTTGGACCCTTAAGGGATTGATCCAGTGGAACATAGCTCAGAGCAATTCTATGTGTTTTGGTGCGAAAGAGGACCATACCTAGCATAAAAATATGTATTCAGACGTGTTGGAATAGTCCACTTGGTCACATGAGTTGCAAAAAAAAAGTTGCAAATTGTTTACATGACCTTTATATGACCTTTTTCATATTGTTTACATTTCAAAATTCAAAGTTTGCAAATTTTCCTATTCAAGGAATTTAAAGGAACGAGGTGCTACTACACCAAACATGAACTCAAACCTTACAATATTTGATTATATAAATTATGTAGTTAAATATTATTAAAATTCCTCAAGCAATTCGTTCTCATAGATCTTCTACAATGTCACTCATACATTCGAGATTCTCTTTAAATGTCTACATCATAGGTGCTCATTATGAGGTTAAATTCAAATGAGTAACTTGAGATTCGTTCGCTAAGCTTCACACACTCTTTTATAATGGCTTGAAATAAAAATTGAGATTTTTCAAGATCATCAAAATAAGGATGTTTCATTTCTTTTTTGGTTGAGATTCTCTTTGATGGCTCATAAATCAACATTTTTTGCAATGAAAGATCAATCATTTTTTAGTAGTTTACTTACAAATACACAAAGTAAAAGAGAAAAAGAAAGAGTATCCAAAATGTAAATGAAATAAAAATAGATAGAAGGCACTTACAGATATTGCATGCAGGCATCAAAATAAGGATGTTGCATTGCTTTTCTGACTGACATTCTCTTGGATGGCTCATATATCTGCATTTTTTGCAAGGGGACACCAATCACTGTAAAAGAAGATGATAGCATTGGCATCAAAAAAATTAATGTGGATACAAGTATAAATTATTAAGAAGCAATGTGCATATACTTAAAAACTAATCCAACGAACAATCCAGGATTGCTCTACTCTTTATTGTGTCAAGTATTGCCTCATGGTCAGACTCACAGACTCTCCATAACGTCTTGTTCAAAGGTCTACCCCTATATTTTTTCAAATGAATATTGCATTCCACGACAAGGTTTGAGTAATGAAGAATCTTACGATGCATGTCAAAGTCCTGAAATAGCCAATATTTAACACTTGAATATCGTTACCTTCTAAGCCATGTTCAAGTAACCACAACTAAGCCTATAGGGTATTCGATGTTTTCTCCATCTATAATGGGGGCCTCCAATTTTTTTTGGTCTCAACACAACGACATAGGTAATAATTTGTTCCCTCTTCATTGTCTTCATGTACAATAACTACATAAACATGCCCTTCATTGATATGTCCAAAAAACCTCTTGAAATTTGTCAACATTACGAATATAGTACAAAGTAAGATAACGATACAGAATTTCAACAACTAAGAAAGTAGATATATCACCTGGTTGAACTACATCTAATACATGGTCAAAGTTGACTGATGATTTCATATGTGTCAGTTCCAATGTCATCGAAGGGCGATACGTGTGAAATGGGCTAAGATAACTTGTAAAACATTTGTCAACCCACTCCCTTGACTCAAAATCATTCCAAGCTTGCATTGTACATGAAGAACAAAAGCATGCTATCTTTCGTGTATCAATACTCCATGAACCTGCATTTGAGCTAAGGAAAGATTATACCTCACTCGATCATGTTAGTGTACAACAGTCTTCATATAGTGCAATGTTAGTATCATCCATCAACCAAAAAAATACAAACTAAACACGTACCTTCAGTACCTAGACCCATCAAAGGATTACACCACTCGACGATTGATTTTGCATCTTTCAACTTTGCAAGGTGATCCCACAATAGTGGTTTACAATTTTTGGCCAAATTGGACATTGAAATATTTATTTTTAACTAAATCTTCACAATCGAGCACTTATAGCGGCTAAACCATGATTTGAAGATGATGCAAACTAGAGTCTCATCAAATTTTGTTTGTAGATTCTTAAAATATTTTTTTGAAAATTTTTGGAATAAGATTGCACTTCTTTTTCCATCTCCCACGAAAACTGGTTTTTTTCAGAAAACAACATTTTTAAAAAGTGACGTTCACCGTATACAACATAATTTTTTTTGTATGAAGGATAAAATTCTAATTTTTTCAAATTTAATTTTTGACTACAGTATTTATCATTTTAATTTGGTCTCATAGTTTTCAATTGAATATTTTCTCCTTAATAGAGTTTCGAAGTCAAACCAATTGCAATTCAGACATAGGTGGACTGTATACAACATAAATTTTTCTGTATTTATCGAAATCCATTTTTTATTTTTTTATTGGATCAAGGACATCAATACCCAGCATGAAAGTATTTTTAAAAAAATATTTCGATAATTTTCTATTTTTCCACATGTGCAAAATAAAGAGCTTGATTTTTGGTGAAAAACCTATGTTTACTAAAACTAAAAAAACACATACATAATAAAACTAAAACATATTAAAACTATATTCATGGGATAGCTCATTTTGAGGAATACCATAATCATTTGAAATAAATTTTAAATGAATTCATTTGATCCCCCAAAAGGTAAATCAAAAGTGATTTTTTATCAACATTTTGATAGGTGTAAAGGAGACTCATTTATAGGTATGGTTTAAAACTAGCGAGCTTCTATCCAAGGGGATTTGATCTAAGGTGGTTTGATCAAACCATCTTCAATTGGAATCCTTAAAATAAAAATTTTAAAGGCTTAAATCATTATATTTTCTAAAAATATGTGATTTCAATAAGAATCGGTTCCTCTTAGAAATTGTAAACCAGCTTTGTGGGATCACCCTGCACTGTCTTTATACTTTAACTCTTCTCGTGCTAATGCTCTTTTCACGCATGCTCCCCCTTTCTGTGTCTAGTCTCACAAAATTTCCACATATGTTGAACACTTGTAATGACATGCATCTTGCACAACCAATAGAACATGGATGAGTTCTTGAACTGTGTTGCACAGTTATCAGACCATATTATATGTTGATCGTATTCTATGCCCCTCTGAGCCAAACCACTGTAGAACATCTGGAAGCAACCTTGTACAAACTCTAGAGAATGTGTGCGATCATCACTAATGTAAAAGTGGTACTCCCTCAATACCTTCCTTTGCTCATCTGTACTATCAGATGCATGAATGAATGTTATGCGCACAAATATTGAAACTTGTGTGGAGTTGTAATGCTATGACTACACCTCATTTTGTGGCTATAGAGTGTATTTCTCTACAAATTCAACCACATATACTATGCTTCCAGCTATAAATGTGTCCTTTCATAGCTTGAACTAAGTGTCCAGCCATCAGGCTCTAGGGGTAGGCATTGCATACTCAGACAATATACTTTCACAAAATGTGGTCATAAATTGGTACACTGGAATCTTCTCAATAACAAAATCACACCTTTTTGCTTGAGACCCATCTTTTGTAGTATATGCCACTGTTTTATACTTCCCAAACTCTACTAGTTTTTGTCCCACCTCATTTGTGCTTTCCATATGTTGATAAACTGGCATACCCCGGAAGCCACCGCAATGCTTGTATGAACCATCCAAGCATGTTGTCCTATAGAATATTTGGCCATCCTCTATTTCACATAATTTTTTTGATAAGAACTCTCTTGAAGATTTTGGTGGGGCTTCTATGCCACAATCTTACAAAACATCGTTCGTATGCAAATCTAAACATATAGAACTATAAACATCATAATGGTTAGAAAATTCAATATGTATTCTACAACAAGTAGTGCATGTGTGATTTATCTTGACATAAAAAGGTATAAGCAGTTCAAAAAATCTTTGAGAAATACTAATTTGAGGATAATTATTTTCAAATTTCTAAAAAAATTGGGTTTTAGTCATATCCAAAAAATGCTTTGGATGTGGCTCATGATTCCGACTACCGATTCTCCTTCTTACCACATCCCTTTGATTTCTGAGATGACCTTGTGTTATTCTTCCAATAATCTTCAATTAGTGTTCTCAAGGCTTTGAAAAATTCTTTATCTTTTCATAACAGTCTCCTCGAGAATGCCCATAATTCATTTGTATCATTGCCCTCAATTCTATGCCACCTTTGAATGGCTCTTGATAAAAATTTTCTACTAATTCTCATTTGTCCACTAGTCTTTTTAATTAGACGAGCTCTCTTTGTTTGAAAACTTACCAAAGTCGATGCAATGACATGTCGGGTGACATTACTATCCTTTGAGCGTGAGGTCTTACCTACACTCTCATAAGAATCCATTAGATTCTTCACAATAGTGTCTTCACTCGATGCATTCAATGTTCTTAACCCAAGAGTCTTCATGATATTCCTATACTTTACACCCCGCATCATTTCAATAAATAGTTGACATCTTGCAGTCTCACTTAGCCTTTCAAATAATCGTTCCCAAATCTTAGCGGCATATCTTCTACAAGTGTGTGTTGAAATATTACCTTCCATGTGCTGCAAAATCTCATCATGAATATTAATCAAATACTTTGGCTTTCTATGCAAAATTCTTGGCGGTGTCCTCCTCAATACATACATCTCAACATTAGGAATTTAATCAATATTTAATTGAGGTGCTCTAGATTGCATACCTTCGATCGAGGGTGGAGAAGAAGACATACCTTGAGGTTCACATGGGGATGATGGCATACCTTCTTCATCAATTTTGAGTGATGATGTACTCTCAACTTGAGATGTGTTGGATGGTGTCCAGCAATATTCACTTGCGGTACATAATGTCCCTCCATATTCACTTGTGCTAGGTGGTTTCCCTCCATATTCGCTTGTGCTTAATGGTGTCCCTTCATATTCACTTTTCATAGAGGGTGTGTCTCCAACTATGGTATCTGAATCTATCTTACGGTGATGCTTTCACATTCATGCTTGTTGTGCTACCAATTCCCATTCTCATTTTGATGATTGAGGTTCCTCTACAATTAGGTTGTTTTCATCAATAGTTTCCAATTTATTCTTTTCACGATATGCCACCACCCGAGCTCTCTCCTTTTCTTTCAAGGTTTCATTCTCTTCATCTGTTAGTTTCCTCTTTGTCTTTTTGTTCGGCATGGCAAATAATTTTATCTGTACCAAGGTAATGAGACAAATATTAGTTCTTAAAAAATGTATCCTTTCAAGTTAATTGAAAAATATATTTCATTGAAGGCTTCATTTAAATAATACTTACAATCATCGTGTACAAAAGTTATCCTAGCATGTAGACAAGTGTGTACAAACTATGGAAGCACTAGGCTGGCCAGAGCACATTTCTAACTAAAAGTGAATAACCATGATGGTGATTCTGAAAAATAATGAGTGAATGGAATTGTGAGTGTTTGATAATTTTGTGGTGTAGGAGCACCTTCACAATCTATGCTTCCATTTTGAAACTTGATTCAATTTTGGGTATCTTCATGTTGTAAGAGGGTCATTAAAGACATTTTCCATGTACTGGTTATATGAGCTTGCAAAGGTGGTTTTTTGTTAGTTATAGGAATTTCAGGGAGTTGGTTGTCATTTCAAAAGGTTTAAACAACCTCCATTGGCTTGAAGGGAGGATTTTTGTTCATTTTGAAATCAATTTTTTTGATAAAAAAATGTTCTTTTCTAGAAATTCACTAGTTTTTTTGCACTTTCCTACACTTGTACGGATCTATATAACCTCCCGTTGATATAAAAATAATATAATATTTTAGGCACATGTCCTAACTCTCTAATGCATCAGTTCTGAGGGCTTGATAGTACATTTGAAGGGAACAATTGACAATTTTCTGAAACTGCTCATTTCAAGCCAATCAATTGAGTAGGATTTAATTAGAAATGACCATCCCACCTACTGTTATGACTTGATTCTTGGTGGTATGGCATGTACATTGTTAGAGTAGGGTATTTTATTTTTGAACATGCCTTGGAATGAAACTAATGACAATAGGATAGGGTTCTTAGGCTGAAACAAGCACTTTTCCATGAGAATTTGAGGAACCAAGGAGTGATTTTGAAAACGTGTTGAAGGAGTGGTCTATTTAATGAACTTTTGACTATGTGTAGGGTATTTTGAAGATGGTTGATGCCCGGGTATAGGAGTTTCTATAGACCCTCCATCTTGTTTTGAGACCTAATTAAATACTGATTTTGTGTTTGAAAGTCTGGTGTGAGGATCTAAGGGTAGCTCCTTTGTAAAATTGGCCTACTTGGAGGCCTAAAATAGTGAAAAGGTCATTTTTCTTAAAGTTTTCCCAAACGAGTCATGTGATGGGTTAAGGTATGTCTTGCAATTTTGAAATGGGTGCTAGAATCATTATTTTATTTTCCTGTTGTTTTGGAAAGTTTTGGAGCTAAGGGCCCAAAACTGGTTTTGCATAGTAACTAGATTCCAAGGGTGAAATGTGGGAAATAGTGTTTATGTTTTTTGTCCAGCCTGGAGGAGTGTTGGGATTGGTCCATTAGGAATTTTTAATCTTGTTAGATGCCTCTTGAAGGAAAGTTGATATCTTCAATGGTTTTGGGTCCTCTAACTCTGCATCAATACTGAGTATCATAGTCTAAACTGTGTGCATGGTTTGGGAGATACATGTGATAGTTTGCAGATTCTTGGCTACTAGTAATATGGATAGTTAGCAAGGAACTAAGTTAGTGTGGAAGGGAAGACTTCTGAACTTAGGTTTCATTTTTGTTGTACTAACTCAAAAAATGGTGCCATCATGGAAGATTTAAGACAACTTGTGAATGACACAATCCTTGGTTAATGTTTTAAGGAACCTAGTTGATTGTAATCAGTTATTTTAAAGATTTTTGAGGTGTTTTGAAGGTACTTAAAAGGAATTGGGAACTCTTAATGCTAATTTGAGTATATGAATCACTTTTTTTGTGAAGGGAAATATATTTGAATAAGTGTGTCAAGAAAGGTGTTGATTTCTTCCTTTGTACTGCATCAGTTTTTGGACAGGTATTGGAAGGCATTTGGACCCTTTGGAGGAATGGGAGAGGCTTGGAGTTTTATTAAAGGATGATTATTGGTGAATGGTTATGAGTTTCTAATCAATTTTATGCTATGTTACAATCAGTTTTATGATGGTTAATCTATATTTTTGAGTCTAACAAAGAGTTGAAACCAAGCTCTAATGTTTTGATGAAAAGATGATTGAGTTTGTTTGTTGATCTTCTTAAATTTAATTTAGGGTCAGAAGTACCCTTGATGATTTTTGGATCCTGGTAGATGTTCTGCATCAAGTTTAAAATAGTAATCAGAAAGTGTATATAATGGTAATTTAAAATGTGCATTGACAACCTAAGGTTATAATGAAAAACAAAAATTAAAGCAAGACATAATAGAATGAAAGAAAATTTGTAAAACCTTCACATACCTAAAAAACTAGACTTTAAAATGGAGGAATCCAATCCAATTATGTATCCTTAGCTTCTTCTTTCTTCAAAATCCACAACAATTTGTTTTGTTCAAAAGCTTGTTCCCCTCCAAACATCAATTGTATATCAGTTTTCAATGGAATTCAAACTTCAATTGATATTATATGTCTTTCAACGTGGAAAATATGCTACTTCATGCAAAGGTGGTAGAAAGATCATTGAAAAGGTGATGGAATGTGAAAAACATGCTTGCACACTTCACAAAATCATCAAAAAGCTGCTTTTTTTCAGAGCACACACAAAACTAGGGGAATATGAAGACTGTGGGCCTTGAAATAATGGGTATATATATTTTCTTACCATTTTAGTGGAATACAACACATGCTCACATTATAATGTGGGTGTGTTATGTGAAATATGGTTTTCTTAGTATATTTCTAGTCTCCCTCTTGGTCTTTACCCTCTATCCTAATTCTATAGTTGTCCCCAACACCCTTATAGTAGAGGGATAGAGGTGAGTGTGTGTGTGTGAGAGGGAGAGAGAGAGAGGGAGAGAGATGGATGGAGAGGGAGAGGGAGGGAGGGAGAGGGAGAGGGAGAGGGAGGAGAGGAGAGAGGAGGAGGGTAGAGGGTTAGGAAAAGGGAGACAGGGAGGAGAAGGAGGAGAGAGGAGAGAGGGAGGAGAGAGAGGGAGAGGGAGGAGGGAAGAGAGGAGAGTGAGGAGAGAAAGAGGGGAGAGGGAGGGAGGGAGAGGGAGAAAGAGATAGTGGGAGAGATAGATAGAGAGGAGAGGGAGAGGGAGAGAGAGAGGAGAGGAGAGGGAGAGGAAATAGAAAGAAGGATAGATAGATAGGGAGAGAGGGGAGAGTGGGAGAAAGAGAGAGGGAGAGAGAAAAAGGAGAGAGAGGGGAGGAGTGGGAGAAAATGGAGAGAGGGAGGAGGAGAGGGGAGAAAGAGAGAGTGGGAAAGGAGGAGAGAGAGAGGAGAGGAGAGGGCAACAGATAGTGGGAGAGATGGAGATAGAGAGGAGAGAGAGGGATAGAGATGGAGGGAGAGGGGTTGGGAGAGAGAGAGGGAGGGAGGGAGAGGTAGAGGGTTAAAAATAGAAAGTGAGAGACATGGAGATAGATAGGAAGGGAGAGAGGGGGAGAGAAGGAGAAAGAGAGAGTGGGAGAGAAAGAGGGAGAGAGGGAGGGGGTGGGAGTGGGAGTGGGATAGAAATATAGAGAGAGGAAGGGAGAGGGAGAGGTGCAGAAAGAGAGAGTGGGAAAGAAAGATGGAGAGAGGGAAGGAGAGGGAGAGGGGGAGAAAGAGATAGTGGGAGAGATTGACCCTCAACCACTATAACCTCTTAACACTTGAACCCTCAACCCTTAAACCCTAATCATTGAACCCCTATACTCTTTTAATCCTTGAACCCTCAACCCTTAAACCCTCAACCCTTAAACCCTAATATCTCAACCCCTATACCCTCTTAATCCCTCAACCCTCAACCCTTTAAACTTAATCCTTCAACCCCTATACCCTCTTAATCCCTAAACCCTCAACCCTTAAATCCTAATCCCTCAACCCCTATACCCTCTTAATCCCTCAACCTTCAACCCTTAAACACTAACCCCTCAACCCCTATACCCTCTTAATCCCTCAACCGTCAACGCTCAACCCTTCAACCCTAACCGCTCTACTCCTATACCCTCTTAATCCTGTAACCCTCAACCCTTAAACCACATTCCCTCAACCCCTATACCCTCTTAATCCCTGAATCCTGAACCCTAAACCCTTCAACCCTAATCCCTCTACCACTATACCCTCTTAATCCTTGAGCCCTCAACCCTCAACCCTTACACCCTAAGCCCTCAACCCCTATACCCTCTTAATCCCTTAACCCTCAATCCTTAAAACCCTAATCCCTCAACCCCTATACACTCTTAATCCCTCAACCCTCAACCCTGAAACCCTAATCCCTCAAACCCTATACCCTCTTAATCCTTGAACCCTGAACCCTGAACCCTTCAACCCTAATCCCTCGACCCCTATACCCTCTTAATCCTTCAACCCACAACCCTTCAACCATAATCCATCTACCCCTATACCCTCTTAATCCTTGAACCCTCAACCCTCGAACCCTAATCCCTCTACCCCTATACCCTCTTAATCCCTCAACCCTCAACCCTCAAACCCTAATCACTCAACCCCTATACCCTCTTAATCCCTCAACCCTCAACCCTCAACCCTTCAACCCTAATTCCTCTACTCCTATACCCTCTTATCCCTTGAACCCTCAACCCTCCAAACCTAATCCCTCTAACCCTATACCCTTTTAATCCTTGAACCCTCAACCCCTATACCCTCTTAATCTGTCAACCCTTCAACCCTAATCCCTCTACCTTGATACCCTCTTAATCCTTGAACACTGAAACCTCAACCGTCAACCCTTCAACCCCAATCCCTCTACCCCTATACCCTCTTAATCCTTGATACCTCAACCTGTACACCCTAATCCCTCAACCCCTATACCCTCTTAATCCCTCTACCCTAAACCCTTAAAACACTAATCCCTCAACCCCTATACCCTCTTAATCCCTCAACCCTCAACCCTTAAACCCTAATCCCTCAACCCCTATACTCTCTTAATCCTTGAACCCTGAACCATCAATACTTCAGCCCTAATCGCTCAACCCCTATACCCTCTTAATCCCTGAATCATGAATCCTAAACCCTAATCCCTCTAGCCCTATAACCTCTTAATCCTTGAACCCTCAAGCCTTAAACCCTAATACCTCAACCCCTATACCCTCTTAATCCCTCAACCCTCAACCCTTTAACACTAATTCCTCAACCCCTATACCCTCTTAATCCCTCAACTCTCAAACCTTAAGCCTTAATCCCTCAACCCATATACCCTCTTATTCCCTTAACCTTCAACCCTTAAACCCTAATTCCTCAACCTCTAAACCCTCTTAATCCATCAACCATCAACGCTCAACCCTTCAACCCTAATTCCTCTACCACTATACCCCCTTAATCCTTGAACCCTCAACCCTTAAACTGTATTCCCTCAACCCTTATACCCTCTTAATCCTTGAACCCTCAACCCTCAACTCTTCAACCCTAATCACTCTACCCCTATACCCTCTTAATCCTTGAACCCTAAACCCTCAACCCTTACACCCCAACCCCTCAACTCCTATACCCTCTTAATCCCTCAACCCTGAACCCTTAAAACCCTAATCGGTCAACCCCTATACCCTCTTAATCCGTCAATCCTCAACCCTTAAACCCTAATCCCTCAACCCCTATACCCTCTAAATCCCCAAACCCTAAACCCTGAACCTTTCAACCCTAATCCCTCTACCCCTATACCCTCTTAATCCTTGAACCCGCAACCCTTCAACCCTAATCCTTCTACCCTTATACCCTCTAAATCGTTGAACCCTCAACCCTCAACCCTCGACCCATAATCCCTCTACCCCTATACCCTCTTAATCCTTGAACCCTTTACTCTTAAACCCTAATCCCTCAACCCTCTATCCTTCAAACCTAATCCCTCTACCCCTATACCCTCTTAATCCTTGAACCCTCAACCCTCCAGAACCCTCAACTCTTAAACCCTAATCCCTCAACCCCTATACCCTATTAAGCCCTTAAATCTCAACCATCAACCTTTCAATCCTAATCCCTCTACCTCTATACCCTCTTTATCCTTGAACCCTTAACCCTATACCCTAGAACCCTAATCCCTCCACCATTATAGCCTCTTAATCCCTCAACCCTCAACCTTAAAACCCTAATCCCTCAACCCCTATTCCCTCGTTATCTATCAACCCTCAACCCTTGAACCCTAATACTTCTACCCCTATACCCTCTTAATCCTTGAACCCTCAACCCTCAACCCTTCAACCCTAATCCCTCTACCCCTATACCCTCTTAATTGTTCAACCCTTAATCCTTAAACCCTAATCCCTCAACCCATATACCCTCTTAATCCCTTGACCCTCAACCCTCAACCCTTAACCCTTAAACCCTATTCTCTCAACCCCTATACCTTCTTAATCCCGGAACCCTAAACCCTCAACCCTTCAAACCTAATTGCTCTACCCCTTTACCCTCTTAATCCTTGAGCCCTCAACTCTCAACCCTTAAACCCTAATCCCTCAACCCCTATACCCTCTTAATCCCTCAACCCTCAAATCTTAAACCCTAATCCCTCAACCCCTATACCATCTTAATCCCTGAACCTTCAACCCTCAACCCTTAAACCCTAATCCTTGAGCCCTCAAACCTCAACCCTTAAACCCTAATCCCTCAACCCCTATTCCCTCTTAATCCGTAAACCCTCAACTCTTAAACCCTAATCCCTCAACCCCTATACCCTCATAATCCCTTAACCCTCAACCCTCAACCCTTCTACCCTAATCCTTCTACCCCTCTACCCTTTTAATCCTTGAACCCTCAAGCCTCAACCCTTAAACACTAATCCCTCAACCATTAACCCTTAAACCCTAATCCCTAAACCCCTACAACCTCAACCCTATAACCTATAAATCCCTCATCCCTAAACCCTAAACCCTTAAACCCTAACCTGTAAACCCTCAACCCTCTACCGTCAATCGTGTACCCTCTACCCTCGACCCTAATCCACCAACCCTTAAACCCATTTAGTAAACTCTCTACCCTAATCCCTCAACCCTCTTGAATCTTAAACCCTCAACCCTTAAACCATTAAACACTCAACCCTAAACCCTCCACCCTCAACCCTTACCCCTTAAACCCTAAACTGTTAAACCCTCTACCCTCTACCCTCTACTCTCTACCCAATACTCTCTACCCTAAACCCTAATCCTTGAGTCCTTATACCATGAAATGCAAGAAAAATATCTACACTAATCCCTAAACCCTCAACCCTTAATCTCTCAACTCCTATAACCTCTACCCTATATACTAGACCCTCAACCCTAATCCCTCGACCCTCGATCCTATACCTTAAACCCTCTACCCTTTACCCTAAAAATTAAATGCTCAACCTTCAATTCTTAATCCTCAACCCTTAATCCCTAAACCCTCAGTCCTTAAACCCTAAACCCTCTACCCCTTACATTGGACCCTAAACCTAATCCTTCAACCATATACCCTCAAAACTATACCCTAAACCCTCTACCCTAAACCAAGTACACCCTTAACCCCAAACCCTTCAAACCTAAACCCTTAAACCTTCTACCCTATACCCTCAACCAAATACCCTCTACCATCGACTCTATTCCCTCAACCCTCAAACCTTAAACCCTAATACCCTAGAAACCATCAACCCTATAGGTCCTCCACCTTAATCCCTCAAACCTATACCCTCAACCCCTATCACTTTCTCTCTATCTATACATCTCACCTCTACCTCCTTCCCTCCCTCCTACCCTCTCTAATTGTCTTTATCCATTGTTGCCCTCTTTCTACGTACCTCTCATTCAATCAATCCCTAACACCCTCTCTCATTCCCTCTATGAATCTCTCTTTATGTACCACCCACTCCATCCCAATCTCTCCCTCTACCTCTCTCTCCCTCTCTCTCATGTCTCTCCTTCCCACCCCCTCTCTCTCTTAGGTATCTCCCTCTGGAAACCTACCTGGGTAACTATCTCTTTTTCTCTCTCCCCTCTCTCTATCTATCCCTCCAACACTACCTAGATAAGTACCTCTCACTCCAACCCCCTCTTTTTCTACCTCTACCAGGTCACTCCCTCCCACACCCTCTCCCTCTCTTAGGTCTCTCACTCACACTCCCTCTCTCTCCCACTCTCTCTCTCTCTCACACTCCCTCTCTCTCCCACTCCCTCCCTCTCACACTCCATCTCTCTCACACTCCCTCTCACTACCTATCTCTCAAGTATCTCCCTCTCACCCCCCCTAACACTCTCAAGTCTCTCCCTTTGGAACCCTACCTACATAACTCTCTCTTTCTCTTTGTCTCTCTCTCTCTCTCCCTCTCCCTAAATTCTCTCTCTCCCACCCCACCTCTCTCTCTCCCTCTCCATCAATTCTCTCTCTCCCACCCCCCCTCTCTCTCTTTCCCTCCCTCTCTCCCTCCCACCCTACCTAGATAATTCCTCCTCACTCCCTCTCTCTTAAACACTCACTTCCACCCCCTCTCCATCTCTCTAGAATCTCTCTCTAACTAAATTCTCCCTCCGTCTAAAGACATACATAAATGCATACATACAAGCATAATACATATGTCCATATAATCTTACATCCATACAAGCATACATACATACATGACATACATGTACATACAAACATAATGAGAGCATGTTATAATGCGCTCACATTAGTTGACATGTTCCCCGCAGAAGCAAAAACCATGTGAAAAGTGAGATATAATGCGAGCGCGTTAGAACGCACCCGAGTTATATCTTTATTTGGGAATTCCTAAGCCTTAGGCTTGGTATTTTCCTTGGAATATCAACCCAAAGGCTTGGATGACATTCCCAATGACCAGAAACGTGTTTTAAAAAAAATCACCATATTTATCATAATCGAGTTTGTGCTCACCATTTGGATTCCACGTGGTTCAATATCGAAAAAATTGAACACATGGGTAATGTTGGGTTATGTCTTAGCTATCCAATGATGTAATTTTTTTCACTTTCAAAATTTTTAAAGTCTTTAATCCATAATTTATTTTATCTGTATATCTTTTGTTTTCCAAAAAGCAGTGTTTGGTATTTTTTTCATTCTAAATTAACTGTTCATCAAATTTTCAAATAAATTACATTTTTAGAAACTAGACTCCATTCTACAAAAATAAAATATTAAAAATTAAAAAAATGAATTAGTTTCCAAAATTTGTAGGGGTAGCACGGCCAAAATTCTATTTTTCAGGAAATGTCCACTTCGCAAATTAGTAAAAAAATAAATATTCATTAAAAAATTATCAGAAGAATCATGCATCAACTACATATTGTTACCTAGCTTCTAACTGTTGCGATTTTAAAAATACTAAAAAAAAATTCACCGTACGAAGGTTGTACAAGAGTTGCTATGTTATTTTTTTTCTGACAAAAACAACACCAATTTGTGTACGGCCCTCATTTGAACCCCTTAATCTCAACCATTTTCAAAATAAATTAGTAGCTCATAAATTAGTCTCAGAGCACTTGAATCCTTCTTTTAGTTCCATCTGAAAATTTTGAGTGTAAGTATCCTCAATTTCACGTTCAAGGTCAGTATTTCCTCATTTTAGAAAAAAATTGTCCACTTAAGTCCCCTTTTTGGGAACCATCATGGTGCACTTACCCCTAAAGCACTTGTGTCAAATCAAGGGCCACAATTCATAAATGTGATTCTTCAAGAATTTATAGCTAGATATCAAGTTCAACATAGAAAGTCATCACCCTACCATCTCCAAGCAAATGGATAGCTAGAGGTAAACAATAAAGAGCTATAATATATTATCACAAAAATAGTCTCATCTAGAAAGAATGACTAGTCTGATAGGTTAACTCAAGTTGTATGGGCATATAATACAACATGGAAGACAACTACTAGATTTTCACTATATGAGTTGGTTTATGGAAAATATAATATCTTTCCTATTGAGTTTGAGTTAGAGACACTCATAACACTTGTAAATGTGGGGATAGATCTTACTAAAGCTCAGGAGAACAGAATAATGCAGCTGAATAAGTTGGATGAGATGAGGATTGAAGCTTTTCATTGAATTGAAATCATTCAAGGCTAGAGAAAACAATGGCATGATAAAAATATCCGTAGTAAGCAGTTTACAGTAGGAGATTGGGATTTGTTCTTCGATTCAAGGTTTTGGAAATTTAAGGCTACATTAGATCCAAGATTGCTTGGGCCATATGAGATTGCACAAGTATTTGACAATGGAGTTGTTTAGTTAATACCTATAATTGAGAGAGAAAAATAATGGTGGTAAATGGGCATAGGCTCAAGGTTTATAATAAACCAACATCAAAGGAGGAATTTTTTCCAGAGCTTCAAGCAAGAATTGAGCATTTTAATAAGGAATATTTTTCTTCTTTTGGTGAAATGACCAGTCCTTAGATCCATTTTTAGATGACCACAAATAAATAGAGTACGTTGAAAACGAGAAATGGCAGTTTCCTTTGCCAAAAAAAAGAGAGAAAAAATCCTCCACTCCTAGGAATAAATATGAATACTTCTGATAGAGCCTGATAAGGAAGGAATTGAAATTATTTAAAGGGACACAAAACACTTCTTATCATGTTTGATCAGAATAACAATTCAAGCAATTCAAGCTTATAATAGCTCCTAATCACACCCGATTTGATGGAAATTCCAACGATTGAAGTTTTCATAAATAACTCCTGATCGCTCTTGATCTCTATAGATTGATTGTTCTTGATGAATCGGTGAAAGGAAAAATTCAAAATGATGATTTTAGTGATTCATGAGAATTAGGAGAGTGAAGAAATGATTGTGTGTTCTCAAAAGCTTTTAGCTTCATTTGTTACCAATTTATTTGTGTAAATGTGTAGAGATAGGGTTCAATGAAAAATTTGAAATTAATGACATAGCACATGGAAGCAATTGGGCTCCCACAAGAGTAGAGCTCATCGTGGCTTACATTAATTAATGTTGATTTTATTAAAACTCAAATTTTTTTGTGGATTGTATGGCTTAAGCGAGCATGTATTACAATTATTCACCATAATTTGAATTTTTCATCATTGACAGGTAAGCATTTATATCACTAGGAATTTTTTTAAATTTGAAGTACATTAATTATAGTTTTTAAAGTTTCTTAATAGATTAAATTATGATTTTGTAAAAATCCAAATATAATTTGTTTTAAGCATACAAATGAATGCGTCATTACTTAATTGGGTGATAAATATGACAAGATGGCTTTCAAGGCGAAGTGATGTGAAGTAAGGTTGATACGTCAGTACCTTGACAAGACATAATAGGCATGCAAGAAAAATTATTTAATATTGTATTCACTTATTCTATCTCATCATTCATTTTAAAAGGAATTAACGTAACCATTTCAAGAAATTGGTTGATGACATTGTTGGTAAATTCTTAAGCTTCTAAAAGTTTCAAAGTCTTTTAAAAATTTCAGAGTCTTTTGAATGTTTCAGAGTCTTTTGAAAATGGGGTACAAAAGAATGGCATAACCAAAGGGAATCACCTTAGATTTTGAATCAAGGAGGTATTTATAGCAAGATGGATGGTTATATTCAATACTTACATATGAGTGTTGTGAATGTGATATAGTGCTAGAGTTCATTAAAAAAATCCACATCAATTTCACTCTGGTCAGGGGAGAACCCATTGAGGTATCTATTGCTGTGATCAGTTCTTTATCTGGAATTTTTGTGGAAGGTGATATTATTCAACCTAGGCTTTCCAATTTGAAAGAATTTCTTGAAATCTTCTATGTTCCACTTGAGTCTTTGCTAGCCTTTCATATACAAAAAGGGAAGAATAAAGGCATTGAGCACAAAATTTTGTAGGGACCTTGGGTATCCATTGCACTCTGCATTATGAGTTTTTTCTCCTACAAAAGTCAGTTTTCCACCATTCTAGGTCCACCACTCAAATTATTGAATCATATCAAACACGGTGTGACTAAACCTAGATTAAGGGTTAATCTTCCTACTTTAAATTGTTCTCAACTTATTGAAATGGTTGTTAAATGCAAGGAAAAATAAAATAGAGTGACTCATCATGGTATAATGCATTTAATAGTTAAACATAATTTATTCAAAAACCTAATTAGGAAGAGGAATGGAGCAAATTCCTATTAAATACTAATAAGAAGGAAGAAAAACCTAAAATATTTGAAAGTAGAACACTTAAAATAGAGAAAACTGAGGTTTTCACAAAAAACCTAGTTAAACCTATTGGGAGACTAAAAAATAGAAAACAAAAAGGTTCTACTCTGACAAGGACAATAAAGACAAAGGTTTTGACATAAAACCTAGTTAAACCAATAGAGAAAACTAGGAAGAAAAAATCAAGAAGCTTTGTTTCTAAAAGAAGAGAAAAATAGAGAAAAAGAAAACCTTAGAGGGTTTTGATACTAAGAGAAAAATTTCTAAAAAGAGGAAAATTGCAAAGACTGAAAAATTCAAAAGAAAAACTAGGTCAAAAAAATAGAAGATTGAACAAGAAAAGATAGAATCCAAAAAGACTCCTCCAGCCATGAAATTTGATGAGTCTAGGGAAGAGAAAATTGAAAAGGACGAGTCTGAGAAAAATGAACATGAAAAAGAAGAGCCTAAAAAGGAGGTGTTGAAAGAAACAATGCTTGAAAAAGAGGAGTTATAAAAGGAAGAGGGAGGCTCATAACCTCCAATGAAAATTCTAGAATTTAATCCTTTGGATGAGCATTTGTCAGCCCCCAATTCCCCTTTTCAGGATGCTAATTTTTCAGCTCCTAATTCTCCTTTTCAGGATGTTAATTTGTTAGATCCTAATTCTACTTTTCAGGATGTTGATTTGTCAAATATGGAAATTGAACATGAAGTTTAAATACAAAATGTAGAATTTTTTTAGGGAAGTGAAATGCCAAATACTGAAGTTCAACAGGAAGAGATAGTTGAACACAATGAGGAAGCATTTATACATCATGAAGGATAGCAACCTATAGAAGAAGAAGAAGAAACACTTTCTGATAGTGAAAATTTAGAGGAAAAAGAAGAAGAATAGATTCAAACTACTCTTAGGATATCTAGGTTATAAAAAAAATTAGAAGAGTTTGAAATGAAAAATTTGTTACTAGAGGAGAAATTAAAGAAAAGAGACGAGGAGACATTAAAATTTAAAAGAGAAACAAATGAGTTGAAAGAAGAGTTTCAAAAGAAATCTAGTTAGTTGTCTTCACAATTAGAGGAAACATGGGAAAATCTAACTAAAATGACCATTGAAAATGAACAAAAAGATAAAGAGATCCAGAGGTTGAAGATAGAGTTGGAAACAAGGACTGTGACATAAGAGAAGGTACTACCACAATTTCTCAACAACATTTTATACTTCTGGCTCCACCTAAGGAAGAGCATAAGGAGAAAACAACAAGACCTAGATACCTTTCCGTAATAGCTATGAAAAACAAACAACTTAATGAAGAACTCCAAGCAAAATTTGATAAAGTTAAAAAGGAAAAGGAAGAAGGAGAGGAAAGAGTAATAAAAAATTTATATATTGCATTTTCCTTAATTTGCACTAGAAAACTTTTTGGAGTGTAGGGATTGTTTCTTAGAGAGTTGTTCTTGAAATGGAAATTGAATCAAATTGTGCTAAAATGACCTACTGACTTCTAGATAGATTAAAACTTCATGAATTCTTATTTTAATAGTTACACAGACATTCAAAATTAAATGTGTGAGTTCTTCCAACATGGATTTCTCATGGGTAACAATTAATATTCAATGCTTAATGTTTATATTGGTGAAATTCAGATCAAATACTTTGTTTCATTATTGAAAAATCATGTGGAATAACCATCCAAAATGGAGGAATACAAAACAATTCAACAAACATATGGATTTTCAATGAGACCTCAATATCTAGAATCAATCCATTAGATGAAAAGATTTAGGTGGGTATGCCTAGGATCATCATGGAAAAAATATGCCCTTAAGTGGCAAAAAATTTAGAAAAGTCAGAGTTAGACAACTTGACATAAAATTTTGAATAAGTTATCTATATTATTTCAAAAATATGTAAGAATAGAATTTTTAGAAAATTTAATTTAGTTTCTAAATTACTAGGTTTATTTAAAAAAAAAAAAAACTATTCGGTGAAAATTTGAAATTTCAATAGAGTAGTACTTAAATTTTAGGGAAAAAATAAGAAGTAGGTGTCTGTCTGACCACCCTAACCACATTAAAATGATAATTATTTTTTATAATATTTTAGATATAAGTAGAGGAATCATCTCCCGATGTGATGCATAATTTTTTGTAATTTTTTTCCAAGTAAATAATTAATTATAATTTTTTTCTGATTTTTTTTTTAAATATTAAGACTCCTATGTCTGACCACCTTAACTTGGTCAAGAATTCATGAAATTAATTTATTTTTATTTTTTAATCTTATATTATGTGAAGCATAGAATGTGACACATATTTTGCATTCAAAAATATGATACCGTTTGAAAGCTATAGATGTTTTTCAATCGGCCTAAAAATCAGGACTTTAATCGTAATTCAATAGAAAATGCATAATAATTATTTATTACATTTGAAGTAAAGCATAATTTATATTGGTGGAAATCTAAGAATCTCCTTTCAAAACCTTTTTTGTTTCATCAATTTTGGGTTAAAAAAAAGTTGCCAGCCACATACCCATCATATTGCCACTTATTAGCCCATCATGATCTTGCACATACCCAAGTCCATTGCAAGACTGAATGATGTAACTCCTCTTTATGTCAGTAATTTGAAAAAAAAAATTGCAAATTTTTAGGATATTGAAGTAATTCTTCCTCCTACAGCTATGCAGGCATGTGAAGAAAGATTTAGGCCACTTCTAGATCCATTAAAAAGGAGAGAGCCAATATCACCAAATAATATCAGATGGAGCTTAACATGGGTGAGGCATGTGATCAATCCGATTCATCAACAACAAGATTTCTAGAATGGTATGAGATTCAAAATTCCTATCATTGTCATGCCTGCACCTAAGATAAATGCACCTTCACAGATACCATCTGAAGTCCTCAAAGCCTGGTATGAAAAGCTACAGAAGAGTAATGGATTTTTTGTGTCTATAAGAACTACAAAGGAATAAAGAGGAGTTTTTGACTATGACCTTTAGATGGAATCACTCAATAGGGTAATTCATATTCCATATAGTTCTAAACCATGGGGGCATGGTTAAATGTAGGAGGAGAAGCATCATGAGGCCTAGTAAAGACCTCATAATCACTAAGTTTTTACCTTTTTAATATTTTATAATTTAGCTTTAAAAATCATAATATTTTCCTTTATGTATGCATTTATGAACTTAATGAGAGTTATATTAAGACTTATAATATGAATGGTCAATATTAATGCTTATTTCTATTAAATGTATGATTAATGTCATGATTTTATTATGATTTTTTTATGATAAGTGCACCTTTATTATGCAACTAGAGTTGATATTTATTTCTCAGCCAATTGATAACTATTTATGTTTTAAAAGTGATGAATGGATAGATTGTTTGTGACTCATCCTCAAATGAGTTAATATCCACGAATCTCATTTTTGACTCATGATGTTGAATGAAGTCTCTAACAAGCGCAACCAAATCTGCAATAAAGCACATCTAGTTTAGAAATTTCTAAATCAATGTGACTAAAGGCGGTTACAGGGATCCTCACAAATTATGTTCCTATGTGCCAAGATAACTTTTTAGACTAGGATTATATTGGTTTCTTT
Source organism: Sequoiadendron giganteum (assembly GCA_007115665.2). Classification (NCBI taxonomy): domain Eukaryota; kingdom Viridiplantae; phylum Streptophyta; class Pinopsida; order Cupressales; family Cupressaceae; genus Sequoiadendron; species Sequoiadendron giganteum. The sequence goes on along the minus strand of CM021107.1, from coordinate 591,968,261 downwards.
CTTATCTTTTTCTTTTAAAATAAAGACGGATATTTATATCCAAACCCAATGTAGTTGGATATTAGATTGTATCAATTTTTTTACACTTCTCATGTAATTTATTTTCTTGTTTTAAATTAGAATTATTTTCTTTGTACTTCATCCCTGTAGACATGAAAAAATAACATCATGAATCCCACTCTAATTACCATTCAATTATTTTATTAATCAATTAAAGAAATTTATTGATTAATTCCCTAAGGTTCATCATGCTTAATTAAAAAAATAAAATTATTTCATTAAGTCCTTAAATTCTTCTCATTTGATTCAATAAATCAAAATGATTTAAATTAAATGTCAAATCCCTAAAATCCTCCAAGTTAATTAATTTGGATAAATTAAACTCTAAACATAATCACCCATTCTCTAGATTTTGACTCAACTTGAGTCAAATCTAAACTCTTAACTAACCCACCCACTTGCACCAATAAATTATTTCTTTGATTTATTAATTCTTCTATTTACTTTCAAAAGGGCATCAAGATGGAATATTCTATCAATTTGAATCTTCCCTCCAAAGGACTTGCCCCTTCCAACAAATCATTAAATGCTCTTACACATCTCTTGCACAAGTCAAAATTGGCATTTAATTCACCTTTCATCCCCCCTAAACATGTCATTTCATCCAAATTCAAATTTTAAATTGGCACATTGGCCAAGACTTGCACATTCCTCACTCTCTCAAATCTTGGCAAGTGGAATCTTGTCATTGGCTTATGAATAATCCCACATTCATCAAAATCTCTCAATCTCCTAACCTTGAATCTATAAAATTCAAAGGTTTTCTCCAAAGCAACAACATAATTGGAGAACAACACAACAACACATTTTTATGCAAGGTTACTCTCTACATGTGAGAAATAATCTTGCTCTTCATCACAACATCACTATCATCTTGACATCATCTTGCTTATCAAGGGTTCGGAAAGGGCTACCTTATACACAAAGGATAGCACCAATCAACTATGGCATAGAAATGATTCATGTTTTTGCATTGTTTCCATTAGTTGCATTGTTTAACATGATTCTATATTTCATAGAGATGTTTGAGTTTGCTGATTTAAACTAACTTGTGCTAACAACATGAACTAGTTTAAACCCATCCTGCAGATTTTGACATCCACAAAATGGCACTAGAAGGCTGGTTATTAATATTTGTGTCATTTGCAGGCTTGTCTTTTATCATGCAGTTCTCAAGGCGGTATTGTCATTGTTTGCTTTGCATATTAGAGCTTCTGGTATTTAAATATTCAATAGGATCATTTATTAAACATGTCAAAATCACCTATCTTTGTTGTCGCCTTATGTTTTGAGTCACATAGGATGAATTTTCTTTATTAGAATGCATTCATCATACAATGATTTGAATGTCAGGAAATAAAGCTTTATTGGCTATTGTTGAGCACTCTCAGTTCTTGTTTAGAATCGATTTAATGCATTGAGGTCGTTCTTTTTTTCTTGTCTGGCATCTCATGTAGGAAACTTGACAAAAGAGAAACCTTGCATCTTTCTTTTTGGTGGACCTGATCTTTGTGATATGCGCTTTGGTTCTGTGAATGTGTTTGATTTATATCTGAAAGTTAAAAAAAAATTTAGCTACAACAAAATTAGTTCTCCCCTCTTTACATTTAATCCAAGACTAAGGTACTGATCCCTGATGTGACCATGAGGGAGTGAAGATTCCCTAGGTAGAAGAAGAGGTTCAACGTATTGTGGTTCTAGTCACAAACACAAGATGACCATTGATCACCCACTTTTTAACCTTTCCTCTAAACTGCTATACTATTTTCATCCTTTGCACAACCTTCTCTGTCCTTTTTAAAACACACTTTCAGCAGTTTTGAATCCTACCAGTAATATGAGATTTTGCACCCTTCCTCCTAGTCCTCCGCTTGTGCCTTTCATGATCTGGGCAACTTCCCCCATGCTTCTCTTGATTGGGTTTCCACTAGTCCCCTAGACCCACTATACTTTAACCTCGAGGGAGGGAATTTCGAATGTTGGAGAAGCACCAATTTGATTTGATTTGATGTGGGTCTAACTTTTTTTTAATTCCTTTTTTTTTAGATGCATATCATGTGGCATGGGCTCTACTAATGTGTATGAGGAGGAAGTGAAAGTGCCTTTGATAAGATCTCTGAAAAACGTAAATCTTTCACAAAATGTATGAAGAGAAGCCTTGGCCGTGAGATACAGTCTACACCAGCTCAACCAGTCTACACCATCACCGCAATGCCTCCTATATGTCACTCACTTCCTACCATTAGTCAAACACAACCAATTAATAATCTATCACTGGCTTTAGGCAGGAGTCTGTAGTCTTCCAATGCTAATGAGCTACTTCTCACATGTTGAATGAGCCTCCAAATCCATGTGCGCACTCTTTCGATGTTTGTTTTCTTTCTTTAATATTCTAAAGTCTTTTCAATGAGTCTACTTGTTGTATCAATATTAGTTTCTATTGATTGGTTCAAAAAGTCACGTATCTGGGTGCCTGCAAGTTGCCTTAGAGAATGACAGTATTTTGAAGGTCTAGTGAATGTGGTCTATCAGTGATCCACTTGGATAATCCAACTGGTATTGCATGGTAAACCTTGAATCTTCATGCAAAAAAAAAAAAAATAGTCTGTTTCGATGGTTAAATCAGGTAGCAGGAGTAGGAGTTTAGAATCGTATCTGCATTTTTTTCATACCAATAAAATCTCCTTGCAATCTAAATGTTAACTCATCATATATGCAGTTTGCAATCATAAAGTATCTTTGTCTCCATTGTGTGATTTTAGATTGTTCCACTAACATTTCATTTATGTGGTACTTTTAGGGTATTTGTAGGATCATCATGGAAAAACTAGGCCCTTCAGTGGCAATAAAAAGACCAAAAATCAGAGTTAGACAACTTGACATAAAAAATTGAATAAGTTATCTATATTATTTTAAAAAAATATAAAAATATAATCTGTAGAAAATTGAATGTAGTTTCAAAAATACTAGACCTTTATTTTTTAAAAAAATCTATTTGGTGAAAATTTGAAATTTCAATGTAGTAGTATTTAAATTTCAGGGTAAAAATAAGAAGTAGGTGTCTGTCTGACCACCCTAACCACAATAAAATGATAATATTTTTTTATAAGATTTTAGATACAAGTAGAGGACTCATGTCCCGATGTGATGCATATTTTTTTATAATTTGTTTCCAAGTAAATAATTAATTATGATTTTTTTATTACAAATTTTAAAAAATATAAAAGCTTGTCTATCTAACCACCTTAACTTGGTCAAAAATTCATGAAATTCATTTTTTTTTTTTTTAATCCTATAGTATGCAAAGCATAGAATGTGACACATGTTTTGGATTCAGAAAATGTGATACCATTTGAAAGTTATAGATGTTTTTCAATCAACCTATCAATAAGGACTTTATTCATAATTCTAATAGAAAATGAATAATAATTTTTTATTAAATTTAAACTAAAGCATAATTTATATTGGTGGAAAAATGAGAATCTCCTCTAAAAATCCTTTTCGTTTCATCAATTTTGGGTAAAAACAAAGTCATTAGCCACATGGACCATCATATGGCTTACATATCACCACTTTTTGGCCCATCATGATCTTGCACATACCCTTCATAAAAAATGGAAATCCAATGGTTAGGATTTAGCTATCAAAATTCTCTATATCTGTAGATTTCAAAATCTGCCAAGACTCCAACTGTCGCCTTTAAGTAGTTTACCATTATTTTCCAATGATGAAGATTTTGGGTGACATCTGCAATAAATAACAAGATTATTTGCATAATTTTTATTGACTAATGCAATAGGTAAGGTTGTCTTGTATGAGAGGAAAAAGGCCCACAATGGCAGCCTTAGGTTCTTTGTTAAAATAATTATTTTCTGGGTTCAATGCACAACACTTAATTCTTACCAGATATTGTGATGAAATTTGCTTTTTGACATTCTGCAAATGTATCGTACTAGTTTATACTACTAGTTGGATTTTACATAATGCCTTGTTCATCTAGTTTCCTGACCAATTGCACTTGATAGGACGTCGATATCACTGGTTTTTGTTTTGATGTTAATTTTCTACTACTTTGAGTTTTATGGTACTCTAGTTTGTCACAAACTTAATGTTTGTGTTGTTAGCTCCTCATGCCTTACCATTTGGAATTTCCAAATCTAATATTTGAGCTAGTTGATTGAGGTATGGAGCACAATCACTTTCTGAGTCACTACTTGATATCTTTATGAAGAAAACTATTGAACATATGTGTAAAAGCAACATGCCAACATCAAATAGAAAATGATGGGATGTAGCACTATCAAATTTTATTTATTTTTATTACATCATCTTGGGTAAGATAGTTGTGTGTTTTTATTTGCATTTTTTGTGGGCCATGGAAAATTTGAGTAAAGAAGCTTAGTGGTTTTCCTTTGTAATCTAGTCTCTGTGTTGTTATTTGTAATAATGTATTGGTTATCCTAAAATTCCTATCACTTTGTTCAACCAACATCTTGTGGATCTGAGTTCCAATATTGTTATGATATTAAAGGTTCTCTAGATATAGTTTGATTTATTTATTTTTAACATATGAAGGTCATTAGTGCTTAGTTTTCCATACCTTTGGAGCTTCCTAGGAAGGCTAAAATGACTAGCATTAAAATTTAATGGACCCACATGCTATGCAAATTCTGTGATATTAGAATTCAATGACTTCCTCGAAGTGACATTTCTCATAATCTTAAGCTCTATATTCCACTTTATGATTTATGAAAAGTAGCTGATATTCTACTTTATGGTATCTTTAAGCTCAATATTCTAGCAATTTTTTATGTTTTTTATTTTATGTAATCTGACTTATATCTACATATGACAAAAAATTTACATGGTTTGTGTAGAATTTAATTGCTACTAATCGGGCTTTGTAACTTGTACTCCATAACTGGGATTTGACATTGTTATTTGAGTCTTTTCCGAGTCAATTTGAGTTTTGTTTTGATTGGACAAAATTGCTTAGAAGGAACACCACTTATTCATTACCTATTAAATCAAATTTGACTTATATTGTAGGATGGTGTATGGTTGAAACTCCAAGGTTGACATCAAGGTTGACATTGGGATCAGATGAAAATGAAGGCGAACGAATTGAAGTTAGAATTTTTGAAATCAAGATTTGGAAAAAATCATTTTTTAATGCTTGTGATTGAAATCTAGGGCTTCCGTTCTACACTTTAGTTTTTTGTTTTAAATCAATTCACATTTATTTTTTGGTTTAAAATTAACCATTTGACTTGATCTTCTCAACTTGGTTAAAATTGAACTTAGAAACATACTAAATTTTGATTTGGGTTAAAATTGGACAAGGCAAACTTCACATCATTTGGTGCTTTTAAAATGAATTCATCACTACTTTATGGATAAAAATGAACAAATGTTTGTCATGTTTTGTAATCTTTTTAAAAAATTAACATCATTTAAAATGCGTATGCACTTCTCTCATGCTTCACAACAATCTTGAGAATTAAAATCATTTTGGTGATATTAAGTTGTCAAAAAGATTGCCTTCACATTTCGATTTGGGAACTTAAAATTGAACAAAACATCTTGTGAGTGTGAGTAAACTTATTGCGAGTGTTCTCCCTTTGTTTCTAAATGAATGTTGATCAAACTAGGAATATGTTTACTTGCTTTTGTTTATCTTAAAAAGGCCTACCTTGTGGGAAAAAGTACTCACCCAAGGGAATGACCCAGCCGAAAACACGCTAAAGCCAAGCGAATTCCAACTAGTATATAAGTGTGGATTCTTGAGGAAAGTTCAAGAATCACGAGGATTATTCCAATGAGATGGACATAAATGGACTCTCATCGATGTTGGATAATCCCCTATGAACGAAATGCCCAAATCAAAAGCCTTTGTTTAGAAAAGGCCAAATCCTTGTCTATTTTGTTGGTGCAAAAGGTCATGGCCTTTGAAGCCCCCCCATGTTACACATGCGGTTTTTTTGTAGAGATGGAAAGTATGCCATGGGAGATTCATGGGTACTAATTCTTGGCTGACCTGAGAAGTGTGTGCCATGGAGGGGAGCCAATGTGGTCAAGCATTTATCCATCCACATAAAATATTCACAGCTAGATTCGTTGAAGTGGGAACCCAACAAATATTGTCTCATCATCCTAGGGTTGTAAAAAGTGCTTGGTCCTTCGAAACATTGAAATAAAAACATTCACAGGACCTTCAAATTTCAAACCCCTTTTAGGAAACAAATACTTTTGACAAATTTAAGCACTCTTGCTTTCCCTAGGGATCATATCCTTAGAGGTTTCTAAGTGCTTGGATTCTATCATCACTTGTTTTCAATAAGGTGAAACATAAGAGAATTTTTCCCTATTTTCCTTGATTTCCACATAATGGACTTTGTGGGATGAAAATGAAAGTGGGACATTAGACATACAATTTGAAAGATAATCAAGCAAGTGATTTTGGTAAAAATAATACACTAAGACAAGATAAAAGACAAATTGGATTACACATGTGTTTTCTAACATGATTTCCCACAAGATCAAAATCCCAAAACCAAAGTTCAATAAGCTTAGTATGAAAGCTCATGAGGAGCTTCTTGAGAGACTTTTAGAATTTAGGGAAAGATTGGTTTATAGCTTTTATAGGAAAGCTTCAAGAAACAACCCAACTTTGTATGCATTTGACTATTAATAGAATCCCGATTTTTTTGAAAGGTTTTCTTTCCTCCCATAGGAAGTATAGTGTGTTCTTCAACACCGAGGTATTGTAAGAAGAAATGTTATCTAGGTCCAGTTTAGGATCAAATTCAATCACTTTCATCCATATCTCAACCATCAAAATCAGTCAAAAAATCACCTCACCAACAACTCTTGGAAGCTTTGTAAACATCTTTTATGCTAAACTTTAAGGTGAAATCAAAACCTCTTTGTTTGAATTAACACACCTAGTCAAACCATCATCTTATAGATGAGTTTTCTCTAGGATAACACAACTTCCTAGGGTTTATGAGTTCATCTTGTTTGCCTTAACACACTTAGCCAAATTATCAAATCATCACCTCATTTGACTTAACACACTTAGTAAAACCATCCTCTTATGTACAAATACACTCTAGGATAACACAACTTCTTAGGGTTCACAAGTGCATTTATCACATTTTTTTTGACTTAACACATTTCGTCAAACTATCAATCCAATTACAATCAATCAAAGTCATAAAAAGTTTAGCATTTCCTTCAAAGTTTCTTTAAGAGTTCCATTCATCCGTATCACTCATATTTCATTTATCTCATCCTTTTCATCGCTTTGATCCTTCAATTATCCTAGTTCTTCGCTTCTTTGAACCTAAGGTTTAGACCGATCTAAGGGATCAGAGGTTCATCTCTTACATTCTTGAAAATTGATCTTCATTTTATGGTTCAAACTCGATCTCAACACAAGAGGGACATGGAATATAAAATTGATCCATCCATCATGAGTAATCCAATTCAACCAAACTATCCAAGTTTCACAATGCCAATTGATTATCGAAACTCACATTTATGCATGGAATCATTATCTCCTCCAAACTTCAACGATACAAATGTGAGTATGCCCAATCTAAAGTTTGGAACACCTTTCCCAATGATGGATTTAAATCCAAGTCCAAATTTGCAAATCTATCAACCAAATGCTCAATGCATGAGTTTTCCAAACAACATTATCCCACCAAATCCATACATGCCAATTACAACTTTAGCAAACATGACCATTTCGAATCCACATTTGGTAAACTTTGGGATAGATATGCTTGCAAATAAAACCAATGTTGTTCAAAATCCAAGCAATATGTTAACGACTTCAGATGTTGATTCAAGTCTAGGTAACCCCGTGTAAAATCAAAGCTACCTAAATCAAGGCAATATGATTCGCAACCACAACAATGTTCAATTTCAATCTATCATGTTGAATCTAAACATCACATTGAATCAAAGCATTATCTAGAATCAACTCGTCCATGATCCCAAACAAACACCACAAGGATGCATTCCAAAGCTAATTGCTAAACAACCAAGTCAACCATATGAATAATTTCAGGGTCAAATCTTGCAAAAAAAAATTTCTACACTCAAAATTCTCATTGATTTGCAACAACAGATGACAACCATTCAAGCAACCCCAACAATGAACACCATTCTCATTCCTCCACCACCACCACCACCGTCACCAAAACTCAACATTGAAAATTCATTCTCTATCATGTTGCAAGCTGACCGCCAAAAGGCACTCCAAGCCCAACAAGCTACACAAGTTTCACAAGCACCTCAAGTAGCCCAACAAGCTCAAGGCCAACACCAAGCCCGACAGGGGAAAGAGAAATTTTGGGCACTATTGCAAGCAATTCATCAACAAGTAGCTCAACAACAAGCCCAAAAAAAAGCATTGCTGGCACAATAATGACACAACCAACAACAAGCCTTGTTGACTCAACAACAAAAACAGGCATTACTTGCTCAACAAAGCTTGCAGGAGATTCCCACCACAATTGTTGAAATCAAAAATCAAGATCAATCTATCAATAAGCACCTTGAAGATGTTTCCACCTCAATCAACGATCAAATCAACATACACCAAGAGCTACTTTTCAATTACGATCAAAATCCACCAAAAATACACAACAAATGGTTGACAACATTGGTAATCTCTCTTCCAAATTTTTGAAAACAATGTTCAAGATCTTGAATATGCTTCTACCCCATCCAGTGATCAACTCAACATTCATCAAGAGCCACTTTTTAGTGATCTATTTCAAGATGTGTTACAATTATTTGATCCCATTGACATAATCTACAATCCATCGACCAATGATCATATTGAAAATGTCTCTACATCACCTTATGAGTTAGAGGACATATCTCAAAAATGTATTCCAAAGAATGATCAACATCTTCCATCAAAGTCTAGCAATGGTCTTTCCCAAGACACAATAACATCCTTCGACCTCATAGTTGAGAATAGTGAAAGAATCTTTGACTTTACACTTGATCCAATTCCATTCAAAGAACAAGTGGATATTAAGCCACTTCGCATGCCTAAGGATGATGTCCAAGAATCGCTTCTACACAATCTATCCTTTGAAATTGACCCATGTCAAGAACTTGAGCCAAAGCATGTCGAAAGTGATTCTAAAGTCACTCAAGATCAAGAATTTGTATCTTCAAGATACTACAATGATCTAATGGGCACTCTCCTATCTATACAATATGCTACAAATGAGGATCATATCCATATAGCACATATTCCTCCCTCTACCCACAAGATGCTTTTATTGGACGAACATGTAGATGATCTTCATTCAAAACAAGAGTCTCATACTCTTGACATCATTACCAAGGTACAAGAGTCTCCTACTCTTAACATTTGTACACATGATCAAAGTATAGAAAAATCTAGAAACATACCAAAAGTGGATCATGAAGAAGGTTTCTACAGAAGTTGTGAATTAGAAACATCATGTGAAAACATACCAAGAATGAATCATGAGGAAGAATTTAACAAGGATAGTGAAGCATCAACACTTCTTGAAGAAGCATTAAAATCTGATATTCCACAAAATCAAGCTACAGATTCCAATCAGACATTCATCCCACATATGGAGGATCCTATCACTTATAAAATTGGATCACTTACCTTCCTTAGAGAAAGCTATCTTATCAATGAATAAGTCAACACCTTTGAAGATCTATAACAAAACAAAGAAGGATTAGCACCTTTTTTCCAAGGTAAATCATATCCTATTGTAGATAAATAAATTCAGCAGATGAATTATCAAGGTAGAGGATTAGGCCTACATGAATAGGGTATCCTAGAACCAGTGCAGATTGTTGGAAATCCTAAGTGTCAAGGCCTTGGTTATTCAACAATCAAGGGATATAAACATATCAGTGATACTTCCACAAAAATGGGGCCAACTTCATCTCGAGAAAACATCAACATAGGGAGCACAAAGGATCCTTATGATGAAACTGATGCCAATACTACAACCCACAATGTCACGAATCTTCATCCACCCATAACCCCATCTACGAATTGGGACCAACAACAAAAGAAATATTTGAATCAAAACATGAAGAAAATCATTAAGGAAAAATAATCTAAGAAGCATATCGAACAAATCAAATACACTTGGATACTAAAGAATACAAAGAAATATTATCCCTATCACCCTCCATCAGTCAAAGAAACTATGGGGAAAAATAAAAAAGGGAAAATTATCCATCAAAGATTTCCACAAAGGAAAAAGGAAGCTTCTCAAGCAACATACAAAGTGTATCAAGTAGTTGGTCCTAATTCTATGCACACTTCCATATCCACCCATCATTGCTCATCTTCCCATGTTTGGATAGTCAAAGGTTCCAAACTATCAACCAATCCATATTTTATTCCTAAACACACTCCATACACGCGTCCATGCATGATATCCAATTCTCACATTGACCATGTATTGGCAATGAATCTTCATCATAAGGATTCATAAGGCACTCTATTGCGATGTGCACACAAAGATAGAGTTAACTTTGGTATCAACAAAGCAGAACAAATTTCTCAAAATTTGCTTTCAAGTGCACGTATCTTGGCAAAGAAAATTCTTGAAGAAGGATACCGATGACATGTTATGACAAAAAAATCAACATCAGCACCACCAGGTGGTTCAACATCAACTTAAAATCTCCCAGAAAATACAAAAAAATCAAAAAATATAAAAATAAAAGAAAATCGAAAAAATTATTGAAAATAGTAAAGAGAAAAATTGTCCTCTAGAGAAAACCATTTCGGTGGCACTTTGGATAGGTACCATGATGAAAACCTGGCAAACAGGCCTCATGTGTAGAATTGAGCATCTATGTGCACCATTTCAAGAGAAAGCATCTTATCACATTCATAATAAAGCCAGCATTCCAGCCATATCATATGTTCATTCATGAATCATTTATCTAGACTGTTATCATCTATCTGCATTATCTTGGTAACAGTTTGGAACACACTTTATAGTTTCTTGTGGTAAAAATATTGACATGGTTCATTTTCATTGATCCTATCCAATCCAAACATTATCTGAGCCTTGAAGCATTATCTGAATGAGAACCCTCTATTTTGAACACCCTTATCTTATCGCAAGATAATTCATATCCATTCATCCATACACCTATTCAAGAATCCACCCATGACATTCCATACATTGCTAGACATTGGGGGCAAATATCTACATTTCTCTACAAGAAGAAATCTTGATATATACCATCCAACTTATCTAGTGATTCAAACATTGGCAGACATAAAATTAGATTGTTCAAAGAATTTGTGAACAAAAAATCCAAATCACTAGCCCATGGCATATTTTGACAGGAAGACATTCCTTACCAAGATTTATCTTTCGTTGAATATCAATCCAAGCAATCCATATTAGTTGCATCTAATGTGTACTTCAGCGTCACATCATCAAAGCTATTTTGTTCCAAACCAAGCTTCATCAATCTTGATCAATCAGATCCATTCAATTATCACCTTGTTTGACTTAACACACTTAGTCAAACTATCATCTTGTGCGCAAGTTTACTCTAGGATAACCCAACTTCCTGGAAGTTACAAGTGCATTATCATCTTATTTGACTTAACACACTTAGTCAAGTTATCCAATCCATCATCAACTTGTTTGACTTAACACACTTAGTCAAACCTCATGTACGAGTTTACTCTAGGATAACACAACTTCTTGGAATTTACAAGTGGATTATCACTTTTGTTTGACTTAACACACTTAATTGCAAAAGTTTTCTGGATTCGATTGTGTGTGAATTTTTTGCATCGACGTTTCAGATCACACTTCGTGATCCATCATCAGGATGAAAAAATAGAGCACCAAGAGAAGATGGATCACAAAGTGTCATCCGAAACATCGATGCAAAAAATTTACACACAATCGAATCCAGAAATCTTTTGCCATTAGCACTATGGATTGTGGAAACTTGTTATCTTTAATTAACACACTTATTCAAACTATCAATCCATCAATCCAATAGATCAACATTAATCTTGGTTTTCAAAAAAATCCAAAAACATAGCACTAATATCATCATATTTCCATATCCAAATCGTCAAAATATCAAAAAACCCAAAAACATTAGAAAAATAAAACATCTAAAAACATTCAAAAACTTCAAAAAAATCCAAAAACATGTCAAAATATCAAAAAATCTTCAAAAAAGTCCATCACTGAGTGTTGTTAGTTTTTCACCTTTTTGAACTACATCATCTCTAAGCTTAAACGTAGGCAAGGCCATCCTTGACTGGCCCCCGAGACACAAAATCTAAAAATATTCATAAAATCTCATAAAAAAACCCAAAAACATTAGAAAATCCAAAAATCAAAACAACCTCAAAACATTTCAAAACATCAAAAACATCCAAATATCTGAAAAACTCAAAATGGTGCATCTGTCCCATCTCATGTTCACCCAAAAAAAACATCGCTCATAATAAATCACTCATCACCTTCATCCTTTTGTGAAGCAATCAAAAGCAAGTCTAGCAGGTTCAAAAGTGAAAGCTTAATCGTCAAAGTCTCAAAGTCTAGATCTGTAAGTCAGCAAGTTGGTCAAGTCGGAATATCAAAAGCTTATCACCCAAATCAGTCCCATCAAAACCCTAATCACAACATGTCCTAGGATGAAGCTTTTATGCGATGGACATAAGCATCAGGTACCCCACAGTAGTTAGTCTTGGCTAGCGTTACGAAGATAATTAGCTTGTTTATTTACTTTATCTTGGTATTTTTTGACTTATCTTATTTTGTGCTCATTCCAAGGACCTCTTGATGATGCCTAATTAAAATAAGGTGTAGAGAGAAAGGAATGGGGCAATGATCATTATCTTTTTGACTATTGTGCTTGTTTGATGTTCTTGTAAAATAACTCGGTGAATACTTGCTTTGTTGGGACCATCCTAGCAAGGTTTTCGTATGTCAAGTGTGAACAAGAGCACTTCTATCTGATTGTCAAGTCAAAGTCCATCACACTAGGTGCAACGCCATCTTGGTTCGTAATACCTTGATGCATCACACCTATGTGTGTTATCAAACATAAGGATAAGCAATACATCATGATCGTTCATCATCATTTCTAATAAAGTTGGCTTGTTGAACTTCTGGATTTTCTTGGATTCAAGGGTTGATCCCTCTCATTCTTCTATCCTATTTCCCACTAACAATGCATCCATCCTGCATCTGCACTCTTATCTTGCATAATCATGCCATATCCATCTCATACATAATCACCTCATCTCATTTTCATAATCATCTAAGTTGTTTAGGATAATATAAATTTTTTATTCTAAGCATCTTCCAAACATCTCATTTACATTATCATTATCATATAGATCATATAGTCTAACCATCAATACATCATTTTGAACCTCTTTGTCGTGAGATCAACCTCAAATCAAATATTTTTCACTCGATCTCTCAAGGGGGCAATGTACTAACGTACTTATTTCCACTAGGGCATCCGAAAAAATTCAGAATTTTTTTAATTTCAATGTCAGTAGCATCATTGTTTGAACCAATGCAACGAATACATTGCTTCAAAGAGGGGCTGAATGTAGACATCCAAAACTAACATTCTGCATCCCGCTCTAATTAACATTCAATTATGCTATTGATCAATTAAAGCAATTTATTCATTAATTCCCTAAGGGTCATCATGCTTAATTAAATAAATCAAATTATTTCATTAAGTCCTTAAGTTCTTCTCATTTGATTCAATAAATCAAAATTATTTAAATCAAATGTCAAATTGCTAAAATCCTCCAAGTTAATTAATCTGGATTAATTAACCTCTAAACGTAATCACCCATTCTCCAGATTTTGACTCAACTTGAATCAAATCTAAACTCTTAACTAACCCACCCACTTGCACTGATAAATCATTTCTTTGATTTATTAATTCTTCTAATTACTTTCAAAAGGGCATCAAGATGGAATATTCTGTCAATTTGAATCTCCCCTCCAAAGGACTTGTCCCTTCCAGCAAATCATTCAATGCTCTTACACATCTCTTGCACAAGTCAAACTTGGCATTTAATTCACCTTTCATCCCCCCTAAACATGTCATTTCATCCAAAATTCAAATTTGAAATTGGCACATTGGCCAAGACTTGCACATTTCTCACCCTCTCAAATCTTGACAAGTGGCATCTTGTCATTGGCTTATGAATGATCCCACATTCATCAAAATCTCTCAATCTCCTAACCTTGAATATATAAAATGCAAAGAATTTCTCCAAAACAACTACAACACAATTGGAGAACAACACAACACATTTTTATGCAAGGTTACTCTCTACATGTGAGAACTAATCTTGCTCTTCATCACAAAATCACTATCATCTTGACATAATCTTGCTTATCAAGGGTTGGGAAAGGGCTGCATTCTACACAAAGGATAACACCAATCCACTATGGGATAGAAATGATTCATGTTTTTGCATTGTTTTCATTAGTTGCATTGTTTAACATGATTCTATATTTCATAGAGATGTTTGAGTTTTCTGATTTAAACTAACTTGTGCTAACAACATGAACTAGTTTAAATCCATTATGTAGATTTGACATCCACAATCCCTATCTAGGAAAATTCTATGGAAATATAAAAAGAAGAAGTTGATCTCAAATCTGCATTGGATTCTTTTAAGTATGTTTTATGAATGAGGTGATCCTGCTAGTTGTTTAGTTCATTTTTTGATGCTATGTTTCATTTCCTACATTATTTAAAGTTAGAATCATTACACTTGTTATGTATTGGAAATAATCTTAGATCAGAGTTTATTTTACTATTTGTGTTTTTCATGATTTTTTTCTTAGCTAAGAATCATTTGCAAATATGAAATATCCCGAATTATTATTTTAATGAGCTATGTGCAAAGAGGAACATTTACTTGTCAATTTAATGAAGTGTGGAATTGAATAGTTCATTTCTAAAGAAATTAATTAAGCTTTTTAATAGATCTCAGAATTCAACAAAGTAGATAAGATTAATCTTCCATTTTTTCATAAATTGAATTATCTTGTTGTAAACCCTCTCTGTTTTACTTTCATTTTAAAGGTTATATAGAATAAATCAAGAAATATGATAATGGAATGAACCACTTTTGATTAAATAGATATAGTACAAAAAAGCTCTTGATTAAACAAAAATAACTCTGAAATGCTCCTAATCAAGCAAAAACCAACAAAACCCCCCAAAAATTGATCTAACTCTTACCGCAAATAGCTTCAAACACCCTTGTGTTGACATTCAATATCTTAAATGAGTAGGAATTGTGACAATGTCGACTTCCTACGATCAATTCAAACCTATAGGCAACTAAATCTCATGTACATTTTATTGAAGAATATAATCGAGACTCACCATGGACAATAATATTTATTGTATCTTCCTTGAAGGAAATTTTCTTTCCTCGGATACACCATGACCAAATCCCCTCTAAGTAATTCTTATCTCTTTGGGACTATCATGCATTCACTTTGTATTTTGTGTTGATCTCCTCCACTTATTTCCAAACTTGTATATTCAAACTTTATTCAACATGAAATTATAGACTCTTATATTCACATTCCTATCATCTTTCACTTTCAATAGATGTGTGAGACATTGTAGAAATGTTCCATATACCATCTATAATTGTATCCTCTCTATATAATTACTGACAAACTATTATGTGTAAATTTTGATTGCAACATTTTATTTGATGTAGTCATAGATAGAGAGCCCAATCAAGGATTGCCTAATTATGTAGCTAAATAAAAAACATACAATGGAACTCAATGGAAACATAAAAAAAAAAAATGATAATCATTGATTCACAATTGTAGAGTATATTATAATCTACCACAAAAATCTTACCAAATGAGGCCTTACATTCAAGGAATAATAAATCTGAAGTCTTATTTAGTATTCAAACAACTCTAGAAAAGAGCTTATTTCTAAGAACTTTACATGAAAAAATAATCATGTATTCCTTAAAGACTCTACAAGAAGTTTACTAAGGTCTAGTGTTAAAATCAAAGTGGTTAAGTTAGAAACTTTAAAGAGAGGAATTTAAGAATTTAAAGATACCATAAATCTAAAAATGTGAGTGAGTAATATGTACAAGTAAAGGATATAGTCACAAAGATGGATATTCTTGGATAATTGTTCAACAAAGAAGTTGTGGTGAAAAATTATTAAGATCACTCACACCAAAGTGGAATCATGTTGCAATAATTTTTAAAGAAAGCATAGATTTTACTGCTCTTGAGCTTGATCACCTAGCTAGATCTCATATTTCTCATGAATAAATGCTAAGATACACACTTAGAGAAAGTGACAAGAATTGATTTTTTTTATTTCAAATGACAAAGAATAAATGTGTTAGTAGTAATAGTAGATGAAATAAAGAATAAGGTAAAGATAATAATAAAAATAATCCAATCTAGGAAAAATAGGAAGAATAGGTGATTGAATTACAAGAGGAAGAGGTGAATTTGATAAGAGAAAAAATATTTAGTGTTTTCATTGTAAAACATATGGTCACTTTGAAAGAGAATACATATTAAAAGACTGTAAGAAGGTATAAGTGTTAATTATGCCCTTGAGGATGAGGAATATTATCCAAGTAATTTGTTCTTATTATATGATAAAGTTCTAAAAACTCTTCAATATGTTGATATTTAGATTCAAATTGTTCTAATAATAGGTTATGGAATAATGAGATATCTTATATGACAAAAGTTTAAAGACAAAGATCATTTTTAGTGATAAAAAATACTTGGAAGTTGATTGGAAATCAACTATAAAGGTGAATACTAGAGAAGGCAAGAAAAATATTGATGATATTTATTACACTTAAAAGTTATAAAACAATTCACTAAGTGTTGGATAATTGTGTGAAAAGAATTACAAAATTGTCTTTAATGATGAGAAATACACAATCAATGACAAGAATCACAAAAATAAGGTTGGTATAGTTGTAGCTATTTGTACCCCATTTTTCCTTATTTTTCTCTTTTGGTCTGTTCTTTTTCTTCACTTTCCCATTATTGATAACTAATATGAGGAATCCTAAATAGCCACCAACCAAAATTATAGAGAAATTCTAATAGCTTGTGCATATTTTTTCCTTCCTACTAAGTGAACATTTTCAACTCTCATATGCCTTATTCTTTTGTTTCTCACTTGTCTCACACCTCTTTGCTTGGGTGTAATATCATAGTTAACCTATCTACTATGGATTCAAAGAACTTTTTGGAGGATTTTTTGGATGGGTATTTGGTTGTGAGCTCTCATGATGGGTTTAATACAATGAAAATAAATGTTTCTGGTTCTTTTGTTGATGTTGTTCAAAATAAAAAGGATGGGGAGAGCTCTGTGCACCCTCTAAAATGTGTTGCTACTTCTCCTATGATTTCTCTAGGTAAAGAATTTTCACAATGCATTGAATTCTTTTCCAAGACTGACCTAATTTGTAGATTCTATAATTTTTTTCCTTCACTTCCTAATCTACACAATGGATTTCCAAAAATTGGTCTCTGGTTGTGGAAGTTATGATGGAAATTTATCCTTTCACTAGAGGATTTGTTATTTTTGGTTTCAACTCTTCTGATGGTAGACAGGTTGTTTTACTTCATGGTTTTTGGGAATGGGATTCTCACCAACTGTCCATGAGGCTTTTGGTCCATTCCTTCAACCCTCTGAAGGAACCTATTGATGTAATGCTTGTTTGGGTAAGATTGTCATAACTTCGCTTATATATCTAGCACTCCTCTAAGTTTGAGGGCATTAGTAATGCGCTTGGTAGGTTTTTAAAAGTGTATCATGCATGTAATAGTTTTACTCTTACCTCCTTTGCTAGGATTTTTGTGGAGGTAGATGTATCTCAGGATTTACCTAGAGAGGCATGGTGCTTGAGGTTAATGGCTATTCTTGGTCTCAACTTATTGATTACAAAGGTATCCTAGGCTTCCACTATAGATGATTTTTTTCTACTGGACACTTGGCTTGTGATTACTCCAATAGCTCTCATTTTTTTGTCTTCTACCTAGTGGAAGAATCTTCACAAGGAACATCTAACTATTTACCTTGATGTAGACTATGATTTTGATAGTAAGGCTTTGAAACCTCCATCTCTGACTCAAACAAATAAATATGCTACTATGGTTATTATTTCTTTAGTGGATTCTATTGCTCTGGCTCAAACTATGGATGTTCCATCTACTATGTGTGTTGCCTCCTTTGAGGCCCCTGCCTCTTCAACTCATGTTGTTGATGGTGTTTTCCCTCTAGTGGCATCTACAATTCTAGTTGAATTCTTGGTTTTTCCCTCTATGGTGAGTGATGTCCCCCCTGAGGCTCCTCCTAATTTTGTTTCTAATTTAGTTTTTGATA
The DNA here is from genome assembly GCA_007115665.2 of Sequoiadendron giganteum. NCBI lineage: Eukaryota > Viridiplantae > Streptophyta > Pinopsida > Cupressales > Cupressaceae > Sequoiadendron > Sequoiadendron giganteum. Next base: position 591,949,742 of record CM021107.1, on the reverse strand, counting down.
CTCCCTAGATGATTATGCAAAGGAAAACTAAATTTATTAAAAAAACATGTTATGAGTTGCTCTTGAAGGAAAAGTTCTTAGTTTCAAGATTTGGTGCTTAAACTATTTCTCTATGTTTGGCTATCTTTGTTTTATTTGGTGGGTCTGTTCTTGCTACTAGTCTCTTTTATCTTATTGTTCTTGACTGGTTTTTGTGCTTCATGAGTTTATTTTATTAGGATGTTCTACCCAATTCTATGCTTTTATTGTAATATATTTTTATGTTAAAGGGATCAAGGCCCATTAAATCCATACTTAATAAAATACAATATACATGATGGAGAGGTAGAAAGAAAAGAGTGGGAAGAGGAGGTGGGTAAATTTGAAATCCTCTATAGAGGTCACAATTGGAATATTTTTATGTGGATGGAGAGGTGGATGGATGTCCATTTGTGTTTTTTTGTTGTGGTCACACATTTGTGGTGGGTGGAGTTGGATTCCTGTAATGGAAATGTATTTGTTTGCTTTGTAGGTTCTTTGATGCTATGTTTTTGAGTTGTTGATGGGTTGAATGTTGTTTATTGGGTGATCACTGAGTCTTTCTTGTTGATTCTTATGGTTGATCAGTATCATTCTTTACTGTTTTAGAGGGGCCAATGTTCTCGTTTGGTTTCTTCTATTGTCACCAAATTTGAGGAGGTCATTTTAGAGGACAAGGTAGATGATTTTGGTCTTCTATTTCCTTTTGGAGTGGTTGAGAAGCCTTGGTTGGTGTAACCAGGTGTTTGTGACATAGTATCTGAGATTTATGGTGGCTTTCTTTGGTGGCTCCCTACCTTGGCTATGGGAGCTTTTGTGATGTTTGGGATTGAGATGGGGTCAACCCCACTATTTATTTGGTTGTTTATTCTCCCCTTCTGTATTGGTCTCTAGTTGGTGGGGGATTTATTTTCTATGGGTTTCATAAACTCTATGGTGTATTTTTCTCTTCGAGCTTGGATTTTGATTTTGAAGTATGCCATCTTATCTTAGGATTGTTTCCTGCAACCTCTGAGGTTTTTTGGAGTGGGTGGGGATTTACATCCCCTATTTTTATTTGTTGTTGGATCTCATTTCTTAAATTTTCAAAGGTTAAATCTCTCTAAAGGGGTATTTTTTAACCTTTTTTTTTGGTTTGGTGTTGATGACTGGGCTATTCTCAAAGTTTTTTATATTGACCCAATTAATTTTGTTGTTAAATTTAGCCACTACTACTCCTTCCTTTTCTATGTTTACTCTCTTTCTCTTCTTCAATTATTATTTTCCATTTTAGGTGAAGATCCATCCTATTGAGGTGGATTTTGTGCCAGTTGGTGCGGTTTTTGGGCTTACAAACGGTATAGTTGATAGGGAGATTTTGTTCCCTTATTTTGGGTTCATTCTTCTTTCTCCCATTGAGGTGGAGGTTGAGAATGGGAAGTCTTTGTCTACTCTTCCTATAGGTGGTTTATTATCCTATTGATGTGGATAATATTTTAGTAGACTTGAACTGGATTTGATGCTAGGAAGATATTATTTTGCTTCTTTATGTTATCCTCTCTTTCCTCCTATTGAGGTGGAGGTCAAGAATCGTGATTAAATCCTAGTTTTGCATCTTAAGAGAAAAAATTTCCATTTTGATCTTCTTTTTGGTTGGCCAAGATTATCTAAGGAAATTTTATTTGTTCTCATAGGGTTTTGGGTACTTCTAAAATCTGGTTGTCAAAGGGTTTTGGGGCCCCTTCAATTTTTTTGGGTTTTGTGTGTTTTACTTAGTCTTTCTCTCTTGATTGTGATTGTGAGGCTACTAGTTTGCTTCGCTCTACTTTTGGGAAACACACCATGTTATGATATGGTTTTAGGTCCCTTCAAAACCCATTTGTAAAGGATTTTGGGTCCCTCCAAAACTTGTTTTACCCTTAATAAAAACAATCAAACATTTAATATGTAGGGTAATATATGATAATGTAGGCAACTATAGTTAATGACTTACATGAAATTAAACTGAACTTGTTTGAATTGTTCAATGAACTACTATCACAAAAAGGAATTGAAAAATAGATTAAAAATTAATGATTTTTTAAAATAAAAACCTTATTCAAATAGACTTTCATCACATGCTTGACAAAAATTCCACTAAGCCTTATGTACCAATATATCCTAGTGATCAAGGCAAAAGAAGGTTGCAACAACTTATAATTATCAAAGTTAATCTCATAAGTTACAATATCAACATCAACGATTAGGTCATTTCTCAAGAAATAATGTTGGACATTGAGGATCATGGATTCAATCCACAACAATGACTATTAGAATGTAAAAATTGATCATATCATAAGAAATGTTTGTTGAGTGAAAGTAACCAAATTAAATGTATGACATTAACACTTATTTCTTTTTCATAATTCATAAAGCTAAGTTGCACATCCTTCTTAATGTATTTTTTTAATTATTCATTTATTACTATTATCAATTTTCAATTGAGTATTTAGATATAGGTTAATTGTGAATTTATTTATAATATACAATTATTTAATTAGCCAGTTCTATGTAAAAATATTTTTATTATATTGAAAATTAATATTATTGTGTATATATTCTAGTGTAGGAAAAAGTATCCCTTTTCACACTTAATTGGGAATTAATAATAAATTAACATAATTATGCCTTAGTTTAGTGTTCTAATATGTATTTTACATATTCACATTAAGTTGAGGGCCCTATTAGTTAAAATAGAGCTAATTATGCCATAATGTAGTGTTGTCAAGTGTATTTAAATATTTACATCTTCAAACTCATTTAGGGCTTTATTAATTAATTGAGATTAATTTTCCTTAATTGAAAACTTCAATTTAAATCCAAGCCCAATTAATTGCAATTTATGAAGAGAAAAACCTTACATTCATTAATTTAAGAACATAACACTTATCATTGAGAAATGTGTGGCCTAGGTAAATGACCTAGGACCCATTCACCCATGAGCTAATCGGTCCTCACATAGACCTACGGACTAAATTATAAATTTTTTTTGGAAGTATTTCAATGAATTTAATTCTATATTCACATGTTAGGTTGTGTTATTTGAGTTTAAGGAAATTAATGTTACATACCTATAAATATAAGGTCATTTCCTATGTGGGAGGCATGATAGCTGAAGGGGCAATTTTCACAAGAAGATCAGATCACAATTGACTTGAAGTTAGTTTAAGGCATGTTTGAAGGCTAGGCATCATGGTTTCAAAGATGACTATAAATATTTTCAGCTAGCTACACCTTTCATAGCCTCTATTTGGGTAGGATTTGTGCTTTAAAGGAAAGAACCATGCTAAAGATTATCCATTTCCTGAGCAAAGTTTCTTCCTATGTAAGGTTTCATGCCTCTATAGTTCAATCTCATCCCTCACAATGCATATGTAACCATCATTTGGTCATGGCAGTTGTAGAAGATTTTTTTATAGATCCACATACTTGTTTTTCATGCCAGAAGAAGAAGGGTGGTAAAATGTTTCAAAAATGTGTTTCAAGAATTTTTTTTTGCATTTTGAAAACCTCTATTTCTCTATGAAATCATTGTGTAAAGGGGGAGTCTCTCTTGAGAGGCCCGGTCTATTTTTTGGAGGTAAAATTGTAAAGGTTGAAAAAAAAAATTATGCCTTCTTTTTGGATTCCTTACATGCACTCACCTTACAAAGTGTTTCTTTTCTATATTTTTCTTCGGGGGGATTATGTAGGGCACTTAATAATTAATGAACTAACATAAAGCTGCAAAGGGGGTATCTATCTAGTTTGAAAATGGGAATCGAATATCATCCATTTGTCATCAATTTGGGAGAAGGAAACTATAAGTCTTAGTGCAATGGAATCCTAAACCACTACCGATGGATTTATTTATTGTTGCATTTGTTTGGAATTATTCCTAAACCTAATACAGTTTGGTAGAAATCTGTTTGAGAAATTAGAAATGATCATGTCTTAGGATTGATCAGTTTAAATGTTGGGGACCACACATCATGGGCTTCATCACACATTGCATGCCCTCGTACTCTCTTTGTCCCACTCTATGGGAAATATATGGAGATCACACTAAACTTCCATTTCAATAAAATCCCACTATAGACATGCTTCTCTCCTATGATAATGAGGATGATTGTTTGTATGAAGATGATACTAAAGAGTAATTTGATTATTGGAACAATATTGATTATCTTGATGACACAAAGACATCTCTTTGTTTTCTCCTCTTTGTACACCTCCTATATTGGCAGCTATTTAGTCTCCTCCACTTTCTATTTCAATAGAGACTTTGGCTTCTCTGGAGGCTAATTCAAATTCTCTTCTACAAATTCACTCTTTTCCTATTAATCAACGAGATGTCATCCTTTCATACATTCATCATTTATTTGTAGAGTCTCTCCTTATTGATCATCACGATAGCATTGAGAACATTCATCTTATTTTCCATGTCGGCTTCATTGAAGTTGCATCAGCCTTGTCTTTTTCTGATATTCTTTCTCATGCCTTGACTAAATCTACTTATATAGTGATATTATCAAATTCTTATGGTTATAGTTATCATCTTATATCTATGATCCTTATGCTCTCTATTCTTGAATCTTCATCACACATCAACCTTGGCTTGGAGATCATTGAGAATTATACGAAGACATTACGGGCATAATCTACTATTAGGTTTAGAAGGTAGATATCTAACAAGTTAAATGCATATTTGAACAATAAAACTAAAATAAAACACACATAGAAAATTATAACACAAAAAATTAACGTGGCTCGCCGAATATGGGCTACATCCACCAAACCACAACCATCCAATCTCCCACTTGGAGACTGATCTTGGATAACACCATTGCACTTAAAGCTCCCACTGGAAATAAGCACCTTCGACTCCTTGTTGAAAAATCAGACTTGGGAATTATGCAAGTTGCTTGCAGGCAAAAAGGCTTTACAAAACAAATGAGTTTAGAGGCTGAAAGAGGAGGATCGAGGTAAGAAAATATTTAAATCCAGATTAGTTGTAAAGGGATTTGCACAAAAAAAGGGCTAAAACAAATATGAAAAAATCAGAACATATTATATGTGGTAATGGGGTTCGTAGACTCGTACCTACCCCTGCTCATGTCACCGTACTCTCAGTGTGCAAAAATTTTGTATGTAGGCCTTCATAAAATATTAAAAATTTGTATCTTGAAAAAGAGAGGTGGCCACATTAACTTAGGAAAGGCATTCAATTTTTTTAAAGCATTTAAAAATTAAGAACCTTTTTAAAAGGTCTTAACTCAAATCATCTAAACTACCACATCCTTTTATTAAATTTTTGTTAACCATTAAATTATTAAATAAAATCCGCCACCCTTTCAAAGTGCAAAAAATTAAATTGGTTTTTAATGTGGGGTGGAGTCCACCAAATATGCTTTATCATCAGATTGGAGCAGTTTTATTCTAGGAGGCATAACTTTCACTTGCAATGTCAGTTTTTCAACTTGGAGTTGTTGGAAAGGTTAAAACCGATATACTTGCAGCCATCTAATGAAAATTTCCACACAACCCAATATAGATATCTATGCAAATAAGTGATAAAAGTCCACATGCAAGAGAATAGACAACATACCCATCAAATATGACACAAGATATACCCTAGAAAAACCCTCAAGAGGGAAAAAATCCAACATCCAAAAGCATCCACACTCCATGTATTATTCAACAATGAAAAACTGATTACAATACATCTTCCAAGACTCCATGAACACTTTTTAAGAAAGCTATCTATGCACTCCATGTGACCAAGAATGAATCCACACATCCCATGCCATGCTTCAAACACTCACACATGCATTTGCTCAACCTACTAACCCACAACAAAAAACTCTCCAACCCTAAAAAATTGCCCTTGTGGTTACTTTTATAGAAGCAAGCTCCCACAAAACCACCAAGTGGTATGACATAAACCATGTGCCCAAAATACCATTAACTTACAAAATCATGTGACCCCACATTTAATATTGGGTACTTTATTGTATTTTATTTTTCACCAATAGTAAATAATTACATTTTAAAATTAAGTCCCAATGTCACATACAACATAAAGTGGCCCATTCATTATAAGTCCTTGTGATGCACATCTATCTAGGTACCCCTAGGTGCACCACACATAAAATAATATATTAAACATTATATGCATTATGCAAGGTGTACAACACCTAATTCTAAAATCTATGTCTTTGGATCCTGTGCATAATTCAAATACCATTATACTTCTTTATGTATGTTCCTATCAAGAATGTGAAGATTATTTGCACACTTTTATAGTTTTCCTTCTTCCTAAGGGATAAATTTGGTTCAATGTTCATGGATTCTCTTTAGCATACTTCATCAAGCATCTATGCACACTATAGGATATCTTATAGGGGGCTTCCAAGTCTCTCTCTATCTCTCCCATGGGGAGAATATCTTTTGTACTTTTGCGATAGAGGCAATTCTTGGGGGGTCTTGAGTTCTCCTTGTAGACATGCAGATTTGACATCATCATCAATGTTCACCTTTTGATTAAATAAATCAAGTTTTATTTAATTAAATCATAAATCTCCTAAGGTCTATTAATTTAATCACCAATATTAAATTAAATGATCAATGCTCATTTCCTCTCATTTGATTTTAAAAGAAATACAAAATCTAAAATCAAATGTCATATCACTTAAATCACCTATTAGATTAATCAAATCATGATTAGTTTAATCCTAACTACATGAATCTTCTAGATTCATCCACTTGCACAATAAATCACTTTAATTGATTTATTAAAAAGACCTATTTTCCCTCACAAGGGAATATTCCCAAGGAATATACCCTCATTAACTCTCATGTTTGACTTTTTGGACAAACACAATTCCCCCCAAAATCTCTCAACCACATTCATTTATTGCAAAATTCAAATTCAAATTGGCACATTTGCCAAAACTTGCACATTCCTCGTCCAATCACATTAGGACAGGTGGCACAATGCCATTGGACTATTTTTTGTCCCACATTGCTTATTTCAACTATCTCTTCCAAGATTTGAATCTATAAATTGGAGACTCTTCTCCTCAATCTTCATCCACAACTCATATGCAAAGTTACTCTCTTCAAGTGAGAACTGATTTTTTAATTTTCATCCATACATTCCTATCATTTTCACATTTGCACCAAGGTTATGCTCAAATCTCTTTGGAGATTTGACCATTTCTTCATCAATCCACATTGCAACCATAGGAATTGGGAAAGGGCCAATTGCAACATATCATTGGCACCAATTCCCCCATAAGATCTTTAACTTATTGGCTTAATTAGGATTTAGTTCAAGTTTCTTGCTTTATGTCCTTCATTTTCCTAATTTTAGCTTAATAGGTGGATTTCATGGGGAATCCTTCAAATCTTTACATGCATTTTGATCTAACACTAACAATTTTTTATGTCTATGTGCATTTGCAAGTGTAGGGGTTCATATTTTGTAGGATTCAGGATGATGTAGATACATGGAAACTAATATGATGATGTATCAAGGTGGATAAATCCAACAATAACAAGAAGCAAATTCGAGTTCAAACTATGTGCATTGAACTTGACAAAAGCATTTTTGTATGCTTATTATAATCTTAAGCTTCCATTATATGCTTTAATTTTCGGTTTTAGACCAACTTACTTTTTGGATTCTAAAAGGAACACTACAAGATATTTTGTTCTTGCTACAAAGGGACTAAAACGAACTCTAGGACAAACTTACTAGAGCAGATTTTTTTTGGATTTAACAAATTGAACAAGAAATCAATCTCACACTTCATCTTGGTGCTTAAAATTAACACATCACTACTTTGAGGTGTAAAAATGAACAAGTGTCTTCCATGTTTTGTAATCTTTTTCAGAAATTAACATCATTGAAATGCATATGTGCTTCTCTTGCGCTTCACAGCGATCTTGAAGAATCAATAAAATTTTGGCGATATTAACTTGTCAAAAAGATTGCCTCCACATTTCAATTTGGGCATTTTAAAATTGAACAAAACATGCGAGTGTGAGCACGACATATTGCAGAGGTTTTCCACTTTGTTTTTCAACGAAGGTTGTGTGAACGATGGGATATGTTAGCTCGCTTTTGTTTATGTTAGAGGGCCTGCCTTGTGGGAAAAAGTACTCACCCAAGGGAATGACCCAACCGGGAACACGCTAAAGCTAAGCGACTTTCACCTAGGATATAAGTGTCGATATTGGAACAAAGGCTAATATCACAAGGATTATTCTGATGAGATGGACAGTAATGGACTCTCGTCGATGTCGGCTAATCCCCCACGAACAGAATGCCCGAATTAAAATCCTTTGTTTAGAAAAAGGCCAAAACCTTGTCTATCTTTTTGGTGCAAAAGGTCATGTCCTTTGAGGCTACCCCACGTTATACATGCGATCTTGTTGTGGAAATGGAAAGTATGCCATGGGAGATTCATGGGTACTAATGCTTGGCTGACCCAAATAAGTGAGAGTTGTGGAGGGGAGCTAGTGTGGTCAAGCATTTAGCCATTCGCACAAGATCTGCGCAGCTGGATTTATCCAAGTGGGAACCCAACAAGATATTGCCTCATCATCCTAGGATTGTAAAATTTTTTGGGAAGAAATACATTGCTTGATCTTGAAAACATTTGAAAACAAACATTCACAGACCTTCAAATTTCAAACCCCTTTTGAGAAAAAAATACTCTTGACGAACTAGGACACTCTTGCTTTCCCTAGGGATCATATCTCTAGAGGTTTCTAAGTGCACAAATTCTATCATCATTTGTTTTCAACAAGGTTAAGCATAACGAACTTTTGCCCCATTTTCCTCGATTTCCACACAAAGGACCTTGTGGGATGAGAAAGAAAGTAGGACAGTAGACATTTAGTTTGAAAACATAATCAAGCAAGTGATTTTGGTAAAAGGAATTCACTAAGACAAGATAAAAGACAAATTGGATTACACATGTATTTTCTAACATGATTTCCCACAAGATCAAAATCCCAAAACCAAAGTTCAAGAAGCTTAGTCTGAAAGCTCGTGAGGAGTGTCTTGACATCTTGAGTTGAATGAGTTTTACTATCAGTAGAATCCCAAACTTTTTGAAAGGTTTACTTTCCTCCCATAGGAAATATAGCGTGTTCTTCAATACCGAGGTTTTGTAAGAAGAAGTTTTATTCTAGGTCAAGTCTAGGATCAAACTCAATCACGTTCATCCATCTCTCAACCATCGAAATCAGTCAAAAATCACCTCACCAACAACTCTTGGAAACTTTGTAAACATCTCTTATGTTAAACTTTTAGGCAAAATGAAAACCACTTTGTTTGACTTAACACAACTAGTCAAACCATCATCCTATACACGAGTTCTCTCTTGGATAATACAAATTCCTAGGGTTTACAAGTTCATCTTGTTTGGCTTAACACACCTAGCCAAATTATCAAATCATCACCTCATTTGACTTGATCCACTTAGTCAAACTACCATCTTGTAGGAGTTCACTCTTGGATAACACAACTTCCTAGAGTTGTACGATTACATTTATCACTCTTGTTTGACTTAACACATCTAGTCAAACTATCAATCCAATCATGATTAATCAAAGTCCTAAAAGGTTTAGCATTCCCTTCAAAGTATCTTTAAGAGTTCCATTCATCCATATCACTCATCTTTCATTTATCTCATCCTCGTCATCGCTTTGATCCTTCAATTATCCTAGTTCTTTGCTTCTTTGAGCCTAACATTTAGACCAATCTAAAGAATTGGAGGTTCATCTCTTACATTCTTGAAAATTGATCTTCATTTTATGGTTCAAACTTGATCTCAACACAAGAGGGACATGGAATATAAACTTGATCCATCCATCATGAGCAATTCGAGTCAACCAAACTATCCAAGTCTCACAATTCCAATTGATTATCGAAACTCACATTTAGACATGGGATCATTATCTTGTCCAAACCTCAAAAGTATAACAAATGTGAGTATGCTGAATCTAAAGTTTGGAACACCTTTCCCAATGATAGATTTAAATCCAAGTCCAAATCTGCAAATCTATCAACCAAATGCTCAATGCATGAGTTTTTCAAACAACATTATCCCACCAAATCCATACATGTCAAATACAACTTTACCAAACATGCCCATTTCTAGTCCAGACTTGGTGAACTTCAGGATAGATATGCTTGCAAATCCCCCTAATGTTGTTCAAAATCCTAGCAATATATTGGCAACTTCAGATATTGATTCAAGTCAAGGTAACACCATGCAAAAGCAAAGTTACCTAAATCAAGGCAATATGATTCTCAACCACAAAAATTTTCAAAGATAATCTATCATGCCAAATAAAAACATCATACCAAATCATCCCATTTTTCCATTGGTATCGAAATAGTAGGTAGCAACCATTGAAGAAATCCCAACAATCAACACCATCCCCAACCCATCACCACCACTGCTGACAAAATACAACATGACCAATTCATTCTCCATCATGTTGCAAGCTGCTCAAGAAGCTTCCCACAAAAAGGCACTCCAAAACCAACAAGTCGCACAAGATGTGCAAGCTGCACATGCCGCTCAGATGGCACAGGCAATCCAACCGACACACACTCAAGCATGAGCGCAATTCCAAGCTCAGTATGCGCAAGCGCAAGCAAAATACCAAGCTCAATTGTAAGCACGACAAGAAGCATATCAACAAGCCTTGCAAGACTATGAATTACAACAACAATATGACCAACAACAAGCGTTGTTGGCACAACAACAAAAACAGGACCAACGACAAGCGTTGTTGGCTCAGCAGCAAACATAGGCATTACTTGCTCAACAAAGCTTGCAACAGATTCCCACCATAGTTGTTGAAATCAAAAATCAAGATCAATCCATCAATGAACACCTTGAAGGTGTTTCCATCTCATCTGAAGATCAAATCAACATACATCAAGAGCCACTTATTAGTGATCTATTTCAAGATGTGTTACAATTATTTGATCCAATTGACATAAGCTATAATCCATCCACCAACGATCATATCGAAAATGTCTCTACATCACCTTATGAGATAGAGGACATATCTCAAGAACGTATTCCAAAGCATGATCAAAATCTTCCATCAAGGTCTAGCAATGGCCCTTCGAATGACATATTGGCATCCTTTGACCTCATGGTTACAGATATTGAAGGAATCCCTACCTCAACAATGGATCCAAATCCACTCAAAGCTCAAAAGTATATTGAGCCATTTCCCAATGATGATGTCCAAGAACCCACTATAAGCAATCCATCCTTTGAAATTGACCCATCTCAAGAACTTGATCCAAAACATGTCAAAAGTAATTCCAAAATTAGTCAAGAATTCGTATCTCCAAGATACTACAATGATCTAATGGGCACTCTTTTATCTATACAAGATGTTGCAAATGATGATCATATCCATATGGCACATATTCCTCCATCTACCCATGAGATGCTTTCGTCGGATAGACGCATAGATGATCTTCATTCAAAACAAGAGTCTCATACTCTTGATATCATTCCCAAGGAACAAGAGTCTCCTACTCTCAAAATTTATACACATGGTCAAGATATATATAAATCCAAAGACCTAGCAGAAACAAATCATGAAGAAGACTTCTACAGAAGTTGTGAATCAAAAACATCTTGTAAAAACATATCAGAAACAAATCATGAAGAAGGCTTCTACAAAAGTTACAAATCAAAAACATCATGTGAAAGCATATCAGGAATGAATCATGAGGAGGACTTTTACAAGGATAGTGAAGCATCAACACTCCTTGAAGAAGCACTACAATCTAATATTTCACAAGATCAAATTAAAGATATCAATCAGGCATTCATCCCACATATGGAGGATCCTATCACTTATAAAGTTGGATCACTTACCTTTCTTAGGGAAAGCCCCCTCATCAATAAAGAAGTTGTCACTTTTGAAGGTCCACAACAGAGTAGAGAAGGATTAGCACCTTGTTTCCAAGGTAAATCATATCCTATGGAAAATAAACTTTTTCAACAGATGAATTATCAAGGCAGAGGATTAGGCCTACATGAACAAGGTATCCTAGAACCATTGCATATTATTGGCAATCCTAAGCGTCAAGGCCTTGGTTATTCAATAATCAAGGGATCTCAACATATCAGTAATACCTCCACAATACTGGGGGTAGCTTCATCTCGAGCAAACGTCAACATAGGGAGCACGAAGGCTCCTTATGATGAAACTGATGCCAATACTACAAATCGCCATGTCACGAATCTTCATCCACCCATCACCCCATCCATGAATTGGGACCAACAACAAAGGAAAGATTTGAATCAAAGAATGAGAAACACCATTAAAGAAAAAGGAGTACTGAAGCATGAAGGACAAGTCAAATATATATGGATACCAAAGAATACAAAGAAAGACTATCCCTATCAAACCCCATTAGTCAAAGAAACTATGGGGCAGAATCAAAAAGGGAAAAGTATCCATCAAAGACATCCACAAAGGAAAAAGAAATCTTCTCAAGCAACGTACAAAGTGTATCGAGCAGTTGGTCCTAATTCCATGCACACTTCCATATCCACTCATTATTGCTCATCTTCCCAAGTTTGGAGAGTCAAAGGCTCCAAATTGTCAACCAATCCATCTTTCATTCCTAAACATACTCCATCCACTCCTCCACGCATGATATCCAACATTGACCATGTGTTGGCAATAACCCTTCATCATAAAGATTCAAAAGGCACTCTATCGTGATGTGCGCACAAAGATAGAGTTAACTCCGATATCAGCAAAGCAAATTAGGGATCTCAAAATTTGGTTTCAATTGCATGTATCTTGGCAAAGTAACTTCTGCAAGCAAGATACCGATGGCATGTTATGACAGAAGCATCAACATTAGCACCACTAGGTGATTCAACATCAGATTAAAATCTCTCAGAAATACAAAAAAAAACCAAAAAATTTCTTGAAAAAATGGTCACCTTGATGAAAACTTGGCAAACATGCGTCTTGGCGACAACAAAAAAATCAAAAAATATAAAAAATCCAAAACAAAAAATCAGAAAAAGGATTGAAAATAGTAAAGAGAAAAATCATCCTCTAGCGAAAACCATTTTGGTGGCGCTTTGGACAAGTACCATGATGAAAACTTGGCAAACAGGCGTCATGAGTAGAATTGAGCATCTACATGTGCTAGTTTAGGAGAAAGCATCTTATCACATCCATAATAAAGCCAGCATTCAAGTCATATCATTCATTCATCCATGTACCATTTATCCAATCCATGTTCATATATCGACTTCCATAATCCAAGATTCTTGATCTTGGCGAGGTTTGGTAAATGCTTCACACGTGTTTATGGTAAACATCTTGACATGGGTCATTTTAACTCATCCCATCCTACCCAATGCTATCTGAGCCTTGAAGCATTATCCAAATGAGCGTTTCTCTATTCGAACACCTTATCTTGTTAAAAGATAATCCTTGGAATCCTTTGCATGCTTACAGTATCTATCCATACACCTATTCAAGATTTCATCCATGACCGTTCAAACATTGCTAGACACTGGGGGCAGATATTTGCATCTTGCTTCGATAATAAATCTTCATCTATATCTTCACACTTATGTGGTGTTACGAGCATTGGCAAACATGAAATCAAATTGGTCAAATCATTTGTGAGCACAAATCCAAGTCATTAGCCCATGGCATATTTTGACAGCACGACGTTCCTTATCAAGCTTTATCTTTCGTTGAACATTGATCCAACAATTCATATCAATCGCATCTAATGTGCACATCAACGTCACATCAAATCATCAAAACAATTTTTTCCCAAAACAAGCTTCATCAATCTTGATCAATCGAATCCAATCAATTATCACCTTGTTTGACTTAACACACTTAGTCAAACTATCATCTTGTGCATGAGTTTACTCTAGGATAACACAACTTCCTTGGGTTTACAAGTTCATTATCATCTTGTTTGGCTTAACACACTTAGCCAATTTAGCAAATCCATAATCGTCTTGTTTGACTTAACACACTTAGTCAAACCATCCCCTCTTGTACGATTTTACTCTAGGATAACACAACTTCCTAGATTTTACAAGTGCATTATCACTTTCGTTTGACTTAACACACTTAGTCAAACTATCAATTCATCAATCCAATTGATCAACACTAAGCTTGGTTTTCAACAAAACCCCAAAATAGAGCACTGATATCATCACATATCCATATCCAAATTGTCAAAATCATGTGAAAATTTCAAAAACATTCAAAAAATCCATCAAAAATTCAAAACATTCAAAAAATTCATCAAAAATCCAATAACATCCAAATCATTCAAAATCCAAAAACATGTCTAAATATCAAAAAATATTCAAAAAATTCATCATTGAGTCGTGTTAGTCTTTCACCTTGTCAAACTACATGGTCTCTGAGCTTGAACGTAGGCAAGGTTGATCTTTGATCATCCCCCAAGATAGTTAGGGTCAGTCCTTAGGCGTCTGTTGCATTGGCAATCCGTTTTCCCATCTATTTTTTAGAGTTGGGGTTAGTCCTTAGGCATCCATCGCAATGACATCCGTCTACCCATCTACTTAGGCATCCATCGCAGAGGCATTCATTTTTCCATCTTTTTCACATTTTAGGATTTTAGGCATCCATCACAATGACATCCATCTGCCCATCTACTTAGGTGTCTATCGTAGGGCCACCCATTTTTCCATCTACTTTACATTTTAGGATTTTAGGCGTTCATCACAATGATATCCATTTGCCCATCTAGTTAAGTGTTCATCGCAGAGGCATTCGTTTGTCCATCTTTTTCACATTTTAGGATTTTATGCATTCGTCGCAATGACATTTGTTTTCCCATCTAGTTAGGCATCCATCGCAGGGGCATTCGTTTGTCCATCTTTTTTACATTTTAGGATTTTTAGGCATCCGTCGCAATGACATATGTCTGCCCATCTAGTTAGGTGTCTGTCATAGGGGCATTCATTTGTCCATCCTTTTCACATTTTAGGATTTTAGGCATCCATCACAATGACATCCGTCTGCCCATCTAGTTAGGCGTCCATTGCAAGGGCATTCATTTGTCCATCTTTTTCACATTTTAGGATTTTAGGCGTCCATCGCAATGGCAATCCATTTGCCCATCTATCCCATTAGTAGTCAAGTCAATTGGAGTCCAGACTATGTCATCTCTAAGCTCAAATGTAGGCAAGGCCATCCTTGATCAGCCCCCAAGACACAAAATTCAAAAACATTCATAAATCTTGAAAATACCACAAACATTGAAAAATGTGAAAATTCCAAAAACAGCCTCAAAACATTTGAAAAACCCAAAATGGTGCACTCGTCTCATCCCGCTTTCACCCGCAATAAACATTGTTCATAATAAATTCAATCGTCACTTTCACCCTTTGGTGAGTCAGTCAGAAGCAAGTTTAGCAGGTTCCAAAGTGAACTCCCTAATCGTCAAAGTCTCAAAAGTCTAAGTCAGTAAGTCAACAAGTTGGTCAACTCAGAGTATCAATAGCTTATCACCCAATCAGTCCCATCAAAACCCTGATCACTACATGTCCTAGGATGAAGCTTTCCCATTATGGACATAAGCATCAGGTACCTCACATTAGTTTAGCCTTGTCTAGCGGTACGAAGAACATTAGCTTGTTTGTTTACTTTATCTTGGTCTTTTAGACTTATCTTATTTTGCGCTCATGCCAAGAACCTCTCGATGATGCCTAAACAAAATAGGTTTAGAGAGAAAGTAATGGGGCAATGATCATTTTCTTTTTATCTGTTATGCTTGTTGGATGTTCTTGTAAAATAACTTGGTGAATACTTTCTTTGTTAGGTCCGTCCTAGCAAGGTTTTCGTATGTCAAGTGTGAACATGAGTACTCCTATCTATTTGACAAGTCAAAGTCCATCACACTAGGTGCCACACCATCCTGGTTCTTAATACCTTGATGCATCGCACCTACGTGTGTTATCAAACATAAAGAAAGTTATGCTCTTTTCCCATCCTTGGATAAGCAATACGTCATCATCATTCATCATTTCTAATAAAGTTGGTTTGTTAAACTTTTACATCTTCTTGGATTCAAGGGTTGATCCCTCTCATTCTTCTATCCTATTTCACACTAACAATGCATCCATCCTGCATTCACACTCTCATCTTTCATAATCACATCATATCATTATAGGACAACATCATCCATCTCATCCATCTCACATGCATTGCATAATCATTTAACATGTTTGAAATAATATAGATTTTTTATTTTTAGCATCTTCCAAACATATCATTTACATCATCATTACCATCCATACATTCATTTTGAAGCTCTTTGTCGCAAGATCCACCTCAATATTTTTGCTTGATCTCTTGAGGGGGCAATGGACTAATGTACTTATTTCCACTGGGGCATCTAAAAAAACCAAAGATTTTTTTAATTTCGATGTCGGCAACATCATTCTTTGAATCAATGCAACAAGTACATTGCTTCAAAGAGTGGAAAAATGTAGACATGCAAATTTGACATCATCGTCAATCTTCACCTTTTGATTAAATAAATCATAAACCTCCTAAGGTCTATTAATTTAATCACCAATATTAAATTAAATGATCAACGCTCATTTCCTCTCATTTGATTTTAAAAGAAATAGAAAATCTAAAATCAAATGTCATATCACTTAAATCACCTATTAGATTAATCAAATCATGATTAGTTTAATCCTAACTACATGAATCTTCTAGATTCATCCACTTGCACAATAAATCACTTTAATTGATTTATTAAAAAGACCTATTTTCCCTCACAAGGGCATATTCCCAAGGAATATACCCTCATTAACTCTCATGTTTGACTTTTTGGACAAACACGATTCCCCCTAAAAACCCTCAACCACATTCATTTATTGCAAAATTCAAATTCAAATTGACACATTTGCCAAAACTTGCACAGTCCTCATCCAATCACATTTGGACAAGTGGCACAATGCCATTGGACTATCTTTTGTCCCATATTGCTTATTTCCACTATCTCTTCCAATATTTAAATCTATAAATTGGAGACTCTTCTCCTCAATCTTCATCCACAACTCATATGCAAAGTTACTCTCTTCAAGTGAGAACTAATTTTGCTATTTTCATCCATACATTCCTATCATTTTCACATTTGCACCAAGGTTACGCTCAAATCTCTTTGGAGATTTCACCATTTCTTCATCAATCCACATTGCAACCACAAGAATTGGGAAAGGGCCAATTGCAACATATCATTGGCACCAATTCCCCCATAAGATCTTTAACTTATTGGCTTAATTAGGATTTAGTTCAAGTTTCTTGCTTTATGTTCTTCATTTTCCTAATTTTAGCTTAATAGGTGGATTTCATGGGGAATCCTTCAAATCTTTACATGCATTTTGATATAATGCTAACAATGTTTGACGTCTATGTGCATTTGCAGGTTTAGGGGTTCACACTCTTTCTATCTTTCTTCTTTTTTCACTTGTATATTTTTTTCTTTCTCTCTTTTTGGAGGAGATTTTTTTCCAACTAGGTTTTCTATCTTTCTCCCTTTCTGAAAGTTTTTCATTATGCATGGGTACCTTTTATGGCTAGTAGTCAGGATCCATTTCTAGATACCCACCTAAGCTATGCTTAAGGGGGGGGGTGGATGTTAGTGTATTCTAATCTAGTTAGGATAGCTTAAGCCTAGTTAGTTTTTGAATTTTCCAATTGATTCATTCCCCATGAGGTGTCAAGGTTGTTGAGATTTCTTGAGAGGTGTCTAGTCCCTATTGACACCTCTCCATTGCACAAATGAGAGCAACTCACCACTAATATAGGATGAGGAGTCATGTCCTTAATCTATGGAATGTGCAACTCACCACTACTATAGGATTAGGAGTCCTTTCCTTAATACATGGCATGTGCAACTTTCCATCACTAAAGAATGAGTCCTCTCCTCAATCTATGGCATGTTATTGCATATTCCTATGGCAAGGTTTTATTCATAATCATTATTTATAATGAAGGTTTGATCTCATTTTTAACAACTCGACTAAATACAATCTTATGCATTATTCATGTGCTTATTTCTCATCTTCTAGATCTTCCTAATTCTAATACATCATTCTTTATAATGAAGCTTTAAGCTCATTGTTAACAACTCAGCAAAATACAATCTTATGCATTGTTCATGTGCTTGTTTCTCATCTCCTAGATCTTCCTGATTCTAATATGGTAATAGACCTTTAGGATTGGAGATTGTTGCAAGCTATTCAATGAACTTATTTTATTGTAACTAGTTTTCTTTCCATTAATGTTTGTAATTGTAGCAAGATGGATAGACATCTATACAATCATTTTCATGTGTTGTTTAGAGACCACCTACATACATAGAAAGGAAAAAACTATCCTCCAAAAAGAGAGTTTTTAATATTTTCCTCTTTTTATGATTTTTTTCCTCATTGTATTTCTTTATCCTTAACTGCATTTGGCTCCTTTTGTTGATTCGATTCCATTCTTAGCTATGATTTTCCTTTTAGAAAATTAAAACAAATTTGGGGTGTACATTTTTAATCACAACTCTTCGACACCCCCCTTTTTTAATATTTTTGATTTCTCCCTTTGTTTGCCACTTTATTTTAGTGAATTATTTGCATACAACAATGATGGTGAAAACTGATAGATTATATATTAGTGTGAAATCACCATCATTGAATAGAGTTTGAAAATAAAAATTCACTCTTTACAAATTTACACCAATAAATTTGCATTTATAATGTTTGGAAAAATAAAATGATTTAAGAAAATAGACAGAGTAAAATAAAAAATAAAACTTCCTCATGGGCTGGAAAGAACTAGTAGCTGAAAACCCCATATGACCCCACTTTTGAAAAATAAGCCCACTTTTCTGAACTCATTGCAAGAGAAAAGATAACTTGTCTTTTGAAAAAAATTAACAATAGAAAAATATCGCACCTCCACCATATGCTTCTCCCTTTCCATATTCATTGAGAAAAAATAAATTCATTCTTCTTTTACAATTTTTTATCTCTAGTAAAGAATTTCAACCTCCCCCTATCAAACATTGTCCCTTTGTGTAAAATCTATAGATTTAACATGTATTTCACTATTACAATGAAATGTGAACATAAATAGAAACATATGGAAAATAAGACAATTTGACCAAGTTTTTTGCCTAAGAGACATTCCAAGTGGAAAAGTTGATGGAGGAAGCCATTGGATTGTAGAATCCTTTTTGACTTGATTGAGTGTGTGGAGGAGATTGTGGCACTGGAGAGGTCCACAAATCTGCGAACTTTGTTGAATAATGCATAATATTGTAAAAGAATACATTGTAAATGGGTACCTTGTTAGGCCTCCTTGTTGGGACTCATATCTTTAGTGTTTATCTTACTCCCTAAGTATCACTTAAGGGGAGGTGTTATTGCGAAATTCCTATTCACACTATACTTAAGCTCACTTAGGTCAATATGAGGTTTGAAAAATTCTTATCTAATTGAATGTGCAACCACTGAGACCTATAGAGGTTACCAAGATTTTTGGTAAACCTTATAAGCTACCTCTTTAAAGTTTGAAGCTTTTCCATCTCACCTCAAAGGTCACTCAACACTTGGCACACAAGTTTTATGACTTGGTAATGGAGATAGGTCACTCAACACTTGACACATAAGGTTGATGAGTTGGTCATGGAGATAGGTCACTCAACACTTGGCACACAAGGTTGATGACTTGGTCATGGAGGCTATTGGTTCACACACTCCAAGTTTTCATAAGGTTGACACCTATAGCACACTTGTCTACTCATTTATGCCACCTTACGAGACACTTATCAAGTCACCTCATAGGTGGATTGCCTCATGCTTGCTTATATAAGAAAGCCATTGTTTTCATTATTATTGGGTCACTAGATACAATCTTATGCATTGTTCATGTGCTTGTTTCTCATCTCCTAGATCTTCCTAATTCTAATAAAGGCGAACCCCCATTCACCAATAGTGGAAAGAAATCCCCTATTGATTTTTGTTTGTAGATTTAGGTGGATGATCTCTTCAAGAGAAAAAATGAAGAACTTTTCAAAGTTATATTAACTATCACTAGTGTTGCAATTTAATGAGAACTCTCCCACAAGATTTATTTTTGACTATCTAATTTTGTAAATTGAGAATATGAGAGTTTAGACATAGGAGAAGAGAAACCATGAACCATTTATATAGAACCCTAGCCAAAACCCATTTTTCATATGGTGAATGGGTCCTCAAATAGCTTTGAAGAAGCACTTTTGGTGACTCGTACACATCGTATTCCATCTCTCAAATCTATAATTTTATTTTTGGTTGTTGTACTTATATTTTGGACTTATTTTGTTATTTTCTCTCTTTCCCCCCAAAGTGATATTAATCAGGACCCTTGTCCTCACAAAAAAATGAAATTTGTAGATACCCACTTTGACTTGACACACCTCAAGACTGGTAGTCTTTCATTGTTTGAATCTCATTTTGTAATGAGTTGAGTGAGAAATAGGACCCCCTAATTAGGTTCATCAATCCCCTTTTTCTGAACCTTCTATTTTTTTTCATCAATTGAAAACATAACTACACATTTAAAGTAAATTATAAAATAACTATTTGAGTAAATATGAACAAATAAAATTTAAATGAATCTAAAGTAAGTTTTTAAAAACACTATTAAGTAAATAAAAATAACTCCAAATTTATATCTACATTTTTGATAGACGTATTCAAGAGATTATATATAAACCTATATGTATAGATATACAAACCTTTATATTTATTCATATAAAAGCTAAATATATGTTTGGATAATAATATTTCTCCACATATTTTAAATGGATTTTTCTAAGATAGGTATGTTACTTTGGTTACAAATATATTCATCCATTCCAACTCAAAACAAAATATCATATTTAATTTATTTAAATTTTACAAATCAATTCTACATTTACTGTTTGGGCCTTATTTCTAATTAATTGATCAATAGAAAGGGTAAAATAATCATTTACTATTAACAATTCAATGAAAAAAAAATCCATAATAATTTTACACCTTATTTGTATTAAAAATGAATATCTTTATTTTTTGCTAAAATTTACATCTTTTTATACAATTGATCCATAACTTCCATTATTTTTTTTTAATATAAAGAAAAAAATATATATTAAAACAACAAACTTATTACAAAGTAGGATTGCTAGTCTTAGAAATAATCTAAGAACACCAATTCCTAAAAATCTTGAAATCCACATGGGAAGATGGACAATTCGTACAAGAAGAGGAATAAGTCTTAAAAAGAATCTGAGCACACTGATTCCAAAAAATCTTCAAAATCTAGATGTGAAGATGGACAATCACTACAAAAAGAGGAACCCTCCAAACCTAATTAAAATATATAAACCCTTATTACCTAGTTCATGTTGTGAATATCTTTAAAAATCCCACCTAAATAAAAGTCAATGAAAAAAATTAAAAGAAAGTTTCAAAAAATATATTAAAACAATAGCTGATTATAAAGTAGGACTGTCAATCTTAAAAAGAATCCAACACACCAATTCCAAAAAATCTTGAAAATCCAAATGTGAAGATGGACAATCATTACAAGAAGAGGAACCCTTAAAACTTAATTATAAGATATAAAATGATATCAAACTTTATTACCCTAAGATTGCTCATGTTATGAATATGTTAAAAAACACAACCACCAAAATGAAAACCAATTTAAAAAAATAAGAAAGTTATGATAAAAAAAATTAACCATAGCTTCCTTGGGAAGGAAATGCATTCGGCATGGCTGACAAGTTCACACGCAACATAGGAATATGAAATATGTATCAACATTTAAAGCATATCTTTTTTTTTTTTACGGAAGTCATCCACAAATCCTTTTTCGCTATCTGATAGGGAGCACAAGCCCGGCTAAGGGCCAAGGACTGAGGGGTATCTGTTCGGCCAAATTCATCTAGGGCATGATCCCAGCCTCATCCCTTTTTCGGTGTCGAGCCTCTGCATTCAACAAGACTTGATCCTTGGTGGGCTCATTTAGAACCTTTCACCAGTAAAATTGTTCATGTTATGAATATCGTTAAAAACAAAAAACCACCAAAATGAAAACCAATTTTAAAAAATAAGAAAATTATGTTAATACAATTGAACCATATTTTCCTTAGGAAGGAAACACGTTCGGCGTAGCTGACAAGTTCACATGCAACATAGGAATATGAAATATGTATCAACATTTAATGCATATATTTAGTTTAGGGTGACCACTCATTAGTTACAAGCCTTTAGTTGATGGCCCTTCTATCTATTTATCTGTGCTCATAGCTCTTCTCTTGCACAACTTGAGCATATTATTTGTGTTTGTTGATCTACTATGTAGCCTACAAAGCTTGACTGGTGCAACATGCAACAATGGATTGAAAGGGATTCTCACCAAGCTATATTTTCCTTTTGTTCGTTACTTTCTATATCTCCTCCTCCTCAGGTTAGTAAAGATATGGACACCATCTATTCACAAGATGTTGTTTTTGCTTGAAGTATTCTTTCTTTGGTGAATAGATTTTTCAATCTGTAGGGGTTTGGGATTTCTCTTTGGTGTATATAAATAGAGATATGCCAACCCTTCACAATAGGGTTTAATGATGTTCAAGTTGTGTTTTAATACCTTTTTAAACCTAGATCAGATTGGGTAAGTCATAGCAGTAGTGCAAAAGTATATAAATCATTGTGTTGGACAAGATTGAACAGACATGTTTTAATCTCTCATGGCTATATTAAATCTTGTATGAAAATAATAGGAGGCATGCCAAAACAAACAAATAAATGTAAATACTGAAATTATTAAAAATTTAGACATATGCACCAAACCCAGAAATTTATATTATATTGATTCTCAAAAACATATTTTGACACTACAGAGCTTCGACTCAAATTTTCAACTTCTGATACAATATATTTTTCCTCTGCTCTTGAGAGAATTTTCATGTCACCTTTTTACTCACTATTGTGCTCTCTCTTCAGCACCCCACATCATTACGAATACAACCATGTATATATAAAAAATATCCAACTGTCCGAAGAAAACCATATTTAACAGATTATTAAAGGCCAATGAATAAGCCAAGCTGGCGAGCACAAAAAAAATTAAAACTTTGTCGAATAGCATTCAAACAACCATCCTTTTAAGCCATTGAGGAGCGCACAAAATGCCATCAAGAAAAGTCTAACAGTCAACCAACGAAGACTACCACACTACCACCACGGTTTATGAGGAGATCGCAGTGGTTGTGGTAACTGTGAGCACAGATGGATAAGGGCTTACCGTGCTACCGCCGCAGTTAACAAAAAGACTACGGTAGTCACAGTAACCGCTAGCAGACAAAGGGATGCGCTTACCGTGCTACCACCATGGTTAAAAAACAAACCGTGGTGGTCGTGGTAACCATCCACCAATGGTCAACAAACCGCTAGACACCGACACCGCGCTACCACGAGGGGAGACAAGCCAAACCATGGTGGCTATGGTAACCGCCAGGACCCGGTCAATGGTCAATGAATGAAGGCACCGTGATATTGTAGGAGGAAAATAGGTAGGCCACAGTATAGTGGTAATACCGCCCAACTGCGAGGGGCCAAAAGTCAACGTTGCGGTAAAGACCAGAAGTTGGAATTATTTCCAACACTCCCTCTTAATTTCAAGTTCTGCAACTACCTCCTCAATTGAATTTTGATAGCTCGATGAGCCTTCACTTTGTCTGATTCTCTACAACGATCTCTTCAGGATCTTCTTCAAATCTTTCCCTCAGCTACAGCTGGATCTCTTTATTCATTTGAATTCTGACTGGCTTCTTCATTCTTCATCTGATCTACCTTTTCTAAAACCTTCTGATCATTATTCTCAACTTTCTCATACGTAATCTGAGCTTTGTCATCTGTCCTCTCCATTGCAACTATCTTCTCATTATCATTCTTTGACCATTTGTATCTTTGTTCTTCTCCGAGGACTGCAGCCTCATTCATTCATTTTTTTTATCATTCTGCAATCTTCTTGCAAGTTTTTTAATCTGCTATTATCTTCTATCATTGAGGTGGTTTCAGATTACCATAAACTCACAAGGATGTTTTCAATCCTTTCTGTAGCTTTGATCTTTATTGATTTTTTTAATTCTTCCCATAGTGGCACCCTACTGGTGCTAGGGAGACCTATCATTTTTTTCATATGTTGTCTTCATCCTGATTACTAAATGCTGCTACATATCATTGTGATATTTTCCTCTTTCCTTCACTTTTTTAAATTCATTCTTTCAATGAGGTGGTTTCAGATTACCACAAACTAACTGTAGAAATTTCATTCATTACTTCCCATAGTGGCACTTTTCTGGTGCTAGGGAATCCAATCATTAGTTTCAACTCTTGACTTCTTTCTTGCTCCCAGAATGCTACTGCAATTCTTTGCATTATTTCTCCCTCCTTAGCCATACTCCTGATTCAACAATTTATTCAAAAACTTCAACCTCTTTTTCCAAAAAGAAACCCTTTCCATTGTGGCTGCTGCCATTCATGCTCTGAAAATTTTAACTGCAATAATTCTTCAACCCTCTTCTTTCATAATTCTGAGCCTTGTCTTCTTCCATCACTTTTCACTTTCTTCATGCATAAGCACACTTTTCCTGTAACTTGAGAGCTACGGCTCTGACTCTGTCCATATTCTTTTGACTGTGTCTCCAACTTCGACTCTTGATGATGACCATTAACAGTTGTGGCTATAACCTTTGTTTTATCCATTCATATTATGTCTTCTGTAAATAAAATTATTTACAAGCTTCCTTGAAAGCTTCATATGTCTGTATTCCAAAATATTCTTAGCATTATTTAGACTGATTCCTTGACAGCTGCTACTATATCAAACTTTTAAATTTTGCAGTGGTAGCATCAAGTATTTTTCTGAATTTTTATTTCTTCTAACACATGACCACTCTTTACTCAAGCTTAGAAGTTCTTGTGACTTCAACTAGCACACCTTTATTTTGTAATTACAACAATGTTTTCTCATTTTTCAAAAACAATCAAAATTTTACCACAAAAAAAAGATATCAACCATTTTACCCTTTCAACTCTAGTCTTCAATACTTCAAAACATTAAACTGAGATTTTCATCTTCACTATTTGCAAGTGACCCATTAGACTGCAAGTTCTTTTCTCTCCAAACATTTTTCATTTCATGTGAACCTACATACCTCTCAGAATTTTTATTGACCTTCACATATGAACACTTGTATAGTCTATTGAACATACTAGTTAGCTTGTGCCAACCTAAATCACAAATCCATCCATAGTCCATCTTTATGCATTATGATGTAGACACATTCTTTGACATCTTTTTTCTAGCACATTTCTTCACAATAGTTCTTTGAACCACATACCGTGCAAGGATGTGAATCCCAACACTTCTCCTTGATGTGACCTCTTCTATGATAGTGTGAACACTCATTACTATTCATTTCTCTAACAAACTTACCTGCACTTGTAGCAGCATTTCCTTTTCCTGAAACATATCTGAGACCTTCATTCTTCAGCCTCATTGTAGCCACAATTGACTCTCTTATTCCTTGTTCATGTTTTCCTAGACCATGTCTAGTATAACCCATTATTTTCATGATTTTTAACCCTACATTCTCTTCACCACAACCAACTTCTTTTGCAGATTCTGACACATTTTCACAACTAGCCATATTTGCAAATTCATCGACATGTTTATCTAGACACTTTTTATCACCAACATTTTCAATAGGAACAGATTTTTAAAATGAAGAACACAAATCTGTTGTGTCACATGAGACATCACATACTGAATTTTTGTTTCCACAAATTTATTACATGCTCTTAATTCAACATTTTCTTCTTTCAATTCTGTGTTTTCCTTCAACTATAAATAATTTTTTCCTTCTACCCTTTTCAAGAGTTTTCCCAAATCTTCATTCTTTTCCTTCATCTCCTCCAACAATTTCATTTTTTGTTCAACCTCCTCATTTAGTTTTTTAATCTCTATAAAGGACTTCAACCTATCTTCTAGCTCTTCATTTCTAGCCTTAACCCTTCTAAATTCCTTCTCAAAATCATCATTTTCATCTAACAGTGAACACTTCTCTTTCAATAAAACACCCATTGTTCTTTTTAACAATACCCAATTAATCATTAAGAAAAACTATTTCTTCTTCTAAAACATCTTTTGCAGATGACAAATTTTCATTCTCTTTCTTAACCCTTTTCCCTACTTTCCCCATTTGTAAAGGAAATTTCAACTTACCTCTTTTGAACTTGTTCCAGGAATATAGTAGCTTCGTGTGACTCTAATCTTCTTCAACCTCTATTTTTCTATTGTTCAACAACTGGGTCTGCAACTCTTTGTTTGTTCAAACAATTGGTGTTATATTCAGTTCCTTTTCTTCAACACAACTTCTACTTTCTGTCAATTCACAATAACTATCTTCACAAATTGGATAAACCTCCTTATAAAAAATTCTTCTACTTGTGGGCTTCTGCTCAGCTTCTCTTGTGATAGTGTTATGTTCTCTTCCTTCAAAATACAACACTTCTGGCTTTTCTCGGCTATTCACTTTCAAGTATTATTCTTCTTTCTTCTGATGTATACACAGCCTCCTGTTTACTTCTCTCAGCAACAAACTTAGAAGGTTCTTCCAAAGCTTCAAACACTCCTTGAATCTGTCTAACAGCTAACTTCTTGCAAGCATTCAACCTTTTCTAATATCTTCCTCTCTACGAATTGATTCTCACTTAATTGACAACTATTTCTAAAACAAACAATTTTCCTTACAGACAAAGCACATGTGGCTTCATTTTCTTTTAAAAAACTTATTCCCTTTTCAATCTTCTTCACAAATTTTTAAACCCAGACAAACTTCTCATATTTTGCAAACAAACAAGTCCTAGAAATTCTATGGCTTTCTCAATCTAGACAGTGATTACTTCACAAAAATTCACCATAAGTAAATATTGAAATTATTAAAAATTTAGACATATGCACCAAACCCAAAAATTTATATTATATTGATTCTCAAAAACATATTTTGACACTATAGAGCTTCGGCTCAAATTTTCAACTTCTGATACAATATTTTTTTCCTCTACTCTTGAGAGCATTTTCATGTCACCTTTTTACTCATTGTTTTGCTCTCTCTTCAGCACCCCACATCATTACAAATACAACCATGTATATATAAAAAATATCCAACTGTTCGAAGAAAACCACATTTAACATAATATTAAAGGCCAATGAATAAGCCAAAGGGGCGAGCACAAAACACATTAAAACTCTGTCCAATTGCATTCAAACAACCATCGTTTTAAGCCACCGAGGAGCACACAAATTGCTGTAAGGAAAAGTCAAATAGTCAACTAATGAAGACTACCACGCTACCGCCACGGTTTATGAGGAGACCATGGTGGCCACAGTAACTGCAAGCACAGATAGAGAAGGGCTTACCCTACTACCGCCATGGTTAACAAACAGACTATGGTGGTCATGGTAACTGCTAGCAGACACTGCACTACTGCGAGGGGAGACAAGCCAGACCACAGTGGCTGCGGTAACTGCCAAGACCGGTCAACGGTCAATGAACAAAGGCACCGTGATACTGCAAGAGGCAAACAGGTAGGACGTGGTATAGTGGTAAAACCACCCAACCGCGAGGGGCCAAAAGTCAATGGTAAAGACCAGAAGTTGGAATTATTTCCAACAAATCTATATTGGAAGAAAAAATATAGAAATAATACTAAAGAGATTAGAGTTTTTCTTTTCTTAAGGTATTGAGTTTATTGTTTCTGTTGCTTACAAATAATTTGTGCATGTACAGGAGATGCCAATGCACTCATACTGGGTGGCTCATGTATGTTCCTTCTCACTACTCATTTGTGCCTACATTAAATAGAAACCTCCGATACTTTCTAGTAGTAGCCGATCAAACTATCTGACAACTATGAATACCAGATTTTCAAGGAATAGACTATAAAATAGTAAACCTAAAATGCAGTTTAAGACCAATTAAATTTTTTTGTATTTAAAAGAATGTTTTTTATTAATGGGTGTGTGCTTTTGTGTAACAAAAAGTGCAGTTATGTGCAGTACCGATGACATATACATTGTATTGGGTCAAGGACTCAAGATATGGTCTAGGTATTCCCAGATTCACAATGGCAATAATCAACAGATTCCTATCTAAATGTAAGCCACAAAACATTCATCTACATTGTGGTTCGTTTGCATCATAACACTGGGATTTTTGTGGGGGTAAATTATATTTTTTTTTTAACATCATTACATTATAAAATCAATCTAAACAATATTTTGAAACTATTTTCTCTACATTGACAAGAGGTATCAATGTATTTTATAGACTAAGAAAAAAAACTCATCCACTGTACTAGGTTTTTAGAAGAGGAGAACAATAAATTATTTGTAGTAGAAAGATTAGCCTTTGTCAAGTGTAAAAACTGCTATTCTTTCTGTTGGAACTTGCAGCGATGAAAAGATTATGCACAGCGAAAATTATTAATGCGAGTAAATGAAATTCAATGGCAAAATAGACAAAACATAAACACACAGATTTATGTGGTAAAACCCTCAAGAGGGAAACATCCACAGAGCAATGGTATCGATTCTTTTATTGTTCAAGTCAGGAAATTACAAGCAGCACAATCATTCCTCTTTTAACTCTTTGTCATACAGCCTCTATGGGCATACATGGATTTATAGTATTTCATACAGAACTGAATTCATTAAATGCGTTCCTATCCATATTCTAACTAAGTCTGTCTTGTTACAACAACAAGCTGAATAATAGGATCTCAATCCTACAGAAGAGGAATTCAATCTAATTTCAACAATCTCCACCTTGACAATAATTAACCTAATACCTTGCCCATTGCTCATCACCTTTTCTACAAGCCAAGAGAAGCCAAGCACCACCACAGCTTCTCCAATATAACCGGTTTCATGAACATGTCTGCAAAATTCTTTTGAGTGTGGACCTTATCAAGAATCACCTGTCCTTCATCAATAACATGTCTTACATAATGGTATTTAACTAGAATATGTTTCGACTTACTGTGGTAAGCTGGATTATTAGCCAAATAAATTGCACTTTGACTATCACATAAAATTTTTACACTTTTCTAAAACTATCCTAACTTACCCAATAAACCTTTTAACCATACTGCCTCTTTGCAAGCATGTGAAATAGATACATACTCTGCCTCAGTAGTGGATAAAGCAACAATGCTTTGAAGCTTTGACATCCAACTAATAGGACCACCTACAAGAGTAAAGACAACCTAAAGTAGATCTTCTTTTGTCCAAATCACCTGCAAAATTTGAATCAACATAATCGTAAATCTTATCACTGCAACCATCAAAAGTGATACAATAACTGCTTGTGCCTCTAAGATATTGAAGTACCCATTTCACTACTGCCCAATGTTCTTTACCTGGATTTGCCATGTATCTACTGACAACACCAACTGCATGTGAAATATCTGGTCTAGTACTAACCATCGCATACATCAAACTTCCCACTGCATTAGCATACGGTACACGAGACATATACTCCTTTTCTTCATCATTACTAAGACACAAACCTGAAGAAAGTTTAAAATGCGAAGCTAAAGGGATATTAACTAGTTTCACCTTATCCATATAGAATCTCTGAAGTATTTTCTCCACTTACTTCTCTTGTGATAACCTCAACTTGCCTTTTGTCCTGTCTCTATGTATCTCCATGCCCAAGATTTGTCTTCCTACTCCTAGATCCTTCATATCGAATGTCCTAGCCAACTGAGCCTTTAACCTACTGATTTCAACCATGCTTTTGCTTGCTACAAGCATATCATCAACATATAACACTAATATAATGAACATTCCATTATCCAACTTTTTAAAGTAAACACAATGATCATATTCACTTCTGGTAAAATTCTGGCTCATCATGAAGGAATCAAACTTCTTGTACCATTTCCTTGAAGATTGCTTCAAGCCATACAATGATTTCTTGAGTTTGCAGACAAAACTCTTGTTGCAATTTTGAACGAACCCTTCTGGTTGTTCCATGTAAATTTCCTCATCTAAATCTTCATGTAGAAATGTAGTTTTAATATCTAGCTGCTCCAGTTCTAGGTTAAGTAATGCAACTAGTGCTAACACCATACGAATAGAAACAATTTTTACAACTGGTGAAAAAATCTCATGAAAGTCAATACCTGCTTCCTGAGAAAACCCTTTTGCAACCAGCCTTGCCTTGTACTTCGAAATAGTATCATCAGCACTTTTCTTCAACCTGTATACCCACTTACAACCAACCGATTTCCTGTTCTTAGGAAGTTCCACCAGATCCCATGTTTTGTTTTTAATAAAGCATCAATTTCCTCTTAAATGGCATGTTTCCATTTGTCACTATCTGAAACCTCTATTGCTTCTTTATAACAACTTGGTTCTCCTTCATTAGAAAATAAAGCAATAGAAGTGACAAAATCATCATACTTGCTTGGAACTGATCTAATCCGTTTAGACTTTCGTAGAGCTAGCTGTGGTATTACCTCAATTTCCTGAGGTGTTTCAGTCTGCTCATCCTCCTAAGTGATTTCCCCATGAATATCCTGCTCACGGACATCTTCATGATCTTCACCCGTGGATGAATGTATATCAAATTGAATTTACTATAACTATGGTACATTAACCTCTTCTAGAATCTTGCAGTCAATTGTTGTCGATGGTGATTGATTAACCAGGTAACAAGCTGTAAGCAAAGCTTCTCCCCATAATTCTTGCTGCAACTTTGCATTACTGAGCATGCTTCTTCCTCTCTCGAGAAGAGTCCTGTTCATTCGTTCAACAACACCATTCTGCTGTGGAGTGTAAACAGTGGTTCTATGCCTTTCGATCCCTTCATTCTTGCAATAATTAACAAATTCCTTAGAAGTAAATTCTCCTCCATTATCTATTCTAAGACATATAATGGATTTGCCTATGCTTTTTTCAACCAAAGCTCTAAACTATTTAAAAGTGTTAAATACATCAGCTTTTCTCTTTAACAAATAGATCCATACTTTTCTCAAGTAATCATCTATAAAATTTACAAAATATGATGATCCTCCATACGAGAGTTTTGGAGATGGACCCCAAAGGTCTGAATGAATATAGTCAAGGATATCTTTACTTGTATGTTTTCCAGGTTTAAACTTCTGTCTAGCTTATTTCCCATAAATACAATGCTCACAAAACTTCAAATCTACAATTTTTAAACTAGGAAGTAGTTTACGATCAGCAAGTACCTTTATTCCTTTCTCGCTGAAATGACCCAATCGTTGATGCCATAAGCAATTGGATTCACCTACATCCTCTGATGCGACTCTCGCTTGATCGATTTCTATCCTTCCTTCAAGTTTATACAGGTTCCCAACTCAATTAGCTTTCATAACAATCAAGATACCTTTTGATATCTTCAAAACCCCACCTTGAACCGAACCCTTATATCCACTAGAATCCAGAACTCCCAAAGATATCAGATTCTTTCTCAGGTCAGTCACATGTCTCACATCTGTCAGTGTTCTAACAATCCCATCATACATTTTAATTCTGATACTCCCTTTCCCAACAGTTTTACATGTAACATCATTACCCATGTAAACTACGCCGTCATCAATAGATTGATACGTAGAATACCAATTCCTATGGAGACACATGTGATGGGATGCCCCAGAATCAACTAACCAGTCATAATGGTACTGTGAGACAATAGACGTAGATAATACCTCATCAACCATACCTGAATCCTTCTCGGCTATGTTAGCCTCCTATGTAGAGTCCTCCTCCTTAGATACCTCTTTACGTTTCCAGCAATCTTTCTTGAGGTGTCCTGATTTGTTACAGAACCAACACTTCAACTTGCTCCTTTTGCCCTTCGACTTGGATCTAGCTGGGCCCTTCGAATCCTGTCCCTTCTCAGTAGTTCTGCCTCTGGCCATCATAACTTCTGATGTAGAAGTTTCCAGAGAAGATCTCTTTCGAGTTTCCTCAGATATCATAGCTCCAACAACATCATCAAAGCTAATAACCTCGTTAGAACTAAAACTAATAAAGGTTACGAAATGATCCCAAGATTCAGGTAGAGAACTTAATAATGTTACCGCCTTATCCTCATTCAAAATTTTGTCACCCGTGCTGTCCAATTTGCAAATACGAGTATTAAAAGTATTTAAATGTTCTGAAATTTTCATACCTTCCTTCATACGCAAGGTATACAGCTGATGCTTTAGGAGGATTCTGTTCGTCAAGGATTTAGTCATGTATAGGCTTTCAAGTTTTGTCCAAAGTCCTACTGCTGTTGTTTCAGACACGATGTTAAATAATACATCATCAGCCAAGCATGGGTGAATAGCACTGAGAGCTCGAGATTCCATCTCATCCCAATCATCATCATCCATACTCGCGGGTTTCTTTGCTTTTCCTGCGAGTGGCTTCACAACTCCCTGCACACACAGTATATCCCACATCTTGACCTTCCATAACTCGAAGTTATTACTCCCGTCAAATTTCTCGATCTCAAATTTGGCACTCTGTGTCTTTGCCATCATGCTTCCACACTGCGATTGCTCTGTCGCGGGTCCAGAAAACATCGTACGCGGCCTCCCTAGTTTGCCGTGCGCATTTTTTTTTGGCACAGGGCGGCCTGGCCGCGTCAAACAGCTTGTGGATAGGGTGACCTTGCTGCTCGCGTCTCCTATGTGGATCGCAGCCTCCCGGAACGAGTTAAGGGCAGCCTCCAAATACAACCTTCAGTGCACTAATGTGAACGTGGCCCTTCAACGCAGCGAACAAATTCGCCCTTCAAACTTCACCCCTGCTCTGTAACGTGGCCTGTAGGAAAATCACCCTTTTGCACTCACCCTTCATGGCCTTCCTCCAATGAGCTCTGATACCACTTGTTGGAACTTGCAACCACGAAAAGATTATGCACAGCGAAAATTATTAATGCGAGTAAACGAAATTCAATGGAAAAATAGACAAAACATAAACACACAGATTTACGTGGTAAAACCTTCAAGAGGAAAACATCCACGGACCAATAGTATCGATTCTTTTATTGTTCAAGTCAGAAAATTACAAGCAGCACAATCATTCCTCTTTTAACTCTCTGTCATACAGCCTCTATGGGCATACATGGATTTATAGTATTTCATATAGAACTGAATTCATTAAATGCGTTCCTATCCATATTCTAACTAAGTCTATCTAATTTCAACACTTTCTTGACCATTATGTTATTTTACTGTGATGGTGTAAAACACCACTGATCTCAACTAATGGATTAGGTTTTCTCTACAGGGAATTTGGGACTTCTAGTAATGAATTAGTTTTTCTCTATAGAGAGTTTCAGACTTTTACTTTGGATGGTAAAATGAGTTTCACTTAAAATGTTGTTTGAGTAAATCATTCTTTTGATTATGAGTTTTTATCCCCCTTTTTGGAATTACAATATTAGTCATTAATTTTCTCTTTGCATTGTCCAAGTCAATTCTTCCATGACTGTAGAGGAGAGCGGAAGGTGAAAGGACTTCAATATTTTCCTGTGGGCTTCAATATCTAAATTTTTTATTTTCGTTTTTTCATATTGTTGTAGCGAATTGAGCTTCTTCAATATTGAGCATAATCAGAAAATGAGGTGTACAAAATGGAGAGCAACCTTAGAGAAAAAAAGCATATACTAGAATGTATATAGCTTGGTGAAACCAGAAAACTATCTTATATATCTGGGCTTCACTATTTGAATTTCCAAATCAAAACTAAATGCACATAATGAAGTCATATAATTGAGATAGTTTCCTACCCCACATGCATTCTAATATATTATTTTTCTCTAAGATTAACTTCAATTTTGTAGGCCTCCATTTGCTGCTTGTTCTTAATATTAAAGTAGGTCCCTTCCTTACAACCATATGATGGAACATAAGCCAAAAATGTTTAATTTTTGTTTAGAAATCCAAATATTAAAGACCAACGCAAAAAAGAACATTCACAAACCAGAATTAATATAATAAAACTTATGTTGATATTTCAATTCCGCCTGTAGCGAACAACACCATTTTTCATTAATTATGTATTAAAAAAGTGATTTAAAATGCGTTATAATTGCCCTCGTATTCACAAGTAGAAAGTGTGAGACGCAAGTTTTATTGTTACTGTATTTGAACGCTCCTTCCTTCAATATATTTAGCTGGGAATTTGTTGTTATTTTAGTTTTAACAAGTATCTAACTAGAGTCCAAAATTAGTGTTACCGTTTGGTAAACGAAAGTATGGAAATGGTTATCTTTCAACTATGATTGCAATTTGAAATTTAACAGTTAAATGTGATTGCAATTTATAGGGAAGAGTGTCCAACACTATGATTGCAATTTATAGGGAAGAGTTTCCAATTCAAAATGAGTCGTGGGTCATTTGCATTATATTTTGAATGAACACACTGTTACATAAAGAAATGGTTTAAAATAATTTTTGAGACAATTTTTTAGTAAACAAGTGTCTCAAATTATTGTCTTAAAAAATTGTCTCTATAAAAGACAATATGAAATATAAGTATTTTTGTCTCTTTACAGACAATATCTAGGATTAAAGACATATTGTCTCTGGAGAGAATATGAAAAACTGTATTAAGAAAAATAATTTATTTTAAAATATGTATTTTTATTTGAAAATATAATCAGAAAATTTGTTGCTTCCAATATTCTTATGGTTGATTGAAGTTAATTGAGAAGAGATGTTATATTTTTTTTAATCTTTACAATACTTTTGGTATTTTATAATTAATAAACAAATAAATCTAATGTAAAAGAGTAAAATAGGCTTAATTAAATTGTCAAAGAAAAACAATCTGCTAATTTCACTAAATTGAGCTAAATACCATGTACAATATTTTTAGAACTTAATTTTCGTTTTAAAATAAAATAATAATTTTTTTTTTCAAAAGCAAACACAGCTTAGCCATTATAATATATTATATTATTTTATTATTGAACCTTATGCAAAAAAATAAATAATCATATTCTTTCATGCATTTTTACAGCAGCCTACAAAACCTTGGTTCCACAAACCAAGTCAAAATTCACTACCCTTTCGATTATCCTCCTGTGACAGACAATGGAATTGTGTTACCAATCCATATCGAACTTCACTGATACGTCGCCAATACAGGCCATTCCAACTCAGCCATTTCCTCCTATCGCAGAGTGAGCCAAAATTGCCAAAAATGCCTCCACTAGATGTTTTACTCTTCCATGAGCTCAATTTTGTCTTCATTCTCCCCTTGTTGCTCCACAAGACAATCCTCCAATTGGCTTGTTGGCAACACATTCAAGATAATCCCTTCTCCTCCAGTAACCCTTATTGGACCAGCTCATTGTGATGCCATCTTACTCACCACCACCATTCCCTGTAAAGCTTGTGAGCTCATTAACGAATCATGAACATGAGCCAACAAAGCCATTACCGCCTACACTTTTACCTTAACCGACTATGTTAAGTCAGGATCTATCTCCCCTGAATACTGACGAAGAGATCTAAGCATGAATGTACAATCTTTGTGGAGCAAAGTTTTGTTAATTGCAGTGAATAATGCTTGGGAAAGAGACCTGCTACAAACCCATAACCTTCCCAGAGATCATACCTCTGAAAAGGTTTGGATAATACACCTTCTGGAAAATAAACTAACTTCACTACTTTAACAGCTATGCTCTCAACTTCCATAGCATCCTGAAGCAAGTCCATGAGCATGGAAATGAAAATTGACAACATCTGGGATAAATATATCAATCATTTTATCTTTGGTTCCATAATGTCTATCCTAGTTACCCTTACTATATAATTTTTAAAAGAGACACGGTGATTTTTAAACACAAGGTTAAATTTTGCTTCACGAATTGCTTCCGAAATTGGCAATTCCCATGTATTCACTGGA
The DNA here is from genome assembly GCA_007115665.2 of Sequoiadendron giganteum. Taxonomy (NCBI): domain Eukaryota; kingdom Viridiplantae; phylum Streptophyta; class Pinopsida; order Cupressales; family Cupressaceae; genus Sequoiadendron; species Sequoiadendron giganteum. Next base: position 591,913,613 of record CM021107.1, on the reverse strand, counting down.
ATTTGGATCCTATAGTTATGAGGGAAGAATGCCATGATCACACCCAGAGTGCTTACAAATGCACCTCAACTTCTACCATTGATCAAAAAACCCACCTGTTGAAGGAAATAACAAAGATAAAAATACATACATTGCAAATTATTTGACATAGAACAAACTTGAACGACCTTTGCTACTTGAGAGAAAAAATATATTATATTATCCTCTTCCGTTTTTACAAAGATATTCCAATATATAAAGATTTTTGATGCAGAAAAAAATTAATACAAACGTTAATGTCATAAACATGCCAGCAGAAAATGGCCATAAATAAGCTCATATCGATTTAAATATAGTCCTTAAGCACTACAAAATGTCCAATCAAAAACGTCTTTTTATGCCAACGAGGAGCCCACTAACAAACGCACAAAAAGTCAAAAATTCAAACATCGTTGACTACAGTGCTATCGTTGTGATTTACGAGGAGACAGCGGTGGCCACGGTAACTGAGTGGGTTGCAAGGAACGAGCTTATCGTGCTACCGCCGCAGTTAAATAATAGACCATGGTGGTCACGGTAACCATGAGCGTTGTGAGGAAAGGGGTTTACCATGGTTAAAAAATAGACAATGGTGGTCGCGGTAACCATCCAACGACGGACAACTAACTGCGAGAGACAAGCACCACGCTACCACAGGAGGCAAGAGAACTGACCGTGGTAGAGCGGTAACTGTACGGACTGACGGTTAGAGAAGCGAGCTAGCTGTTAACCACGTTACTGTGGTGAGTGAGTTAAGAGGTCGCGGTAGTGCGGTGGTCACCGCGTTACCACGAGCAGAAGATGGAGACAGTGCGGTATGGCGGTAAGGGTTGACGAAGACCATTGAAGTTGACTAAACGATTGACTGGCGAGTTGGACGAAATTCCAACAGTCCCCCTTGAGCATAACTCGCAACATTTTTTATTCCCAACCGGTCTCTTTGAAATTTGAAGCTCTTTGTGCTCAATGCCCTTGTAAATATATCCACCTGCTATTCATCTGACTTGCAAAATTCCAAAACAATTTCACCATTGCTGATCAGCTCTCGAATGTAGTGAAAATGCGTATCTATGTGCTTGTTGCATTTTTGGAATATAGGGTTCTTTGATAGAGCTATGGCTGAATTGTTATAACAGAAAATCTTTGTTGCCTCTGTCTGCTCATTCTAGATTTCCTACAGTACTCTTCTCATCCACAGTGCTTGACATGATGCACCGGTTTCTGCAACATACTCAGCTTTAGCTGATGATAAGGTGACAATAGGCTATTTCTTTGAAGCCCATGCAACTACACCACTTCCAAAATGAAAAACATAGCCAGAGGTGCTTTGCTTGTCATCAACACTTCCAACACAATCATTGTCTGTGTAACCTATTAATTGAAATTCATCTGTTCTGGAATATTGGATTCCAAAATTTTTGGTTCCACTAATATAGCTTAAAATTCTCTTTCCAACTATCCACTATGGTTCTTTTGGTGATTCCATGAATCTGGAAATCAAGTCAGCTGCATACATGATGTCAGGCCTTGTGGCTATCAAATACATTAAGCTCCCTACTAGTTTTTTGTACAAAGTTGGATTAACATCTGAGCCTTTGTCTTCTCTGCTCAATTTCAATCCAGTCACCATTGGTGTAGGTGTTGAATTATAGTTTAACATATTGAATTTCTTTAAAAAATCCTTTGCATATTTAGACTGTGAAATGAAAATGCCATATTTATTCTGTGTTACCTCAATGCCTAAAAAATACTTCATCATTTCCATGTCTGTCATTTCAAACTCTTTCATCATTTTTGTTTTGAACATTTCAATTGAAAAATTTCTAGTTAAGATTAAATCATCAACATACAGGCATATAATCAGAACTTTACCTTCATCATTCACTTTGGTATACAATGTTGGTTCACTGTCACATTTGGTAAATCCATTATTTGTGAAATAACTGTCAATTCTTCTATACCAAGCTCTTGGGGCTTGTTTCAAACCATACAGTGCCTTCTTAGGTTTATAGACTTTGTTCTCTTGTCCTGATATTTCATATCCTAGTGGTTGTTCAATATAGACTTCCTTTTTGAGATAACCATTTAGAAATGCTAACTTCACATCCATCTGGTGAACTAACCATCTATTATGTGCTGCTAAAGCCAATAGCATTCTGAATGTGTCAAGTCGTGCAACTGGTGCAAAAGTTTCATTGTAATCTATTCCAAGTTGTTGTGCATATCTTTCTACCACCAATATTGCTTTGTGCTTCTGCACTTCTCCATTTACATTCAACTTGGTTTTATAAATCCATTTGACACATATTACATCTTTGTGTTTTGGAAGACTTTGCAACTCCCATGTCTGATTGTTTTCTATTGAATCTATCTCATCATCCATTATTGTTAACCACTTTTCTTCCTTGATTGCATCTTCATAATGAATTGGATCTCCAACTTGTGAATAAAAGGCAAAAAGTGTAAATTGTTGAGAATTGTTCTCACCTTCATTTTGATTATAGATATCAGTCATGCTTCTGATTTTCTGCCTCCTCATGCTAGCCAAAGTTGGATTTGATAAGTCACTTGAATCTGTAGAATGTGGACATGAAGGTCCTGACCCAAAAATTCTTGTTGCACCATGGTTGGGGTCTGCAATCCTCTTGTTGTTGTTCTTGTATTACGTGCTGGTGTCAGTTGTTGACCACTTGCTTGAAGTTGATTAGGCATTATAGGTACATTAGTTTGAACTATATTCTCATTCTCATCTTGAGGGATATTAATAGTGACATTGACTATATTTTCTTTTCTTCCATCTCATGCTTCATCTTCAATAAATTGGACATCCCTGCTAATTATAAATTTCTTGATTGAGGGATTAAACAGTTTGTATGCTTTGGATTCTTCACTATATCCAACAAAAATACATTTATCTCCTTTGTTATCAAGCTTTCTTCTCAACTGTTCAGGAATATGTGCATATGAAACACAACCAAAAGCTCTCATGTGAGACACACTGTGCTTTTTACCTGTCCATGCTTCCTCAGGGATTATGTTCATCACACTTTTTGTAGGGCATCTATTCATAATCTATGTTGCACAAGATATAGCTTCAGCCCAAAATTCATTTGTTAAGTACTTGGCTTTTAACATACTTCTAGCCACCTCCATTATGGTTTTGCTTTTCCTCTCAGCTACACTGTTCTGTTGAGGTGTGTATCTTGTTGTGAACTATTTGTGTATTCCATGTTCTTTGCAGAAATTTAAGAACTCTCTTGAAATGTATTGGCCTCCTCTATCAGTTCTCAACACTTTGATGAAACAACCATTCTATTTTTCAGCTAATGATTTAAATTGACAAAAGTAATTAAACAGTTCACTTTTCTATTTCAGAAAATACACCCATGTCTTCCTTGAATAATCATTTATAAAATTCAGAAAATAGATACTACCACCTATTGAAGGTGTCTACATTGGACCACATAAATCTGAATGAACTATTTCTGATGGGGCTTTTTCTCTAGTGGATTTCCCTACTGGGAAAGACTCTCTATGTTGCTTTCCAAGTATGCAACCTTCACAAACACTCTCTGGTTTTTGAATTAATGGAATTCCATTTACCATGTTCTTCCTATGAAGCAAATTCAAACCTCCAAAATTTAAATGACCAAATCTTAAATGTCAAAGCCAGTTCTCATCCTTTACCTCTACCTAAAAGATAGTTTGTATAACAGTTGATACCTCTTGTGCTTGTTCAAAGTTTGTACTTAAGGCTGGGTGAATTCTCAAAGGAAACATTTTATTGTTTGTCATGTGAATTTTTGCAATCATCTGGCCACTTGGGTATTTGTCTAGAATAGTGCATAACCCATTCTTGAAAGACACTCTATAACCCTTTTGAATTAATTGTCCTACACTCATCAAATTGTGTTAAAGGCTAGGCACAAAATAAACATCAAAAATATATATTTTCTCCCCCTACTTGGTTAGAATATTAACATTCCCTTTTCCATTAACTAGCACTTTTATGTCATTAGCCAGGGTGACATCTAACTTAATATTTTCATCTAAACTTGTGAATAGATCTAAATTCCCTGTCATATGATTACTACAGCCTGAATCTAAAAACCAAACTTCTTTCTCACTAGCTTGAGCTACATTACAGGCTAAAAACATTGTGCTTTTATCAGGTCTATTGTCTTGATTCTCTCTAGAAAATTTTGCATTTTGTCTCTCATTTCATAATGTTTCTTTCTACACTCATTCATGTAATGGCCAAATTTTTTATAGTAATGGCATTGAACTTGAGATTTATCATACCTTTGTCCTTGAGGAAAGTTTTGAGATGGGTTTTGGTTGCTGCCTCTTCCACTTGAACTTGACTGGTTATTTCTTCCACCTCTATTGAAACCTCTTCCTCTTGTTTTAAAATTTGATCTACCTCTGCTTCTTCCTTGGTTAATTGAAGCTTGTGACTTGAATGCATGCTCCAATGACATATTTGTTGTTCTGTTGAGTCTGTGCTCATGAGAAATTAGCGAAGTATATACCTCATCAATTGAATACTATGTGAGATCCTTTGTCTCTTCTATTGTGACTGTAATTGTCTCAAATCTTGTGGGTAAACTTCTCAAAATATTTTCTATAACTTTGACAATTCTAGTGTCTGGCCATGTGTTCTCATCTAGTTTACCAGTCCCATTATTTGAGTAAAATATGTATCTATAGAGTCTCAAACTCTCTTCTTAGTATTTACAAATTTGTAGTTTTGACTTTGTTCATTCCTTGATATGATATTTGTAATATGTCCCATGCTTTCTTAGACTTGGTAGTGGCTAATATTCTGGGAAAAATACTTTCATGTACACCTTGTAGAATAAAGAAGTGAGCCTTTGAATCCTTCTTCTTGTTATCCTTCAACAAATCTTTCTCTGCTTGTGTCAGGGCATTTTATGTTGCTACATCTGTCGGTTCTGGAAACCCTTTCTCTATATACTCCCATAAATATTGTGAACAAAACAATGCTCTCATTGTTATTAACCAGTAGTCATAATTCTTTACATTCAACTGTGGAATTTGAGGATTACTCAAGCTTGTGCTTGCTTCCATGATTTACAGACTCTCTATAACTAACCTTATAGCTCTGATACCACATGAAGGAAATAGCAGAGATAAAAATACATACAGTGCAAATTATTTCACACAGAACAGACTTTAACGACCTTCGCTACTTGAGAGAAAAAATATATTATATTATCCTCTTCCTTTTTTACAAAGATATTCGAGTATATAAAGATTTTTGATCCAAACAAAAATTAATATAAACTTTACTGTCATAAACATGCCAGTAGAAAATAGCCCTAAACAAGGTCATATCGATTTAAATATAGTCTTTAAGCATTACAAAATGTTCAATCAAAACTGTCCTTTTATGCCAATGAGGAGCCCACTAACAAACGCACGAAAAGTAAAAAATTCAAACATCATTGACTACCGTGCTATCGCTGTGGTTTACGAGGAGACCGCGGTGGCCGTAGTAACTAAGTGGGCTGCAAGAAACGAGCGTACCGCACTACCACCGTGGTTAAATAGTAGACCGCATTGGTCATGGTAACCGTGAGCGCTGCGAGGAAAGGGGTTTAGCGCACTACCGCCGTGGTTAAAAAATAGACTGCGGTGGTTGTGGTAACCATCCACCAATGGATAACTAACTGCTAGACACGGGCACCATGCTACCGCAAGAGGCAAGAGAAATGACTGCGGTAGAGCGGTAACTATACGGATTGACGGTGAGAGAAGTGAGCTAGTGGTTAACTGTGTTACCGCGGTGAGTGATTTAAGACATCGTGGTAGTGTGGTGGTCACCGCATTACCGCAAGCAGAAGATGGAGACGACACGGTATGGTGGTAAGGGTTGACGAAGACCATTGAAGTTGACTAAGTCGTTGACTTGTGAGTTGGGCGAAATTCCAACACCTGTTTGTTCCAACAATTCACAAAATGCACCCCACCCAATTACCAAAACTTTGACTACACCACCCATTGCCTACCACTACAATACGATGCGCTAATTCCCCTTACTAATATTTTTCATGATGCAAACACTTTGTACTAGCCTACTACTTAACTAAGTAAAACTAAATTATAATTTTTAAAATCCATAAATTATTAATTATCTAGTTGTTAAATAATTTATTAAATTATAGAAATTATCTAAGATAAAAGAATTAAATAAAATTACATATTCATCTTCAAATAATTTAATAATTACTAGTAGTAGTTTTAAAATAAATTTAAAAAGTAATATTTAAATATAAAAATAACCTTTCTATTTACTATTTTTCTTTTTTACATGAAATCATTTCATATTCTAAAAAAATCATTAAATATTTGAAGTAAAAAAATTTTTTGATTTCTATATTTTTTAAGGTTGGGAGGGGAAATATATATAGTTACTTCTAAATTGTTTAGTTCAAAGAATCATAATATTTTTTTAGAAAAAAACATGATTTTTTAAAACTAAACTTGAAAAAGACATATAACATCTATTTTTCTTTAATATTTTTTAGATAAAAAATAAAAATCTCAAATATGTAATAAAAAATTTATTGCTACATTCATTTTTTAATCAAATTATTACATATAATTTAATGATAAATAATATATAGATTATTTAAAAATTTATAAAAAAAAATTATAAACATTGAATCTATATTAATTGTTCAATATTTAAGTATATTTTTGAAAAAAACCTTTAAAAATTAATGCATAATCTAGAAACTTACTAGAATTCAAGATCCAACTATATAAAATATGAGTAGATTGAGAAACTGAAATGATTATGATTATAATTGGAGAAGAAAATATAAGATAAGATAAATAAAATAATGAATAAAAGAGTAAATTTTTGCAATAATGGTTAGATGTATATATTATTTGAGAATAGGGTTTGTAATAGATTTGAGAAGTACAATTTTAACACTTAGCCTTTGTTTACATGATGCTAATTCATAATGAAAAAATGTGACATGATCAAATGACCCTCCTATTAACAATTCATATCATAAAAAATGATAATCTCTACATGTTATCAATTGCCTTGACACTGACAATAGGCAAGAAATTAAAGCTAGGCTCAAGTTCTCTCCTAATATATGTGTAATAGTTTGAGCTTGCATGCATAGGGAAAGGGATGCTACTCTCTTGATTACAAAGATAAATGAATAGCCCTTTACATATGACATCAATTTAATCCCATAGATGCAAATAGAAACAAATGAGAAAAAAATAGTGAAAAGTATGCCAAATGGAGTTCATTCTATTGATTTTAAGGGAAGATTTTAGCATCTACAAAAGAAGGATTTTACTTATGAGGGTTTTGTTTTTTTCAGATTTATGTAATAACATTAGTATTCAGATAAATTAGGTTTAATTTTTTAAATTAGATATGATATTAACTTATATCATGAAGAATATAATAATATTAGTGATCAATTAAATTAATATTATTTTGTGATTGAAGAAAAATTAATCTTTAAATTTAAGTTTTTTTAATAAATAGTTAAATTGACAATTCAATCCAATATATTTAAATTAGTATTAATACAACTAATTAAATATTAATTTGGGGGCTTTCTTAATCCTAAGGTAAGTAATTTTCATCAATTAATTTTTTTTTTATCTATGTGGTAAAGAAAATTTAATCTTCAATTTTGAGTTTGTTTTTAATATTCAAACTCGCAATTAAATCTATAGTATATTTAATTTAATATTAATACAACTAATTTTATATTTATTTGTTAGTTTTCTTAATCTTAAGATATGTATTTTGAATTAAATAACGATAATGTATATTATGAAGAATATAATAACATTAATATTCATTTGCATTTTGATTTCTTTTGAAATAGTACTCAATTGCATTTTGAGTTTTTTTTAATATTCAAAGTGGCAATTACATCTATAGTATATTTAATTTAATATTAATACAACTAATTTAATATTTATTTGTTAGATTTCTTAATTTTAAGATATGTATTTTTAATTAAATAATGATATTAATTTATATTATGAAGAATGTAATAAAATTAATATTCATTTGTATTTTGATTTCTTTTGAAATAGTATTTAGTTCCATTTCGATTTCTTTTGAAGGGTAGGGTAATTGTGGTGGCAATTCAGAGGATGAGGATGGGATTTCCTCGATTTATGTTGGGTTTTGAGAAAAGGCGATTGTGGCCCTTATCCTTGGCCCTGTTAGGGTTGTTTTGGTTGTTGATGGCTTGTGTTTCTCTTTGCTTGTCTCTATCCTCTGATTTTGTATGGTTGTTCGAAGTTGGGGGAAGTTTGGGTTTTCCTCAAAATTTTATTTCATCTTCTCTACTAGTTTGTGTGTAGTGCGCTTGGAGGGTGCTCCTTCTTTGTCTCACTTGAAGGTTGCAAAGTCTCTTTGTACCCATGGTGCTTCTCTTCTCCTTTCATCATTTATTCTTTCTTGTTTTCTTTCTCTCCCTAGGGGGTCTTCAGTTTTGTTGTGGGTTTGCATCCTTTACATTTTGTAAATCCCTCCTAAAATTTTACATTGAAGCTTTGGTCTTCATGTCAAGCTCATTGCTTTCTTTTGCCTGCATAATATTTCTTGTTTGTCCCTGGCTTTGCTCTAGCTTTCTCACATAAGTTTTTTGTTAGACAGTTTGTGTTTTCTATTGTTCCTAGTTGATGGATGTTAATATACCGTCTGTGTATCCCAGTCTTGGCTTCTTGATGGCTTTGGTTTCATTTTTGCTCATCTCCTATGTTCTTGTCCTCGCTTTTTGGTTGGGGATTGTTATTTTATCTCATAGGCCCTCATGGGCTTGTGGTGCTCTTGGCCTCTTTATAGTCAGAGCTATGTTCTATGTAGTATTTTCTAGTGGTTGGTTGATTGTTAGACCATTATTGCTTCCTAGTCTTGGTTTCATGATGGTTTTAGTTGTTTTACTACTCATATCCCCTATTTGTGTCCTTGCTATGATGTTGGGGTTTTATGTGTATTTCGCTATTGGGTTCACTCCTCTTGCATTTTCTTTTGCACTGCTCTTTTCCAGTGTTGGGTGGTTGAGCCCTTGTTTAAATCTACAACCTCTTTCTCATGTTTTCCAAATCTATGTTTGGGATATTGGTAAGGTAGTGGTTTGCTGATGTATGGATTTTTTTTCTTTTCTATTTGAGTTGGGTTTATTCCCTTTGGTGCTTGGGCTTCATTGGTGGTGCATTGTTATTGTTTTGGTCCCAAGTGTGATTAATTTCATAGTATTTGTGTTGGTAGGGGGTTTGTTGGGTATGTTCCCTTTCTAGTGGTATTAGCCCTACCCAGTTTTAAATTAGTTTTCTTCTTGTTATGGAACCATATATCTTGGTGTGCTCAAAGTGTTTATTTTGGATAAGTTCAAATTGGATGGTTTACTCACTCCTTTTGTGGTGAATTTACTATTGATCTCTAAGGATGTTGTGGTTTCCCTAGCTTCACATATTTTGTTCTTAGTGGAATATGGAATGTTGGTGATATTCAAGGGTGTTGTGGAATCCCAATATTTTTTCATTTCTTTCTTAGTTTATCTCTATTGGCCATGGTTTCCAAGTTTTCTCACTTGACTTGAGAATTTGCAATCTTCCTAGCTCTGTTGTTTGTGTCTCCTATTGAGGTGGAGAGAGGTTCTAAGACTGTAGTGGGTTTCTCAATATTTTTTAGCAAGTTTTCTCCCTTGAATCCCTATTGAGATGGAGGACACTCTTATTGAAGTGGAGTTTCGATATGCGAGAGAGTTTTTTTTGTTGTAGCTAGGGTACTCTTGGCAACTTCTCCTACAAAGGTAGAAAGTTAAATTGGTTGATGGGGGTTCTCTTCTCTATTAGTATTGTTGTTTTTGTCTCTAAACCTTTGTTCTTTGTGTGATAGGTTTGTTGTAAGATGGTTGTCTCAAGAAATTTTGATGGGCTCAAATTCGCTATAAATGTTAATCTTTTGGTGAATGGGGATTTAGGTCCCATTAATATTGCATGGATAGGTTTAAAGTGTGAGCTGTCCTTTACACCCTTGGGGTGGTTGTTGTTGAAGATCATTGTGTTGCAACTTTTTTGGTGGATTATTGGCTTGTTTTAATTGCCATATGGCCTATTTTATTTGTGGTTGGTTTGGGTTTTAGGTCTTGTTGTGGGTTTCAAATCCCTTTAAAAAATTTATGTAATGGGTTGTGTGGATATTATTGTCCACCCTTGGGTTGGTTGTTTTTTTTTGGAGCTACTAAATTGTAGCTTGTTCTGGTTGAGTTGTTTCTAGTGGCAAAAATATCGGTGCCCTTTAGGCTTGTTTGATTTTCTTGGAGCCAATTCTATCTTAGATGTTTGGTTGTTCTACTAGTTGTGAGGAATGTTTCTTCTTCTTGTTTAGGGTTAGGGCCCTTTAGCCTGGATTTCTTAATCAAATACATTATTATTCAATTAAATTAGTTTTTTTAGTTTAAATAAAGCCAAAATATTACAAACAATCATTTTAAGGCAAAAATTACTAAGATTAACAAAATAAAATAAATATTTTTATTGAAAAATATAAATTGAAACTACAATCTCTCTCTCTCTCTCTCTCTCCCTATTAGCCTCTCTTTCTCTATCTCCAAACTTATCTATTCTCTCTTTATTTTTCTACCTATCTTTCCCTCTCTATCTATTTATATTTATCTCTCACTCAAACACACACACTCCTTATTTCTCCATCCCCATCTCTATCTCTATATCCTTTTCACTCTCACACACACACACATTTTTTCTCCCTTCCTATCTCTATATTTATCTCTCTATCTCCCTCACTTTCAATCTCTCCCCCTCTCTATTAATTATCTCTATCACCTCCTTTACCTCTATCTTTCCCCCTCTATAAATATATCTTCCCATATATCTCTCTCCCTCTCTATTTGTATTTATCTCTTTCTCTCTCTCTCTTATTTACTCCATCTATTTATATATCCCTCTATACCTCTATATATCACAATCCATCTCTTTTAACATCTATGGAGAGAGAATGATAAAAATCCAAGGATAGAACATGTCCCCAAGGTGTTATACTCACTGAAGCATGTCATTTGATTAGGGATATGATAATTCACCTTAAAGACCTCTTTAGTGTAGCCATTGAACATTTAAGGAGGAAAATGAATAGAGAAAAGAGAGAGGAGGAGAGAAGGGATAGGGAGATACATATAATATATAGAGAGGAAAACCATGAAAAAGAGAAAGAAAGGAAGAGATGTATATAGAATTATGTGGAGATAGGGATATATACTCAGACTCACACAAACCTAAAAATGTACTAAGCATATCAAACCAATTCTACATTTCCCATGTTATATCTATCACTATCCCTATCTCTCCCTCTCTCCTTATCAATCCCTCTTTCTATTTTACTCTACTTCTCTCTCCTCTCTCTATTTATCTCCCTCCTCTCCTTCCCTCTCTATCTATTTATAAATATATATCTGTCTCTCTATATCTCTTCATATCTCTCTCTCTCACTCATATCCAAATACTCCCAATTTCTCCTCCCCTACCTTTGTCTCTCTATCTTTTCTCCTATATATACCCCTCTCTATTACTTATCTCTATCACCTTCTTTCTCTCACTCTTTCCTCCTCTATCTCTATCTCCTTATCTCTCTCCCACTATCAGTTCCTATTTCTATATCTCTCTACTTCTCTCTCCTATATGTATTTCTCTCCCTCCATATCCCTTCCACTCTATATAGTTATACATATCTATCTCCCTCTCTATCTTTCTTACTCACACAAAACACACATTATTTCTTCCTCACTATATTTAGATCTATCTATACCTCTCCATATTTAAACTCTTACATATCTCCCTTTATCTCCATCTCATTATTTATCCATCTCTCTCTAACCCTATATATTTCCCTCTCTCTACCCCTCTCTATTTATCACTTCCTATCTTTATCTTTATATTTCTATCTCTCTCTCTCCCTCTATATATTTATCTCTTCTCTCTCTATATCTCAATTTTACCTCTCTTTATCTCTCCTTCTCCTTCTCTTTACATCTCCATATCTATCTCCAACTTCCTTTCTATCTCTATATCCTTACCTCCCACCCTCTCCCCTCTATCTCTTCCTCTTTCTATCCCCATATATCCCTCTCTCTCAACTTTCTATATCAAGAGTTAAATAAATACAAGAACTTCAAATAGAACAACCATTCTCATTTGATAAATATTAAAGAATAAAAAATAATCCATACATAATTATCAAGAAAAAGGAAGAGTTGCAACCATAATTTCTCTCTTTATGATGGGTATAGATACACATAATTAATTACACCCTTTAATAAATATACTTGTTTTTTCTTATTTTTCCTTATGATATTCATCTTATACACTTTCTAAAAGGAAATGCAAGACTAATTTACTTAAAACATCATGTTTAGAAGGTGGCTAATTTATTTTTGTATATATTTTCAATAAATGCATTAAACATGCTACTAGTTGCTCTCCTTTTCTTGGTGTTTTTTCCAGTACACCTTATGAAGACTCTAGAAGGTAGCCAACCTTCATCACTAAGAATCCTAAAGATGAATTGCCAACTCGATTGGTAAAGGTCCTCAAACCTATAACCCCTACACTTTAGGCTCTGTGGAACTAGGGAGGGTATTTCCTGATTGTGTTCACAAGAATTGTGCCACAATGATGAACACTTCTAGATAGATATATTCCTCTCTCATGAAAAAAAACATCATTTAGAAAAATTATGACTGACCTTTACACAAATAATCATTTATCTACTAGGAACAAGGGTACATTTTAAATTCGTATCTCAGAACTGGGTATGTATAGGATCATCATGGATAAAATAGGCCCTTAAGTGGCAATAAAATTTAGAAAATCAGAGTTAGGCAACTTGACGCAAAAATTTGAATAAGTTATATATATTATTTCAAAAATATGTAAGAAAAGAATCAATATAAAATTTAATGTTGTTTCTAAACTACTAGGTTTTTTTTTTGTTATTTAAAATCTATTTGGTGAAATTTTGAAATTTCATTGCAGTAGTACTTAAATTTCAAGGAAAAAATAAGAAGTAGGTGTCTGTCTAACCACCCTAACCACAATAAAATGATAATATTTTTTTATAAGATTTTAGATATAAGTAGGGGACTCATGTCCAGATGTGATGCATATTTTTCTTTAATTTGTTTCCTTGAAAATAATTAATTATGACTTTTTTCTTACAAATTTTGAAAAATACAAAAACTCGTATGTCTAACAAGCTTAACTTAGTCAAAACTCATGAAATTCAATTTTTTTTTTTAAATCCTATAGTATGCAAAGCATAGAATGTGACACATATTTCAGATTCAAAAAATGTGATACGATTTGAAAGTTATAGATGTTTTTCAATCAACCTATGAATCAAGAATTTAGTCATAATTCAAGTAGAAAATGAATAATAATTATTTATTATATTCAATGTAAAGCATGATTTATATTGGTGGAAAGTTGAGAATCTCCGTTAAAAACCATTTTCATTTTTTCAATTTTGGGTAAAAAAAAAGTCATTAGCCACATGGGTCATCATATCGCTTAGATATCGCCACTTTTTGGTCCATCATGATCTTGCACATACCCAACTAATATAATTTGATTTAATATTATCGTCATTATGAATATATGACTAGGTATTTTAGTTACATTGGATTACAAGAATTTACAACAAACAGACTAGTGTCTTGTCAATTGGGAATGAAGTCTAGTATGTGACAATTAGTAATGCATGAATTAATTAACCATGAAATAAGTGTCCTATCTTCATAATTCCTTACATTATGAAGACTCTTAGTTCCTAAAACAAGAATTCTTGCCAAAATATTGAGGAATTACATACATACCTATAATTCCCTTCAAGTATTTTAATTATCCCCTTGAGCTAGAACAAGAATAGAATCATTCATTCAAATAACCAATGAAAAAAATGAAGAAACACTTGGTTTTTCCATTTATAATATGTAATAATCACATACAAGAGAGTACATGCTTCAATTTTGGGTTTTTTTTTATATAAGGAATCCATAGAAAACCCTATTAAGAATATCATGTACAAAACTTGTGCCCAATACAATATTCTAGCTTGTTTATCCTACATTTTGTATTTGATTTTAGTTTTGTGTATTCTACCTAAGACCATCTAGACTCAAAATCTGACCTCCTGCAGTGAGCCTTGAAATCCCTTTTATACACCAAGGAGCAATAAGCAAAGGGCTGATTATAGTTAAATTTTGATAATTTTGATATAATTTCATTTCGTGGGATTTTTTTCTCGAACTGTTACATTTCATCATTTACACCATGAGAAATACAAAAGGAAAAAGGAAAAGAAGCACCAAATCACTTTGTTGAAGATGCCATCCAAGTCTTCCAAAAGGCACCATCACCAAAATCTACACGTTGCCCAAAACCAACAAGAGTTACCATCACCACCAACAAGAAAAACCCTTAAACAAGCCATGTAGAAAGTACACATCATAGCACCCAAGGACTACACAGAAGCAAGAAAGGTAACATGGGTGTCACCTAGCCTTGTCAGCCATTGAATGAACACCCTCACTAGGCCTTTTCATGGAGAGTGGAATTGCAACTACCACCTCGTCATCCGAGTTGGTATATGGCACTAGAGAAAAAGGGAAATGGCAAGCACCAATGCTGACTCCTTTACCTTATTCCAAAGAGCTATCAATAATTATGACTAGAGAGTCGAGATTCTCTGAAAAAACCCTAGGGTTTGCATATAGTCTCGTTAATTCTTTCGCAAACACTATAGAACCTTTCCATTTTTCTTTGATCAGTTCTTTGGAGAAAGTCCTCTTCTAAAGATTGTAAGAACTTTTGATGACATTCCCCTCGACTCTTCTATGAGAAAGTGTCTTGGCCTTCGAATTAATTTGTGCTTCTGCCATCATAGGTTTCACCTCTGGCTCATAAGAAAATGGCTCGTGCAGACTTAACCTTCACGACCTACGAACTAGTGCAATAAAGGAACTTGGTCAGATCATTTTACATTTGACACCAACCCAGTGCTAATTATGTAAGGAGAAAAATAGCTACAATCCCCAAAATACTCCTATGTGCAAACATTGTGAACCCCACAAGCACTAGACACAAACATATCACCAAAATGTAGCAAGAACAACATATGCATCACTACACCAGTATGCCACCTCAGTAGGAACCTCCTAGGCAACAATTTTGTCACCTTAGCACCCATGAGAATAAACCATATACGTTGATTAATGCAAACAAGCAAATGAAATATAGAAAAAGCCTCATTAAATAGAGGAAATTAAGGTATGCTGCAATTAATGGTCATCCTGGTTCACTCACATAAGTGAAAATTCAATCATCTACATGTCGTATATGAACCATCGATCCCCAAGGATTTAAAACTTGATCAATGTGGATCATTAAGGATCACCACTTTCTTTATCAATCATACTTAGAAACATCGAGGAGATGCTTTAAAACTACCACATACTCAACCGCATCCTAATTCTATTGTCCTTGACATATGCGCCACCAATCTTGACAATCGCAGGAAAATATAGGCCACAAACTGGAATACATCACCCATTGCGCATTCACCCTTCCCATAGGAGTCCCATCACGCAATAGCATCGAGGCTAGAGATGAGACACCAACTATCGATTTTGATCTTAGAAGGATCCTGAACATAGGTAATCATCTGCATCGCCCATCACATGTTCATATCTATCTAAATAGTCCCAACCTATGACAGATCAAGCTCGCACAATGGAGAGGAACTCATCCCATAGATGGTCATGGGTTCCCCTTTGAAATGCAAAGGACAATAGGAGACAAAAGGGATTTTAATGATGCCAACCGCAACAAAAACTTTCCCTTCGACTGACATCCTTTGTCATGTGTTCATCCTCCTCAGACCGACACCAACCAATGAAGCCATAGTTTGTAGCGATGGGAAATCACTTTCATATCGATGCTCACGGGTTCCCTTGTAATTTATACAAGACAACCGATGATCTTTAAAAGGGTAGTGATGGGTTCAAAAATTAACTGCATCACTCATCAGGTGTTACTTCCCATCAATGGTAAACAAACAAATGAGGTACCAAGGGTGATTGACTAGAAGGGAATAAAAGATATCTCTCATTGTGGGTTGCACATGGAAACTTGAAACCAAATCGGTCATGGGCAATACAACATTCAAGGCTCTACTTAAGGAAGATTCTGTAGCCATGTAAAATAATCAGCATAAATCCCTCTCTAATTAACATTCAATTCTTCTATTAATCAATTAAATCAATTTATTGATTAATTCCCTAAGCTTCATTATATTTAATTAAATAAATCAAATTATTTAATTAAGTCCTTAAGTTATTCTCATTTGATTCAATAAAAAGGCCAATAATCCTCCTCGAGTAGTGTAGACACTAAAGATTATCCTCCTCAAAAAAAGAAGCATTTATATTTTGTTATGGTTACAAGTTATACTCTAGATTGCAAATTGATTAATCGATCTTGTTGTGGTCACTTATAGGTACTGAATGTTTTCCACTAAGAGGGTGCGGGCTATGGGACCAGTTTGAGGGAAGATAGAGATCTTTCCACAAAGATAATGTCCACATCAGTGAATCAGATATTTAATCATTTTATTTTATTGCTTTAGGGTCAAGTAGAGCAATCGATTTAATAATTTACAAGAAATCAATCAAGGTCTAGAAACATGGAGGTCGCTTCATGAATGAATGGTGTCATCTTTTCTAAACTACTGATGGCGCCTAGCAACTACAACCTATAATTTTCTGAATTTAATGTTTGTTGCTTAAATTTTCTTATTGATTTGATGATTGATTGCTTTACTTGGCATTAAAGCTACCTTTTTCAATTCTTGACAAGTTTGCATAACTAGGCCTTCAGGGAAAAGGACTTTTTATCTAAATGATTTGTTCTATTAACCAAAAGGGTCCTCTTATGGTCATGTTGATGTCTTAATCAAATTCCACTCCATCGAAATTGTTGTCTCAATGAAATATTAATATTTAAGTGACAAAGGACAAATTTAGTAAGATTTTGCAGATCTAAAAGGCTTATCTATTCAGATTGACACAACTATGAAAAAAAACTTCAACATACAATTAAATCTGATTTTCCAAAGCAACTTCAACATACATTTAATCCGAGTTGACATCACTATGATGTCTATTTATGAAAATGGAATATAAGCCTCATACAATGAAATTTTAATGTTGCAATTTGGCCTCCATACTTTACATCGAAAAAAGGAAAAATCATTTTCTATTAAAATGAAGTGATTGGTTTATGATTGATTTTGTTGCTAACTTAACGTTGTTGGGCGTACATTGTTGAGGTGGAGTCTATTGATCGATTATTTTTGCTTAATTTGATCTACTTTTTATTACGACAGGTGAATCCAAAAAGATTTGAGCTCAAGAATTTGACATTGGGACTTAAAAAAAAATCATTTTTTAATGCTTGTTGGACTCTAATTCCTACTCTCATTTTCTGTTTTGAACCAACTCACTTCAAAGTTTGGGTCTAAAATTAACCATTGATTTGATCTCTTCAACTTGGTTAAAATTGAACTTAGAAACTCACTAGAATTTCAATTTGGTCTAAAACTGAACAATCAACTTCACACTTCATTTTGGTGCTATAAAACGAACACAACATTGCTTTGAGGTCTAAAATGAATGTGTTTTTTTCAAGTTTTGCAATCTCTTTAACAAAGTAATATCATAAAAATTTGTACGCTCTTCTCTCGCACTTCATGGCGATCTTGAGAATCAAAATCATTTTGATGATATTAGCTTGTGTAAAATATTCCCTTCACATTTCGATTTGGGAACTTAAAATTGAACAAACTTGTTTAGTGTGAGAAAAAGGCATTGCGATTGTTCTCTCTTTGTTCATGCAAACAAAGATGATCGAACTACAAATGGACTTACTCGTTATTGTGTACATTTAGAGGGTCTGCCTTGGTGGGAAGAAGTATTAACCCCAAGGGAATGACTCAAGTGGTAACGGGCTAAATCCAAGCTCTTCCAAACCACTATATAAATTTGTGTTCACGATGAAAGCCATGGAAAATGGGAAGTAGTGCATGATAACTCTCCCCCAATATATTTATCATGCGTAAATCCCTTGTTCTAATGGTTGGGAGATCTCTCACAAGGAGTTTATCATTGCACCCCCTAAATTGGATGCCCTTAATACAAAATTTTGTTTAGAATCCAAACTTACCTTATAATTGTTGGTGCAAGAGGTCATGTCCTCTGAAGCCGCCACATGTGTACATGTGGTTCTCTTGTATAGATGAAAATTATTCCATTGGAGATTCATGGGTACTTATGCTCGGCTGACCCAAGAAGTGTGTGCACTATAAGGGGGAGCCTGTGTGGTCAAGAATTTAGTCATCCACACAAAATATACGCTACTGGATTTATCCAATTGGGAACCTGACAAATATCATCTTTTCCAACCTAGGGTTGTACATGTGCTTGGAATCAAAATACATTGTTTGGTCCTCAAAACATTTGAAAACAAAAATTCACAAAGAAGCTTCAAATTTCAAACCCTTTGGAGAAGACAAAATACATTTGACAAATTCAAGTGCTATTGCTTACCCTAGGGATTCAATCCTTAGAGGTTTCTAAGTGCTTGGGTTTAATCATTGTTTGTTCTCACCAAAGTCAACCTAGGAAACCTTTGCCTTGATTTCCTTGATTTCCACATAATGCACTTTGTGGGATGAAAAGAAAGTGGGACATTATATATTTAGTTTGAAATGTAATCAAGAAAGTGTTTTTTGGTAAAAAGAACCAAATCTAAGAAATATAAGAAACAATTGAACCACACATGTGCTTATTCTCTTTTGAGTCCAATATTTTTCATGCAAACATTGGTCTTTTCATTTGAATTAATCTTAGGTAAAATCATGTTCCTCATTACCTTGGTCTTGTAAGTAAGTCCTTATAGAGTCATCTAGGATCAATTCAAACACTTCATCCATTTGAACATCAATCAAAGAACATGATGCCAAAAACTTTTAGAACCTTGGAAACATCAATTATGCTAGAATTTTAGGGAAAATAAACATCACCTTGTTTGACTTAATGCACCTAGTCAAATTATCAATCTTCTTGAACAAATTTGCCTCTAGGATAACTAGTTCATGATCACTTTTATTGGATCAACACACTTAGCCAATTCATTCTCTTATGCGAGTTTTCCCTAGGATAACACAACTTCCTAGGGTTTACATGTTCACCATTATCTTGTTTGGCTTAACACACTTAGTCAAACTATTTGCAATCAAAATCTAATCAAACCAACTCATAAAGTCTAACATTGATCAAAAGCTCCTAAAAGTTCAAAACAACCATATCATTTGCACCTTTCATCCTTCATCTCTTCATTGGTCCTAAACCCTCAAAGGTCAACAAGGTCAAAACACAAGAGGGACATGGAATATAAACTCGACTCATACATCATGAGTAGTCCAATTCAACCAAACTATCCAGGCCTTACAATGCCCATTGGTTTTCAAAACTTGCATTTGTACAGTCCATACATGAGATCATTATCTCCTAAAAACCTCAATGGTAAAAAAAATGTGATTTTTCCCAATCTAAATTTTGGAACACCTTTCCCTTTGGTATATTTAAATCAAAGTCAAAACTTAAAAATCTATCAACCAAACAATTAGGGCATGAACTTTCCCCCTTTACCAACCATCAATCAGTCAAATCCAAGCAACACTCCAATCATAAACCAAAGCATCATGTCAAATCCTCCCATTTTTCCATCGATATTGCAACAATAGATGCCAACCATTCCAGAAACCCCAACAATAAACACCATTCGCAATCCACCACCACTACCACCACAAAAACACAACATGACAAATTCATTCTCTATCATGTTGCAAGCTGATCAAGAATCTGCCCTGCAAAAGGAACTTCAAGCCCAACAAGCCACAAGTTGTGCAAGCGGCTCAAGTAGCCCAACAAGCCACAAGTTGTACAAGTGGATCAAGTAGCCCAACAATCATAGGTCCAAGCTCAAGCCCAACACCAAGCTCGGTAGGTGCAAGCATAATTTTGGGCACTATTGCAAGCAGTCCATCAACAAGTGTATTAGAAAGTACCACAACAATGAGCCAAACAAAATGATTTGTTGGAAGAACAACAATGAGACAAACAACAAGCTTTGTTGGCACAACAGTAGCAAGACCAACACCGACCTTTGTTGGAACAATAATAACATGACCAACAACAAGCATTACTAACTCAAAAAGGCTTGCAACAAACTCCCACCACAATCGTTGAAAACAATAATCAAGATGTATCCATCAAAGAACACCTTGAAGATATTTTCACCTCATCTGATGATTAAATCAACATACATCAATACCCATTTTTGAGTCATAATCAAGACCCCTCCTACAAAGATCTATTTCAAGGAGTGTTTATGTTATTTGATCCTATTGAAATAAACGAAGATCCCTCTACCAATGATGATATCGACAATGTCTCTACATCACCTAACAAGTTAGAGGACATATCTCAAGAATTTATGTCAAAACATGATCAACATCTATCACCAAGGTTTAGCAATGGTCCTTCCCAAGACATATTCACATCCTTTGACCTCATGGTTACAAATAGTGAAAGAATCTTTGAATCACCATTTGATCCAATTCCACTCAAAGATCAAGAGGATATTGAGCCACTTCCCATGCCTTATGACGATGTGAAAGAACCATTTGAAAACAATCCATCCTTTGAAATTGACCCATGTTGAAAATAATTCTGACATTAACCAAGATCAAGAATTTCTATATCCAATATACTACAATGAGGTAATGGGAAATCTCCTATCTATACAAGATGCCAAAAATGATGATCACATCCATATATAACATATTCCTCTGCCTACCTGTGAGATGCTTTATTTGGATGGACACAAAGATGATCATCATTCAAAATAAGAGTTTCATACTCTTACTAAGGAACAAGAGTCTCCTACTCTTAAAATTTGCACACATGATCAAGATATAGACAAATCTAGAGACATATCAGAAACAAATCATGAAGAAGGCTTCTACAACAATTCTGAATTAGAAATATCATGTGAAAGCATATCAAGAATGATTCATGAGGAAGACTTTTACAAGGACAGTGAAGCATCAACACTTCTTGAAGAAGCATTACAATATGATAGCTCACAAGATCAAGCTAAAGATATCAATTGGGAATTCATCCCACATGCAGAGGATCCTATCACTTATAAACTTGGATCACTCACCTTTTTAAGGGCAAGCTATTTTATCAATCAAGAATCTATCACTTTTGAAGATCCACCACAGAGTAGAGAAGGATTAGCACCTTATTTCCAAGGTAAATAATGTCCTATTGCAGATGAATTATCAAGGTAGAGGATTAGGCCTACATGAACAGGGAATCCTGGAGCTAGTGCATATTATTGGAAATCCTAAGCATCAAGGCCTTGGTTAATCAATAATCAACGAATCTCAACATATCAATAATATTTCCACAAAACTGGGGGCAGCTTCATCTCGAGCAAACATCAACATAGGGGGCATGAAGAATCCTTATGATCAAACCAATGCCAATTCCAATACTACAACCTGCCACGTCATGAATCTCCATCCACCCATCACCCAATCCAGAAATTGGGACCAACAACAAAAGAAAGATTCAAATCAAAGGATGAAGAACTTCATCAAACAAAAAGTAGCAAAGCACGAAGGACAAATAAAATATAAGTGGATACCAAAGAATACAAAGAATGACTATCCCTATCAAATTCCATCAATAAAAGAAACTATGGGGAAAAATAAAAAAGGGGCAAGTATTTATCGAAGATGTCCAAAAAGGAAAAAGAAATCTTGTCAAGAAACATACAAATTGTATCAAGCAGTTGGTCCTAATTCCATGCACACTTCCATATCCACTCATTATTTCTCATCTTCCCAAGTTTGGAGAGTCAAAGGTTCCAAATGGTCAACCAATCCATATTTTATTCCTAAACACACTCCATCCACTCCTCTACGCATGATATCAAATTCTTAAATTGACCATGTGTTGGCAATGACCCTTCATCATAAAGATTCAGAAGGCACTTTATTGTGATATGTGCACAAAGATGAAGTTATCTCTGGTATCAAGAAAGTAGATTAGGGATCTCAAAAGTTGCATTCAAGTTCATGTATCTTCGTAAGGGAACTTCTTCAAACATGATATCGATGGAAAATTATGAAAAAATCATCTACATCAGCAGTACGAGGCGATTCAACATCGTCTTAAAATCTCTCAGAAAATACAAAAAAATAAAAACAAACAAAAAACAAAAATAAAATTAAAAAAAGGATTGAAAACAGTAAAGAAAAAAAAAATCGTCCTCTAGTGAAAAACGCATGGGCAGTGCTTTTGGCAAGTACCATGATGAAAACCTGGTAAACAAGTGTAATATGTAGAATCAAGCATCTACATTTGCCATTTCAGGAGAAAGCATCTTATCGCATCCATAATAAATCCAACATTCCATCCATATTATCTATTCATCCAATCCATTTTTATCCATCTACATCCATACTCCAAACTATGTTGATCTTGGAAAATTTTGATGCACATTTTACACTTGTTGATGGTAAACATCTTACATGGGTCATTTTCATTGATCCTATTTTACCCAACATTGTCTGAGCCTTGAAGCATTATCTAAATGAGAATTCTCTATCCAAACACCTTATCTTGTCACAAGATAATCCTTGGCATCCTTCTTACCATATCCATCCATCCACAGACCTATCCAAGAATCCACCCATGGCATTCCATGCATTGCTAGACACTAGGGGTAGATATTTACATCTTGCTTTGGGAATAAAGCTTGATCTATGTCCTCTAAACTTATGTGGTGATCCAGACATTGGAAAAGATGAAATCAAATTGGTCAAAACATTTGTGAGTTGAATCCAAATCACTAGCCCATGGTATATTTTGACAAGATGATGTTCCTTATCATGCTTTATCTTTCGTCAAACATCAATCCAAACAATTCATACCAGTCGCATCTAATGCACATGTCAGCATCATATCAAATCAAGCTTCATCAATATTTATCAATTGAATCCAGTCAATTATCACCTTGTTTAACTTAACATAGTTAGTCAAACTATAATCGTGTGCACGCATTTACTCTAGGAGAACACAACTTCCTTGGGTTTACAAGTTCATTATCATCTTTGTTTGGCTTAACACACTTAGCCAAATTATCAAATCCAAAACCACTTCTTTGACTTAACACACTTAGTCAAACCATCCTCTTTTGTACAAGTTTACTCTATGATAACACAACTTCCTAGAATTTACAAGTGCATTATCACTTTTCTTTGACTTAACACACTTAGTCAAACTATCAATCCATCAATCTGATTGATCAAGATTAGCTTAGTTTTCAACAAAATCCCAAAATAGAGCACTGATATCATCACATGTGCATATCCAAATTGTCAAAATCATGCAAAAAATCCAAAACAAATCAAAAAATTCCAAAAAATATCCAAAAAAATCAGAAAATCAAAATTCAAAAATTCAAAAATTCAAAAATTCAAAAAAAACTTCCAAATCATTCAAAATCCAAAACATCTCAAAAATCTCAAACATAAAATATAGAGTCATCTTGCCAAACTACGTCATCTCTGAGCTTAAACGTAGAAAAGGTTGATCTTTGATCATCCCCCGAGACATTTATGTATGTCCTTTAAGCATCTCTCGCATTGGCAATCTGTTTGCCCATCTATTTTACATTTTAGGTTAGTCCTTTAGGTGTTTGTTGCATTGAAAATTTGTTCACCCATCTATCTCATCAGTAGTCAGGACAATTGTCATCTGAACTACATCGTCTCTGAGCTTAAACATAGGCAAGGCTAATTCTTGATTGGCCCCTGAGGCACAAAATCCAAAAAACACTCATAAATCTCATAAATACCAAAAAAATCAAAAACTCGAAAATCAAAACATCCTCAAAACATTTCAAAAAATATTAAAAACATTAGAAAAAACCCAAAATGGTGCACCCGTCTCATCTCACTTTCACCCGCAATAATAACCATTCCTCATAAATCATCATCACCTTCATCCTTTGGTGAAGCAATCAGAAGCAAGTCTAGTAGGTTCAAAAGTTAACGCTCTATCATCAAAGTCTCAAGTCAAGATCAGTAAGTTAGCAAGTTGGTCAACTTGGAGTATCAATAGCTTATCACCCAAATTAGTCTCATGAAAACCCTGATCACTGCATGTCCTAGGATGAATCCTTCCCACGATGGACATAAGCATCAGGTACCCCACAGTAGTTTAGCCTTGGATAGCGATACAAAGAACATTAGCTTGTTTGTTTAATTTATCTTGGTATTTTTGACTTATCTTATTTTGTGCTTATTCCAAGGACCTTTCGATGATGCCTAAACAAAACACATTTAGAGAGAAAGGAATGGGGCAATGATCATCATCTTTTTATCTGTTGTGCTTGTTGGATATTCTTGTAAAATAACTTCATCATATGTACTTCTTTTTGTTTGTAGGAAGGATGTTGTAGGTGTCTTGTTGACCACATAAGAAGGCTTTCCTTTTTATGTTTTTTCCTAAGATGTTTAGAATATCTGAACTGAATTCCGAATAAGGTTTTGTTTTTCAAGTGTGAACAAGAATACTCCTATCTGATTTTTGATTCAAAGTCCATCACACTAGGCGCAATGCCATCCTGGTTCTTACTACCTTGATGCATCGCACCTATGTGTGTTATCAAACATAAGGAAGGTTATGTTCTTTATCTCTCCCATCCCTGGATAAGCAATACATCATCATCATATCTAATAATCTCGATGACTAGTGGACTTGTTGGACATCTTTGTTTTCTTGGAATCAAGGGTTGATCCCTCTCGTTCTTCTATCCTATTTCACACTAACAATGCATACATCCTACATATTGCATAAACATGTCATATCATCATAGGAAAACATCATCCATCGCATTCATCTCATTTTCATAATCATTTAATTTGTTTAGGATAATATAAATTTGTTATTCTAAGCATCTGCCAAACATCTCATTTACTTGATAATTATCATATAGATCATATATTTTAACTATCCATACATCCATTTTGAACCTCTTTCTCATGACCTTGACCTTAAATGGAATCTTTTCGCTCGATCTCTTGACGGGGAAATGTACTAACACACTTCTTTTCGCTAGGGCATCCGAAAAAACAGATTTTTTTAATTTTGATGTCAGCAGCATCATTCTTTGAACCAACGCAATGAGTACATTCCTTCAAAGAGGGGAAAAATGTAGACATGCAAGATAATCAACATCATGCATCTAAAACCCGCTCTAATTAATATTCAATTCTGCTATTAATCAATTCAACCAATTTATTTATTAATTCCCTAAGCTTCATCGTATTTATTGAGAATTAATTCTGTCCATTATCACATGCATTCGCATTATCACTATCATCTTGGAAATTTTGCTTATCAGGGATTGGGAAAGGGATCTCTTCTCACATCAAGGGGCACCAATCCCCCTATGGGATGGTGGTCAAGGTTAACTTAGATTAGATTTACATATTTTAGGTTTCACATGCTTTTACTTCATGTTTTTCTCTTCTATGTTTGATCAATAATTTCATAGGGAGGGGTTTATTTCAATTTACTAACACTAGCTAATCCATCTATTATTAGTAATTGCAAATTTTTCTCTCAAAAATTTAAAGCATGTGGGAAATTTTTTTAAAAGGGGCTCACCTAGCCACGATGGGAAAGGAGATGAGAGGGTGGGTAAGAACACAAGACTTTAATCCATGAGAGATTATGAAATGACTGAAAACTAGATACAACCGGTCAACTCAAAATTAGAAGTACAAAGACCAAACAAGGCTATAAGCATGAATACAACTAGTAAAACCCCAACCCTAGTGACAAACAAGACAACAATTATTAGGGTTAGATTAAAAGAATTCAGGAACTAGGAAAATTTAGGGGTCCACCACTTTCAAATCCACTTTCATTTTTCCTATAATTCATACCTTTAGTATAAAATTAATAATGTATTTATTATGTAACTCTACTAACATATTCATTCATTATGCAAGTAAAAAGTACAAAAGACACAAAAAAAAACATTCTTGCATGGATATTTCTAATACAAGCACATGAAATCATCAATACGAAAATCTCATATTTTAGAAATTTAAAATAAATATTTTATTCGTAATCATGTTTTTATTAATAATAGAACTTTTAATTTTATATTCTATTAATTTCCCTACCATTTGTAAGTCAAGAATACATTCGTCAAATTCTTTTTTCTTTTAAAATGCATGTGAATTGTATGCGTCCTAAATCGACATGAAGCATCCACAAACCATTAGTTTGCATGCCTTTAACCTCCATTTGGGTCTTTGTGTGATGATGGAATTCATCTTCCCAGAAATAAATAATTAGCTATTTTGAACCCTTCTTCCCTTTTGGAGAAAACACATTCAAACTGAACCCTCACAAGAGCATAACTTGTTCAATTTTAACCAAAATTTTATGAAATTTTAATTTGGGTATCCACTTTATGGAAATCTCGGTTGACCCAAACACTTAACTAATTTTAATTATTTTTTTTCTAGGTGAATGAATAAGGGAAAAGAAGGGAGAGATGAAAGAAAAACTAATCCAAATATCCAAAATTATCTCTCTAATCACTTATCAAGAGTAAGGAAAAAATGGTAGCGAAAAATTCCAACAATATTGATAGAAGAGACAAATAAAAAATTGAAACCAAAAGCTGCACCATGTTATGCACAACACTTATGGTGAACATGATAAAACACAATAACAACGAGGTAAGAAAAAAATTGTAATAGGACTAATAAAAGCAGTTCAATTTTGTATTCATATTTATTTATGAAAAATATAATTTAGAATGTAAATAAGCACCATTTAGCATGAAATTATATTTGAAAATTTATATTTTCTCAATCAATCTCCTCTACTTCTATTCATGTTAATTGGAGTTCACCATTCAACATTGGCACTTCAACAATTCATTCAAACTAAAGAATTCCAATAAGACAGTTTATTGAACTAGAAGGGACAAGACATACAACTTTTCAAGAATATATATCATATTTCAAAAACATATTATAGATGAAATGAGCTTCCTTATAGAGGGGTTACTTGAAAACCTAGATTCTAGATGACAAGCACTTCCAAAAACTGGTAATCAAAGTTTTGAATGTAAGTTTTTAATTCAAATTGTTAACGTCCTTTACTTCACATTAGATATCATTTTATTTAATTTTTTCAAATAATTCCTTTTATATAATACATAATTAGCTCCATATGAAAGTAGGAGAGAGGCAAAGATACTATGGGAAGAATTTAAAATTATTGTTACATTGAATCACATGTTTAGACAAGATGGATAGAACAAAGACCAACAAATAGTTCATCAAATTCTAACAAATATCAAAGATGCATTTACCCTAAAATTGATGATTGGATGTTACTTATGAAAAAGTAAAATGTAAAGACGAATGCATCATAGAATGAAGAATTTTAAAATAGTGCTCAATTATTTTGAAAAAATGATAATGTTCACAATCATAATAGAAATATATATATACATTATCAAATCTAGGTGGAAAAAGCATTACTACCAAAGTTGGAAGAATTAGTTCTATTAAAGGAGGTGCAAACAATGAACTCGATATGGAATTACTACTTAGTATTAATGTAAGAGTGATGTTAACATCCAACTTATTGATATAAGCATGCCTTGTAAATGGATCACTTTGATATGGATGAAGAATTATGTATGCATCTGGAACTAGACCACCCCAACCTCCAATGTATGTACTTGTTAAATTTGATAGTTAATCTAGAATACCTTTTGATGATCGATACCTATGTTCTTGGTAAAATGCATAATTCTTGATTGATCATTAATTTTAGTATGTAGGATACAAATAAGATGTGGATGCAAAATTTCATGAGCAATTGATGACAGTTGGTATAACTTCTTTACAATAAAGAAACAATGTATTACAATGAATTTCCCCCCTTTATTACATTGTTGGTAAAAATGCATAAATATTGATTGTTCATTTATTTCAGTATGTAGGATACAAAAACTATTTGTATGCATACCTACCTGAATAGTTGATTCTTGTTGGTGTAGTTGCTTTACACTAGACAAACAATGTAATTATCCAAAAAGGTAGCACACAATAGATACCATTACAATTAGTTTGGGAACTAAACAATACACAAGTCACAAGGATTAACTCTTTAAAAATCCAGAAGTGATATAGGACATGTTGAAAGAATAGGATTGACATTTGTAGAAATTTCACATGTAAAGAATTTTTAAGGACTACAAATTATGTTACCATTGTGTATGATAGATATAGTTTATCATTAAATCTTGCACCTATAAGAACAACCTTATGAGAAATTCAGTGAATGGGGGACCAAATTGCACCTAACCAAATGACCTCAGGGATTCTTAAAGAAAGTTGGATCTCCTTTATGTTTGAGAAAAGGGCAAAAAATAAATGCAAGAAAAACATAAATATGGTGATATGCCAAATATTTTACAACAATTCAAAATTTAACAATTCCTTATTCCTGATGAAATAGACTCAAAATTCCCCAAACCCTTCATTGTTGGGTAGAGAACAAATGGAAAAGGCTAGAGAACGCACAATCTAGTCATTCAAATCTCCCTGTGGGAAGCATACATTAAGGTTTGACAAAAATAAGGAACCCTAAAGATTAACTAGAATATTTATATACTCAAAACATCATTCCTCTTACAACATAATATGAAAAATGACATATCCTTTACAAAAAATGAAAGAGTATGATGAACATGATCCAATTTCTAAAAGGTGGCATTAAACATAAAGGCTTATAACATGTAAAATAATTATCTAGAATATCCACATTAGGCTTTAACACAGTTCCCTCAATGTGAATGACATAAGAAAATGAAATTTGTGATAAAGATGTTATTCCAATTAATAGTCTCGACCAATATGGGTATGTGCAAGATCATGATGGGCCAAAAGGTGGCGATATGTAAGTGATATGATGGCCCATGTGGCTGACGACCCTTTTTTTACCCAAAATTGATGAAACAAAAAAGGGTTTTAAAGGATATTCTTAGCTTTCCACCAATACAAATTATGATTTACTTTAAATTTAATAAATTATTATTATTCATTTTCTATTTGAATTACAACTAAAGTCTTGATTGATAAGTTGATTGAAAAACGTCTATAACATTCAAACAGTATCACATTTTTTGAATCTGATATATGCGCCACATTCGATGCTTCACATACTATAGGATTAAAATTAAAAAATGAATTTAATTAATATTTGACCAAGTTAAGGTGGTCACACATATGATTTTTTATATATATTTTTTAATTTAATAAAAAAATCATAATTAACTATTTACTTAGAAAAAAATTACAAACAAATATGCATCACATTAGGACATGATTCCTCTACTGATATCTAAAATTTTATAAAAAAATATTATCATTTTATTGTGGTTAGGGTGGTCAGACAAACACCAACTTCTTATTTTTTCCCTGAAATTGAAGTATTATTGCATTGAAATTTCAAATCTTCACCAAATAGATTTAATTTTTTTAAAATAAACCTAGTAGTTTAGAAACTACATTCAATTTTCTATAGATTCTATCCTTACATATTTTTGAAATAATATAGATAAATTATTCAAATTTTTACGTGAAGTTGCCTAACTCTGATTTTCTAAATTCTCATCACCATTTAAGGGCTTATTTTTTCTATGATGATCCTGCATGTACCCATATAACATTCCAAAGGGAATGAATATTTATTTGTAAAAATCATCCTACTCATGAAAACTATATCCCTCTTAAATCCATCTAAAATATCTCATCTCATTTCCCTGTTGCAAAACCCTTTAAATATCTAGAAGAAAGACAAATCGCTGAAACCATTAGAAATGAAAAATGCTTGGTGTCCACATCGGATTGAACGCAATCTGATCTAGGGTCTGATTAGATTGCAAAACTCTTGGCTCATATAGTTGGATTTTCTTCGTTAATGACTCCATATATTGTGAAAGCTCTTCAAAGATATAATGTTAGAAGATAATCAGCTCCTAACACTACTTGTCGAAACATGATCTAATCAACTATGAATAATGATGATACCACCATTGAAATCCATATTGAAAGTAATAATTTTTCCACCAATCTGCAAACTCCGCCCCAAAAGAGATACATCCAAGGACAAAATGATATGCCCAACAAAATAGCTAATTTGGAAATCTTGCAAGAGATTTTAGAATTTGTGAGAATAGTTTCGAGGAAATACCAACCAAGAAGACACACATCTCGGTTCTGACGTGAAAGGAAAATTATATAGAAAATCCATGCAACCACCACATGGAACATTGCATACTTTTCTGCAAGAGTAACTTTTATTCTTCGAGAACAATGCCATCATAAAGTGGAAAAGAAGTAAGAGCTGAAAACTAACTGGTGTGCTAGAAAAAGAAATATTGATCATAAAATCTTGTGCCTCTTCAAACAACCTTATGGGAAATTTGGTGGGTGGGGGACCAAATTGTGCCCCACCAAATGACCTCCTAGATTTTTAAAGAAATTCGACTCTTCTTTTTGTTTGGGAAAATGGGAAAAGAGAAATGTAAGAAAAACATAAAGATGAGAATGCACCAAATATTTTACAACATTTCAAATTTTAATAATTCCCAATTCCTAATGAAATAGACACAAAATTCCACAAACCCTTCATTGTTAGGTAGAGAACCAATGAAAAATGCTAGAGAAAGCACAGTGCATTCATTTAAATGTCCCCATCAAAAGCATGCAACAAGGTCTAACAAAAATAAGGAACCCTAGAGATTAACATGAATATTTACTTATTCACAAAATCCTTCCTCTCTTATAGCATGGTATACAATATTTCATATCCTTTACAGAAAATGAATGAGTATGATGAACATGATCCAATTTTTCAAAGGTAGCATCACAAAAAAAAACTTAACAATGCATAAAATAATCATCTAGACTATCAATGAATGCTTTAACATAGTGCCCTCAACATAAATGACATAAAAAAATAAAATTGTGATAAAGGCCATAAAATGCACAATTCCAAAACTTTGTTGTAAAAGGGTTTTGGGGCCCCTTCAATTTTTGTCGGTTCTATGTGTTTTCCTTAGTCTTTCTTTCTTTATTTCTATTGTGAGGCTAATAATTTTCTTCTCTATAGTTTTGGGAAACATAACATGTTATCATACTAGCCCATGGTATATTTTGACAAGATGACATTCGTTATCATGCTTTATCTTTCGTCAAACATTAATCCAAACAATTCATATCAGTCACATCTAATGTGCATGTCAGCATCATATCAAATCAAGCTTCATCAATCTTGATCAATTGAATCCAATCAATTAATACCTTGTTTGACTTAACATAGTTAGTCAAACTATCATCTTGTGCACGAGTTTACTCTAGGAGAACACAACTTCCTTGGGTTTACAAGTTCATTATCATCTCTGTTTGGCTTAACACACTTAGCCAAATTATCAAATCCAAAACCACTTGTTTGACTTAACACACTTAGTCAGACTATCCTCTTTTGTACAATTTTACTCTAGGATAACACAACTTCCTGGAATTTACAAGTGCATTATCACTTTTGTTTGACTTAACACACTTAGTCAAACTATCAATCCATCAATCCAATTGATCAAGAGTAGCTTGGTTTTCAAAAAAATCCCAAAATAGAGCACTGATGTCATCACATGTCCATATCCAAATCGTCAAAATCATGCAAAAAATCCAAAAAAAATAAAAAATTCATCAAAAATTCAAAAACTCAAAAAAATAATCCAAATCATTCAAAATCCAAAACATCTCAAAAATCTCAAACATAAAAAATAGATTCATCTTCCTGAACTATGTCATCTCTGAGCTTGAAAATAGAAAAGGTTGATCTTTGATCATCCCCCGAGACATTTATGTCTATCCTTTAGGCATCTATTGCATTGGTAATCCGTTTGCCCATCTATTTTACATTTTAGGTTAGTCCTTTAGGCATCTATTGCATTGACAATCCATTTTTCCATCTATCTCATCAGTAGTCATGTCAATTATTGTTTGAGCTAAACCGTTTCGTTGCTTAAATTTGGGCAAGGCTAATTCTTGATTGGCCCCCAAGACACAAAATCCAAAAAACATTCACAAATCTCAAAAATACCAAAAAAATCAAAAACTCAAAAATTAAAACAGCCTCGAAACATTTCAAAAAATATTAAAAACATTAGAAAAAACTCAAAATGGTGCACTCGTCTCATCTCGCTTCCACCCGCAATTATCACCATTCCTAATAAATCATCATTGCCTTCATCCTTTGGTGAACCAATCAAAAGCAAGTCTAGCAGGTTCAAAAGTGAATGCTCAATCGTCAAAGTATCAAGTCTAGATCAGTAAGTTAGCAAGTTGGTCCACTTGGATTATCAATAGCTTATCACCCAAATCAATTTCATCAAAACCCTGATCACTACATGTCCTAGGATGAATCCTTCCCATGATGGACACAAGCATCAGATACCCCACAGTAGTTTAGCCTTGGATAGCGGTACAAAGAACATTAGCTTGTTTGTTTACTTTATCTTGGTCTTTTTGACTTATCTTATTTTGTGCTCATTCCAAGGACCTCTCGATGATGCCTAAACAAAACACGTTTAGAGAGAAAGGAATGGGGCAATGATCATTATATTTTTATCTATTGTGGTTGTTGGATATTCTTGTAAAATAACTTCATCATACATAATTTTTTTTGTTTGTAGGAAGGATGTTGTAGGTGTCTTGTTGACCACATAAGAAGGCTTTCCTTTTTATGTTTCTTCCTAAGATGCTTAGAATATCTGAACTACATTTTGAATAAGGTTTTGTTTTTCAAGTGTGAACAAGAATACTCCTATCTAATTATTGATTCAAAGTCCAGCACACTAGGCGCAATGCCATCCTAGTTCTTAATACCTTGATGCATCGCACCTACGTGTGTTATCAAAAATAAGGAAGGTTATTCTCTTTATCTCTCCCAGCCCTAGATAAGCAATACATCATCATTATATCTAATAATGTCTCAATGACTAGTGGACTTGTTAAACATCTCTATTTTCTTGGAATCAAGGGTTGATCCCTCTCGTTCTTCTATCATGTTTCACACTATTAATGCATCCATCTTGCATCTCGCATAAACATGTCATATCATCATAGGAAAACATCATCCATCGCATTCATCTCATTTTCATAATCATTTAAGTTGTTTAGGATAATATAAATTTGTTATTCTAATCATCTTCCAAACATCTCATTTACATCATAATTATCATATAGATCATATAGTTTAACCATCCATACATCCATTTTGAACCTCTTTCTCGTGAGATCGACCTCAAATTGAATCTTTTCACTCAATCTCTCGATGGGGAAATGTACTAACACACTTCTTTTCACTGGGGCATCTGAAAAATCAGATTTTTTTTTATTTTGATATCAACGACATCATTCTTTGAACCAATGCAACGAATACATTCCTTCAAAGAGGGGCAAAATGTAGACATGCAAAATAATCAACATCATGCATCTAAATCCTACTCTAATTAACAGTCAATTCTGTTATTAATCAATTAAACCAATTTATTGATTAATTCCCTAAGCTTCATCGTAGTCAATTCAATAAATCAAATTATTTAATTAAGTCCTTCATTTTTTCTAATTTGATTCAATAAATCAAAATGATTTAAATCGAATATCAAACTCCTAAAATCCTCCAAGTTAATTAATCTCAATTAACCTGTAAACATAATCACCCATTCTCTAGCTTTTGACTCAACTAGAAAAAAATCTAAGCTCTCAACTAACCCACCCACTTGCACCAATAAATCATTTCTTTGATTTATTAATTCTTCTAATTACTTTCAAAAGGGCGTCAAGATGGAATATTCTGTCAATTTGAATCTTCCCTCCAAAGGACTTGTCCCTTCTAGCAAAGCATTAAATTCTCTTACACATGCTCTTACATGTCTCTTGCATAGGTCAAACTTGGTATTTAATGCACATTTCATCCCTCCTAAACATGTCATTTCATCTAAATTCAAATTTGAAATTGGCACATTGGCCAAAACATGTGCATTCCTCATCCTCTCAAATCTTGACAAGTGGCATCTTGTCACTGGCTTATGAATGATCCCATATTCATCAACATCTCTCACTCTTCCAACCTTGCATCTATAAAAGAATGCCTTTTCAAAAATACACTCTCATGAAACATTATTCTCTGGATTTGAGAACTAATTTTGTCCATTATCACATGCATTTGCATTATCACTATCATCCTGGAAATCTTGCTTATCAGGGACTGGGAAAGGGCTCTCTTCTCACATCAAGGGGCACCAATCCCCCTATGGGATGGTGGTCAAGGCTAACTAAGATTAGATTTACATATTTTAGGTTGCACATGCTTTTACTTCATGTTTTTCTCTTCTATGTTTATTGAACTAGAAGGGACAAGACATACAACTTTTCAAGAATATATATCATATTTCGGAAACATATTATAGATGAAATGAGCTTCCTTATAGAGAGGTTACTTGAAAACCTAGATTCTAGATGACAAGCACTTCCAAAAAATGGTAATCAAAGTTTTGGATGTAAGTTTTTAATTCAAATTGTTAACATTTTTTACTTCATATTAGATATCATTTTATTTAATTTTTTTAAATAATTTCTTTTATATAATACATAATTAACAATGTGTTTATTTTTTAATACCTCCATATGAAAGTAGGAGAGAAGCAAAGATACTATGGGAAGAATTTAAAATTATTTTTACATTGAATCACATGTTTAGACAAGATGGATAGAACAAAGACCAACAAATATTTCATCAAATTCTAACAAATATCAAACATGTATTTACCCTACAATTGATGATTGGATGTTACTTATGAAAAACTAAAATGCAAAGGATAATGCATCATAGAATGAAGAATTCAAAAATAGTGCTCATTTATTTTGAAAAAATGATAATGTTCGTAATCATAATAGAAATATATATATATATATACATTATCAAATCTAGGTAGACAAAGCATTACTACCAAAGTTGGAAGAATTAATTCTATTAAAGGAGGTGCAAACTATGAACTTGATATGGAATTACTACTTAGTATTAATGTAAGAGTTATGTTAACATCCAACTTATTGAAAAAAGAATGCCTTGTAAATGGATCACTTTGATATGGATGAAGAATTATATATGCATCTAGAACTGGACCACCCCAACCTCCAATGTATGTATTTGTTAAATTTGATAGTCAATCTAGAATACCTTTTGATGATCGATACCTATGTTCTTAGTAAAATGCATAATTCTTGATTGATCATTCATTTTAGTATGTAGGATACAAATAAGATGTGGATGCAAAATTTCATGAGCAATTGATGACAGTTGGTATAGCTACTTTACAATAAAGAAACAATGTATTACATTGAATTTCCCCCCTTTATAACATTGTTGGTAAAAATGCATAAATATTGATTGTTCATTTATTTCAATATGTAGGATACAAAAAATATTTGTATGCATAACTACCTGAACAGTTGATGATTGTTGGTGTAGTTGCTTTACACTAGACAAACAATGTAATTATCCAAAAAGGTAGCACACAATAGATACCATTACAATTAGTTTGGGAACTAACAATACACAAGTCACAAGGATTAACTCTTTAAAAATCTAGAAGTGATATAGGACATATTGAAAGAATAGGATTGACATTTGTAGAAATTTCACGCGTAAAGCATTTTTAAGGACTACAAATTATGCTACCATTGTGTAGGATAGATATAGTTTATCATAAAATCTTGCACCTATCTGAACAACCTTATGAGAAATTCAGTGAGTGGGGGACCAAATTGCATCTCACCAAATGACCTCAGGGATGATGAAACAGACTCAAAATTCCGGAAACCCTTCATTGTTGGATAGAGGACAAATTGAAAAGGCTAGAGAATGCACAATCTAGTCATTCAAATGTCCCTGTGGGAAGCATACATTAAGGTTTTAAAAAAATAAGGAACCCTAAATATTAACAAGAATATTTAGATATTCAAAAAATTATTCCTCTTACAACATAATATGAAAAATGACATATCCTTTACAAAAAATGAAAGAGTATGATGAACATGATCCAATTTCTAAAAGGTGGCATTAAACATAAAGGCTTATAATATGTAAAATAATTATCTAGAATATCCACGTAAGGCTTTAACATAGTTCCCTCAATGTGAATGACATATGAAAATGAAATTTGTGATAAAGGCCATAAAATGCACAATATTAAAGATTTCTTCTTAATAGATCTAATTTCTATAATAATTTAACTAAAAAAAATGGTGAGATGTTATTCGAGTTAATAGTCTCAACCAATATGTGTATGTGCAAGATCATGATGGGCCAAAAAGTGGCGATATGTAAGTGATATGATGGCCCATGTGGCTGACGACCCTTTTTTTACTCAAAATTGATGAAACAAAAAAAGGGTTTTTAAAGGATATTCTCAGCTTTCCACTAATACAAATTATAATTTACTTTAAATTTAATAAATTATTATTATTCATTTTCTATTTGAATTACGACTAAAGTCTTGATTGATAAGCTGATTGAAAAACATCTATAACATTCAAACGGTATCACATTTTTTTATTCTCATACATGTGTCACATTCTATGCTTCACATACTATAGGATTATAATAAAAAAATAAATTTAATTAATTTTTGACCAAGTTAAGGTGGTAGACATATGAGTTTTTATATGTTTTAAAATAAAATAATAAAACAATCATAATTAATTATTTAATTGGAAAAAAATTACAAACAAATATGCATCACATTAGGACATGATTCCTCTACTTATATCTAAAATTTTATAAAAAAATATTATCATTTTATTGTGGTTAGGTTGGTTAGACAAACACCAACTTCTTAGTTTTTCCCTGAAATTAAAGTATTATTGCATTCAAATTTCAAATTTTCACCAAATAGATTTATTTTTTTTTAATAAACCTAGTAGTTTAGAAACTGCATTCAATTTTCTATAGATTCTATGCTTACATATTTTTGAAATAATATAGATAAATTATTCAATTTTTTAGGTGAAGCTGCCTAACTCTGATTTTCTAAATTCTCATCACCATTTAAGGGCTTATTTTTTCCTTGATGATCCTACACGTACCCATATAACATTCCAAAGGGCCTGAATATTTATTTGTAAAAATACTCCTACTCATGAAAACTATATCCCTCTTAAATCTATCT
Organism: Sequoiadendron giganteum; assembly: GCA_007115665.2. NCBI lineage: Eukaryota > Viridiplantae > Streptophyta > Pinopsida > Cupressales > Cupressaceae > Sequoiadendron > Sequoiadendron giganteum. Next base: position 591,876,023 of record CM021107.1, on the reverse strand, counting down.
TAAATATCTCATCTCATTTCCCTACTGCAAAACCCTTTAAATATCCAAAAGAAAGAGCAACCGTTGAAACCACTAGAGATGAAAAATGCTTGGTGTCCACATCTAATTGACCACAATCTGATCTAGGGTATGATTAGATTGCAAAAATATTGGTTCATAAAGTTGGATTTTCCTCATTAATGACTCCATATTTTGTGAAAGCTCTTTAAAGATATAATGTCAGAAGATAATCAGATCCTAGCACTACTTGTTGAAACATGATCTAATCAACTACGAATAATGATGATGCCACCATTGAAGTCCATATTGAAAGTACTAATTTTTCCACCTATCCGCAAACTCTACCCCAAAAGAGATACATCCAAGGACAAAATGATATGCCCAACAAAATAGTTAATTTGGCAATCTTGCGGGAGATTTTAGAATTTGTGAGAATAGTTTCGAGGAAATACAAACCATGTAGACATACATCTCAAATCTGAAATGAAAGGAAAATGATAGAGAAAATCCATGCAACCACCACATGGAACATTGCACACTTTTCTGCAAGAGAAACTTTTATTCTTTGAGAAGAATGCCATCATAAAGTGGAAAAGAAGTAAGAGTTGAAAACTAACTAGTGTGCTAGAAAAAGAAATATTGATCATAAAATCTTGTGCCTCTTCAAACAACCTTATGGGAAATTTGATGAGTGGGGGACCAAATTGTGCCCCACCAAATGACCTCCTAGATTTTTAAAGAAATTCGACTCTTCTTTTTGTTTGGGAAAATGGGAAAAGAGAAATGTAAGAAAAACATAAAGATGAGAATGCACCAAATATTTTACAACATTTCAAATTTTAATAATTCCTAATTCCTAATGAAATAGACACAAAATTCCATAAACCCTTCATTGTTAGGTAGAGAACCAATGAAAAATGCTAGAGAAAGCACAGTGCATTCATTTAAATGTCCCCATCAGAAGCATGCAACAAGGTCTGACAAAAATAAGGAACCCTAGAGATTAACATGAATATTTACTTATTCACAAAATCCTTCCTCTCTTATAGCATGGTATACAATATTTCATATCCTTTACAAAAAATGAATGAGTATGATGAACATGATCCAATTTTTCAAAGGTAGCATCACAAAAAAAAACTTAACAATGCATAAAATAATCATCTAGACTATCAATGAGTGCTTTAACATAGTGCCCTCAACATAAATGACATAAAAAAAGAGAATTGTGATAAAGGCCATAAAATGCACAATTCCAAAACTTTGTTGTAAAAGGGTTTTGGGGCCCCTTCAATTTTTGTCGGTTCTATGTGTTTTCCTTAGTCTTTCTTTCTTGATTTCTATTGTGAGGCTAATAATTTTCTTCTCTATAGTTTTGGGAATCATAACGTGTTATGATACTAGCCCATGGTATATTTTGACAAGACGACGTTCCTTATCATGCTTTATCTTTTGTCGAACATCAATCCAAACAATTCATATCAGTCACATCTAATGTGCATGTCGGCATCATATCAAATCAAGATTCATCAATCTTGATCAATTGAATCCAATCAATTAATACCTTGTTTGACTTAACACAGTTAGTCAAACTATCATCTTGTGTACGAGTTTACTCTAGGAGAACACAACTTCCTTGGGTTTACAAGTTCATTATCATCTTTGTTTGGCTTAACACACTTAGACAAATTATCAAATCCAAAACCACTTGTTTGACTTAACATACTTAGTCAGATCATCCTCTTTTGTACAATTTTACTCTAGGATAACACAACTTCCTGGAATTTACAAGTGCATTATCACTTTTGTTTGACTTAACACACTTAGTCAAACTATCAATCCATCAATCTGATTGATCAAGAGTAGCTTGGTTTTCAAAACAATCCCAAAAGAGAGCACTGATGTCATCACATGTCCATATCCAAATCGTCAAAATCATGCAAAAAATCCAAAAAAAATCAAAAAATTCATCAAAAATCCAAAAACTCAAAAAAATAATCCAAATCATTCAAAATCCAAAACATCTCAAAAATCTCAAACATAAAAAATAGATTCATCTTCCCAAACTATGTCATCTCTGAGCTTGAAAATAGAAAAGGTTGATCTTTGATCATCCCCCTAGACATTTACGTCTATCCTTTAGGCATCTATTGCATTGGTAATCCATTTGCCCATCTATTTTACATTTTAGGTTAGTCCTTTAGGCATCTATTGCATTGACAATCCATTTTTCCATCTATCTCATCAGTAGTCATGTCAATTGTTGTTTGAGCTAAATCGTTTCGTTGCTTAAATTTGGGCAAGGCTAATTCTTGATTGGCCCCCAAGACACAAAATCCAAAAAACATTCACAAATCTCAAAAATACCAAAAAAATCAAAAACTCAAAAATTAAAACAGCCTCGAAACATTTCAAAAAATATTAAAAACATTAGAAAAAACTCAAAATGGTGCACTCGTCTCATCCCGCTTTCACCCGCAATAATCACCATTCCTAATAAATCATCATTGCCTTCATCCTTTGGTGAACCAATCAAAAGCAAGTCTAGCAGGTTCAAAAGTGAATGCTCAATCGTCAAAGTCTCAAGTCTAGATCAGTAAGTTAGCAAGTTGGTCCACTTGGAGTATCAATAGCTTATCACCCAAATCAATTTCATCAAAACCCTGATCACTACATGTCCTAGGATGAATCCTTCCCATGATGGACACAAGCATCAGATACCCCACAGTAGTTTAGCCTTGGATAGCAGTACAAAGAACATTAGCTTGTTTGTTTACTTTATCTTGGTCTTTTTGACTTATCTTATTTTGTGCTCATTCCAAGGACCTCTCAATGATGCTTAAACAAAACACGTTTAGAGAGAAAGGAATGGGGTAATGATCATTATCTTTTTATCTATTGTGCTTGTTGGATATTCTTGTAAAATAACTTCATCAAAATTAATTTTTTTTGTTTGTAGGAAGGATATTGTAGGTGTCTTGTTGACCACATAAGAAGGCTTTCCTTTTTATGTTTCTTCCTAAGATGTTTAGAATATATGAACTGCATTTCGAATAAGGTTTTGTTTGTCAAGTGTGAACAAGAATACTCCTATCTGATTATCGATTCAAAGTCCATCACACTAGGCACAACGCCGTCCTGGTTCTTAATACCTTGATGCATCACACGTACGTGTGTTATCAAACATAAGGAAGGTTATTCTCTTTATCTCTCCCAGCCCTGGATAAGCAATACATCATCATCATATCTAATAAAGTCTCGATGACTAGTGGACTTGTTGGACATCTCTGTTTTCTTGGAATCAAGGGTTAATCCCTCTCGTTCTTCTATCATGTTTTAGACTAACAATGCATCCATCTTGCATCTTGCATAAACACGTCATATCATCATAGGAAAACATCATCCATCTCATTCTCATAATCATTTAAGTTGTTTAGGATAATATAAATTTGGTATTCTAAGCATCTTCCAAACATCTCATTTACATCATAATTATCATATAGATCATATAGTTTAACCATCCATACATCCATTTTGAACCTCTTTCTCGCGAGATCGACCTCAAATTGAATCATTTCACTCGATCTCTCGAGGGGGAAATGTACTAACACACTTCTTTTCGCTGGGGCATTTGAAAAATCAGATTTTTTTTATTTTGATGTCAGCGGCATCATTCTTTGAACCAATGCAACGAATACATTCCTTCAAAGAGGGGCAAAATGTAGACATGCAAAATAATCAACATCATGCATCTAAATGCCGCTCTAATTAATAGTCAATTCTGCTATTAATAAATTAAACCAATTTATTGATTAATTCCCTAAGCTTCATCATATTCAATTAAATAAATCAAATTATTTAATTAAGTCCTTCATTTTTTCTCATTTGATTCAATAAATCAAAATGATTTAAATCGAATATCAAACTCCTAAAATCCTCCAAGTTAATTAATCTCAATTAACCTGTAAACATAATCACCCATTCTCTAGCTTTTGACTCAACTAGAATCAAATCTAAGCTCTCAACTAACCCACCCACTTGCACCAATAAATCATTTCTTTGATTTATTAATTCTTCTAATTACTTTCAAAAGGGCATTAAGATGGAATATTCTGTCAATTTGAATCTTCCCTCCAAAGGACTTGTCCCTTCTATCAAAGCATTAAATTCTCTTACACATGCTCTTACATGTCTCTTGCAATGGTCAAGCTTGGTATTTAATGCACATTTCATCCCTCCTAAACATGTCATTTCATCTAAATTCAAATTTGAAATTGGCACATTGGCCAAAACATGCGCATTCCTCATCCTCTCAAATCTTGACAAGTGGCATCTTGTCACTGGCTTATGAATGATCCCACATTCATCAACATCTCTCACTCTTCCAACCTTGCATCTATAAAAGAATGCCTTTTCAAAAATACACTCTCATGAAAAGTTATTCTCTGGATTTGAGAAATAATTTTGTCCATTATCACATGCATTTGCATTATCACTATCATCCTGGAAATCTTGCTTATCAGGGACTGGGAAAGGGCTCTCTTCTCACATCAAGGGGCACCAATCCCCCTATGGGATGGTGGTCAAGGCTAACTGAGATTAGATTTACATATTTTAGGTTGCACATGCTTTTACTTCATGTTTTTCTCTTCTATGTTTATTGAACTAGAAGGGACAAGACATACAACTTTTCAAGAATATATATCATATTTCAAAAACATGTTATAGATGAAATGAGCTTCCTTGTAGAGAGGTTACTTGAAAACCTAGATTCTAGATGACAAGCACTTCCAAAAAATGGTAATCAAAGTTTTGGATGTAAGTTTTTAATTCAAATTGTTAACATTTTTTACTTCACATTAGATATCATTTTATTTAATTTTTTTAAATAATTTTTTTTATATAATACATAATTAACAATGTGTTTATTTTTTAATAGCTCCATATGAAATTAGGAGAGAAGCAAAGATACTATGGGAAGAAGTTAAAAGTATTTTTACATTGAATCACATGTTTAGACAAGATGGATGGAACAAAGACCAACAAATATTTCATCAAATTCTAACAAATACCAAACATGTATTTACCCTACAATTGATGATTGGATGTTACTTATGAAAAACTAAAATGCAAAGGATAATGCATCATAGAATGAAGAATTTGAAAATTGTGCTCATTTATTTTGAAAAAATGATAATGTTCGTAATCATAATAGAAATATATATATATATATATATATACATTATCAAATCTAGGTAGACAAAGCATTACTAACAAAGTTGGAAGAATTAATTCTATTAAAGGAGGTGCAAACTATGAACTCGATATGGAATTACTACTTAGTATTAATGTAAGAGTGATGTTAACATCCAACTTATTGATAAAAGCATGCCTTGTAAATGGATCACTTTGATATGGATGAAAAATTATATATGCATCTGGAACTAGACCACCCCAACCTCCATTGTATGTACTTGTTAAATTTGATATTTAATCTAGAATACCTTTTGATGATCGATACCTATGTTCTTAGTAAAATGCACAATTCTTGATTGATCATTCATTTTAGTATGTAGGATACAACTAAGATGTGGATGCAAAATTTCATGAGCAATTGATGACAGTTGGTATAGCTGCTTTACAATAAAGAAACAATGTATTACATTGAATTTCCCCCCTTTATTACATTGTTGGTAAAAATGCATAAATATTGATTGTTCATTTATTTCAATATGTAGGATACAAAAAATATTTGTATGCATAACTACCTGAACAGTTGATGATTGTTGGTGTAGTTGCTTTACACTAGACAAACAATGTATTTATCCAAAAAGGTAGCACACAATAGATACCATTACAATTAGTTTGGGAACTAACAATACACAAGTCACAAGGATTAACTCTTTAAAAATCTAGAAGTGATATAGGACATATTGAAAGAATAGGATTGACATTTGTAGAAATTTCACGCGTAAAGCATTTTTAAGGACTACAAATTATGCTACCATTGTGTAGGATAGATATAGTTTATCATAAAATCTTGCACCTATCTGAACAACCTTATGAGAAATTCAGTGAGTGGGGGACCAAATTGCACCTCACCAAATGACCTCAGGGATGATGAAACAGACTCAAAATTTTGGAAACCCTTCATTGTTGGATAGAGAACAAATTGAAAAGGCTAGAGAATGCACAATCTAGTCATTCAAATCTCCCTGTGGGAAGCATACATTAAGGTTTGACAAAAATAAGGAACCCTAATAATTAACAAGAATATTTAGATATTCAAAAAATTATTCCTCTTAAAACATAATATGAAAAATGACATATCCTTTACAAAAAATGAAAGAGTATGATGATCATGATCCAATTTCTAAAAGGTTGCATTAAACATAAAGGCTTATAATATCTAAAATAATTATCTAGAATATCCACGTAAGGCTTTAACACAGTTCCCTCAATGTGAATGACATAAGAAAATGAAATTTGTGATGAAGGCCATAAAATGCACAATATTAAAGATTTCTTCTTAATAGATCTAATTTCTATAATAATTTAACTAAACAAAATGGTGATATGTTATTCCAATTAATAGTCTCGACCAATATGGGTATGTGCAAGATCATGATGGGCCAAAAAGTGGTGATATGTAAGTGATATGATGGCCCATGTGGCTGACGACCCTTGTTTTACTCAAAATTGATGAAAAAAGAAAAGGGTTTTTAAAGGATATTCTCAGCTTTCCACTAATACAAATTATGATTTACTTTAAATTTAATAAATTATTATTATTCATTTTCTATTTGAATTACGACTAAAGTCTTGATTGATAAGCTGATTGAAAAACATCTATAACATTCAAACAGTATCGCATTTTTTTATTCTCATACATGCGTCACATTCTATAGGATTAAAATAAAAAAATGAATTTAATTAATTTTTGACCAAGTTAATGTGGTAGACTCAAATTTTCACCAAATAGTTTTTTTTTTTTTTAATAAACCTAGTAGTTTAGAAACTGCATTCAATTTTCTATAGATTCTATGCTTACATATTTTTTAAATAATATAGATAAATTATTCAAATTTTTACGGCAAGTTGCCTAACTCTGATTTTCTAAATTCTCATCACCATTTAAGGGCTTATTTTTTCCTTGATGATCCTGCACGTACCCATATAACATTCAAAAGGGCATGAATATTTATTTGTAAAAATACTCCTACTCATGAAAACTATATCCCTCTTAAATCTATCTAAAATATCTTATCTCATTTCCTTGCTGCAAAACCCTTTAAATATCCAGAAGACAAAGCAATCATTGAAACCATTAGAGATGAAAAATGCTTGGTGTCCACATCTGATTGACCACAATCTGATCTAGGGTATGATTAGATTGCAAAAATATTGGTTCATAAAGTTGGATTTTCCTCATTAATAACTCCATATTTTGTGAAAGCTCTTCAAAAATATAATGTCAGAAGATAATCAGATCCTAGCACTACTTGTTGAAACATGATGTAATCAACTATGAATAATGATGATGCCACCATTGAAGTCCATATTGAAAGTACTAATTTTTCCACCTATCCGCAAACTCTGCCCCAAAAGAGATACATCCAAGGACAAAATCATATGCCCAACAAAATAGCTAATTTGGCAATCTTGCGGGAGATTTTAGAATTTGTGAGAATAGTTTCGAGGAAATACCACCCAAGTAGACAGACATCTCGAATCTGACCTGAAAAGAAAATGATAGAGAAAATCCATGCAACCACCACATGGAACATTGCACACTTTTCTGCAAGAGTAACTTTTATTCTTTGAGAAGAATGCCATCATAAAGTGGAAAAGAAGTAAGAGTTGAGAACTAACTAGTGTGCTAGAAAAAGAAATATTGATCATAAAATATTTTGCCTCTTCAAACAACCTTATGGGAAATTTGATGAGTTGGGGACCAAATTATGCCCCACCAAATGACCTCCTAGATTTTTAAAGAAATTTGACTCTTCTTTTTGTTTGGGAAAATGGGAAAAGAGAAATGTAAGAAAAACATAAAGATGAGAATGCACCAAATATTTTATAGCATTTCGAATTTTAATAATTCCCAATTCCTAATGAAATAGACACAAAATTCCACAAACCCTTCATTGTTAGGTAGAGAATGAATGAAAAATGCTAGTGAAAGCACAGTGCATTCATTTAAATGTCCCCATCAGGAACCCTAGAGATTAACATTAATATTTACTTATTCACAAAATTCTTCCTCTCTTATAGCATGGTATACAATATTTCATATCCTTTACAGAAAAAGAATGAGTATGATGAACATGATCCAATTTTTCAAAGGTAGCATCACAGCAAAAAATTAACGTGTAAAATATTCATCTAGACTAGCAATGAATGCTTTAACATAGTGCCCTCAACGTAAATGACATAAGAAAAACAAATTTGTGATAAAGGCCATAAAATGCACAATTCCAAAACTTGGTTTTAAAAGGGTTTTGGGGCCCCTTCAATTTTTTTTGGTTCTATGTGTTTTGCTTAGTCTTTCTCTCTTGATTTCTATTGTGAGGCTACTAATTTTCTTCTCTACGGTTTTAGGTCCCTTCAAACCCCATTTGTAAAGGGTTTTGGGTCCCGCCAAAACTTATTTTACCCTTAATAAAGACAATCAAACATTTAGTATGTCTAGGGTAATATATAATAATGTAGGCAACTATAGTTAATGACTTACATGCAATTAAACTGAACTTGTTTGAATTGTTCAATGAACTACTATCTAAAAAAGGCATTGAAATATAAATTAATGATTTTTTTAAATAAAAACTTTATTCAAATAGACTTTGATCACATGCTTGACAAAAATTCCACTAAGCCTTATGTACCATTAGATCCCAATGATAAAGGAAAAATAAGGCTGCAACAACTTATAATTATCAAAATTAATCTCATAAGTTACAATATCAACATCAATGATTAGGTCATTTCTCAAGAAATAATGTTTGACATTGAGGAGCATGGATTCAATCCACAACAATGACTATTAGAATGCAAAAATTGATCATATCATAAGCAATGTTTGTTCAGTGAAAGTGACTAAATTAAATGTATGCCATTAACACTTATTTCTTTTTCATAAAACATAAAGCTAAGTTGCACATCCTTCTTAATGTATTTTTTTAATTATTCATCTATTAATATTATCAATTTTCAATTGAGTATTTAAATATAGGTTAATTGTGAATTTATTTATAATATACAATTATTTAATTGGCCTAGATCTATGTAAAAATATTTTTATTATTTTGATAATTATTATTATTGTGTATATATTGTAGTGTAGGAAAAAGTATCCCTTTTCACACTTAATTGGGAATTAATAATAAATCAACATAATTATGCCTTAATTTAGTGTTGTAATATGTATTTTACATATTCACATCAAGTTTAGGCCCTATTAGTTCAAATAGACCTAATTATGCCATAATGTGTTGTTGTAAGTGTATTTATTTACATATCTTCAAACTCATTTAGGGCTTTATTAGTTAATTGAGATTAATTTTCCTTAATTGACAACTTTAATTTAAATCCAAGACTAATTAATTACAATTTATGAAGAGGAAAACCTAACATTCATTAATTTCATAACATAATACTTATCATAGAGCAATGTGTGTCCTAGGTAAGTGACCTAGGACCCATTTGCCCATGGGCTAATGGATCCTCACTTAGACCTATGAGCTAACTTATTATTATTATTTTTGGAAGTATTTCAATGATTTTAAATCTATATTCATATGTTAGCTTGTGTTATTTGAGTTTCAGGAAATTAATGTTACATACCTATAAATATAAGGCCATTTCCTATGTGGGAGGCATGATAGCCGAAGGGGTAATTTTGGCAAGCCAGTTTGAGGCATCTTTGAAGGCTAGGCATCATAGTTTGAAAGATGACTGTAAATATTTGCAGCTAGCTACACCTTTCATAGCCTGTATTTGGGAAGGATTTGTGCTTTAAAGCAAAGATCCATGCTAAATATTATTCATGGCATGAGCGAAGTTTCTTCCTATGTAATATTTCATGCCTCTTTAGTTCAATCTCATCCCTCTCAAGGCATTTGTCACCATCATTTGGTCGTGCTAGTTGTAGAGGATTTTTTATTAGACCCGCGTACCTTCTTTTAGCGCCAGAAGGAGGGTAATAAGATGTTTCAAAAAATGTGTTTCAAGAAATTTTTTCTGCATTTTCAAAACCTTTGTTTCTCTATGAAATAATTGTGAAAATGGGGATTCTCCCTTGAGAGGCTCGGTCTATTTTTTGGAGGTAAAATGTTACAGGTTGAAAATTTGTTTTATGCTTTTTTTTTTGGATTCCTTGCATGCACTCACCTTACAAAGTTTATCTTTTTTATACTTTTCTTTGGGGAGATTATGTAGGCGTTTTATAATTAATGAACTGAAATAAAGTTCCAAAGGGGTATCTATCTAGTCTGAAAATGGAAACTGGATCATATTATACATTTGTCATCAATTTGGGAGAAGGAAACTATAACTCTTGGTGCAAGGGAATCCTAAAGCACTATGGATGGATTTATTTATTGCTGCATTTGTTTGGACTTATTCCTAAACCTATTGCATGTTGGTAGAAATATTTTTGAGAAATCAGAAATGATCAAATCTTAGGATTAATCAATTTAAGTGTTGGGGACCACACATCATGGGCTTCATCACACATTGAGTGCCCTCACACTCTTTGAGTCCCACTCTATGGAAAATATATGGAGATCCCATTGAACTTCCATTTCTATAAAATCCCACTATAGGCATGCTTATCTCCTATGATAATGAGGATGATCCTTTGTATGAAGATGATACTGAAGAGGAATTTGATAATTGGAACAATATTGATTATCCTGATGACACAAAGACATCTCTTTTTGTTTCTCCTCTTTGTACACCTCCTATATTGGCAACTATTCACTCTCCTCCAATTGCTATTTCAATAAATACTTTGGCTTCTCTAGAGGCTACTTCAGATTATCTTCTACAAATTCACTCGTATCCTCTTAATCAACGAGATGTCATCCTTTCATACATTCATCTTTTATTTGTAGAATCTCTCCTTATTGATCATGAAGATAGCATTGAGGACATTCATCTTCCTTTCCATGTCAGCTTCATTGAAGTTGCATTAGCCTTGTATTCTTCAGATATTCTCGCTCATGCCTTGACTAAATTCTCTTATATAGTGATAGTATCAAATTCTTATTGTTCCAGTTATCATCATACATCTATGATCTTTGTGGTGTCTATTCTTGAATCTTCATCACACTATTAGGGTTAAAAAGCAGATATCTAACAAGTTAAATGTAAATTTGAACAATAAAACAGCAATAAAACATACATAGAAAATTATGACACAAAAAATTTAACATGGTTCACCCAATATGGACTATATCCACCAAATCACATCCATCCAATCTCCCACTTGGAGACTGATTTTGGATGACGTTGTTGCACTTAAAGCTCCCACTAGAAATAAGCACCTTGGACTCCTTGCTAAAAAATCTGACTTGGGAATTATGCAAATTGACTGCAGGTAAAAATTCTTTAACAAACAAATGGGTTTACAGGCTAAAAGAGGAGGATCGAGGTAAGCAAAGATTTAAAGCCAAAATAGTTGAAAAGGGATTTGCACAAAAAAAGAGCTAAAAAAATATGAAAAAATCAAAAAATATTATATGGGGTAATGGGGTTCGTAGACCCGTACCTACTCCTACCTGTGTCAGCGTACTCTCAAGGCGACAAAAAATTTGTATGTAGGCCTTCATAAACTCTTAAAACTTTGAATCTTGAAAAAGGGAGGTGGCCACATGAACTTAGGAAAGGCTTTAAATTTTTTTAAAGCATTTGAATTAAGAACCTTTTTAAAAGGGCTTACCTCAAATCAACTAAACTACCCCATCCTTTTATTAAATTTCTATTAACCATTAAATTATTAAATAAAATCCACCAGCCTTTCAAATTGTAAAAAAATAAATTGGTTTTCAATATGAGGTGGAGACCGCCAAATATGCTTTATAGTTAGAGAGGAGGAGTTTTATTCTAGGAGGCATAACTTTCACTCGTGATGTCAGTTTTTTGACTTCTTGGACCCGTTGGAAAGGTGACACAAGATATACTTGCAGCCATCTAATGACAATTTCCAGACAACCCAATATAGACGTCTATGCAAATAAGTGGTAAAAATCCACATGCAAGATAATAAACAACATAGCCATCAAAGATGACACAAGATAGACCCAAGAAAAACCCTCAAGAGGAAAAAAACCCAACCTCCAAAAGCATCCACACTCTATGTATTATTGAGGAATGAAAAATCCATTACAATACATCTTTAGAGACACCATGAACAATTTTGAAGCAAGTTAAACAATTTTGAAGCAAGATATCCATGTACTCCATGTGACAGATCATGAATTCACACATCCCATGCCATGCTTCAAACACTCATGCATGCACTAGCTCAACCTACTAACCTACAACAAAAACCTCTTCAACCCTAAACAACTACCCTTGTGGTTGCATTTATAGAAGAAAGCTCCCACAAAACCACCAAGTGGTATTACATAAATCATGTGCCCAAAAAACCATGAACTTACAAAATCATGTAACCCCACATTTAATATTGGGTACTTTATTATATTTTATTTTTCCCTAATATTAAATAATTACATTTTATAATTAAGTCCCAATGTCACATACAACAAAAAGTGCCCCCAACATTATAAGTCATAATGATGTAGATCCATCTAGGTACCCCTAGGTGTACCACACACATGATAATAAATTAAACATTGTAAGCATTATGAAAGGTGTACAAAACCTAATTCTAACATTTATGTCTTTGGATCTTGTGCATAATTCAAAGGCCATTATACTTCTTTATGTATTTTCCTATCAAGAATACGAAGATTATTTGCAAACTTTTGTAGTTCACCTTCTTCCTAAGGGATAAATTTGGTTCAACGTTCATGGATTCTCTTCAACATACTTCATCAAGCATCTATGCACACTATATCATATATTATAGGGGACTTCCAAGTCTATCTCTTTCTCTCCCATGGGGGGAATATATTTTGAAATATTTTGATAGAAGTAATTTTTGGGGGGTCTTGATTCCTCCTTCTATCTTTCTTCTTCTTTCACTTGTACATTTTTTTTTTTCTCTCTTTTTGGAGGATTGTTTTTTCCAACTAGGTTTTCTATCTTTCTATAATTTTGGGAGTTTTTCATTATGCATGGGTACATTATCTGGCTAGTAGTCGCGATCCATTTCTAAATACCCACCTAATCTATGCTTAAGGGGGGGTGTTAGTGTATTATAATCTAGCTAGGATAGCTTAAGCCTAGTTAGTTGTTGGATTTTACCGTTGATTCATTCCCCATGAGGTGTTAAGGTTGTTCATATTTTTCGAGAGGTTCCTAGTCCCTCTTGACACCTCTCCCCTGCATAAATTGCCACTACAACAAGATGAGGATTCCTCTCCTTAATCCATGGCATGTGGAACTCACCACTACTATACGATGAGGAGTCCTCTCCTTAATCCATCACATGTGCAACTCATTGCCACTACATAATGAGTCTTATCCTCAATCCATGACAAGTGATTGAATATTCTTATGGCATGTGTTTACTCATAATCATTCTTTATAATGAAGGTTTGAGCTCATTTTTGACAACTCAGTTAAATACAATCTTATGCATTGTTCATGTGCTTATTTATCATCTTCTAGATCTTCCCAATTCTAATACATCATTCTTTATAATGAATCTTTGAGCTCATTGTTAACAACTTAGCTAAATACAATCTTATGCATTGTTCATGTCCGTGTTTCTTATCTCCTAGATCTTTCCATTAATTTTTTTAATCGTAGGAAGATGGTTAGACATCTATAAACTCATTTTCAGGTGTTGTTTAGATTCCACTTGCACACACAGAAAGGAAAAAACTATCCTCCAAAAAGAGAGTTTTTCATATTTTCCTTTATTTGTGATTTTTTTGCTCGTTGTATTTCTTTATCCTTAACTGTATTTGGCTCCTTTTGTTGATTCGATTTCATGCTTAGTTTTGATTTTCCTTTTAGAAAATTGGAAGAAATTTGGAGGTGGATTTTTAATCACAACTCTTTGACACCCCCTTTTTTAATATTTTTTATTTCTCCCTTTGTTTGGCACTTTATTTCAATTCATTATTTGCATACAAGAATGATGGTGAAAAAGCACATATTATATATTAGTGTGAAATCACCATCATTGAATATAGTTTGAAAATAAAATTTCACTCTTTACAAATTTAGACGAATAAATTTGCATTTACAAAGTTTGGAAAAATAAAATATTTTAAGAAGTTAGAGAGAGGAAAATAAAAATTAAAACGTCCTCATGGGCTGGAAAGAACTAGTAGCTGAAAACCCCATATGACCCCCCTTTTGAAAAATAAAACCACTTTTCCAAACTCATTGCAAGAGAAAAGATAACTCCTCATTTGAAATTTTTTAACAATAGAAAAATATCACACCTCCCTCATATGCTTCTCCCTTTCGACATTCATTGAGAAAAAAAGAAATTCATTCTTCATTTACAAATTTTTAGCTATAGTAAAAAAATTCAACCTCCCCCTATCAAACACTGTCCCTTTGTGTAAAATCTATAGATTTAACATGTATTTCACTATTACAATTAAATGTGAACATAAATAGAAACCCATGGAAAATAAGATAATTTGACCAAGTTTTTTTTGCCTTAGAGACATTCCAAGTGGAAAATTCGGAGGAATCCATTGGATTGTAGAATCATTTTTGACTTCATTGAGTGTGTGGAGGAGATTGTGGCATTGGAGAGGTCCACAAATCTGGGAACTTCGTTGAATAATGCATAATATTGTAGAAGACTACATTGTAAATGGGTACTTTGTTAGGCCTTGTTGTTGGGACTCATATCTTTAGTGTTTATCTCACTCCCTAAGTATCAGTTAAGGGGAGGTGTTAGTGCGAAATTCCTATTCAACTATACTTAAGCTCACTTAGGTCAATATGAGGTTCGAAAAAATCTTATCTAATTGAATGTGCAACCACTGATACCTAGAGAGGTTGACAAGCTATTTGGTAAACCTTATAAGCTACCTCTTTAAAGTTTGAAGCTTCTCCATCTCACCTCAAAGGTCACTCAACACTTGGCACACAAGTTTGATGACTTGGTCATGGAGATAGGTCACTCAACACTTGGCACACAAGGTTGATGACTTGGTCATTAAGGCTATTGGTTTGGACACTCCAAGTGTTCATAAGGTTGACACCTATAGCACACTTGTCTACTCATTTATGCCACCTTATGAGACACTTGTCAATTCACCTCATAGGTGGATTGCCTCATGCTTGCTTATATAAGAAAGCCATTGTTTTCATTATTATTGGGTCAACTAAATAGAATCTTATGCATTGTTCATGTGCTTGTTTCTCATTTGCTAGATCTTCCTAATTCTAATAAAGATGAACCCCCATTCACCAATAGTGGGAAAAAATCCCCTATTGATTTTTGTTTGTAGATTTAGGTGGATGATCTCTTGAAGAGAACAAATGAAGAACTTGTCAAAGTTATATTAATTGTCACTAGTGTTGCAATTTAATGAAAAATCTTCCACAAGATTTATTTTTTACTATCTAATTTTGTAAATTGAGAATATGAGAGTTTAGACACAGGAGAAGAGAAACCATAAACCATTTATATAGAGCCCTAGCTAAAACCCATTTTTCATATGGTGAATGGGTCCTCAAATAGCTTCAAAGAAGCACTTTTGGTGACTAGTACACATCATCTTCCCTCTCTCAAATCTATAATTTTATTTTTGGTTGTTGCAGCTTATATTTTGGACTTATTTTGATATTTTCTCTCTTTCCCCCCAAAGTGATATTAATCAGGACCCTTGTCCTCGCAAAAAAATAAAATTTGGAGATACCCACTTTGACTTGACACACCTCAACACTGGTAGTCTTTCATTGTTTGAATCTCATTTTGTAATGAGTTGAGTGAGAAATAGGGCCTCCTAATTAGGTTCAGCAATCCCCTTTTTGTGAACCTTCTATTTTTTTTCATATATTAAAAACATAACTACACATATTTAAAGTAAACTATAAAATAACTATTTGAGTAAATATGAACAAATAAAACTAAAATGAATCTAAAGTATGTTTTTAAAAACACTCTTAAGTAAATAAAAATAACTCCAAAATTATATCTACATTTTTGATAGACGTATTCAATAGATTATATATAAACCTATATGCATAGATATACAAACCTCTATATTTATTCATATAAAAGTTAAATATATGTTTGGATAATAATATTTCTCCACATATTTTAAACGGATTTTGCTATGATAGGTATTTTACTTTGGTTACAAATATATTCATCCATTCCAACTCAAAACAAAACATCATATTTAATTTATTTAAATTTTACAAATCAATTCTACATTTATTGTTTGGGCCTTATTTCTAATTAATTGATCAATAGAAAGGGTAAAATTATCATTTACTATTAACAATTCAACAAAAAAAAATCCATAATAATTTTATACCTTATTTATATTAAAAATGAATATATTTATTTATTGCTAAAATTTACATATTTTTATACAATTGATCCATAGCTTCCATTATTTTTTTTAATATAAAGAAAAAAATATATATTAAAACAACAAACTTATTAAAAAGTAGGATTGTTAGTCTTAAGAATAATATGAGGACACCAATTCCTAAAAATCTTGAAAATCCACATGGGAACATGGACTATCAGTACAAGAAGAGGAATAAGTCTTAAAAAGAATCTGAGCACACCAATTCCAAAAAATCTTCAAAATCTAGATGTGAAGATGGACAATCACTACAAAAAGAGGAACCCTCCAAACCTAATTAAAAGATATAAACCCTTATTACCTAGTTCATGTTGTGAATATCTTTAAAATCCCACTTTTATAAAGTTTCAAAAAATATATTAAAACAATAGCTGATTATAAAGTAGGACTGTCAATCTTAAAAAGAATCCAAGCACACCAATTCCAAAAAGTCTTGAAAATCCAAATGTGAAGATGGACAATCGTTACAAGAAGAGGAACCCTTAAAACCTAATTATAAGATATAAAACGATATAAAACTTTATTACCCTAAGATTGCTCATGTTATGAATATGTTAAAAAACACAACCACCAAAATGAAAACCAATTTTAAAACATAAGAAAGTTATGATAAAAATATTGAACCATAGCTTCCTTGGGAAGGAAACGCGTTCGCATGCCTGACAAGTTCACACGCAACATAGGAATATGAAATATGTATCAGCATTTAATGCATATCAAGTTCACACGCAACATAGGAATATGAAATATGTATCAGCATTTAATGCATATCAAGTTCACACGCAATATAGAAATATGAAATATGTATCAGCATTTAATGCATATCGTTTTTTTAATGGAAGTCATCCACAAATCTTTTTTCTCTATTCAATAGGGAGTAGGAGCCTGGCTAAGGGATGTTAATACAATTGAACCATATTTTCCTTGGGAAGGAAACGCGTTCGACGTAGCTGACAAGTTCACATGCAACATAGGAATATGAAATATGTATCAACATTTAATCCATATCTTTAGTTTAGGGTGACCACTCATTAGTTACAGGCCTTTAGTCGGTGGCCCTTCTGTCTATTTATCTGCGCTCGTAGCTCTTCTCTTGCACAGCTTGAGCATATTATTTGTGTTTGTTGATCTGCTACGGAGCCTGCAAAGCTTGATCGGTGCAACGTGCAACAATGGCTCGAAAGGGATTCTCACGAAGCTATATTTGCCTTCTGTTCGTTACTTTCTATATCTCCTCCTCCTCAGGTTAGTAAAGATATGGACACCATCTATTCACAAGATGCTGCTTTTGCTTGAGGTATTCTTGCTTTGGTGAACAGATTTTTCAATCCGTAGGGGTTTGGGATTTCTCTTTGGTGTATATAAATAGACACATGCTAACCTTTCACAATAGGGTTTAATGATGTTTAAGCTGTGTTTTAATACCTTTTTAAACCTAGATCGGATTAGGTAAGACATAGCAGCAGTGCAAAAGTATATAAATCATTGTGTTAGACAAGATTGAACAGACATGTTTTAATCTCTCGTGGCTATATTAAATCTATATTGGAAGAAAAAATATAGAAATAATACTAAAGAGATTAGAGTTTTTCATTTCTTAAGGTGTTGAGTTTATTGTTTCTGTTGCTTACAAATAATTTGTGCATGTACAGGAGATGCCAATGCACGCATACTGGGCGGCTCAAGTATGTTCTTTCTCACTACTCATTTGTGCCTGCATTAAATAGAAACCTCAGAGACTTTCTAGTAGCAGCCGATTAAACTATCTGACAACTACGAATACCAGATTTTCAAGCAGTACACTATAAAACAGTAAACCTAAAATGCAGTTTAAGACCAATTAAATGTTTTTCTGTATTTAAAAGAATGTTTTTTATTAATGGGTGTGTGCTTTTGTGTAACAAAAAGTGCAGTTATGTGCAGTACCGATGACATATACATTGTATTGGGTCAAGGACTCAAGATATGGTCCAGGTATTCCCAGATTCACGGTGGCAATAATCAACACATGCCTATCTAAATGTAAGCCACAAAACATTCATCTGCATTGTGGGTCGTTTGCATCATAACACTGGGATTTTTGTGGGGGTAAATTATATATTTTTTTTAATGATTTTTCTTATTTGATAAGAAAATCATTGCATTATAAAACCCATCTAAAAAAACTTTTGAATTTATTTTCTCTACATTGACAGGAGGTATCAATGTATTTTATAGACTAAGAAACAAAACTCATCCACTGTAATAGGTTTTTAGAAGAGGAGAACGATAAATTATTTGTAGTTGAAAGATTAGCCTTTGTCAAGGTGTAAAAACTGCTATTCTTTGATGACCAATGTCTTATTTTATTGTGATGGTGTAAAACACCACTGATCTCAACTAATGGATTAGGTTTTCTCTACAGGGAATTTGGGACTTCTAGTAATGAATTAGTTTTTCTCTACAGAGAGTTTCAGATTTTTACTTTGGATGGTAAAATGAGTTTCACTTAAAATGTTGTTTGAGTAAATCACACTTTTGATTACGAGTTTTTATCCTCCTTTTTGGAATTACAATAGTAGTCATTAATTTTCTTTTTGCATTGTTCAGGTCAATTCTTCCATGAATGTAGAGGAGAGCGGAAGGTGAAAGGACTTCAATATTTTCCTGTGGGCTTCAGTGTTTACATTTTTTATTTCCGTTTTCTCATATTGTTGTAGCGAATTGAACTTCTTCAATATTGAGCATAATCAGAAAATGAGGTGTACAAAATGGAGAGCAACCTTAGAGAAAAGCATATACTAGAATGCATATAGCTTAGTGAAACCAGAAAACTATCTCATCTATCTGGGCTTCACTATTTGCATTTCCAAACCAAAACTAAATGCACATAATGAAGTCATATAGTTGAGATAGTTTCCTACCTCACATGCATTCTAATATATTATTTTTCTCTAAGATTGGCTTCAATTTTGTAGGCCTCCGTTTGCTGCTTGTTCTCAATATTGAAGCAGGTCCCTTCCCTACAATCGTATGATGAAACAGAAGTCAAAAATGTTTAATTTTTGTTTAGAAATCCAAATATTAAAGACAAACGCAAAAAAGAACATTCACAAACCAGAAGTAATAGAATGAAACTTCTGTTTATATTTCAATTCCTCCTGTAACGAACAACACTTTTTCATAATTTATGTATTAAAAAAGTGATTTAAAATGCGTTATAATTGCCCTCGTATTCACAAGTAGAAAGTGTGAGACGCCAGTTTTATTGTTACTGTATTTGAACGCTCCTTCCTTCAATATATTTGGCTGGGAATTTGTTGTTATTTTAGTTTTAACAAGTATCTGACTAGAGTCCAAAAATTAGTGTTACCGTTTGGTAAACGAAAGTATGGAAACGGTTATCTTTCAACTATGATTGTAATTTGCAATTTAACGGTTAAATGTGATTGCAATTTATAGGGAAGAGTTTCCAACTCAAAATGAGTCGTGGGTCATTTGTATTATATTTTGAATGAACACAATGTTACAAAAAAATGGTTTAAAACAATTTTTGAGACAATTTTTTAATAAACAAGTGTTCCAAATTATTGTCTTAAAAATTTGTCTTTATAAAAGACAATATGAAACATAAGTATTTTTGTCTCTTTACAGACAATAAATAGGATTAAAGACATATTGTCTCTCTAAAGAGAATATAAAAAACTGTATTAAGAAAAATAATTTATTTTAAAATATGTATTTTTATTTGAAAAATATAATCAGAAAATTTGTTTCTTCCAATATTCTTATGTTTGATTGAAGTTAATTGAGAAGAGATGTTATATTTTTTTAATCTTTACAATATTTTTGGTATTTTATAATTAATAAACAAATAAATCTAATGTAAAAATGTAAAATAAATTTAATTAAATTGTTGGAGAAAAATAATCTACTAATTTCACTAAATTGAGCTAAATTCCATGTACAATATTTTTAGAACTTAAATTTCATTTTAAAATAAAAAAAAAAATTATAAAATATATTTTTTTAAGCAAACATGGCTTAGCCATTATAATATATTATATTATTTTATCATAAGAAAGAATCAAGAAGAAAACCTTTGATTATAGTTTAAGTGCATATCTTACAAATTCATTTCGTTAAAGGGATTCAAAATACAACCCATTATAGGTACCCATTACATAGGATTAGATCGTTCTTTTCACAAAAAAATTCCAATTCGACTATCCACCTAGCTACGAAATAATACCTCCCATTTTAAGTTACAAAGCAAAAACCCATACATTTTAACCTTACATAATAACTTGGCAACTCAAATTAATTTTGAAACTTATGCAAAAAAATAAAATAAAAAAATAAAAAAATTATCATATTCTTTCATGCATTTTTACAGCAGCTTGTAAAACCTTGGTCCCACAAACCAAGTCAAAATTCACTGCCCTTTCGATTATCCTCCTGTGACAGACAATGGAATTGTGTTACCAATCCATATCGAACTCCACTGATGCCTCACCCATGCAGACCATTTCAACTCGACCATTTCCTCCTATCGCAGAGTGAGCCAAAATTGCCAAAAATGCCTCCACTAGATGTTTTACTCTTCCATGAGCTCAATTTTGTCTTCATTCTCCCCTTGTTGCTCCACAAGACAATCCTCCAATCATGAATGTACAATCTTTGTGGAACAAAATTTTGTTAATTGCAGTGAATAATGCTTGGGAAAGAGACCTGCTACAAACCCATAACCTTCCCAGAGATCATACCCCTGAAAAGCTTTGGATAATACACCTTTGGCAAATAAACTGACTTCACTACTTTAACAGCTATGCTCTCAAATTCCATAGCATCTTGAAGCAAGTCCATGAGCGTGGAAAATAAAATTGATAGCATGTGGGATAGATATATCAATCATTTTATCTCTGGTTCCATAATGTCTATCCCAATTACCCTTACTATATAATTTTTAAAAGAGACACAGTGATTTTTAAACACAAGGTTAAATTTTGCTTCAAGAATTGCTTCCGAAATTGGAGCTCCCATTCATTCACTGGAATTCGGACCCTATAGTTGCGAGGGAAGAACGCCATGATCACAACCAGAGTGCTTACAAATGCACCTCAACTTCTGCCATTGATCAAAACACCCGCCTGTTTCTTCCAACAATTCACAAAATACACCACCCGTTGCCTACCACTACAACATTTGACACAATCCAACTGGTTATGAATGACATAAAGATGCTATGATGCAACATTTATGATGCGCTAATTCCTCTTACTGATATTTTTCATGATGCAAGCACTTTGTACTAGCCTACTGCTTAACTAAGTAAAACTAAATTATAATTTTTAAATCCATAAATTATTAATTATCTAGTTATTAAATTTTTAATTAAATTATAGAGATTATCCAATACAAAAGAATTAAATAAAATTTCATATTCATCTTCAAATAATTTAATAATTATTAATAGTAGTTTTAAAATAAATTAAAAAATTAATATTTAAATATAAAAGCAACCTTTCTATTTTCTATTTTTCTTTTTTGCATGTAAATCATTTCATATTCTAAAACTAAACAAAATTCTAATGTCAAAAAAATCATAAAATATTTTAAGTACAAAAACTTTCGATTTCTATCTTTTTTAAGGTTGTGAGGGGAAATATATCTTTACTTCTAAATTTTTTGTTGAAAGAATCATAATATTCTTTTAGGAAAAAACATGATTTCTTAAAAATAAACTTGAAAAAGACATATAGCATCCATTTTTCTTTAATATTTTTTAAATAAAAAATAAAAATCCCTAATATGTAATAAAAAATTTATTGCTACGCTCATTTTTTAATCAAGATATTACTTATAAAATGATAAATAATATATAGATTATTTAAAAATATATAAACCAATTTATAAACATTGAATCTATATTAATTGTTCAATATTTAAGTATATTTTTGAAAAAAACCTTCAAAAATTAATGCATAATCTAAAAACTTACTATAATTGAGGATCCAACTATATAAAATCTCAACAGATTTAGAAACTGAAATGAGTATGATTATAATTGGAAGAAAAAATATAAACGTTAGATGGAAATATAAGATAAATAAAATAATGAATAAAAGAGTAATTTTTTGCAATAATGGTTAGATGTATATATTATTTGAGAATAAGGTTTGTAACAGATTTTGAGAAGTAGAATTTTAACACTTAACCTTTGTTTACATGATGTTAATTCATAATGAAAAAATGTGGCATGATCAAATGACCCTCCTATTAACAATTCATATTATAAAAAATGATAATCTTGCATGTTGTCAATTGCCTCACACTGATAGTAGGCAAGCAATTAAAGCTAGGCTCAAGTTCTCTATGCATAGGGAAAGGGATGCTACTCTCGTGATTAGAAAGAAAAATGAATAGCCCTTTACATATGACATCAATTTAATCCCATAGTTGCAAATAGAAACAAATGAGAAAAAAATAGTAAAAAGTATGCAAAATGGAGTTCATTCTACTGATTTTAAGGCAAGATTTTAGCATCTACAAAAGAAGGATTTTACTTATAAGGGTTTTGTTTTTTTCAAATTTATGTAATAACATTTGTATTCAGATAAATTAGGTTTAATTTTTTAAATTAGATATGATATTAACTTATATCATGAAGAATATAATAATATTAGTGATCAATTAAATTAATATTATTTTGTGGTCGAAGAAAGATTAATATTTTAATAAATAGTTAAATTGACAGCTCAATCCAATATATTTAAATTAGTATTAATACAATTAATTAAATATTAATTTGGGGGCTTTCTTAATCTTAAGGTAAGTAATTTTTATCAATTAAATTATTTTTATCTATATTGTAAAGAAAATTTAATCTTTAAATTTGGGATTTTTTTTTTATATTCAAACTGGCAATTAAATCTATAGTATATTTAATTTAGTATTAGTACAACTAATTTAATATTTATTTGTTAGTTTTCTTAATCTTAAGATATGTATTTTTAATTAAATAACGATATTAATGTATATTATGAAGAATGTAATAACATTAATATTCATTTGCATTTTGATTTTTTTTTAATATTCAAAGTGGCAATTAAATCTATAGTATATTTAATTTAATATTTATTTGTTAGTTTTCTTAATCTTAAGATATGTATTTTTAATTAAATAACAATATTAATGTATATTATGAAGAATGTAATAACATTAATATTCATTTGCATTTTGATTTCTTTTGAAATAGTATTCAGTTGCATTTTGATTTCTTTTGAAGGGTACGGTGATTGTAGTGGCAATTTAGAGGATGAGGATGGGATTACCTGGGTTTATGTTGGGTTTTGTTTGTGTTTCTTCCTGTTAGGTTTTGAGAAAAGGCGGTTGTGGCTTCCCCTTTTCCTTGTTAGGGTTTTTTTTGTTGCTAATGGTTTGTGTTTCTCTTTGCTTGTCTCTATTCCCCGATTTTGTATGGCTGTTCCAAGTTGGGGAACGTTTGGGTTTTCCCCAAAAGTTTATTTCATCTTTCTTGTCCCAAGAGTTTCTCTACTATTTTGTGTGTAGTGCGCTTGGAGGGTGCTCCTTCTTTGTCTCGCTTGAAGGTTGCAGAGTCTCTTTGTACCCATGGTGCTTCTCTGCTCCTTTCATCATTTGTTCTTTCTTGTTCTCTTTGTCTCCCTAGGGGGTCTTCAGTTTTTTTGTGGGTTTGGGTTCTTTCCATTTTGTAAATCCATCCTAGCATTTTACATTGACGCTTTGGTTTTCATCTCAATCTCATTTATTTTTTTTGCCTACATAAAATTTCTTGTTTGGCCCTGGCTTTCTCACATAAGTTGTTTGTTAGACAGTTTGTGTTTTCTACTCTTCCTAGTGGATGGATGTTTGATATATCATCTATCTATCCCAGTCTTGGCTTCTTGATGGCTTTGGTTTGTTTTCTTCACATCTACCATGTTCTTGTCCTCACTATGTGGTTGGGGATTGTTATCTTTTCTCATAGGCCCTCATGGGCTTGTGGTGCTCTTGGCCTCTTTATGGTCAGAGCTATGTTCTATGCAGTATTTTCTAGTGGTTGGTTGATTGTTTGACCATTATTGCTTCCCAGTCTTGCTTTCATGATGGCTTTAGTTGTTTTACTACTCATATCCCATATTTGTGTCCTTGTTATGTTGTTGGGGTTTGATGTGTATTTAGCTATGGGTTTCACTCCTCCTACATTTTCTTTTTCACTCCTCTTTTCCAGTGTTGGGTGGTTGAGCCCTTGTTTAAATCTACAACCTCTTTCTCATGTTTTCCAAATCTATGTTTGGGATATTGGTAAAGTAGTGGTTTGTTGATGTATGTGATTTTTTTGCTTCTCTATTTGAGTTGGGTTTATTCCCTTTGGTGCTTGGGCTCCGTTGGTGGTGCATTTTAATTGTTTTGGTATCAAGTGTGAGTAATTTCATAGTCTTTGTGTTGGTAGGGGGTTTGTTGGGTATGTTCCCTTGGTGGTGGTATTGGCCCTGCCCAGTTTTGAATTAGTTTTCTTCTTCCTATGGAACCTTATAGTTTGGTGTGCTCCAAGTGTTTGTTTTGGATAAGTTCAATTTGGATGGTCTACTCACTCCTTTTGTGGCAAATTTACTATTGATATCTAAGGATGTGGTGGTTTCCCTAGCTTCACATATTTTGTGTTTAGTGGAACATGGAATGTTGATGATATTCAAGGGTGTTGTGGAATCCCAAGATTCTTGCATTTCTTTCTTAGTTTAGCTCTATTGCCCATGGTTTCCAAGTTTTCTCACTTGACTTGAGAGTTTGCAATCTTCCTGCCTCTGTTGTTTATGTCTCCTATTGAGGTGGATAGAGGTTCTGAGAGTGCAATGGGTTTCTCAATCTTTTTTAGTAACTTTTCTCCCTTCGAGACCTATTGAGATGGAGGACACTCGTATGGAGGTGGAGTTCGGATATGCTAGAGAGTTTTTGTTTCTGCGGCTAGGGTACTCTTCGCAACTTCTCCTACAAAGGTAGAAAGGAAAATTGGTTGATGGGGGTTCTCTTTTTTATTAGTATTGTTGTTTTTTGCTCTAAAATTTTGTTCTTTGTGTGATAGGTTTGTTGTAATATGGTTGTCTCAATAAATGTTGATGGGCTCAAATTTTCTATAAATGTTAATCTTTTGGTGAATGGGGATTTAGGTCCCATTAATATTGCATAGATAGGTTTAAAATATGAGTTGTCCTTTCCACCCTTGGCATGGTTGTTGTTGAAGACTATTGTGTTGTAATTTTTTTGGTGCCTATTGGCTTGTTTTAATTGTCATGTGGCCTATTTTACTTGTGGTTGGTTTGGGTTTTAGGTCTTGTTGTGGGTTTCAATCCCTTTAAAAAAATATGTAGTGGGTTGTCTAGATATTATTGTCCACCCTTGGGTTGGTTGTTGTTGCTGAAGCTACTAAATTGTAGCTTGTTGTGGTTGGGCTGTTGCTAGTGGCAACAATTTGGGTGGCCTTTAGGCTTGTTTTATTTTCTTGGAGCCTATTATATCTTAGATGTTTGGTTGTTCTACTGGTTGTGAGGAATGTTTATTCTTGTTGTATAGGGTTAGGTCCCTCTAACCTAGATTTCTTAATCAAAAACATTATTATTCAATTAAATTAGTTTCTTTAGTTTAAATAAAGCCAAAATATTACAAATCATCATTTTTAGGCAAAAATTACTAAGATTAATAAAATAAAAAAATTATTTTCATTGCAAAAAATAAATTGAGGCTACAATCTCTCTCACTCTCCCTATCACTCTCCCTTTCTCTATCTCAAAACTTATCTATTATCTCTTTATTTTTCTACCTTTCCTTCCCTCTCTATCTATTTATATTTATCTCTCACTCATACACACAGACTCCTTATTTCTCCTTCCCCATCTCTATCTCTATATCCTTTTCACTCTCTCTCACACACACATTTTTTCTCCCTTCCTATCTCTATATCTATCTCTCTATCTCCCTCGCTTTCAATCTCTCCCCCTCTCTATTAATTATCTCTATCACCTCCTTTACCTCTATCTTCCCATATATCCCTCTCCCTCTCTATTTATATTTATCTCTTCTCTCTCTCTCTCTCTTATTTACTCCATCTCTTTATATATATCCCTCTCTACCTCTATATATCAAAATCCATCTCTTTTAGCATCTATGGAGAGAGAATGATAAAAATCCAAGGATAGATCATGTCCTCAAGGTGTTATACTCACTGAAGCATGTCATTTGATTAAGGATATGATAATTCACCTTAAAGACCTCTTTAGTGTACCCATTGCACATTTAAGGAGGAAAATGAATAGAGAGAAAAGAGAGAGGAGGAGAGAAGGGATAGGGAGATACAGATAATATATAGAGAGGAAAAGTGAGAAAAAGAGAAAGAAAGGAAGAGATTTATATAGAGTGATGTGGAGATAGGGATATATACTCACACTCACACAAACCTAAAAATGTACTAAGCATATCAAACCAATTCTACATTTCCCATGTTGTATCTATCACTATCCCTATCTCTCCTTCTCTCCTTATCAATCCCTCTTTCTATTTCTCTCTACTTCTCTCTCCTCTCTCTATTTATCTCCCTCCTCTCCTTCCCTCTCTATCTACTTATAAATATATATCTTCGTCACTATATCTCTTCATATCTCTCTCTCTCACTCATATACACATACTCCCTCTTTCTCCTCCCCTACCTTTTTCTCTTTATCTTTTCTCCTATATATACCTCTCTCTATTACTTATCTCTATGACCTTCTTTCTCTCACTCTTTCCTCCTCTATCTCTATCTCCTTATCTATCTCCCACTATTAGTTCCTATTTCTATATCTCTCTAATTCTCTCTCCTATATGTATTTATCTCCCTCCATCTCCCTCCCACTTTATATAGTTATACATATCTATCTCCCTCTCTGTCTCTCTCTTACTCATACACACACACATTGTTTCTCCCTCACTATCTCTAGATCTATCTATATCTCTCCATATTTAAACTCTTACATATCTCCCTTTATCTCAATCTCATTATTTACCCATCTCTCTCTAACTCTATATCTTTCCCTCTCTCTACCCCTCTCTATTTATCACTTTCTATCTTTATCTTTATATTTCTATGTCTCTCTCTCTCCCTCTATAGATTTATCTCTTCTATTTCTATATATCTCTTTTACCTCTTTCTTTATCTCTCCCTCTCCTTCTCTTTACATCTCCATTTCTATCTCTAATTTCCTCTCTATCTCTATATCCTTACCTCTCCCCCCTCTATCTCTCCCTCTTTCTATCCCCATATACCCCTCTCTCTCAAATTTCTATATCTAGAGTTAAATAAATACAAGAGCTTTAAATAGAACCACCATTCTCATTTGATCAATATTCAAGAATAAAAAATAATCCAATTATAATTATCAAGAAAAAGGAAGAGTTACGACCATAAATTCTCTCTTTATGATGGGTATAGATACACATAATTAATTACACCCTTTAATAAATAAACTTTATTTTCTTATTTTTCCTTACCATCTTCATATTATACACTTTCTAAAAGGAAATGCAAGAATAATTTCCTTACAACATCATGTTTAATAGGTGGCTAATTTTTTTTTTTATATATTTGCAATAAGTTCATTAAACATGCTACTAGTTTCTCTCCTTTTCTTGGTATTTTTTCAAGTACACCTTAGGAAGAATCTAGAAGGTAGCCAACCTTCATCACTAAGAATCCTAAAGATGAATGGACAACTCGATTAGTAAAGATCTTCAAACCTCTAACACCTATACTTTAGGCTATGTGGAGCTAGGGAGGGTATTTCCTGATTGTGTTCACAACAATTGCACCACAATGATGAACACTTCTACATAGATATATTCCTTTCTCATGCAAACAAACATCATTTAGCAAAAGTATGGCTGACCTTTACACAAATAATCATTTATCAACTAGGAACAAGGTTACATTTCAAATTCGTATCTCAGAACTGATATAATTTGATTTAAGATTGTCATCATTATGAATCTGTGGCTGGGTATTTTAGTTACATTGGATTACAAGAATTTACAACAAATAGACTAGTGTCTTGTCAATTGAAAATGAAGTCTAGTATGTGACAATGAGTAATGCATGAATTAATTAATCATGAAACAAGTGTCCTATATTCATAATTCCTTACATTATTAAGTCTCTCAGTTCCTAAAACAAGACTTCTTACAAAAATATTGAGGAATTACATGCATACCTATAATTCCCTTCAAGTATTTTAATTATCCCCTTGAGATAGAACAGGAATAGAATCATAAATTCAAATAATGATTGAAGAAAAATGAAGAAACAGTTGGTTTTGAAATTTATAATATGTAATAATCGCATACAGGAGAGTACATGCTTCAATTTTGGTTTTTTTTTATATATAAGGAATCCATACAAAACCCTTTTAAGAATATCATGTACAAAACTTGTGCCCAAGACACTATTCTAGATTTTTTATCCTACCTATTGTATTTGGTTTTAGTTTTGTGTATTCTACCTAAGACCATCTAGACTCAAAATCTAACCTCTTGTAATGAGCCTTGAAATCCATTTTATAGACTAGGGAGCAACAATCAAAGGGCTCATTACAGTTACATTTTGATAATTTTGATATAATTTCATTTTTTGGGGTTTTTCTCTCAAACCGTTACATTTCATCATTTACACCACGAGAAAGAAAAAAGGAAAAAGGAAAAGAAGAGCTAAATCGCTTTCTTGAAGATGTCATGCAATCCTTCCAAAAGGCACTATCACCAAAATCTGCACGTCACCCAAAAACAATAAGAGTTACCATCACCACCAACAAGAAAAACCCTTAAAGAAGCCACGTAGAAAGTACACATCATAACACCCAAGGACCGAACACAAGCAAGAAAGGTAACACGGGTGTCACCTAGCCTTGTCAGCCACTGAATGAACACCCTCACCAGGCCTCTTCATGGAGAGTGGAATTGCAACTACTACCTCATCATCTGAGTTTGGTATATGGCACTAGAGAAAAAGGGAAATGGCCAGCACCGAGGCTGACTCCTTTACCTTATTCCAAAGAGCTATCAATAATTATGACTAGAGAGTCGGGCTTCTCTGAATAAACCCCAAGGTTTGCATAGAGTCTCATTAATTCTTTTGCAAACACTATAGACCCTTTCCCTTTTACTTTGATTAGTTCTTCGGAGCAAGTCCTCTTTTGAAGATTGTAAGCACTTTTGATGAGATTCCCCTCGGCTCTTCTATGAGAAACCATCTTGGCCTTCGAAATAATTTGTGCTTCCACCACCATTGGTTTCACCTCTGGATCATAAGCCAATGTCTCCTGCAGACTTAATCTCTGTGACCTACAAACTGGTGCAACAAAGGAACTTGGTCATCTCATTTTACATTCGACACCAACCCAATGCTAATTATGTAAGGAGAAAAATATCTACAATCCCCAAAATACCCCTATGTGCAAACACTATGAACCCCACAAGCACTAAACAAAAAAACTATCACCAAAAAGTAGCAAGAACACCATATGCATCACTACACCAATATGCCACCTCAGTAGGAACCATCTAGGCAACAATTTTTTCACCTTAGCACCCGTGAGAATAAACCACAAACACTGATTAATACAAATGAGCAAATGAAATATAGAAAAGGCCTCATTAAATAGAGGAAATGAAGATATGCTGCAATTAATGGCCATCCTGGTTCACTCACGTGAGTGAAAAATCAATCATCTGCATGTTGTATCTCAACCGTCGGTCGCCAAGGATTTAATACTTGATCAACGAGGATCATCAAGGATCACCACTTTCTTTATCAATCATACTTAGAAACATTAAGGAGATGCTTTAAAACTACCACATAATCAACTGCATCCTAATTCCATTGTCCTTGACACGTGCGCCACCAATCTGGACAATCACAAGAAAATTTGGGTGACAAACTAGAATACATCACCCAACGCGCATTCACCCTTTCCATAGGAGTCCCATCACACAATAGCATCGAGGCCAGAGATGAGGCACCAACCATTGATTTTGATCTTAGAAGGATCCTGACCATAGGTAATCGTTTGCATCGCCCATCGCATGTTGATATCCATCTAAATAGTCCCAACCTATGACAGATCAAGCTCACGCAATGGAGAGGAACTCATCCCATCGATGGTCATGGGTTCCCCTCCAAAATGGAAAGGACAATAGGAGATAAAATAGATGCCAACGATGCCAACCGCAACAAAAAATTTGGCTACCACTAACATCCTTTGTCACACATTCATCCTCCTCAGACCGACTCCAACCAGTGAAGCCATAGCTCCTAGTGATGGGAAATCACTCTCATATTGGCGGTCGCAGGTTCCCTTGTAATCTATATAAGATAACTGATGATATTTAGAAGGGTAGCGGTGGGTTAAAATATTAACTGCATCACTCATCAGGTGTTACTTCCTAGTGGTGGTAAACAAATAGATGAGGGACCAAGGGCGATTGACTAGAAGGAAAGAAAATACATCGCTCATTGTGGGTTGCAGATGGAAACTTGAAACCAAACTGGTCATGGGAAATACAACATTCAAGGCCCTACTTAAGGAAAATTTGAAGCACATGGGAATTTTTTTTAAAAGGGGGTCACATAGCCACAATGGGAAAGGAGATGAGAGGGCAGGTAAGAACACATGACTTATATCCATGAGAGATTATGAAATGATCAAAAACTAGATACAACCGGTCAACTCAAAATTAGAAGTACAAAGACCAAACAAGGTTGTAAGCATGAATACAACTAGTAAAACCCCAACCCTAGTGACAAAAAAGACAATAATTATCAGGGTTTGATTACAAGAATTCAGTGGAACTAAGAAAATTTCGGGGTCCACCACCTTCAAACCCACTTTCATTTTTCCTACAATTCATACCTTTAGTATAAAAGTAACAATGCATTTATTATGTAACTCTACTAACGTCTTCATTGATTGTGCAGGTAAAAAGTACAAGAGAAACAAAAAAACATTCTTGCATGGATATTTCTAATACAAGCACATGAAATCATTAATGCAAAAATCTCATATTTTAGAAATAAAATAAAGATTCTATTTGTAATCATGTTTTTATTAACAATAACACTTTTAATTTTATATTCTATTCATTTCCCTACAATCTATAAGTCAAGAATACATTCGTCAAATTTTTTTTTTTTTAAAATGCATGTGAATTGTATGTGTCCTTGACCATTTCACTTGGAATTTTCTACAAAATTAAATCTACATGAAGCATCCACAAACCTTTAGTTTGCATGCCTTTAACCTCCATTTGGGTCTTTGTGTGATGATGGAATTCATCTTCCCACAAAGAAATAATTAGATATTTTGAACCCTTCTTCCCTTTTGGATAAAACACATTCAAACTAAACCCTCTAGGGAAAGCTATTTTAACTACACCTGTCTACTTGGAATGAGAAAACTCACAAGAGAATAACCTGTTCAATTTTAACCAAAATTTTATGAACTTTTAATTTGGGTATCCACTTTATGGAGATCTTAGATGACCCAAATACTTAACTAATTTTAATTATTTTTCATCTAGGTGAATGACTGAGGGAAAAGAAGGGAAATATGAAAGAACAACTCACCCAAATATCCAAAATTATCTCTCTAAAAAACAAATAAAATATTAAAACCAAAAGTTGCACCATGTTGTGCACAACGATTATGGTGAACATGATAAAACACAATAACAAAATGTTAAGAAAAAAATTGTAATAGGATTAATACAAGCAATTCCATTTTATATTCATATTTATTTATGAAAAATATAATTTAGAATGCAAATAAGCACCATTTAGCATGAAATTATATTTGAAAATTTATATTTTCCCAATCAATCTCCTCTAGTTCTACTCATTTCCATTGGATTTCACCATTCAACATTGGCACTTCAATAGTTCATTCAAAATATAGAATTAGAATAAGACGGTTTAATGAACTAGAAGGGACAAGACATACAACTTTTCAAGAAGATATATCACATTTCAAAAACATATTATAGATGAAATGAGCTTCCTTATAGAGAGGTTACTTGAAAACATAGATCCTAGATGACAAGCATTTCCAAAAAATGGTAATCAAGGTTTTGGATGTAAATTTTTAATTCAAATTGTTAACATTCTTTACTCCACATTAGATATCATTTTATTTAATTGTTTTATAATTCCTTTTATATAATACATAATTAACAATGTGTTTATTTTTTATTTAGGCATATCTATGCTTTTAGTTGGAGATTTGGTACAATTACCTCTAGTAAATGACATAGCTTCATATGTAAGTAGGAGACAAGCAAAGAAACTATCGGAAGAATTCAAAATTATTGTTGCATTGAATCACATTTTTAGACAAGATGGATAAAACAAAGACCAACAAATATTTCATCAAATTCTAACAAATATCAAAGATGTATTTACCCTACAATTGATGATTGGATATTACTTATGAAAAACTAAAATGCAAAGATGAATGCATCATAGAATGAAGAATTTGAAAATAGCGCTCATTTATTTTCAAGAAATGATAATGTTCAGAGTCATAATAGAAATATATATATATACATTATCAAATCTAGGTGGACAAAGCATTACTACCAAAGTTGGAAGACTTAGTACCATTGAAGGAGGTGCAAACGATGAACTCGATATAGAATTACTACTTAGTATTAATGTAAGAGTGATGTCAAGATCCAACTTATTGATAGAAGCATGACGTCTGACTGGATCACTTTGATATGGATCAAGCATTATATATGCACCTATAACTAGACCACCCCAACCTCCAATGTATGTACTTGTTAAATATGATAATTACTCTAGAATACCTTTTGATGATCGGTACCTATGTTCTTGGTAAAATGCATAATTGTTGAATGATCATTCATTTTAGTATGTAGGATACAAATAAGATGTGGATGCAAAATTTCTTGAACAATTGATGGTAGTTGGTATACCTACTTTACAATAATGAAACAATGCATTACGTTGAATTTCCCCCCTTTATTACATTGTTGGTAAAAATGGATAAATATTGATTGTTCATTTATTTTCATATGTAGGACACAAATAAGATTTGAATGCATAACTACTTGAACAGTTGATGATTGTTGGTGAAGTTTCTTTACACTAGACAAACAATTTAATATGACAACACATGTAGAATCACAATTGTAATGATCCAAAAGGGTAGCACACAATAGATACCATTACAATTAGCTTGGGAACTAACAATACACAAGTCACAAGGATTAACTCTTTAAAAAGCCAGAAGTGATATATGGCATATTGACAGAATAGGATTGACATTTGTAGAAATTTCATGTGTAAATAATTTTGAAGGACTAAAAATTATGCTACCATTGTGTATGATAGATATAGTTGATCATAAAATTTTGCACCTCTCTGAACAACCTTACGAGAAATTCAGTCAGTGGGGGACCAAATTGCACCTCACCAAATGACCTTAGGGATTCTTAAAGAAAGTCAGATCTCCTTTATGTTTGAGAAAAGGGGAAAAGAGAAATGCAAGAAAAACATAAATATGGTGATACGCCAAATATTTTACAACAATTCAAAATTTAACAATTCCTTATTCCTGATGAAATAGACTCAAAATTCCCCAAAGCCTTCATTGTTGGGTAGAGAACAAATGGAAAAGGCTAGAGAATGCATAATCTAGTCCTTCAAATCTCCCTATGGGAAGCATCCATTAAGGTTTGACAAAAATAAGGAACCCTAAAGATTAACAAGAATATTTAGATATTCACATAATCATTCCTCTTACAAAAAATTGCATATCCTTTACAAAAAATGAAAGAGTATGATGAACATGATCCAATTTCTAAAAGGTAGCATTAAACATAAAATCTTTAAACATCTAAAATAATTATCTAGAATATCTATGTAAGGCTTTAACATAGTTCCCTCAATGTGAATTACATAAGAAAATGAAATTTGTGATAAAGGCCTTAAAATGTACAATTCTAAATATTTCTTTGTAATAGATCTAATTTATATAATAAGTTAACTAAAAATAATAGTCGGATGTTATTCCAATTAATAGTCTCGACCAATATGGGTATGTGCAAGATTATGATCGGCCAAAAAGTGGCGATATGTAAGTGATATGATGGCCCATGTGGCTGACGACCCTTTTTTTACCCAAAATTGATGAAACAAAAAAGCATTTTTAAAGGAGATTCTCAGCTTTCCACCAATACAAATTATGCTTTACTTTAAATTTAATAAATTATTATTATTCATTTTCTGTTTGAATTACGACTAAAGTCTTGATTGATAGGTTTATTAAAAAACATCTATAACATTCAAATGGTATCACATTTTTTGAATCCGAAACATGCGTCACATTCTATGCTTCACATACTATAGGATTAAAAAAAATGAATTTCATGAAGTTTTGACCAAGTTAAGGTGGTCAGACATACGAGTTTTTATATTTTTTAAAACTTGTAATAAAAAAATCATAATTAATTATTTACTTGGAAACAAATTACAAACAAATATACATCACATTGGGACATCACACTTTTCTGCAAGAGTAACTTTTATTCTTTCTAGCACAATGCCATCATAAAATGGAAAAGAAGTAAGAGCTGAAAACTAACTGATGTTCTAGAAAAAGAAATATTGATCATAAAATCTTGTGCATCTTCAAACAACCTTATGGGAAATTTGATGAGTGGGGGACCAAATTGTGCCCCACCAAATGACCTCTCAGATTTTTAAAGAAAGTCGACTCTTTTTTTTGTTTGGGAAAATGGGAAAAGAGAAATGTAAGAAAAACATAAAGATGGCAATGCACCAAAGATTTTACAACATTTAAAATTTTAATAATTCCTAATTCCTAATGAAATAGACACAAAAATGCCACAAACCCTTCATTGTTAGGTAGAGAACAAATGAAAAATGCTAGAGAAAGCACAGTGCATTCATTTAAATGTCCCCATCAGAAGCATGCAATAACGTTTGACAAAAATAAGGAACCCTAGAGATCAAAATGAATATTTAGTTATTCACAAAATCCTTCCTGTCTTATAGCATGGTATAAAAAAATTCATATCCTTTACAGAAAATGAATGAGTATGATGAACATGATCCAATTTTTCTAAGGTAGCATCACTCAAAAAATCTAACAACATGTAAAATAATCATCTAGACTATCTATGCAAGGATTTAACATAATTCCCTCAATGTAAATGACATAAGAAAAATAAATTTGTGATAAAGGTCATAAAATGCACTATTCCAAAACTTG
This sequence comes from Sequoiadendron giganteum, assembly GCA_007115665.2. Classification (NCBI taxonomy): domain Eukaryota; kingdom Viridiplantae; phylum Streptophyta; class Pinopsida; order Cupressales; family Cupressaceae; genus Sequoiadendron; species Sequoiadendron giganteum. Next base: position 591,839,992 of record CM021107.1, on the reverse strand, counting down.
TTTGTCAAAGGGTTTTGGGGCCCCTTCAATTTTTTTCGGTTCTGTGTGTTTTGCTTAATCTTTCTCTCTTGATTTCTATTGTGAGGCTACTAGTTTGCTTCACTATACTTTTGGGCAACATACCATGTTATGATATGGTTTTAGGTCCCTTCAAAACCCATTTGTAAAAGGTTTTGGGTCCCTCCAAAACTTATTTTAACCTTAATAAAAACAATCAAACATTTAATAGGTCTAGGGTAATATATAATAATGTAGAAAACTATAGTTAATGACTTACATGCAATTAAACTGAACTTCTTTAAATTGTTCAATGAACTACTGTCAACAAAAGGCATTGAAATATAAATTAAAAATTAATGATTTTTTAAAATAAAAACCTTATTCAAATAGACTTTGATCACATGCTTGAAAAAAAATCCACTAAGCCTTATGTACCATTAGATCCTAGTGATCAAGGCAAAAGAAGGTTGCAACAACTTATAATTATCAAAATTAATCTCATAAGTTACAATATCAACATCAGCGATTAGGTCATTTCTAAAGAAATAATGTTTGACATTGAGGAGCATGGATTCAATCCACAACAATGACTATTAGAATGCAAAAATTGATCATATCATAAGCAATTTTTGTTGAGTGAAAGTGACTAAATTCAATGTATCACATTAACACTTGTTTCTTTTTCATAATTCATAAAGCTAAGTTGCACATCCTTCTTAATGTATTTTTTAAATTATTCATCTATTACTATTATTAATTTTCAATTGAGTATTTAAATATAGGTTAATTGTGAGTTTATTTATAATATACAATTATTGAATTATCCTAGTTTTATGTAAATATATTTTTATTATATTGATAATTAATATTATTGTGTATATATTCTAGTGTAGGAAAAAGTATCCCTTTTCACACTTAATTGGGAATCAATACTAAATCAACATAATTATGCCTTAATTTAGTGTTGTAATATGTAATTTACATATTCACATTAATTTTAAGGCCCTATTAGTTAAAATAGACCTCATTATGCCATAATGTGGTGTTGTAAAGTGTATTTATTTACATCTTCAAACTCATTTAGAGCTTTATTAATTAATTGAGATTAATTTTCCTTAATTGACAAATTTAATTTAAATCCAAGCCTAATTAATTGCAATTTATGAAGAGGAAAACCTAACATTCATTAATTTCATAACATAACACTTATCATTGAGCAATGTCTGTCCTAGGTAAGTGACCTAGGACCCATTCACCCATGGGCTAATGGGTCATCACTTAGACCTATGAACTAAATTATAATTATGATTTTTGAAGTATTTTAATTATTTTAAATCTATATTCACATGTTAGCTTGTGTTATTTGAGTTTCAAGAAATTAATGTTACATACTTATAAATATAAGGTCATTTCCTATGTGGGAGGCATGATAACCGAAGGGGCGATTTTTGGAAGCAGATCAGATCACAATTGAATTGAAGTCAGTTTGAGGCATGTTTGAAGGCTAGGCATCATGGTTTGAAAGATGACTGTAAATATTTGAAGCTAGCTACACCTTTCATAGCCTATATTTGGGTAGGATTTGTGCTTTAAAGCAAAGATCCATGCTAAAGATTATTCATGGCCTGTGCGAAGATTCTTCCTATGTAAGATTTCATCCCTTTGTAGTTCAATATCATCCCTCTCAAGGCATCTATCACCATCATTTGGTCATGGAAGTTGTAGAGGGATTTTTTTAGACCCACGTACTTGCTTTTGGCGCCATAAGAAGGAGGGTGGTAAGATGTTTCAAAAATGTGTTTCAAGAATTTTTTTATGCATTTTTAAAATCTTTGTTTCTCTATGAAATCATTGTGTAAAGGGGGAGTCTCTCTTGAGAGGCGCAATCTATTTTTTGGAGGTATAATTGTAAAGGTTGAAAAAAAAAATTATGCCTTTTTTTGGATTCCTTACATGCACTCACCTTACAAAGTGTTTCTTTTCTATATTTTTCTTTGGGGGCATTATGTAGGGCATTTTATAATTAGTGGACTGAAATAAAGTTCCAAAGGGGGTATCTATCTAGTCTGAAAATGGGAATTGGATATAATGTATTTGTCATCAATTTGGGAGAAGGAAAGTATAAGTCTTGGTGCAAGGGAATCCTAAAGCACTACTGATGGATTTATTTATTGCTGCATTTGTCTGGACTTATTCTTAAACCACTGCATGTTGGTAGAAATCTGTTTGAGAAATTAGAAATGATCATGTCTTAGGATTAATCAGTTTAAGTGTTGGGGACCACACATCATGGGCTTCATCACACATTGAGTGCCCTCACACTCTCTGGGTCCCGCTCTATGGGAAATATATGGAGATCCCACTAAACTTCCAATTCTATAAAATCCCACTATAGGCATGCTTATCTCCTATGATAATGAGGATGATCCTTTGTATGAAGATGATACTGAAGAGGAATTTGATAATTGGAACAATATTGATTATCCTGATGACACAAAGACATCTCTTTTTGTTTCTCCTCTTTGTACACCTCCTATATTGGCAACTATTCAGTCTCCTCTACTTGCTATTTCAAAAGAGACTTTGGCTTCTCTAGAGGCTACTTTAGATTCTCTTATATAGATTCACTCTTGTCCTCTTAATCAATGAGATGTCATCCTTTCATACATTCATCATTTATTTGCAGAGTCTCTTCTTATTGATCATGAAGATAGCATTAAGGACATTCATCTTCTTTTCCATGTCAACTTCATTGAGGTTGCATCAGCCTTGTATTCTTTAGATATTCTTGCTCATGCCCTAACTAAATCCGCTTCTATAGTGATAGTATCAGATTCTTATGGTTCTAGTTATCATCATACATCTATGATCCCTATGGTCTCTATTCTTGAGTCTTCATCACACATCAGCTTTGGCTTGGAGATCATTGAGCATTCTACGAAGACAGTATGGCCATCATCTACTATTAGGGTTAGAAGGTAGATATCTAACAAGTTAATTGCAAATTTGAACAATAAAACATAAATAAAACACACATAGAAAATTATAACACATAAAATTTAACATGGTTGACCCAATATGGGCTACATCCACTATACCGCAGCCATCCAATCTCCCACTTGGAGATTGATCTTGGATGACACCATTGCACTTAAAGCTTCCACTAGAAATAAGCACCTTGGACTCCTTGTTGAAAACTACAACTTGGGAATTATGCAAGCTGCCTGAAGGTAAAAAGGATTTACCAAAAAAATCAGTTTATAGGCTGAAAGAGGAGGATGGAGGTAAGCAAAGATTTAAAGCCAGAATAGTTGTAAAGGGATTCACACAGAAAAAGGGCTAAAAGAAATATGAAAAAATCAAAAAATATTATATGGGGTAATTGGGTCCGTAGACCCGTACCTACTCCTTCTTGTGTCAGCGTACTCTCAGCCTACAAAAATTTCATATGTAGGCCTTCATAAAGTCTTAAAACTTTGAATCTTGAAAAAGGGAGGTGGCCACATGAAGTTAGGAAAGGCTTTAAATTTTTTTAAAGCATTTAAATTAAGAACCTTTTTAAAATGGCTTAACTCAAATCAACTAAACTACCCCATCCATTTATTAAATTTCTATTAACCATTAAATTATTAAATAAAAACCGCCAGCCTTTCAAACTGAAAAAAATTAAATTGATTTTTAATGTGGGGTGGTGTCCACCAAATATGCTTTATAGTCAGATAGGAGCAGTTTTATTCTAGGAGGCATAAATTTCACTCGCGATGTCGGTTTTTCGACTTCTTGGATTCGTTGGAAAGGTGACACAAGATATACTTGCAGCCATCTAATGATAATTTCCACACAACCCAATATAGAGATCTATGAAAATAAGTGATAAAAATCCACATGCAAGAGGATAGACAACATACCCATCAAAGATGACACAAGATATACCCTAGAAAAACCCTCAAGAGGGAAAAACTGAAACTCCAAAAGCATCCACACTCCATGTATTATTCAGCAACGAAAAACCCATTACAATAAATCTTCAAAGACTCGATGAACACTTTTGAAGAAAGCTATCCATGCACTCCATGTGATAGAGCATGAATCCAAACATCCCATGCCATGCTTCAAACACTGACACATGCACTAGCTCAACCTCCTAACCCGCAACAAAAAACTCTCCAACCCTAAACAAATACCCTTGTTGTTGCATTTATAGAAGAAAGCTCCCACAAAACCATCAAGTGGTATTACATAAACCATGTGCCCAAAAAACCATGAACTTACAAAATCATGTGACCCCACATTTAATATTGGGTACTTTATTATATTTTATTTTTCCCCAATATTAAATAATTACATTTTATAATTAAGTCCCAATGTCACATACAACATAAACTCACCCCAACATTATAAGTCCTAGTGATGCAGATCCATCTAGGTACCCCTATGTGCATCACACACATAATAATAAATTAAACATTATAAGCATTATGCAAGGTGTACAAAACCTAATTCTAACATTTACATCTTTGGATCTTGTGCATAATTCAAAGACCATTATGCTTCTTTATGTATGTTCCTATCAAGAATACGAAGATTATTTGCACACTTTTAATGTTCGCCTTCTTCCTAAGGGAGAAATTTGGTTCAACGCTCATGGATTCTCTTCAGCATACTTCAACAAGAATCTATGCACACTATATCATATCTAATAGGGGGCTTGCAAGTCTATCTCTTTCTCTCCCATGGGGGGAATATATTTTGTACTTTTTTGATAAAAGTAGTTCTTGGGGGGTCTTGATTCCTCCTTCTATCTTTCTTCTTCTTTCGCTTGTACATTTTTTTTTTCTCTCTTTTTGGAGGATAGTTTTTTCCAACTAGGTTTTCTATCTTTCTCCCTTTTTGAGAGTTTTTCATTATGCATGGGTACCTTTGCTAGCTAGTAGTCAGGATCCATTTCGAGATACCCACCTAAGCTATGCTTAAGGGGGGGTGTTAGTGTATTCTAATCTAGTTAGGATAACTTAAGCCTAGTTAGTTGTTGGATTTTCCTGTTGATTCATTCCCCATGAGGTGTTAAGGTTGTTGAGGTTTTTTGAGAGGTGTCTAGTCCCTCTTCACACCTCTCCCTTGCATAAAGGAGAGAAAATCACCACTACAGAGTGAGTCCTCTCCTCAATCCATGGCATGTGATTGCATATTCTTATGGCATGTGTTTACTCATAATCATTCTTTATAATGATGGTTTGAGCTCATTTTTAAAAACTCAGCTAAATACAATCTTATGCATTTTTCATGTGCTTATTTCTCATCTTCTAGATCTTCCTAATTCTAATACATCATTCTTTATAATGAATCTTTGAGCTCATTGTTAACATCTCAGCTAAATAAAATCTTATGCTTTGTTCATGTGCTTGTTTCTCATCTCCTAGACCTTCCTAATTCTAATATGGTATCAGAGGTTTAGGATTGGAGATTGTTTCAAGCCATTAGATGAAATTTTTTATTGAATTTAGTTTTCTTTCTATTAATGTTTTTAATCGTAGGATTATGGTTAGACATCTATAAAATTATTTTCAGGTGTTTTTTAGAGTCCACTTGCACACATAGAAAGGAAAAAACTATCCTCCAAAAAGAGAGTTTTTCATATTTTCCTCTTTTTGTGATTTTTTTGCTCATTGTATTTCTTTATCCTTAACTGCATTTGGCTCCGTTTTTTTATTCAATTCCATGCTTAGTTGTGATTTTCATTTTAGAAAATTGGAAGAAATTTGGAGGTGGATTTTTAATCACAACTCTTTTACACCCCCCATTTTTAATATTTTTGATTTCTCCCTTTCTTTGGCACTTTATTTCAATTCATTATTTGCATACAAGAATGATGGTGAAAAATGAAATATTATATATTAGTGCAAAATCACCATCATTGAACAGAGTTTGAAAATAAAATTTCACTCTTTACAAATTTACACCAATAAATTTGCATTTACAAAGTTTGGAAAAATAAAATATTTTAAGAAGTTACACAGAGGAAATTAAAAAATAAAACGTCCTCATGGGCTATAAAGAACTAGTAGCTGAAAACCCCATATGACCCCCCTTTTGAAAAATAAGCCCACTTTTCCAAACTTATTGCAAGAGAAAAGATAACTACTCATTTGAATTTTTTTAACAATAGAAAAATATCGCACCTCCCCATACACTTCTCCCTTTCCACATTCATTGAGAAAAAAAGAAATTCATTATTCTTTTACAAATTTTTAGCTATAGTAAAGAATTTCAACCTCCCCCTATCAAACACTATCCCTTTGTGTAGAATCTATGGATTTAACATGTATTTCACTATTACAATTAAATGTGAACATAAATAGAAACACATGGAAAATAAGAAAATTTGACGAAGTTTTTTTGCCTCAGAGACATTCCAAGTGGAAAATTCAATGGAGGAAGCCATGAATTTTAGAATCCTTTTTGACTTCATTGAGTGTGTGGAGGAGATTATGGCCTTGGAGAGGGCCACAAATCTGGGAACTTTGTTGAATAATACATAAGATTGTAAAAGACTACATTGTAAATGGGTACCTTGGCATGACTTTTTGTTGGGACTCATATCTTTAGTGTTTAGCGTACTCCCTAAGTATCACTTAAGGGGGGGTGTTAGTGTGAAATTCCTATTCACACTATACTTAAGCTCACTTAGTTCAATATGAGGTTAGAAATATTCTTATCTAATTGAATGTGCAACCATTGAGACCTATAGAGGTTACCAAGATATTTGGTAAACCTTATGAGCTACCTCTTTGAGGTTTGAAGCATTTCCATCTCACCTAAAAGGTTACTCAACAGTTGGCGTGCACAAGGTTGATGACTTGGTCATAGAGATAGGTCACTCCACACTTGGCACACAAGGCTGGTAACTTGGTCATGGAGATAGGTCACTCAACACTTGGCACACAAGGTTGATGACTTCATCATGGAGGTTGTTGGTTTGCACACTCGAAGCGCTTGTAAGGTTGACACATATAGCACACTTGTGTAGTCATTTGTGCCACCTTACGAGACATTTGTCAATTCACCTCTAGGTGAATGGCCTCATCCTTGCTTATATAAGAAAGACATTGTTTTCATTATTATTGGGTCAAATAAATAGAATTTTATGCATTGTTCATGTGCTTGTTTCTCATCTCCTAGATCTTCCTAACTCTAATAAAGGCAAACCCCCATTCACCAATAGTGCAAATAAATCTTTTCTTGATATTTGTTTGTAGATTTAGGTGGATAATCTCTTGAAGAGAAAAAATGAAGAACTTCTCAAATTTATATTAATTGTCACTAGTGTTGCAATTTAATGAAAAATCTGCCACAAGATTTATTTTTGACTATCTAATTTTGTAAATCGAGAATATGAGAGTTTAGTCAGAGGAGAAGAGAACCCATAAACCATTATAGAGCCCTAGCCAAAACCCATTTGTCATAGGGTGAATGGCTCCTCAAATAGCTTCAAAGAAGCACTTTTGGTGATTGCTACACATCATCTTCGCTCTCTCAAATCTATAATTTGATTTTTGGTTCCATTAGTATTGAACTTAATCTCAAAGATCCAAGTCGTAGGTTATATTTTGGACATACTTTGATATTTTTAATCTTTGCCCGAAAGTGATTTAATGAGGACCCTTGTCCTTGCAAAAAAATGAAATTTGTAGATACCTACTTTGACTTGATGCACCTCAAGACTGATAGTCTTTCATTGTTTGAATCTAATTTTGTAATGAGTTGAATGGGAAATAGGGCCTCCTAATTAGGTTCATCAATCCCCTTTTTGTGAATGTTCTTCTATTTTTTTCATATACTAAAAACATAACTACACATATTTAAAGTAAATTATAAAATAACTATTTGAGTAAATATTAACAAATAAAACTTAAATGAATCTAAAGTAATTTTTTAAAAACACTCTTAAGTAAATAAAAATAACTATAAATTTATATCTACATTTTTGATAGATGTATTCAAGAGATCATGTATAAACCTATATGTATAGATATACAAACCTCTATATTTATTCATACAAAACTTAAATATATGTTTGCAAAATAATATTTCTCCACATATTTTAAATCGATTTTGCTAAGATAGGTATGCTACTTGGTTGCAAATATATTCATCCATTCCAACTTAAAATAAAACTTCATATTTAATTTATTTAAATTTTACAAATCAATTCTACATTTATTCTTTGGGCCTTATTTCTAATTAATTGATCAATAGAAAGGGTAAAATTATCATTTACTATGAGCAATTCAATGAAAAAACAATCCATAAAAGTTTTACACCTTATTTGTATTAAAAATGAATAATCTTTATTTATTGCTAAAATTTACATCTTTTTTATACAATTTATCCATAGCTTCCATTAATTTTTTTTAATATAAAGAGGAAAAATATATTAAAACAACAAACTTATTACAATGTAGGACTGTTAGTCTTAAAAATAATCTGAGCACACCAATTCCTAAAAATCTTGAAAATCCACATGGGAAGATGGACAATTACTATAGGAAGAGGAATCAGTCTTAAAAAGAATCTGAGCACACCAATTCCAAAAAATCTTGAAAATCTAGATGTGAAGATGGACAATCACTACAAGAAGAGGAACCCTCCAAACCTAATTAAAAGATATAAACCCTTATTGCATCGTTCATGTTGGGAATATCTTAAAAAAAACCCACCTAAATAAAAGCCAATGAAAAAAAAAAAAAAAAGTTTCAAAAAATATATTAAAACAATAGCTGATTATAAAGTAGGACTGTCATTTTAAAAAGAATCCAAGCACACCAATTCCAAAAAATCTTGAAAATCCAAAGTTGAAGATGGACAATCGTTACAAAAAGAGGAACCCTTGAAACCTAATTATAAGACATAAAAATTTATTACCCTAAGATTGTTCATGTTGTGAATATCGTTAAAAAAAAGCCACCAAAATGAAAACCAATTTTAAAAAATAATAAATTTATGATAAAACAATTGAACCATAGCTTCCTTGGGAAGGAAATGCATTCGGCGTGGCTGACAATTTCACACGCAACATAGGAATATGAAATATGTATTAACATTTAATGCATATCTTTAGTTTAGGGTGACCACTCATTAGTTACATGCCTTTCATGAATGGCCTTTATGTCTATTTCTTTGTGCTTGTAGCTCTTCTCTTGCACAACTTGAGCATATTATTTGTGTTTGTTGATCTGTTACACAGCCTGCAAAGCTTGATCGGTGCAACGTGCAACAATGGCTCGAAAGGGATTCTCACCAAGTTATATTTGCCTTTTGTTCGTTACTTTCTATATCTCCTCCTCCTTAGATTAGCCCTTTGTAGCGCTTTTCTGTTCAAGAAGTAAAGATATGCACACCATCTATTCACAAGATGCTGCTTTTGCTTGAAGTATGTTCAAGTTGTGTTTTAATACCTATCTAAACCTAGATCAGGTTGGGTAAGTCGTAGCTGCAGTGCAAAAGTATACAAATCATTGTGTTGGACAAGATTGAGCAGGTATCAGGGATTAATCTCTTGTGGCTATAATAAATCTATATTGGAAGAAAAATATAGAAATAATACTAAAGAAATATGGAAGAACCAAGCCCACTTGAATTTGAATTCAAATTTGAGAGAATATTTCCACTTGAATTTGAATTCAAATTTGAGAGAATATTTCCCTTTTATGTCATGTGAGGGAAAATAGATGAATTAATAAATCAAAGTTTAATTAATTTAATGAAGAGTTTAGGAGATGTGATAATTTAGACTTAAATTTTATGATTTATTTAAATCAAGATTGAGAGGAAAATGATTTAGACTTTAATTGAATAAAGTTTTTGATTTATTTAACTAAAGGGGGCTGATGTTAGATTAAATTAAATAAGGTTTAATTTATTCAATTTAATAAGAGGACTTTAGAAATTAAGTAAATAAAATGAATTATTTAATTAAAAAAGGGATGATTAGATTAATTAAACAAAATGATTTATTTAATTAATAGAGGAGAATGACTTAATCAGATAAATAATTATTTATTCAATTAAAAGATGAAAGGTGATGGCAAACTGATAAGGTAATTTAGGACAAAATGATGTTAGTAATCAGGATCAAGTTTGTCAAATCGAGTTGTATATTTTCCATGTCTACATCATGGAAAATGTAGAATCGGTTTGATATGCTAAAGAGACCAGTGACTGGACATTGGAAGATGAAGAGTCGACCAAATATGAATTAGAGATAGATTCATATAAATTTAGAAGAGTATGTCAAGTAGAGGATATGTGGCTGAGAAGAAAACATAAGGGGGAGATAGTGAAGAAAGAACACATGCAGAGGCTCCTCTCATACCCATGCCAAGAGGATTGGCATATTGCATTGAAAAAGAGTGGATGAGAAATATAAGCCATAGGCATATGTTTCTAATGAGCACAAAAAAAAATTTGAATTTTAAAATAAGGCAATAAAGGGCAATGCAAGAGAGTTGTTTTTGTAGATTGAAACTTAACATAAATACACACTTATGGAGGGTGCATAAAGAAATCATTATGGGATACATTAAAGACCAATGAGTGGACATGAAGAGGTGAGGAAGTGTGGAATAGATAAATAGGAAGAAAAGTTTTGCATCCTATGAGTTTAGAGATCTTGAGAGTTGAATTGAATAAGGGGCAATGATTGAATCATGAGAAGAGGAAGAACATAGGGGAACACATTGGTAGGAAGGAAATTAATTTTCCCATATAGATTGATACAAAAGTAGAGGTAATGGTGGCATAATAATTGCATCTATCCATGTATGCAGGAGGGATTGTGTGAAGGAGCTTGGGAAGAGGAAGTTGCAGAGAGTGTGGAATTGTAATGTAATTTTTGTGAAATCTAAATAAACAAATGTATTAGATTTTTTTTCGAAATTGATTAAAAGGGTATGTGCAGGATCATCATGGAAAAAGTAGACACTTAAGTGGCAATAAAATTTAGAAAATCAGAGTTAGGCAACTTGACGTAAAATTTTGAATAAGTTATCTATATTATTTCAAAAATATGTAACAATAGAATCTATAGCAAATTGAATGTAGTTTCTAAACTACTAGGTTTATTTTTTATTTTTTTAAATCTGTTTGGTGAAAATTTAAAATTTCAATGTAGTAGTACCTATATTTTAGGTTAAAAATAAGAAGTAGGTGTCTATCTGACCACCCTAACCACAATAAAATGATAATATTTTTTTATAAGATTTTAGATATAAGTAGGGGACTCATGTCTCGATGTGATGCATAATTTTTTGTAATTTATTTTCCAAGTAAATAATTAATTATGATTTTTTTATTACAAATTTAAAAAATATAAAAACTCGTATGTCTGACCACCTTAAATTGGTCCAAACTTCATGAAATTCATTTTTTTTTTTAATCCTATGGTATGTGAAGTATAGAATGTGACATATGTTTTGGATTCAAAAAATGTGATATCGTTTGAAATCCATAGATTTTTTTCAATCAACCTATCAATTAGGGATTTAGTCTTAATTCAAATAGAAAATGAATAATAATTATTTATTAAATTCAAAGTAAAGCATAATTTATATTGGTGGGAAGCTGAGAATCTCCTTTAAAAACCCTTTTCGTTTCATCAATTTTGGGTAAAAATAAAGTCGACAGCCACATGGGCCATCATATCACTTAGATATCGCACTTTTTGGCCCATCATAATCCTGCACATACCCAAAATTTGTGCAATTTTCATCAGTTTAATTTGACATAAGTAATTGTTGAATTAGTATTGAACATTTATAGAGTTTGTGTAATCTGATTTTTGTGTGGAATTGGGTTAGTTGTTGTTTTTTCTCTACATCAATTTGGTATCAAAGTAGGAGGTTCTAAACATGCAAATAGAGAGTCGAGAGAGATTTGATTCACACCAAGACTTTCGGGTGAAGAGACACGTATATTTGTTACAAGCATACAAGAGATTCTATAATGGCTATCCTCCAATAGAGACAAAGTTGGGTAGAAGGTGCAAATTTCCTCCACCAAGAGAAAGTGGGTAGAGGAAGCATCTTCCAAAATATTTTTTAGGTAGAGGGTAGTTGTGTGAGAGAGAAAGTGTTGTGTGAAAGAAAATTATAGTATATGAAATGGACTCTTTGTGAGAGTCTAGGTTCAATTGCAACAAGGAACTGTTCCAAAGAAGACAATGTGCAGAGGCTTAAAGACATCTAGAAAAAGATTTCAAATATGGCTCTTTTATTTCTACCTTTCATTCAAACGAAGCTTTAATTTTTTCTTCCCTGGGAGTATGATGTAGGAGCATCCCGAAGTGCAATCGACATCACAAACAATAATTGGTTTGAATTTACTTTTTTTTCTTTTGGTTTTCTTTGTTTAGGCAGTTCATCTTGAGTTTTATGGGCGATTATGAAAGCATTGAATAAACGTCATGAGTTACCATTAGTACATCCTACTTATAGATCAATTTCTTCATATCATATAAAGTGACACAAATTATTATTTAAATCTATTTTTAATCCTATGAGGATGAATATATTAATGGACATGAGAAGCTAAATAGACCAGTGATTGGACATTGGAAGATGAATAGTCGAGCAATTATGAATTAGAGATAGATTCAATTAAATTAAAAAAGAGAATGTCGGGAAGAGGAGATGCAACTGAGAAGAAAATGGAAAGGGGAGATGGTGAAGAAAGAACAAACACAAAGGCTTCCCTCATACTCGTGCCAAGAGGATTGATAGATTGCATTGATAAAGAATGAAGCTAGAAAATGACAAGGAACAAAGAAAGTTGCATATGAGAATGGATGAGAAAGATAAGTCGTGGGCATATGTTTCCAATGAGCACACAAACATATTTGAAGTTAGAAATAAGGCAACGAAGGGTATCATGGGAGAGTTCTTCTTGTAGATTAAAAGTTTACACAAATACATGCTTATGGAGGGGGCATAAATAAATTATGATAGGAGACATTAAATACCAGCGCTTGGACATGAAGAGGTGAGGACGTGTGGAAAAAATAAATAAGTAGAAAAGGTTTGTAGTCTATGAGTTTGGAGATCTTGACAGTTGAATTGAAAAGGGGCAGTGATTGAATCATGAGAAGAGGAAGAACATAGGGGAATGCATGGGTAGGAAGGAAATGAATTTTCCCTGATACAAAAACTAATGTAATGAGGGCATAAGAATTGTGTGTAGTCATGTATGCAAGAAGGATTGTGCAAAGGAGCTGTGGAAGAGGAAGTTGTAGACGCTGTAGAATTGTAATGTAATTTTTGTGAAATCTAAATAAACAAATGTATTATATTTGTTTTAGAAATTGATTAAAATTTTTGCAACTGTCATCGATTTAATTTGACACAAGTAATTGTTGAATTACTATTGAAAGTTTATAGTGTTTGTGTAATCTGATTTTTGTGTGGAATTGGGTGAGTTGTTGTATTTCCTCTACATCAAGGAGACTCTACACTTGTCAACAATGCACTAAGAACTATACAATTATCTCATTGGAAACTGAATGCCAATTTAGAAGTTACACTAGAACTCTAGGATGGTTTTGACTTGATTGTCATCAACCACACCTTGAGGGAAGACAATAAAGAAGAATTTTTTTTTTCAAACCATGAGGCAGACGGTACACACCTACATGAGCTTCACCCTAAGGCTTAGCAAGGTCACACTTAAGACACATGGATGGATGGGTTGGCGACTTGCCACATTGATGGTGGCAAGTCCATTTTGAGGGGTGTGGCTGAGGTGGCGGTCTACTGGGCAAGTGAATTGGTGGTCACATTGGTGGAAAGGTTAAGCCTCCTTGTGTCATGCTAGATCAAACAATAATAAACTGGGAGTAATTATGAAACTGATTGTGTTGGTTCTTGTGATGGTTTGGGTGGGCTTCATTGGTTTCATCATGATTGATTTGCATCATTTCTCCATAAACTCATTCATCTGAATGGTGGTAGTATCAGGTGCTCTAATAAATTTTATTTTGGCATGCATATGATATAAAGTGTAATAAATTAGGTGGGTATGTGTAGGATCATGATGGGCCAAAAAGTGGCAATATGTAAGTGATATAATGGCCCATGTGGCTGATGACTTCTTTTTTACCCAAAATTGATGAAACGAAAAGGGTTTTGAAAGGATATTTTCAGCTTTCCACCAATATAAATTATATTTTACTTTGAATTTAATAAATAATTATTATTCATTTTCTATTTGAATTACAACTAAAGTCCCGATTGATAGGTTGATTGAAAAACATCTATACCTTTCAAATGGTACCACATTTTTTGAATCTAAAACATGGGTCACATTCTATGCTTTGCATACTATAGGATTAAAAAAAATAAAAAATCATGAAGCTTTGACCAAGTTAAGGTGGTCAGACATACGAGTTTTAATATTTTTTTAAAGTTGTAATAAAAAAATCATAATTAATTATCTATTTGGAAAAAAAATACAAAAAATATGCATCACATCCGAACATGATTCCTCTACTTATATCTAAAATCTTATAAAAAAATATTATCATTTTATTGTGGTTAGGGTGGTAAGATAAACATGTACTTCTTATTTTTTTCCTAAAATTTAAGTACTACTATATAGAAATTTCAAAATTTCACCAAATAGATTTTCATTTTTTTTAAATAAACCTAGTATTTTAGAATCTACATTCAATTTTCTAGAGATTCTATTCTTACTTACTTTTTAAATAATATAGATAACTTATTCAAAATTTTATGTCAAGTTGCCTAACTCTACTTTTTTGAATTTTTATTGCCACTTAAGGGCTTGTTTTTTCCATGATGATCCTGCACATACGCAGATTGCACCATCTCTTTATGTTTGAGAAGTTGGAAAGGCTATAGAAATTCATTCAATTTACATATCCTCTCAATGGCATAACACTTTGTAGTGAACGCAACAATGGAGGAGAGTTTCAAATTCATTATGGAAATTTATGTGGATTTGTTATGTTTTGGAGCGGACACTCTGATATCCCTTGACTACAAGGATGGGAAAAATGTCTTTCGTGTGGTCATAGATCAACGCCTCAAGTGCATCTTGCTAAATATCAACCCTTTGATCATGGTGGTCGTGAAGATGGTCCTTGGTAAAGGGCATTTGGAGTATAAAGAGAATTTCAGGACAAACACGTAGATTTCCTTGAGGTTTTTGGCATCTTTTTTGGACAACCACATGCCCAAGGTGAAGGAAAGGACAATAGCTTGCATGCTCTTCAATAAACGATTGCTAGGAGGTTTGGAGGAGACCCTTAAAGCTACACTACCTGGAAAAGGCATCCTGCATCCACAAGATTTGGACCTGTTAAAATTTTAGGGCGAGGTCATTAAATTTTATTCATTCCTTATGGATTTAAAGGCATTGGCATTAATGAAGCATGAGATGATAGTTAAGGTCACAATGAATTTTTAGAAGGAGTTCTGGATGGAAACAATCAATGATTTTTGAATGGTTCCAATAATTCATTGCTTTTGCAAAGGCCGATGGTTTTCTATAAGGGATGGGTGTTCCTTGTCACCTTTGGTATGGTCGTCTAGTCTAGGTCTAGTAAACTAGCATAATGTTAATCTCTAGTAAGTTTTTTGTATGGTTCTTAGGAGTTTGTTGGCTCGACATAGTACTAATTTTTGTAAAAAATATAGATAATTTTTTAATAAATATAGGTGGTTGGCTAGGTCTAGGGATGCATACTGACTAGTGGTTAGCAATTTTTTTGAATGGTAAGGCATGGCCAGGGGATAGTAGAAATTGGGGTGAGTTTTTGCATTCAATCACTCTCTTGCCAAGCAAATGTTTGTAAATTTTCTCACATCAATACATTCTATCTTATAAAACAAATATATATATAATTATAATTAAAATTATATAATATAATAATACTTAATATATATTATTAGTAAATTATACTTAATGATAATATTATATTAAATGATAACGATATTAATACTTTAATAATATTAATTATTATAATTTTAATACTATTGCATTATAAATATAATATTATTAATGCAATATTTGTATAGTATTAATAATTATGTATTATTATTGATATAGTACTAATTTTATTAATATATTAATATTAGTATTAATATAGTACTACTATAAGGGGGTGACCATTTGGTGAAATGGTGAGGCTTCTTTCCTGTAAAGCCAACAACCAAGGTTCAAACCTTGCGGGGTCGCTCTCTACTCCACCAATAATGGAGTTTTCTTACCCTGGTGTTAAGGTGAGGCTCTTTGGTGAATTGTTGGGGCTTCTTGCCTATAGTCCCAACAAACAAGGCCAAAACCATAATATATTTTAAAAAAATGATACCATGAAAATGGTGCAAAGCGATGTAGGTTCACTAAGTAGTGCACATGCAAAGACTAACAAAGTAGGGAAGATCGACGAGGTCAAAGAAAGATAGAGATTGGGGGATGAAGCAGGTCTGGAGGCCTCAAGTGATGAGTGATATAGCTACTCTTCCCAATGGGTCTATTCTAGGGGAAGATGTGTGGAAAAATGCCACCCATTCCATTGGAAACAAACTGGAGTTCCCATGGCAGAAAGGGTTTCGGTGTGAAGAAGACATGATAAGCTCGAATTGTCATCACCATAATAGCAAGCTAGGTCCTGACACGCCCTGACATAGAGGTAAAGGGTTTCTAGGAGGAAGAAAGAGAAGGTAGAGTGGCCAAGGACTCATAAATTGAATTCCAATCAAAAAATGAAGCAAGATTTGGATGCACGGTGGAAAGGCACGAACAAGGCTTGGGAGACAAAGGGAAACACTAGCTAGAAGACAACAAAATAAGTTCTAGAGATAGATGTAAAAAAGGAAATCAAGGCTGATGAGGCAATTATGAAGGACTTTACCTTCATATGTCATTTTTTTGGAGGAACCCTCGACTGAGCCTCGATCAAAAGGTGGATTTTGTTGCAGTGGAAGACGAAAGTTTTGTTGAGAATCCTACCAAAAGCCTTCTTCATAGTGGTATTTTCAAATGACGAATCAAAAAATTGTGTCATGAAGGGAGACCTTTGGTATAGGAACAGTATGCCCCTGTACATGTAGCCCTAGATTCAAAATTTTGATCCGACAAAACTAAGGCCATATGACCGGCCAGTTTGGGTAAGGCTCTACAATCTTCCAATGGAGTACTAGGCTGGAGACTGTTTAGAAAAAAATGGTTTCTCATTGGGAACATTAATTGAAATAGACATGGAAATACTTGAGGGTGATCTCTATAAATATGCCAGGATGAAAATCACAGTAATCGACACTGTCCCATAGACAATCTACTTGCTGGTGAATGGGAACTGTTGGTACCAAGAAATAGAATTGGAGGAAGAAAATTTCTATTGCCTTGAGTGTAGAAATAGAGATCATAGGATGTCAGAGTGTAGCAAAGGTTCGAGGAAAGCAAGGAAGCAACAAGGGGATATATCCTCCCCTGCTCCTAGGCCCACACAAATAGCTCCACCAGAATTTAATTTCCTAGGATTGATCCCTTGATGTCTGAGGTGGCCATGAAGGAAGTGGAGAAGCCGCTAGAGATTTCAAAAGAAGATGGATATGCAAACAACTCTAAGTTGTTGTCCCCATCAGTGGTGCAGATCAGGGAGGTAGAATGAAATAATGAAGTTGAGGTCACTTCGTTGGAAAGCAAGGATTTAGATTCAAACGTAGACTTGGATGACAAGTTGGATGTAATAGATGGCAGATGTGTATCACAATCAACGGTAAAACACTTAGGTTTGGGAAAAGTCAGCACATTCGGTGGCCACTGAGGAAGGAAATCTTCCAAGCAATTGAGGGAAGAGGAGGATGCTACAAAAAAGTACAATAATATCACCAAATTTTTGAGTACCAAGGGAGGAAGCTCCTCCCTTGGGAAGCAATGAAAATCACAAGATGGAATGTCAAGGGCCTAAGGGCCCCTCACAAGAGATGCCTAGTGAGGAATCATTTGCAGAGAAGCACTAGTAGCATAATACTATTACAGGAAAAAAAAATGTTTGGGAACGAAGGGATGAAGTTCATAAAATATTGCAGGTTTTGGGAAGGGTGCTTTTAGGAATTTTGTGGAAGGCATCAGCGGTATCATTGGAAATTGTATACTCTACTTCAAACTAGATGGCTCGAAGGTATATGATCTCGACCTCAATTGCCACTTTTTGATCATGAATATATACGAGCCAATAAAAATATAAAAGAAGGAATCATTGTGGGATTCGATGTTGGGGTTCACTCTTCCTTATCTTAAGGACAAATTTCTCATTGGAGGAGATTTCAATGCCATTTTGGAAATGTTAGAGAAAAGTGGCAGCATGAGAAGTATCTCACAAGTGACTTTGGACTTTAGGGGCTTTGTGGTGAAGACTGGTTTGGTGGATCGCCCAATGGAAAATGGGTTATTGACGTGGAAAAATAGGAATAAATATTTCACCTCAATTACCGAGAGACTAGATAGATTCCTAGTATTGCCACCATGGTTTAACTCTAGGATGCAAGTGTTAACAAGTATATTACCTTTCTCCATTTCAGACCATTTCCTTATGGAGCTATGTATAAGTGGAGGGAAGTGTCAAAGGCTAATTTCAAATTCCAAAATATGTGGTGGCAAGACCCTAACCCACCTAGTCTACTAGAAAGGTGGTGGAAAGAAGCAAAGGTTGGAGGATCGATCAGCTTTAAGCTGGTGAGAAAGCTTCAGATCATAAAACATAAGCTAAAAGAATGGAACAAAGATAAATTTGAAAATATTTTTGTGGAAAAGGCAGTAGTGGAGAGTGAGTTGGATTGATTGAATGAAAAAATAATCAAGGAAGGAATGAAGAACGAAGAGTGTCTCAAAGAAAACGAGTTGAAAATGAAGTTGGCCGAAATCTTAAAAAGGGAAGAGATATATTGGTACAATAGATAAAGGGAGTTATGGCTAAGTGTGGGCAAATCTAACTCCAAATTCTTC
Source organism: Sequoiadendron giganteum (assembly GCA_007115665.2). Taxonomy (NCBI): domain Eukaryota; kingdom Viridiplantae; phylum Streptophyta; class Pinopsida; order Cupressales; family Cupressaceae; genus Sequoiadendron; species Sequoiadendron giganteum. The sequence continues at coordinate 591,820,972 of CM021107.1, read as the reverse complement.
CATGCTTCTGTGCTGGCCAGATGAGCGGAAAATAAGATTGAAAAAATACAAACTCCTAATGGCAGTATTACACGTGATGGGGAAGAGGTTCGCAAGCCAGTTGTTGATTTTTCCAAAAGCTCCTTGGTGGAGCAACACAATAGACGATTGACGTAGACATCTTGGACTCAATTGGCTGTCGTGTTAGGGAAGTGGACAGCAAAATGCTCTATTAACCATTCTCTAAACAAGAGGTACGAATTCCATTATTCTAGTTGAACCTAGACAAAGTGCCAGGACTAGATGGGTTTACGAAAATATTCTTTCAGACATGTTGGAGCTTCAAGGGAGATGATCTATGGAGGCTGGTGGAGGATTTCTACAAGACCAAGAGGTTCATGAAAGACTTGAATAATTCAGTGATCACTTTAATTCCAAAATATCTTGAATGTTGCTCCTTTGGAGACTATAGACCCATTTCACTATGCAATACTATTTATAAAGTGATCACCAAAGTACTAGCCAATAGACTCAAGTTGGTTCTAGAAAAGGTAATATCCATAGAACATAATAACTTTGTTGTTGGTTGGGAGATTACAAATAGCATCATGCTAATCAACGAGGCGGTTCACACTCTGAAAAATGAGTAGAAACGAAGGAATGATAATAAAATTGGATATTAGCAAGGCATACGACAAAGTGAGGTGGGAAATCCTTCTGAAGGTCGTGGATAAATTGGGGTTTGACAGGCATTGGTGTGATCTTATACACTAGTGTATCTCCTTGGTTCAATTTTTAGTTTCGATAAATGGAGCTCTCCACGACTTCTTTAAGGCTACTAATGGTCTGAGGCAAGGTGACCCAATATCACCATTCCTATTTGTAATAATGGTTGAGTCCCTAAGCAGTGCCATCAAAAGAAAAATTCAGTGTCTAGAGTGCTTGGGGGTGCAAGTGGCTCCTAATGTGGATCATGTTATCCATTCTCAATTTGCAGATGATACCACCTTGTTTAGGGAGGCGAGCATCAGGGAAACCAAAGGCATCAAGGAGGTTCTCACCAAATTTTAAACATAGTCAGGATAAGAGATGAATAAGGAAAATTCATGTGTCTATTTCTTCAATACAAGGCTTCGATTGTAGTTAGTCATCGCCTCAATATTGGGGTTCCAAGTGGGTAAGCTCTCGAATAAAATCTTAGGAGTTCAAATATTTGAAGGGGTGTGTAAAGCTAAACATTGGGAGGAGGTGGTTAGCAGATGTAGGAATAAGGAAATGGCATGGAAGAACAGTTGGCTAACTTTGGTAGGAAGGATCAGAATGGAAAAAGCAGTTCTCTCAGCAATATCGATATATATGATGTCTTGCTATGAGGCCCCAACAAAGACAAAAAATGACCTGGAAAAAATCTTGAAAAAGTTCTTATGGGAAAGTTCAAAAGATATCAAGAAGATACTACTGATAGGTTGGGACTCAACATGCAAAACAAAAGAAGATGGTGGGGTGGGGCTATGCAGAATAAGGTTACAGAATATCGCCTTGTGAGCCAAGTTGTGCTGGAAAATGTACAAACACCCTAAAAAGTTGTGGTGTTGTATCTTGCTAAACAAATACTTGGACAACCCAGATCCATCAAGAATATTAACCATGACAAACGTTGAAGTTGGCTTGGTGATTTAAAAAATATATAGGTAGGTGTAGATCCTTGATCATCAATCATTTTTCATGGAGAATTGGGAACGGTAGGAAGGGCTTGTTCTAGTTAGACTCCTTGGATGGCCACAAGAGTCTGATAATGATGTTCACCTTAGAGAAATTTGTGGATAGGCTGCAAATGGAGTTTGGGGATAAGGTGGCAAACTACATTTACTGGGAAAAGATCTAGTGAGGTACCATGCCAAATGGATCAATGTCGCCAATCTTCCTTTACCACAAGAAATAAAATTTGAGGTAGATTGGGAACTAATGAATAGAATGGTGAATTTGAGCAATAGAAAAGACTCCATAATCTGGTGTAGAGCTACTTTTGGTGACTACTAAAAAAAAATGGGTTATCGCCTACAAACTAAACAAGGAAAGGAGAAAACTTGGATGGAAACTCTCTATTGGAAGCATGAAGTGTTTCCAAAAGTACATGCTTTCCTATGGGTTGCTTTACATCAACAATGTCTCACTGGGGAAAGATTGAAAAGGATTGGAATTTTTGGCCCGTCTAGATGCGTTATGTGTGAGCAAGCGGAGGAAGGAGTAGACCATCTTTTTTCATCATGTCCAATGGTAGCAATATGCTGGGATTGGTTGTAGTGGTCCATATGATTCTAGGGCCCAAGACCAGGGATAACTTTGAGAAACCCCCCCTCGACGTAGGTGTAAAATCCTGGCAAATCTTGTATACTTCTTAATGAAAAATATTAATTTTATTGGCAATTTTTTTCCTTTTTCGAGAAAAAAAATAATCCCCATTGGCGAATATTTTATAATCCCTGGAAGTCTATGGAAAATCGTGGCGAATCACAATTTTTTTAAATCGAATAAAATATTTTTCATTGGTGAATAAACCCATTTTTCAAACCAGATTTTTTTTTCCATTGGCGATTAAAACCTTTTTTCAAAGCAAAAATTATATTTTCATTGGCAAATTAAAATGAATCTCAAAATAATAAAAAAATCTAGTGGCGAAATAAAAATTATATGGGTTGTTCGATGGACGACTGTAGTTGCATTTCAGAAGTAAATCTCTATAGCACTAGACTTGCGATTTGAATCCTCTGGAATATCACTAGAACCATTAGATTTCTAGAAATCAATGGTTGAGATTTTATTACCATACAAATGGTTATAAAGTTCTGTTTCTCAGTGATTGGGTGACCTCGACGGGATGCACAACTTTCGAAGTGACAACTCATTTAATGAATTGTAAGATGCCATTAAGGGGGGTCTTCTCAAACACCAACTCGATAGATTTAACGTAATCTTTTAAATCCTCTGAAAGGATAGATCTTAAATAAGGTATTAAGGAGTTTGGAGAAATGGATTTAGTAGCAGATTGTCACTTCCTGCTAGTAAAGTTAAGTGAGCCTACATACGAGGAAAGGTGGCAACATTTTGAACTCCATACTCAGAGTTTCCTCAAAACTATACTTCCAGCCGATATTAGGGTATGGGAAGATGAAATTATGGCCTTCATGAAACCAAATTTGAATTGGCCTAAAGAAGAGCAACTCGACATCATTTCTGAGTTACGTTCAGTGGCATGGAAAGATAAAACCAGCTATGCTGAGCACAACAGGGTAATTTTTGTTTTAGAAGAAGAAGAAGAACGTGCTGAATTTCATAATTTTGTTATGGAAATGCAGTTGGAAGTGTACAAAGTCCCGGAACCTCTAGCAGCTTAACAACATACACGAATCCTTTAGTGAATTGTGAATTTGTGACACATAATGATAAGGGGGCGTAGTTTCATCTTTTGAGCACTTTTTGAATTTTGATTGTACAGGGTGTGGGGTGACAGGTCTGTGAAACCACATTTTTGGCATTAGAGAGATAAAATAATATATTTCTAAATCTTTGTATTTATCAATGCTTCCTTTTAATTATGAATGAATTGTGTTTCTTCATGATAATTGTTCAATGTTTATTTGTTAGTGTTAGGTCAAATTCAGAATGCTTATATTTTCATCTTTGAGACTTTGCGTTCAGATTAATTCATCGCTCATTCACTCTTTTCAATGCCTCGAATCTCGATGTTGTACATTTCATTTCATTTAAATTCTCAATCTTTTTGAAGAAAGTGTGGTTGGCACTTGGTAGTGGCAGTGGCAGCAATTAATGCCATACGTGATATGAACATCCGAAGCAATTTCTTGGACAACTCATAGCTTTAATGAAACAAGATTTGTAATGATTTCATATCGTTTGAATGAGTGATTTTGATAGCTTGTCAGCTTGAGGTAGAGTTCAAGTTGGTACGTAGCAAGACGTCAATCAAATTAGAAATTTTAATTATATAGGCTGGTAGTGGCACTGGTGGCCCATAAATAGGGATAGTGATTCAGTGATTAGTAGATAGTGCCATAAGGGTTTTTATTTTCTATGGCTAATATGGATTCACAAAGAAGATGATGAAGTATTAGGGATACTGTAAACTCTCCTACCTACAATTATGTAGTTACAGAGTAATCAGTAAAAGATGAATTTCCTTCAAGTTCAGAATGGGTGGAATTGGAAAGAGGTTGATTTGGTTAACCTGAATTTTCAGATGGGTTTTGAACCAGGATGAGGAACTCTAATGGAGATAAGTGCTATCCAAATGCATAGAGGCTGCAGGTAAATTATGGGAGTAGATTTTTTTCTCCTTCTGTATTCTAACAACTCCCATTTCCCTAGCATGGTTGGCCAAGCAAGCCCCACACATTTATTTTCAAAGATACATTTGTTTTTCATCTTCTGTATGACTCTGGTTCTCGAAGGGGATAAGTACATTTTTAATCTTCACGGCTCCCGTTTCCCCAAGAGTGATTGGAACCCCCTTTGCCCAACATGGTTGGCAAATCCACTAGCAGAAGCTTGGAATCATGAATTTATTTTCAGAGCCACATTTATTTTTAGAGATAGATGTGTATTAGGTTTTTAGCAACAAAGCTTGGAAATTGGAATCAATTTGTAATCCATTGTAATGAGCAACAACTTGGAATAAATTATTAAATTTTTTCTATGTAAAGTACTAAAGTGACACACTAACATATGTTATTTATACAAAACTAGAGCTATAGTGCTACTCGTCTGTAAAAAGATATGTAATAATGTGACATTGGAATTCAGTTGCAATAAAATAAATGGTTGTGTTGTGCTATTCTTGAATCTTGATTCCTTGAATCTTTTTTATTCATTTACGTTTAAGAGTAAAGAGTTGTTTTTTGAGTTCGGAACTTCAGTGTCACTATCTATTAATAGTTTAATATATTCAAATTAGTATTTTTTCTTTTGAGAAATTAAGTAATATACTCTATGTAATATGCACTTGAGAATTCATGGTTATATCGGGCCATCGGGGGAATGTAATCATTCATTCCACCAATGTTTATGTGTTACAATGATGTGCTTACTTTTGTTGATTCTATCGGTATATCGGGGACTGGGAGCACACCTTATGAGTTATGAGTCTTCGCCTTCGGGCCATTGGTGGGGCTGTGATGGGCGTTCCACCGATAAAGCATTGTTAGGGTGATGCCTATGGTATTGACTTTAAAACACATGTGTCATGTTAATTTTTTTAAGTTAATATCATAAATTAGTAAATTACTCAAGTTTCAAGTTCAACCGTTGGATAAACATTTGATGTATGGATGTAGTTACATTTTGTAATGAAATGAATAGAGCAATGGGCTTCCCAAATTAAACCTCCAGAATCACCCTATAACCATTAGATTTAGAAAGATCAATGGTTAAGATTAAGAATTTCCACCTTGTAGAGTCTAGACCTAAGACGTGTCATTCACTTTAATGTTCCAATTTCAAGAAACAAAGCATTTAAAGCACTTTGTAGTTTGTACTGCTAAGTGTCAACTGTCAAGTGATTAGTGTTTATTTTTAAACTTTAAAGCTAATATTATGAGTTATGAGTCTTTGCCTTCGGGCCATCGGCGGGGCTGTGATGGGGTTCCATCGATAAAGCATTGTTAGGCCGATGCCTATGGTATTGACTTTAAAACACATGTGTCATGTTAATTTTTTAAAGTTAATATCATAAATTAGTAAATTACTAAAGTTTCAAGTTCAACCGTTGGATGAACATTTGATGTATGGTTGTAATTACATTTCGTAATGAAATGAACAGAGCGATGGGCTTCAAAACTTAAACCTCCGGAATTACCCTATATCTGTTAGATTCAGAAAGATCAACGGTTAAGATTATGACAATAGCAAACAATCAATATGAAAATTTTATGATGGTTTGGTCATTTAAATGCCTATCAATTTTATTTTTTAATTTACGAATTTTTATATAAAATCTTTTATAAATGGATTATCTTGAAAAATTAGAAAACAATGATAATTATTAGTGATAAATATATAAATCTACTGTTATAATTAACAATTAACAAAAGTTTCTAAAATCATATTAAAAAAAAATCTTGTTAAATATATTCATAAAATTAAAAATGATTATGTTTTATTTTGAAAAGATTCTAAATTAATATATAATTTTATAATAATATTATAAATCATATATATTAATATAAAAAATGATAGCTATTATAAAAAAGTCAAAAGTTTCTAAATTCATATTAAAAATATTCAAACAAGTTATATTCTATTTTCCTTTTATAATAAAAATTATAAAATGATATATATTATAAATTAAAATACTATAAGATAATTTTTTATTGTTTAATAAAAATATAGCAAGTCAAACTATACGGTCTAAAATTGAAAAAATGGTCAAATATTTAATAGACCATGATATTTTGTAATGACATGCATAGAGCTATGGGCTTCCCAACTTAAACCTCTGGAATCACCCTATAACCGTTAGATTTAAAAAGATCAACGGTGAAGAATTTGCAACTTGTAGACCTAAGACGTGTCATTCACTTTAATGTTCCAATTTCAAGAAACAAAGCATTTAAAGCACTTTGTATTGCTAAGTGTCAATTGTCAAGTGATTAATGTTTATTTTAAAAGTTAATATCATTAACTACTCAAGTTTCAACAATTGGATGAACATTTGATGTATGGTTGTAGTTGCATTCCGTAATGACATGCACAAAGCGATGGGCTTCCCAACTTAAACCTCCGGAATCACCCTATAACCATTAGATTTAAAAAGATCAACGGTGAAGAATTTGCAACTTGTAGTCTTGTAGACCTAACTCCTAAGACGTGCCATTCACTTTTACGTTACAATTACGAGAAAAAAAACATTTAAATCACTTTGCACTTTTAAATTGTACAGTGATTTTAAAGTCTTCAATCTTCAGATTGCTCATTGCAGTGCACCACCCTGTTTTGGATTCCACAGTTCCACTTCCAACAACACCATTCCGGTTTTCAATTGTCGGGACTCATAATCTGGGTAAGTGAAAGAATTCCTGTGGCTACATTTCAACTTTCATCATTTGACATTTCTTAAAATCTTATTTTGTCAAAGTTTGAAGTTTGGTTTTAGACTTTAGAGACTTCAGAATTCATTAAAATTAAGGAGGACTAATAGGTATTAATTATTAGGGAATTCAAATTACACAACCTCACATTTGTACAAGCATGTCTACCACCAATACCACTACAATAATGTCCGATAAAAAAATGCATTATGTAGAATTGCTTAAAACCCCAGGTTTCACCGATGAGTACCATGATATTTATGATCCAGAAATCTATGGTAGGCGTACCTCAGAACTTAGGTTTTCATCTCAGAATAAGGATGCAAAGCAAAAAAAAGTTGATAGTATCAGTGCACCGTGGGTAACTGGATTAGGGTGCATGATGTTACATGAAGTTTTCCCTTGCCCAGAATTTATCATGGTCTATGCCGAAAATTATGATGATAAGAAAAGAGCAATTTTTAATAAAGATAACCAAGAAGAATTGTTATCCATTAATACAAAATAACTTGGAAAAGTGTTGGGGTTTACAACTGAAGAATTTGGAAACCACCACATTGACCTAGAAAAGCTTGCTAGTGATTATGAAGCAGTGCAAGAAAGGCTAAAAAATGATTTCTTAAATCAAATAGTTAAGGATAGAAAAAAATTGAAAGGTGATCATAAGCTTCCTTATAATTTGGATTATTTTAAACCATGGGTTCAAGAAACTATTTCCATGCTTGCATTTTGCCTCAGTCTGGATAGCAATTTGGAAGTGTGTGCAAGCCTCCTTGAAATGGTATATAATATCTATTATACTAAAGAACATGTCAAATATAATTATACACAACACATTGTAGAATCCATGCATATACAATTTTTAATGATTAAAGTAGGTTCCACGAAGACATTTAGGTTAACAACCTACTTGTGCTATCTTTCTCTATTCAAATTTAGAGGAATGTTTCATACCAACGAGCTTCAGATTCAGCCCTATAGTAATGTAGAGGAAAAAAAAATGGCTCTAGTATCTGAATGGACCAATGAGATAAGGATGCATGATTCTTGAAGGAACTATAGTCATTTTGTAGACTACTTTTTGGCTCCATTGCATCAAGTAATTATAAATAATCCAATGCCTAGATTGCCTCTGTCATGTAGAAATTGCTTGCATCTAGGAAAAGAAATACAATTGGCTGATTGGTACTTAATGGAAGAATATATTGTGCTAAGATTTTATGGATCAGAAGTACAGCCATACAAACTTCCAATACATGTGATAGAAAGGGTTTTTGCATTGGAATATGTAAGGCAGGTGCAAAGTGTTGATGAACTACACTTTCTCAGTCAGCAAAAGAAGACCTTATTTCCTTCTTTACCTTTTTCATGTGGAGGGTTCACATTCAAGAGAAAAGAATTTAGTGTGGCACATAATCGTTTGAATTTTTTTGACTTTGATCCTATCTGTCACTGGTAGTATGATCCATGTGACATCATTAAATCAATGATTGTGGCCAATAGGAATGCTGCAAATAGAATTCAACATCAAAGTAAACCCTTGCTTGAAAACTTGAGAAACAAGGATTCTTGGGATGAGGTCAAAATAGCAATGGAGAAAAGTGTTGTTGAGAATGGTATTTCTTTTGAACAATTGTTAGCAGAAATTATGGCATTGCGCCAAAAGACAATCAGGACATAAAAAAAAAATTATGTAAAAAGTGATAAACCATCTAGTAGAGTAAAAATTCCAGGTTCTCTAGAGATGAAACTTATAGATAAAAAATGGTCACGATAAAAAATTACTGCCTTTTGGTCTATGAGGAAGGACCTAGGTGATCCAAGAGCTCTTGAAGAGTATGATAATAACGAAGAAGATGAAGAATTTAGAAAATTGTGGAATATAGAGCATGTGCATCCTGATGGACGTGATGAATCTGATGATGATATTGATATGGAAGAAGAAGAACAAAGACATACCAATTACAAACCTAGTTTAAGTGAGGCCACAAAAGAAAAATATGCTTCAACATATACTTCAAGAGCAGCCATAATTGAAAAAAATGGTTATGAAGGTGGCCCTTTGGGGTCCAAAGGACAAGGGAGAGGCCCTTGGACAATACAAAGTGTTGAGCATAGACAAATAGTTGATAAATCTGGCATTGGGCTTGGAGGTGAAAAAGTAGACCAAGGGGATACAAGACAAAATCAATTTGTTAGAGCTTCTAGTCCTCATCCTCATGGTCAGATACAATCACAACTAGGACATGCCCTTGGTGGACAACTTAGTGCAATTGGGAGTGCCATTGGTGGCGATGGTATGGGTAGTAGTACTAGTAGTGGTCAACATGTGCAACAATGACAAATTACACACAATACTAAGAGGAAAAGAAAAAAAGATACCACAGAAACACCAGGTGATCAAGACAATCAAAAGAGGCAAAGGATTTTGACAGGTCAAAGTCACACTATTAGTGGATCCACTAGTACCAAAAAGGAGTTATTTCCATAAACTCCCACAAATCAAGTTAGTGTGGGTCCGACATCATTAGCAACTACAAGTACTCACATTCCTTCGACATTCAAGCATTCCATTGTTCCTGCCTCCCCAGGTTATGATTTCATTAAAGAGTTTAAAAAGAAATTAGACTTGAATAAAAAGGAAAAGAAGCAATTGATGGAGAATGCGTCTGTTGTAACTTCAGAGACTGCAACAACCATGGTATTACCCACATTTGACACAAATAAAGAAATCATGGAGTACACAATTGTTGTTCCCACAGTTCAAAACAAACCAACAAATCAGATGGATCGATCTAAATACCAGGTAACCAATTTTCAATTGAATTTTTCTGGCCTGAAAAATACTAACAAAATTAATGTATCAAAGAAGAATAATGAATTGGTGTACACATCATTGCTAAAGCAAGATAGAGAGAAAAAAAGGTTGCAAACCCAAATAGAAAAGTTACAGGAAAACCTAGCAAGTGAGAAAGAAAAGAGGAAAGTAGTAGATAACAAGAGCAATGAATTTAGAAAAAAGAATAATAAAATTTACCTCTACATCAGCAAACAATGAGGATAAATCATATGAGAGAGAAGTGAATGACCTGAAGCAAAGGCTAGATGAGAGCAACAAGAAATATGATGAGGAAAAATCCACTTCAGAAAAATTAAGACTAAACATTGTGAATGGAAATGCATAGTGGGAACAAAAATTGGAGAAATAGAGAAAAATAAATGAAAGATTGGAGACAGAACTGGTGGAAGCAAAAGAAGAAATTAAGTCTTCTCAAAATTAGTTATCTGTATTTTGTAGAGATACAATGAGGCATATGAAACAAAAGATCTGGGATGAAATAATGCAGAGGTTTGATCATTTGTGTGACATGTTTCAATTGATTGATGCTACCAGACAACATTATAAGAAGCTCAACAAATATTTAGTGGACAACAAAAAGGTGCTGGAATTAGAGAAATCTGCAAATGAAGTTCTACAAATAGTCTACAAAGCCAGTGATAATGATCTGAAATCAAAAGGGATTACTAATCGGATTGAAACCTCAATGAAGTTGTCATCTATTATTGAAAAGTGTTCGAGAATGTCTAGAACAAAGGAATATTTGCATTTGGTTGCAGACAAGATGAAGGTGGTGGATGAAAAGGTAAGGAACTTCACAGAGCCTTGTTTTCAAGAGCCTTTTGACACAAATGAGTGATTCAATGGAAAGGATGCTTTCAAAAAGAAGATGGAAGGTGCAAGGAAGATTGATTTGGACCAGTTTCCTCAAAACCAAGATGTGAACTATTTGGATTCCATCAGAACACTAATAACCTTGAATGCAAAATTGACTGAAAAATTCAAGACAGGTTCCATTTCCAATTACAATCAAAAAATGTTAACAAAACTTCAAGCCAAACAACATCAGTTAGAGCAAATGGAAATTCCACCACCTGAAGAGTGGAAGTTGCTAGAAAAGTTGATACAGTGACTCGATTTATTATTTTCAATCTTTGTTAAAATGAGTTTCGAAGTTCCAACTCAGCTCTGTGCAGACTTGTCTTTGGGCATTGGCAAGATTTTGCATTGCCAATGCCAATATGTACTCCTTCATGTGAGATTCAATTAAAAAGCTCAAATTCAAACTTCAGTAATGTGATGATGTTCAATTATTTGGATTCTGTATTATTTATTTTATCATTTGAACTAGTGATGAATTGTTAGCTCATTATATTTACTTCTTGGTAGATCTTCCATTTCCAAGCTATGGATGTTGAACTATTACCTTATTATATTTAATTCTTGGTAGAGCTAAAGCTTATAAGTTATGGATGTTGAATTTTTAGCTTATGTTATGTTTTGACTAAAAATCCTGATCAGTATCCACCAACTTACACCTCACCCACATCCCACATACTGCAGAAATACACTACATTTGATTTTATGATTAGCACAAATTGCAAGGATTTGTGTGACAAGATCCATTTTGTGGCCCACATTACTACTTGATCAATGATCATGTCCATAAATAAATCTAAAACCCCATGGTCACAACCCCTATTCCTGAAGAATTCAAATTCAATGTCCTGACAAATTGAATAACATAAACAATTTGAATAACATAAAAAACCACTTTGGAGACAGCCAAATAAGTTAATAACTTATAAGCATATGAATCCACAATAGTTGAACACTCGAAAGCAAATCAGTAAATATGTGTAACCTTCTCCATTGTATTGATCTTCAAAGTTTAAATGATATGCATTATAAAAATAGTTTATGATATGAGATGGATGGGTGAATTGGCACAATCTATTATCTATCTCCTTACTATTTTCTACTCTAAAGTCTAATTAAAAATGATGTGATGATCCATTAATATCCTATTGGGGTCTTGATCTCTCTTATATATGAGAGGCAACAAGCTACAAACCCCTTGCAAAAATTCATGATGTTTTGAAAACTAAACATAACTCAAATTATAAATAAAACAATGCTGTAGGTTAATGCACAGATCCATTAATCTCCAAGTAAAATCCCATGACCACTGACCACCTAAGATCTATTCAAGGCTTCTACTCCATGATAGGGTGCTCATCATGCTGTCGGTTGGTGTTCTTCCTCTGAATCTAATGGTTGTCCCGTTGGATCTGATTCTGACAAATCTATAGTTTGGCTAATAAACATATTGACTGTAGAGAGGTGATGGATGTACTCTTGTTCAGCATAGGTGTCCACGTTAGAGATTGACTCTTTCATATCATATTCCAGAGACATTATTTTTTTGAGTTGCTTATGACTGTTTTGTAAAACCATATCCTCATCATTTATTTCTTCCAACGCAACAATCAGAAGCCCATCAAGCTCTTCCTTCCAATCATCATATTCTCACGGGTTTCTAATTCCAAAATGAAGTGTCAAGAGTGGGACTGAATCAAAGTAGTCGAAATCTTCCCTAAGCCTGTTATGATATCTGTTATGTGATTTTACCAACTTGTTATATGTCAGCAATATTTGTCCTTCAATGGCATTCTTATCTACGAGCTCCTTTTTTTTCTCCATCATTCTAGGATGCAATCATTCATTGCACACCAATGCAATGCGTGTCTGATTGAATACTTCCCAATATTCAATAGCACATTTCATCATTTTATTGAACCTTTCTTTTATCATTTCAGATACAGTGTTATATTTGATGGTTTTCACTTCTTTCTCCAATTTTTTTTATTTCCCCTCGGATTTCAAATGGCAATTCTTCCAGTAGGCTGCATCAGCCAATGCATCAAGCACTCTCTTATCTTTTTGAAGCCATGGGGAGTACAACTCTGATGTGGAGGAGGAAGATTTTTTTTCTTGTTGATTTACTAGCTCCTTCTTCAGTTTGTCATTTTCCTTGATCAGTTTATCGATCTGTGCTTTGGTAAATTTTGCCACATTTATGTTCAATTTTGTTGTCTCCATAGGGTTGGTATCCACTACTCGTTGAACCAAGAGAGGACCAAACACTTGGTATGGATTACTAATTGTAGTAGGTCTTTTATCATGGGGATACAATGACCAAATAAGCAAGGTGGCTTCATCTGGGTTGTACCCAGATCCTGAATTTATTTTATCACTTGCTTCTTCTGTTAAGTTCATTGTTGTATCCCCTCTTTTTCTGAAGCTATCAAATACAATTGAAGAGCTAATATCCCACCCTGGCAGGAGCAACACTCCAGCTTATTGAAGCAATTACCTACCTCTTTCAGGAGTGATGGACTCCATTTCCTTTTCTACCTCCCTTTTCAATTCCTCTAGAGTGGTTGCTTCATGTTCAAGAGTGATATCTTGTATCTGTTGTCTCATTTTTCTACCTTTATATTCATAAACAAATGGTTTAAATTCAGAAGATTTAACAAAATCACAATTAGAAATAAATTGTTGTCCAGCCATGACCCTCACATCATCAGATAGTTCATTTGATGCCTCAAATCTTACAATATTTTTCTCTTGAGGGGGATCATACTATGTAATCACAGGAGCACTGATTTGTTTGACCTGCTCACCCTCTTCATCACTCTGCTCTTCTTCACTTATATCAGTATCTACAAAAAAACATACCTGAGGAGTAGGCTATGAAGGTATGTAATCCAAGGGCTTTATGTCTTCAGCTTGTACTCCTGAATAGGTTGCATGAGGTGCATCAAAAACAACTAGGGGAACATCCTTTACCAGGTCATTGACATGAGCGATGAGTTTCTCAATTCTTGTTAAAGGATCCTATATCTCACCAAATTCCTTTGAATAAGATGGGACATTTTTCCTCTTCCATTCCTCTGCAAGCATAATCTTGTTATAGGTAGCCATTCTTTCCTTGGTGGAAGCCTCATCAGGGTTTCTTATGACATCTTTGATTGAGAATAAATGTTCATAACTTGATAGCCCCTGCGATAATCTCGACTTGTGAATAAACCCTTTTGCATCAAATTGTTTCCTTACATCACCTAGAGGTAGGTTGTAGTGTGCTAATTTACCATCAATTTCTCCATATCCTTCATTGGAAACCACTATAAAGTCTCCAAAACATAAGGTGTTGGGCATAATTGATTGTTTGCTATGTCCTTTGAGGTGTTTGGAATCAGATTTTGCCAATTGCCTCACAATTTCTAAAAATGAAATTCGGTCAGGAACTACTCGTGGCATCAAGTATGGAGCCCCTTCGAACCCATAAACCCTTATCACTGTACAATCAGGGAAAGCATACCAGTCTCCCTAGTTATGATTCACTTTATTTCTCTGGTCATTTTCCTTTGATCTTAGAAATCTTTGTACTTCTGTGGATAGGTTATAGTTGCACGGATACCCCAACAACTTCATCAATGGTTTTACAAATAATTCTTCAAAATAAAGGTAATGAGACCTACCAAATCGGCTATCGTACAATGAAGTCCACATTTGTACAAGTTTAAAATCTCCATTTTCATCTGTATCTTTTATCCTTAATTCTTCACTCCATACCCCTCTGACTTGTCCCTTGTACAATAGCAAATGCATAAGCAAAGAATAGTGTTCAAAATTAATATTATCACTATTATTTTTCATCTTTTTGAGCCCTCGATGTAGGGCATTGGCCAAGTAGCTAGCATAATCAAATGGCTTGGCATCCTTGCTCTATATGTCTATAGCTAAGACCATTGGGGCAATCGACATGAGAGGTGGAACCTCTACTCCCGAAACCTGACCAACTGAATAATAGGTGTATTGAAAATACTCTTCAAACAAATCTTCATGGAAAGGAGGGTTTTCACTGCTAGAGAACCTCCTGAGTTGGCCTCCTTCATCCTTGGGCCTATGCAAAGTTAATTTCCATCTCTTATAGCTGGTATCCATGTGGCAATACTCTATCAAGAGATCTTTGAGCATGAATGATAAATTCAATGAACACTCTTACTGAAAGACATTAGAAATGAGATCCCTAGAAATAACAAGCATATCACCCCCGCCATGTGACTGAATAGTTCTTTTCTTGTGGTCATATCTGATAGCAAGAGCTTTAATTAGCTATGTGTTTACAAACACATTGGGCACCACAAGTCTTCCAAGGTTCAACCTCCATGGATTGCAGACTGGTTGGAACCTAAATTGTTTTCTGTAATGGTACATGAAGAGGTTGTACCCTCGTTGCAGTGTCCAAATATCCCCTAAGCCCTTATGTTTATCCCATAATCGATCCATGGAAGGATTCATTTGAGCACTCCTCTTGGGTCTCGGCCTCGACCCAGGACATTGATCTATCAGGTCTTCATTTAGGAGTCTCTTAAGCTTTTTGGTTTTCTATTTTTTAGCTTTAGGTTTGTTTGTACTCTCTTCCATTATTTAAATCTTAAGCTTTTGAGTAAAATAGCTTCTCAGCTGGGTCTGAAAGTGAAATACTTACATGAGTCTCGCTGAGTCGCCTCCATAGTCCATCGGTCTTTTCTGCATCAGAACTCCAAGTTTTTTCCTTTCTGCTTCTACCTTAAGTGAAATCTTCCAGGATTTTGTAACAACTATGCGATCAACTTGTGATATAATTCACTTCAATTCTGGTTCATAAATGCACCGTAGCACGATTCCATGGGATGTCACATTAGTCTTTCACCAATAGCCACCCTCTCCACTAATGGACACCTATCCTTCGTTCTATC
Organism: Sequoiadendron giganteum; assembly: GCA_007115665.2. Lineage (NCBI taxonomy): Eukaryota > Viridiplantae > Streptophyta > Pinopsida > Cupressales > Cupressaceae > Sequoiadendron > Sequoiadendron giganteum. The sequence continues at coordinate 591,805,244 of CM021107.1, read as the reverse complement.
GGTGGGACGCCAGATAATGTTTCCCCGATGCACCATAGTTCCCCCGATATACTTTATGCATTCGATAATTCATGCCCATGGCCATGGGTCATGGTTATAATTCATGGTTACTTTTGTTGACAACTTGACTCTATCGGTATATCGGGAGAGCACCTTAGGAGTCAGCCCGATAGAGTATTGTTACACCGATACTAGGTTGTAAGCTATTTTTATCGGGCCATTGGTGGGATTGTGATGGGGTTCTGCCGATGAAGCATTGTTAGGCTGACAGTAATGAATTTTGATAGGAATGGGGGAAGGACTACATCACTACGGAATTTCAAATTTTGTTTAATTACGCTGAAAGCGTTATACAGTGAAAGCAACAAAGGAATATTCGTAAACTTTTTGAAGCTTCATTGAAAACGACAGGCAAGTGGAAGTATGTGCTGCTTAAAAATAACAAGCTTCCCAATAAATAGTTGTTAATTTAAATACTTTTGGATTAAAATTACAAACTAAGATATGTATGCTTAGATAGTTTTATATATATATTATTAATTAATATATATATAAATAGTAGAAATATCTTTTTATATATATTATTAGTTTTTCATATATTTTATTAATTAATATTATAATGAACAATGTTAAGTATTGATAACTTTCAACATTCTTTATATATATTATTAATTAATATATGTATACTAGTATTTATGGATGCAATGTGAATGTAGGCTATAATACGGATCTTGTCACATAAATTTCTACAATTTGCATTGTTCATAAAATCAAAGTGTGTATATTTTTGTGATTATTGATAAAATAAGATAATTCATGCCCATGGTCATAAATTATAATTCATGGTTACTTTTGTTGACAACTTGACTCTATCGGTATATCAGGAGAGCACCTTAGGAATCAGCCCAATAGAGTATTGTTACACCGATACTAGGTTGCAAGCTATTTTTATCAGGCCATCAACGGGATTGTGATGGGGGTTCCGCCGATGAAGCATTGTTAGGCCGATGCTCGATGGTATTGAATCTTATATAATTTATAAAATATCATCAACTACGTTACTACAATTTGACTTTGGCATATGTATTATGATTCATGAAGTGCAATATAATATAAAATATCATGGAGACTTGGACTGCAATATAAAATAAAATATTCTGAATTTGAAGTGCAATGATTCACAATTTCAATGTTCATTGAATACAATATAAAATATCATCAGACATCAACTACAGTTTGGACTTTCAAACAATGGAAACTGATTCATGAAGTCCAGAAAAAATACCTAAAACCTGCTAATTATCTCCCATTTCCCAAACGAAGTCAAGGTTCTCAAACCAATCCTCATCTTCAGATAAAGTAAAAGAGTCATATTGATTTTGAGACTGCTCTGCAGTTTCTTTGGCCTGTGTCTCAAATTCAACATTCATTGTTTGATTTGTGTCAATTTCAATATCGTTGTAATTTGTCCCAAGCCTAGTCCCACTAACACTACCACCAGTACCCATGGCTGTTGGAATTGGAGAGCATGTGTTGCACAACCCGGTCCCTCTTCTTTCACATGTGGACCTCCAGATTGTGAGTGCCCTTTCAAAAGGAATTTTTTTGACATTATACACAGTTCTTTTCATCCTCAAGCAATTTTCCAAATTCTTGTCCAGTTTGTTTCTTAACTTTGATTTCAAAAACCCCAATGTATTGAAAACTCTCTCATCCTCCACTGACCCCAATATCATTGTTTGACATAAATCAACAAGTTTGAAATATTCTGACATCGAACCATGCAATATTTCACTCTGACCTAAGCTTGTCCAAACCTTTTTTATTGATCCTGGTTTAAAGGCCTTCTCCTTGCCCATGGATTTATACTACTCCCTCACAGTTGTTGCAAAAATTCGAGATTTCTTTCTAAGCTTATTTTCATCTAAAATTCCTTCTATTATTTGTTCATTATATGTTACCTTTTCTGAAAACTGTTTGATCAAGATTTTTACTTGATCATGAAAATATTTTGGGTTATCTCGGTTTACCCAAAATTGAGGACACACAATACCCATGGCTTCAAGTATTTCATGTCAAGGGAATATTTCATGAATCTCTGAGGAAAGAGATTTTGCAATTTCCTTCAAATTATCACTAACAAATTTAACAATACCATTAAAATCTTCCTTGTTAATAGGTACTTCTTTTCTAGAGTGCTTGCTAGTGCCTGTCTTACAATGGTACATTGGTATCTCATGTCCACGTACACAAATACATAAGTGCCCGCTTACATTAAACTATAAATAATTATCAGGATTATTCAAATCAGTAATTTTCCACCACATCAAATAATTTGCACCTTCTTGTGTTAGATCTAGATATAGATGATCGAGGGCCAAGCATGTAAGTTTACGTAGATTGGCATATTCATAAATATACATAGTTCTGTGTTGGGATTTCTTCATAAGATTGTTCATCTCATCCAGCATGGGGACAAGACTAGCTAAAGTCAAAGTGTCTCTATATCACTTAACCTATGTAAGAGGTCAGGAGCTTTGTCTACTGTGCTGCGATGCTCGTACATCACTCCAATCAAGGATTGATATTCTGAAAGAACTCGTTGCGTTGGTCCATGCAAGGAGATCCATCTGGTATCGACATCCTTGAGAAGCTTGTTTCTAGGTGTTATTCCCTCAGCAAAATGTTGAAATTCAAGGAAACATTTGGGACTTCGGTAGAAGTATGCATAGATCTTGCGAACTATATTTTCAACTTTTGATACTGTAGGAAACTTGCTTACAATTTTGAATGCTAAATTCATTATGTGGGTCATGCAGTGAATGCCAAGCATGTATGGTGCACAAGTAGTTTGTAACTTTGTGCAAAGACCGCTCCTTTGACCTTGCATCACTGCAGCTCCATCAGCTGCTACACACACCAACTTCTTGGCAATTGTCAACTCATCCATACTTGCAAATTCATTCAAATATTTCTTGACTAGTTCAAATAGATTATGCGATGTTGAACTGTCCTTGATTTTATGACCACATAGAAGATGAGCTTGGCAAACATGTTGTTCTATAGTATGCGAATGCATACAAACCCAAGAAATATTGTCTACCGCAGTAACTTCATCTAAAGATAATGCAATGAAATTTGACTCTTTTAATTTCTCCTTTAAATCTTTCTTTTCCACTACAGCAAGATAGTTCACCCATTCCCATCGAGCGTTTACTGACCAATGTGACAAGGGAAAGTGGGGAACACTCAAATAAGATAATAAATCAAAATATTTTGGGTAGTCTATCATAGGATGCCCCCTGGACAAAATATGAAAAACAACACTCATCTGAACAGTTTTTGACAGACTTGTTGCTGCCATGGCTTTTCCAAAATGAGCCTCAAGTGTACCTTCACATTCTATGGTTATGCTCTCCATAATCTGCGGCATACTTAACATGAAGACATTCTTCCTTTGATTTCCATCGTATGACTGATTTTTCCTTTCCGTCTATGATTTGTTTTTCGTAAACTTTGTCAATATGCTTTTCTATAGTGTCAAGCTTTAGCTGTATCATCTTGTCTCTTCCACATTTCCAACTACAAATATTACATTTGACCTCTTTTGCCCTTTCAATATCATTTTCATTTGATACCCCCACTGGTTCAAGGAATGGGTACTTCGACAACCAACCAATTTGAAAATTCCTTGTCATTTCCCACTCACACCCCAATTTTGTTTTGCCTTTTCTTTTCTTGCTACCAACATCATCCTCATCCAAGTCGATTATCTCATTCTGGCTATCCAGGGTATCCCTTGGAACATCTTTTGTGGTATTGCCATCCTCATTTGATACATTTTGATTTAACACAATGACAATCTCACCTTGACCTTCCTGTGGCTGAAGAGTTGATGATGTATCTCCATCTTCAATAATATTTGCTGAAAGAGTTGATGTTGTAGCTCCACCTTGATCTGATGGATTAGAAGCTTTTCCAATTCAAAAGTAAGATTGTATGGTACCTCCCCATTTTGGGCGTTTTGATGGCCTCCCAGTCTCTTCAATACCTGCCTGCTCAGGAGTCTTACCCTTGTTGCTCAACATATTGATCTCACTTCGAACAAAAGCTGGAAAAAATGTCTTCTTGTTTAAGAAGGACAGACCGATAGAGAATATAGATCCCATTCCCTACTTAAAAATTTGTTTAAGACTGAAGTAAGAATGGAAAACAGATAAAGAATTCTTATTATTATAACTAATACTCTAATAACTAATAACAGTATGAAGAAATGATCACTCACCTTTGAGTCTACGTTTTTGGCTTTCGCTGACTTCTGAATTGAGAAGTAGAACCTTAGAACCGAACAAAATGTGTAAGAACAAATAACGGTTTCAATTGTATTTATATCAATCCATATTTGGCGAATTCTGTGGGATTTTGAAATGGTATGTTAAAAATTTGGCGAATCCCGCGTGCTTATACAATGATACCCTCAAATTTTCAAGGCGAAATAGGTCCTCATAAGCAACTATTTATAAATTTTAATTGGTGAAATGGGTCTTCACAAGCAACTATTTGTAAATTTTAATTAACGAAATGGGTCTTCATATAATGTTGTTCTAATATTATTGGCGAATATGTAGGTAACTTTGACATGCTCCCTAGGATTTCGAGCGAAAATATTGATCAATGCATTGTGGTGAATTTATTGCCTAAACATGCCTCGTAAAAATAAACTCCTTGAAAATGGACATGCATTGGACCGATAGTCTGCGAATTCCTGGCAATTTGAACACCTTGTAGATACAGTAGATTCACAAAATTCGAATTGCCAAATTCCTAAAATTTGCCAATTGGCGAAGATTCGCCACTAAAGTTATCCTTGCCCAAGACATTTGAAGCTTTGGGATATCCTAAATAGTTGTCTAGTAGTTAATAAGCTAGGATAATAGTATGATATTTGCGTAACCGTGTAATGCCCCGCCAAGTACCCTTAAAGGAAGTTGCAATTAACATCTTAAGTGAACCATTTTTTTTTTTTTAAAGTGCATTTAACATACACATTCACTTAATAATCAACAACAACCTCTAAGGCTACAAGGTTAGGATTACTTAAACCCACACAACATACATATAACCATAGCATTATAAACTTTATGAAATAAACATCATACAACATAAAGATACCACATAACATAATAAGATAAACATCCAAGAAACCATTTCATATTCATTTACATAATTCCATAGTTACATCACTCATTCCTAGAATGAGGCAATGATACATAAGATTACAATAACATAATTCCACCTCGTAAACAAAGAGGGATAAAATAACTTATACAATATGAAATATTACAATACAAGAAATTACAACGAGAACCGTGAGCTATCCATCTGAATGTCTTGCCACCATGTACTGAAGATCAATGGGGATCCAATGGTTTTGGTGCATGTTCCACCCAACCAAGTGGTACCTGAAGGCCCACCCCCCATGCTAGGAGATAGTAACAAAGTAACATGGACAAACAATCTACAACCACTATCCAAAGGCAGACTCATACTAACATAACCAACCAAATGTAATAATCAAGTACAACTCAAATACAATACAAGTACAAATCAAGTACAACTCAAACATCATTGACATAGGACGCATTGCTTCCAGACATAAAAATAGATCAAGTATGTGCAAAGAACCATACACATAAAACAAATACCAATTGTTGTCCTAGATGGAGTGTCATAGCATAGTAGTCATGAGATCTCCTCTGGGCATTCTTCATAGGCTCCGGCCACAGTAATCCTAGTGACCTCAACTGAATCCCAGCCCCCATACTCACTCATGCGAAATCAACTACCTCTCGTACAGACAAGATAGTTGATCTTGCCATTCCAAGCCTTCTCACTCATCCCAAGTCTAAACAAGCCCTTGTGTCTATGAGTGAGGTAAAATTATCTTGATTAGGGAGAAGTTAGTCCTAATCTTCTAAGTACATTACTTTAATTATCACTTGTTTAAATAACTTCTGAAGGTTACCTAGTTTACCTCTTTGGGCTCTAGTGTCTAACAAAAGCCACTCTTCTAATGGACAACACACAACCAAACTAATTGCCAAGGGAATCACAAGTGCATGCAACCTAAGAATCATAACCACTCCAACTCAAGGAGGAAACAAATAAAAGAACTCACTCCAAACATCTTGGAGGAAACAAAAATATGTAAACCACTCCTTTCATAGGAGGCACAAAACATCCCCGTTTGTGGAAACCGGGTAAAACTGAAAAAGATGCCATGCACTACCCAAGGGAAAACAACTGGATGGCAGAAATATTCAACAACCCTCATCCTCTAAGTTCTTCTGGAAGACTTACAATTTAGGGCTAACACTAAATCCCAAAACCCATAATGCGACATGACGACATAACTACAACAAGCATCCAAGTCATAATTCAAATCTAATATTTGGATTTCCTAAATCCATACTCACTCAATAGAAACAATGATAAAGTCAAAGCACAATAACATGATTAACACAAATAATTATAGAACCCTTTTACCCCGTTCATGACTATAAGAAAAAGATAACAACAATAGGCAAAGGCAAGGAAATACGCTATTTTCGGATATCTTAAATCCATATCCTAACTAATACTTTTCAGTAAGAAGCCAATGCTTCAATAAAATAAATAATAACTGAATTAATTACATTTACTTTTACAAAGAGAAGATCAATTCAAATTTAACCAAATAAGATATTTCATCTGTATTTAATTCAAATACAATCATGCAAGAAGATAATTCTTTCAATTACACATCTATTACACCTGATTACTATAATTCTTTTAATTTCCACGATTCCACTTAATTTCCTAATATTTCTCATTCAACATAATATATTACAAATTAATTTAAAAGAAAGACAATTACTTATGTTAAAATCTTCCACATTAAAATTTAGTATCTTGATATATATATATATATATATACAATAATTAATCATAGTCTGATAACCTACAGACAAGATATATATCTATATAAATAGTTATACATTTATCTATATATATATATACATAAATATTTATATTTATTTTACATAAATCACGCTTGAAAATACTAAATATAATTTTATTTAGCAATAAAGCCTCATACTGGAGCGAACCCCAAGGTCATAGATTTCTGGATGGTGCAAAGAAGGACACTATAAGTGTCAAAATCCGCACACCAATGCATAAAGAACAAGGTCCCATCGGCCAGGGCACCGACGGTACCTTGTACTGGCCGGGCGCAACCTTAACACCTGCGTGGGGGTTGCGCTTCCATGGGACAACGCGTCCCCTTAAAAGGTGGGCGCGCTATCACATGGCAGCGCCCCTCCCACATTGGAATGTGGGCGGTGGGGTCATAGCCACCGTCCCAAACAACTTTATTATTCTTTTCTTTTTAATCTTATTTTATTCATTTTTTAATTTTTTTTTAATACAGAGAAAACAAGATTTCGCCATTGATGGTCTATGTAATAAATTTGTACGGAAAACTAGAATATAACACAAATTTGTCAACGGCGTTTTTTTTTTTTTAAATATAAACAATATACATTAGATCTTTAACAATTAAAAGAATCGATATATTTATATATTTTATGTATTTATATTTATCTGAATATAATACATATTAAATATATAAATATTTTTGTACTTGCATAGAATATTTTAACTGATCAATTCAAGAAAATTATAAATAAAACCAAAATAGGAAATTAATTAAAATTTTCCAGAATTTCGTTCTAAATTCAAAAGGTGCAATTTAAATTTCTTTTAACACTATTCATTGAATTTTACAAAAAAAACAATTAAATATAGAAAATCAAAAAAATCTTGTTCTTTTACTGAAGGTTTTCTATAAGGGTTTGATTTTCTTTTGAAGAACAGATCTGACTAATTTACCAGGGTAAAATCTTCATACTAAAACCTAAATGTTGAAAACACAATTTGAGGTTTAATTTAAACCATGTTTCTTCAATTTCCCCCATTTATGGAATTAAAAGCTACAGTAAATTTAAAAATTCTTCCCCAAATTTTAGATGGATTAAATCTAGATTCAAACAACAATTTCCAATTCACAAATGACTTTAACAACAAATTTGAAAACAATATAATATGAAATGAATCAAACAAGACAAAACCTGGAATCCAAAAGCTTCCTCCCAAGAATTCCTGAAATTTTTTCAAACGTGCAATGGATCCAATCCAAGAACTTCGATAATTGCAAACAAATTATTCTCCAAACAAACTCTATAATCCAAAATTGCTTCCAATCCTTCCTTGTGCAAGTTTTTCCAAAAATTCCTTTTCTCCTATGCATGAATTATTCTCCAATAATTTTTTCCTCTAAATCAAATACATGCAATTCACATATATCCAAAAATATCTTACACAACCCTAATTTTCAAATGCATGCAAATTGAAAATAGATATTTATTTCCTTTTTCCATTTTCAAAATCCCCAAATTGATTTTAAAATGCAATTTCACTTTTCTTTCAATTCTTTTAATTTAATTTAATTAAATTTATTTCAATAATTCAATTAATTAATTTTAATTATTTAATAATTAAATTCAACCTTTTCCAGGATTAATTTAATTAATTAAATAAATTAAAATTTAATTAAATACAATTTCATCATCAACATAAATATTTCATCTAAGCATAAATTTCACTTAATATTAAAATAACCTCTACTTTAACCAATGCAATAATTCTAAAATATTGATTAAATAATAAAGCATCCAACATAATCAAATAACATTAATAAGGTAAAATATGACTCAACAATCAGGACTGACGACACACTAAGGCTAGGGCATACACCTGACACATGTTACCTAGCTACTATCTCCCTTTCAACTTAACCGTTGGATCGACATGCTCAGACCTATGAAACCAGGTGGAGTCGATGTCATGTACCTGCAACCTGAAACCAATGTCAACAACATCATATAATATATCCAACATATAATACACACCGTGAAGAAGAAATCATGGATTCGCAAGGCACTCGCAAGCGAGTGATGTGAAACCATCCTCTTCACCAATACACTCATCAAAGACTGACATTACATCATAATCAATAATCTCATAATAACATCTCATGATAAATCTATAACATCATTAATCCATTATGCATGTGAAACAATAATCAGATAAACCACATCACATCACATAAAATAGTTGCTGCTCAATAGTAGCGATCAAAGCACAAATAACAAGGTGTGTCCAGTATCATATTAGCTACATCCAAACATAGCATAAAGCAAACCGAAAAAGAAGCAAAATGGAGGGGTGTTACATTCTCCCCCCCACAGACAAGGCTTACTCCTGGAAGCCTGCAAAAACCCCATGTGCAAACTCCATATAATCACACGTAACCAAGGGTTCCAAACTAAACCACTCCATACCTCAACACAAAGACAACATCAACCTGTGTCGTACACAACTTAGTCAAGTACATTGTCAATCAAACCAAGACAACATGGTGAAGCTACCACCAAGCAAGTCTCCAAAAATACATAACTATGGATTATCATACATAATACACATATGTACCAATACACATCACCAAAAACCATCGCAAGACCACACTAGGGTCCAACTAGACACCGGAAGTGGCATACCAATCCATGATAGAAAAATCCATGAATCAAGAACAACTAAACATCTTAACTAAATCTAACATCAAACTAGTGGCTTGATGGTGTTAGGCCACATGAAAGGTGAGACCATCCAAACAAAACCACCATGACCTTTTTCTTGTTGTGTAAGGTGATTAACCTCTAAGAGATAGTCACCACACATAGGTAAGTAGTGGGTCATAGTTGCATCCACCCTCACGTACCCCCATTCTCAACATTTCCTGCATCTACTTCCTCGTACACACTCACCAAGTTTGCCTCAAACAACCTTGGAGAGGAATCACAATACGACACATAGCCGACATTGAAAACAACAAAGATAACTAGCTTAGCCACCAAGTTCATAAGAAATAGCAAATTAAAGTTTAATTTCAACAATAAGGCAATAAATGTGCACAATTTCAACACTAATCCAAATGTATAACCACTAGGGTTATACGAAAATATGATCACAAGTTATGGCTAAACCTTCACAATCAAACATAAACAAAGTGTTGGCCCTCACAATCAACCGAAAAGAATCATCAATAACCGAAAGAAAGTTCACAATCTTTAAATTCCACTATACAACAACTGTGTGACTAGATACTAGCCACAAAATGAGGAAGGAGGAAACAACGTCCGACAAGAATGATATCAATCCTCATGTGATGTGAAGTGAGCATGCAATCCACATGACCCAAAGTGTATCCACGACTCTCAAACAAGATACGATTATTGGTATCTTACATTTACAAGGGTACAACTACATACATAATCCCATAGGAACATCAAATTCCATAACAAATCGGATACGTATCATAACTTTCCAATCATAACCTTTTATCAGGTTACTTACACACTACTCTCTTTCTCAGAGTACATCATGCTAAAGATAAAGGTCATGAACACGTGATCACTTATCACTCCACTAACAAAAACATAGGGACAACATAGTGGGCACAAATCTACCCAGAGAACCTAGTGTTTAAACCTAGGCTCTGATACCATGTGTAATTCCCCGCCAAGTAACCTTAAAGGAAGTTGCAATTAACATCTTAAGTGAATCAATTTTTTTTTTATAAAGTGCATTTAACATACACATTCACTTAATAATCAACAACAACCTCTAAGGCTACAAGGTTAGGATTACTTAAACCCACACAACATACATATAACCATAGCATTATAAACTTTATGAAATAAACATCATACAACATAAAGATACCACATAACATAATAAGATAAACATCCAAGAAACCATTTCATATTCATTTACATAATTCAATAGTTACATCACTCATTCCTAGAATGAGGCAATGATACATCAGATTACAATAACAGAATTCCACCTCGTAAACAAAGAGGGATAAAATAACTTATACAATATGAAGTATTACAATACAAGAAATTACAACGAGAACCGCGAGCTATCCATCTGAATGTCTCACCACCAAGTACTGAAGATCAATGGGGACCCAAAGGTTTTGGTGCATGTTTCACCCAACCAAGTGGTACCCGAAGGCCCACCCCCCATGCTAGGAGATAGTAACAAAGTAACATGGACAAAGAATCTACAACCACTATCCAAAGGCAGACTCATACTGACATAACCAACCAAATGCGATAATCAAGTACAACTCAAATACAATACAAGTACAAATCAAGTACAACTCAAACATCATTGACATAGGTCGCATTGCTTCTAGACATAAAAATAGATCAAGTATGTGCAGAGAACCATACACATAAACCAAATACCAATTGTTGTCCTAGATGGAGTGTCATCGCATAGTAGTCATGAGATCTCCTCTGGGCATTCTTCATAGGCTCCGGCCACGGTAATCCTGGTGACCTCAACTGAATCACAGCCGCCATACTCACTCATGCGAAATCAACTACCTCTCGTATGGACAAGATAGTTGATCTTGCCATTCCAAGCCTTCTCACTCATCCCAAGTCTAAACAAGCCCTTGTGTCTACGAGTGAGGTAAAATTATCTTGATTAGTGAGAAGTTAGTCCTAATCTTCTAAGTACATTACTTTAATTATCACTTGTTTAAATAACTTCTGAAGGTTACCCAGTTTACCTCTCTAGGCTCTAGCGCCTAACAAAAGTCACTCTTCTAATGGACAACACACAACCAAACTAATCACCAAGGGAATCACAAGTGCATGCAACCTAAGAATCATAACCACTCCAACTCAAGGAGGAAACAAATAAAAGAACTCACTCCAAACATCTTGGAGGAAACAAAAACATGTAAACCACTCCTTTCATAGGAGGCACAAAACATCCCCGTTCGTGGAAACCGGGTAAAATTGAAAAAGACGCCATGCACTACCGAAGGGAAAACAACTGGATGGTAGAAATATTCAACAACCCTCATCCTCTAAGTTCTTCTGGAAGACTTACAATTTAGGGCTAACACTAAATCCCAGAACCCATAATGTGACATGATGACATAACTACAACAAGCATCCAAGTCATAATTCAAATCTAGTATTCGGATTTCCTAAATCCATACTCACTCAATAGAAACAATGACAAAGTCAAAAAACGATAACATGATTAACACAAATAATTATAGAACCCTTTTACCCCATTCACGACTATAAGGAAAAGATAACAACAATAGGCAAAGGCAAGGACATACGCTATTTTCGGATATCTTAAATCCATATCCTAACTAATACTTTTCAGTAAGAAGCCAATGCTTCAATAAAATAAATAATTTAATTGAATTAATTACATTTACTTTTACAAAGAGAAGATCAATTCAAATTTAACCAAATAAGATATTTCATCTGTATTTAATTCAAATACAATCATGGAAGAAGATAATTCTTTCAATTACACATCTATTACACCTGATTACTATAGTTCTTTTAATTTCCATGATTCCACTTAATTTCCTAATATTTTTCATTCTACATAATATATTACAAATTAATTTAAAAGAAAGACAATTACTTATGTTAAAATATTCCACATTTATATTTAGTATATTGATATATATATATATATATTTATAAAATATATATATATATATACAATAAGTAATCATAGTCTGATAACCTACAGACAAGATATATATATCTATATATATAAATAATTATACATCTATCTATATATATACATAAATATGTATATTTATTTTGCATAAATCATGCTTGAAAATACTAAATATAATTTTATTTAGCAATAAAGCCTCATACTAGAGCAAACCCCAAGGTCATAGGTTTCCGGACGGCTCAAAGAAGGACACTGTAAGTGTGAAAATCCACATACCAATGCATAAAGGACAAGGTTCCATCGGCCAGGGCACTGGCGGTACCTTGTACCGGCCGGGCGCGACCTTAACACCTGCGTGGCGGCTATGCTTCCATGGGACAACGCGTCCCCCTAAAAGGTGAGCACGCTGTCACATGGCAGCGCCCCTCCCACATTGGAATGTGGGTAGTGGGGTCATAGCCACCGTCCCAAACAACTTTATTATTCTTTTTTTTTAATCTTATTTTATTGATTTTTTTATTTCTTTTTATTTTTATTTTTTGATTACACAGAAAACAAGGTTTTGCCATTGATGGTCTATGTAATAAATTCATACGGAAAACCAGAATATAACACAAATTCGCCGACGGCATTTTAAAAAATAAAATTATAAACAATATACATTAGATCTTTAACAATTAAAAGAATCGATATATTTATATATTTTATGTATTTATATTTATCCGAATATAATACATATTAAATATATAAATATATTTGTATTTGCACATAATATTTTAACTGATCAATTTGAGAAAATTATAAATAAAACCAGAATAGGAAATTAATTAAATTTTTCCAGAATTTTGTTCTAAATTCAAAAGGTGTAATTTAAATTTCTTTTAACACTATTCATTGAATTTAAAAAAAAAAGAATTAAATATAGAAAATCAAACAAATCTTGTTCTTTTACTAAGGCTTTCTACCAGGGTTTGATTTTCTTTCGAAGAACAGATTTGACTAATTTATCAGGGTAAAATCTTCATACTAAAACCTAAATGTTGAAAACACAATTCGAGGTTTAATTTAAACCATGTTTCTTCAATTTCCCCCATTTATGGAATTAAAAGCTACAGTAAATTTAAACATTCTTCCCCAAATTTTAGATGGATTAAATCTAGATTCAAGCAACAATTTCTAATTTACAAATGATTTTAACAACAAATTTGAAAATAATATATATGGAATGAATCAAACAAGACAAAACCTAGAATCCAAAGCTACAAAGAAGATGAATATCTGATGCAAGATTCCTCCCACGAATTCCTGAAATTTCTTCAAACGTGCAATGGATCCAATCCAAGAACTTTGATAATTGCAAACAAATTATTCTCCAAACAAACTCTACAATCCAAAATTGCTTCCAATCCTTCTTTGTGCAAGTTTTTCCAAAAATTCCTTTTCTCCCGTGCATGAATTATTCTCCAATATTTTTTTCTTGTAAATCAAATACATGCAATTCACGTATATCCAAAAATATCTTACACAACCCTAATTTTCAAATGCATGCAAATTGAAAATAGATATTTATTTCCTTTTCCCATTTTCGAAAACCCCAGATTGATTTTAAAATGCAATTTCACTTTTCTTTCAATTCTTTTAATTTAATTTAATTAAATTTATTTCAATAAGCTCAATTAATTAATTTTAATTATTTAATAATTAAATTCAACCTTTTCCAAGATTAATTTAATTAATTAAATAAATTAAAATTTAATTAAATACAATTTCATCATCAACATAAATATTTCATCTAAGCATAAGTTTCACTTAATATTAAAATAACCTCTACTTTCAACAATACAATAATTCTAAAATATTGATTAAATAATAAAGCATCCAACATAATCAAATAACATTAATAAGGTAAAACATGACTCAACAATCAGGACTGATGACACACTAAGGCTAGGGTGTATACCTGACACATGTTACCTAGCTACTATCTCCCTTTCAACTTAACCGTTGGATCTACACGCTCAAACCTGTGAAACCAAGTGGAGTCGATGTCATGTATCTGCAACCTGAAACCAATGTCAACAACATCATATGATATATCCAGCATATAATACACACCATGAAGAAGAAATCACGGATTCGCAGGGTGCTCACAAGTCGCAGGGTGCTCACAAGCGAGTGATATGAAACCGTCCTCTTCACCAATACACTCATCAAAGACTGACATTACATCATAATCAATAATCTCATAATAACATCTCATGATAAATCTACAACATCATTAATCCATTATGCATGTGAAACAATAATCAAATAAACCACATCAGATCACATAAAATAGTTCCTGCTCAATAGTAGTGATCAAAGCACAAATAACAAGGTGTGTCCAATATCATAGTAGCTGCATCCAAACATAGCATAAAGCAAAACGAACAAGAAGCAAAATGGAGGGGTGTTACAAATTGCACCAGCCTTGCTGATATGGCACATATGGAAGGAGAGGAACAAGATAATTTTCAAGTAGGCCTCACTAAGCGGCAAATAGTTAATTCAAAAGATACAAGTGGTAATCACGAAAACAATGAACAATAGATCCCATACTGGTGATAAATCAAAATTCACAAAATGGGATGAGGAAATTTAGAAAGCCTGGCACAAACTTAAAATTCCCAAGGCCACAAGGCCCAGGCCAAGCAAGGTAAATAGGAAGGAGGTCCATTGGTTAAAATCAGTACGATTAAGATGGAAGTCAAAATTCGATGGAGCCGCTAAAGGAAATCCTAGTAGAGCAGGGGCAAGATGCATAATTAGAGACTCTTGGGGTAAGTGTGTATGGGTAGCATCAAAAAATCTAGGTATTTGTTTGAATAATAATGTTGAGATGGTGGCTTTGTGGCATGGCTTGTGATTGTGCATCAAGCATGGTATTGATTCGATGGAAATTGAGGGGGATTTGCAATTGTGTGTAAAGGCGATCAACTTTGGCCACTCTCCCAATTGAAGAATAAGCAATTGGATCAGGCCAATTAAGGAGTTCTTAGACAAACTAAGCAACTTTTCACTAATGCACATCTATAGGGAAGCAAATAAAGCCACAAACATTTTGGTGAATTGGGGAGTATCCCAAAGTGACCATGTGGTGGAGGCTTCATCCCCGACAAGCTTGCTGAGACTGTAGGAAATAGACTGACATAACGATGGGATGTGGGTTGATTTGATGTATGAAAACATGGGCCCATGACTGGATAGATAGTTTGAGAATCACAAGACTGGAAGGGGTGGTAGGGTCAAGGAACCGATTAGGATCTGGGTAGGATTTGGTGTTCGTCATAGGTTGCCAGTTCTGACTGTGTTTATATCCACAACCCCTTGTCTGCTTCACAATAATCTTTGATCGTGACCTCAAGACATCCTAAGGTGAAGCAAAATGGTTCACATTTTCGATTTGAGCTGCTCATGCTTTGAAGAACCCTTAGATGCTCAATGCGGCAGGCTCTTTCCTTTCCATCACCCAGAGGTAAGAGAAATGGTAGTGGGATTACTGTCGAGGGTGGTAAATAAGGATCGCCATTGGTGTGGCAGAAGGTTGTATGAGATTGTTATTAGGCCTTTGGTGGATGTGATCGACTCCAAGGAAAGGACAATAGAACTCTGCAATGGGTTTGTAACACCTGCAAACGCTCAAGCAGTGGCAAATGCAATACTGGGATTGGAAGCGGAGGGGTTGGTCAGCCACCTTAGGATGTTCTTCAACCCAACTAACTTTGAACCCATGGAGGACAAAGGAGAGGACTACGAAGTGTATGCCTTATTGCAATGTAGAAAGGTATTAGAAAAATTTATGGAAAGTGTGTGAGAAGTCTTTTAGGTCAGGGTGATGAATTCCAACCTGGAGACCTTCTCCAGATTCATGGACTCTGGACGATCATGGCTGAGTGCAAGAAACGTGACGAGGGTGTTGGAGGTGGGAAGATGCATATCAGTGATCTACTATAATTTGAAGGTGTAGGATGGTTAAACAACGGAGGCCAGACTATCCTTGGTTCATGATAGTTATCTATTCCATGGTTAGGTTTGTCGTAATCCCCTTTATTGTACTTGGGTGTTATCCCCTTGATAGCACTTATCAATATATATATATATATAGTACTATGTAGTTATAATAATATTCAATATATACTATTAATGAGAATATTATATTATACTAGCTTATCTTATTTAATATATTAGTCTATATATTATACCCAGAGAGATCATTTTTAGGCTAAATAATAAACAATTTTAAAATGTAAAAAGCATATCTTGTCTATATCATAATTAAGTTCATATATGATTAGTATGCTAATATTTTCAATTTAAGTATTTATTTTGAAATATAAAATATTAGACACATTAATTTTAACATAATATTACATAGAATGTGTTTGCATACATGCATTCAAAATTATTATTTGAATTTCATATAGTCTTAATTGCAAACATAAAAAAATAATAAAAATCAAAGTAATTAATTGTTAAGACCATCATCAAGTTATATATTGGATGCTTTATATGAAAATTATAAAAAAGAAAAAAATTATATTCGTTTAATTTTTTATGTTTATAAATAACTTATTTTTATTTAGCAAATATTCAAAGATTATTTTATTGCAAGTTTTAAATTATTTTAGTTATTGTTATTATGTTTGTCTATTTTTTCCAATGTTTAATAATTTATTAATGAACTTACATTTTAATAATCTAAACAAAATTTTCGGTTGACGGATTGTGAAAGATAAAAATATTGAGGATTTGAATAATTAAATCACACTTCAATTTTATGAAATAGATTTTACAAAAAATAGTTAGTAAGATGATACAAGATATCTCAATTGTTATACTGAAATCAAAACCTTCAATTTAATTTTAGTTCTAATTTAGATTCTAAGTTTTTCCATCATTATGAAATCTCATTATTTTAATAAATTTTATCATATTATTAATCCATAGGCTTTCCTTGTGACTTTTCAAGATTAGGAATCTATACACTTTGACATCCAAAAACATATTAGTTGTAATTATTTGGAATAAAAATTGCATTTTTTTCATCAAGAAATTATATAAAAATGAACAAGGTAGTGATCTTATGGAGCCCCTTCCAAAATTGCTTTTGTGGACCAAAGATATTTAGGGGGTTCCTTCCAGGTGTGTTGGTTTTCCCACTATTTTAGGAGATTTTAATACATGTAATTCATCTATAGTTTTTATATTCTTTCCAATAAATTTAGGGAAAAATACAAGGGGAAATTTTTCTATTTTATCATTTTTTAATTATTTTTTAAAAAGTTTTGTAAAGTAGAAAAGTAGAGCATATAATCCATGGGACTACCCGCTTATGAAAGCTCCTAAAAATTCTTAGTAGCACTTACTAAAATGTTGTATTTGATTGAAATTTGAGCAAAGTCTTTATTGATAGGTATTTGTCTATTTGTTTGTTGATGATCCAATTTTGTGGATTATCATATTTTTCTAAGTTTTTAATTTTATAATATCATTGCAAAAAAATATTTATTTTCTTAAATGAATAAAAGGAAAGTTTATAAAAGTATATTTTCACTTATTTTTGTACATTTTCTTCAAATATTTCAATTAATTTATTTAAATTATATTTTATTTAGTAGTAAAAAAATCTTGATTTGAATAAAATGTATGTTATTTCATATTCACTAAAATTTTCTTTAACTTTTAATCTTATGAATTAACACTATAATTTTTATATAGTATTTTATTTTCTTTCAATTTTTTTGTGTGTATTAATAACTTGATGGACATATTTTTTTCCAATTTTGATAAATATATATTTTTAAATAAATATTAAAATGTGCACATATTAAAACTTAGTTGTTCCATTTACGTCAACTTTCATATTAATTATTTATCTAAAATAGAAAAAGAATTATACCATCTTGATATAGATCATTATAACTAGTGCATCATATTTTTTTCAATTTTTTTTAATAAGATTTACAATTTTTGAAAATTAAATTTAAGATGTACAATTTTTCAAATAATTTTATTGTTTTTGGTAAATTGGCTCAAAATGGTGTTAAATATGCATTTAGCCAAAAAAAATAGTTGGAAAATTTGTGAACATATATAACTTAGCTAGAATGAATCTTACAATATATTAAAATTACTTAAATCCACATGTGTTGATAAATTGACTAAAAGTGTGACATAACTTTGTGTTGATACCCCAAACCAATTAAAACAAAATTCTACTGCTCACATCTCTCATTACTCATAAATCATATTTATATAAAACAAAGTAATCTTTAAAAAACAAAATTGACATAATATAAGACAATATAAAATAAAATAATATTATTTATATTCCTTTGGCATCAAATCTAAGAGAATAGGCCAAACTCATATCACATACCAAAGTGGAGAAGACTCTTCGGAGAAAAAGGATAATTTCTCCACATAAAAGACAAGCAAGCGACACCCATGAGGTCGGCTCTCCTCGAAAATGTAGTTTATAACATGTATTTTAATGTGTCAACGACAAAACAGTTTCTTATTAGTTAATTTAGTCCACTTAAATAATAATTATATTTTGTTAAATTTATTTAATAAGATATTTTGATTAAATTGATAAATTTTAAAAGATTTTGATCAATTTGATTTTACATAAAATAAAAAATAAAAAAATATTATTATGTAGAATTGTAGTATATCTAGATATGGTAATGAAGCTTTATCTTATATAAAAGATGATCATGGTGTTATAAATGTATCATTGTAATCCAACTCATAAAGAAAAATAAGTGATAATATATGTCTCATTTAATTGATTTCAAACAAACGATGCAAGGAATTAGTAGTAGGGGGAAAAGATGATAAACATCATGTAAACCGCAACAAACTTGTAACAAATGGTTATAGACAACATTGCGTAATAATCATTTAAGTTATTTCAAGGTATAAGAATATAAGCACAATAAAACAAAGGGTCATTAAATTCCCCCACGGTTTTCTCTAATGACAACACAAGCAATACCATATGAAAATGAATCATGCAAGAAAAATAGAACATGTCATGTTAGATGTAAACAACATCAACACCGACATGTAGAGTAATCATATAAGATAAGAGAGTGAATGCACATGCAATGGATATAGTAGTAAGGTCACATAAGGTGGAATATACAACAATGGACAACACACATACATAGAAAAGAAAAATAAAAAAAATAATGGGATGATTTAAAATATTGTGTAACTGCCTTCTTTGTCACTAAATTTATAATTAACCTTAATAGTAGCACAAATGTATAATATTAATTGGAATTTTCACCAGCTTTCCTATAATAGTAGATAAACTAAAAGCACTTATGCCAAATTTTGAAGTACTAATAAAGAAACCAAAACAATTAGAATAGAATTTATTATACGATTTATTTTAATACTTGAAAACATGAATTGTAGATTGATGCACTAAATGGTGTTTGCACCCAATTGAAATAAAGTTCTAGCATGAAATCCATTAGCCAAAATCATGGCTTCTTTTACCGTATTGCAATCATCTTCAAGCTAAATACCAAAGGTACAATCATATCATTTATTTTTTTCATAGAAAACACATTCTTCACCAAACCAAGAAAGTGCAAAAATTAATTCTGGGTTTTAGTTCCAATTGGACACACAAACATTAACTTACGATGACCAACAATATTGAAAGAAGAATCATCTACCATACATGCCCTTCCACCATCAAAGGTCTCATACTCAATAAACCATTCTCTGTAGATAATCATATGAAAGAATGTATCATAATCAATCAACCATGCGTTCTCAAATGCTTGTGTAGAAAGGGTTACAATGAACATTTCAACATTGTCATCATAGACCCTCTCAAATTTACACCATCTTCAAACTCCTGCTTGGACTTCTTATCCTTGTAATCCTTCTTAATATAGTAAATTTTACCGCACTCAACACATTGAATTTCCCCTTAGATCCAGGTCCTATATCATTCTTCATGTTCTTTCCCTTCTCTTTAGAAGAACCTCTAATAGTCAAAATTCCAAAGAACATTACCTTCTGAAAATATCAGCCTGCCCAATTATTTCATCCCTTCAATGAAATTATTACCAATATTGTAGGAACATAATGTTTATAAGCCCCTAATAGGACAATTCTGAATTCTCGAGGGGATTGCCACCGCGTACAAGGAAAACTATGGAAATAACTAAACTAACTGTTCTCTCTTGTTCATATCCACGCAAGGAAAAGCTCAATTAGCCTGCACAATTCTTTTTGTTAGCTTCCCTCTTCTATAAATACCTCTTCCATTACAACTATCTCAAATGCATAGCATCACTTAGAGCTCCTGATTGGGAACTGGAGAAAGATAGTTTTTGTTTGCATTAAAGAAGAACAGAAAAATGGTTGTCAAGTTGCTTGGATCGGCCCAGGCTGGCTGCAGCAGAAGGGTGCTTGCATGCCTGGTGGAGAAAGATATTTAATTCGAAGTTGTGCCTGTTGATATAATCAAAGGAGAGCATAAAAAATCAGAGTTCATGGTTTTACAAGTAGGGGACCTTGTATGGATAGATCTTGTATTTTTATCTTTCTATTTTCTGTTTGTTAATTTGTTGATTGTAACTTGTATTTGTATGATGCAGCCCTTTGGAAAAGTTCCAGTGGTCCAGGATGGAGATCTGACACTGTTTGTTAATGATGTTAATTGCATATAAATTTAAGCTTTAGATTTATGGGTAATCCAGATTCTAGACTATTGCTTTCAATTTCATGTATCTTTTTCTACTATTAAATAGATAGACCTGATTTGGGTAATGTAGATTATCCCCTTCCATCTGATATTATACTGGGTATACCTTAGCCTGATTTGGATTGTGTAGATTTGAATTTTCATGTGATATATTGACTGTCTATATAAATCTTATTTGGGTGATGTAAATTATCACTTCTTATTTGATATCTGAACTGTATGAATAAATCTGATTTGGTTGATATAGATTGTTATCTTTTATATGATATATTCAAAATTATATAGGGAAAAGTTGATGTAGGTAAACATGTTTCAATTTTAATAATATAGCACTAATAATTGTAACTTTAAAATTGTTAGTGTTGATCATGAGTACTCATAATTAAATGAAATGTATTTCTTAGATCTAAAAAACAATAATTCATGTGATGCCACATCAGTGATCAATAAAACATGAGTTAGTGTCCAATTACTGATATAATATTTATTGGGACCTTTCTAGAGACCTCAAGAAAAAGCATGCTGATGTGACATAATATTTGATGATGTGACTCTGAAACCTTAATTATAAGAAACATGAAATTATGATGTTCAACTACAAAATCCTCTCCCATATTTAAACCTGATTAGGATAGCATAAAATTATCATTTCTCATTTAATATATTATGTTTTATTCTGGGTATATGCAGAGTCAAGGGCAATCATAAGGTACTTTGCTGAGAAATATGCAGGACAGGGGACCTGTCTGCTGGGGAAAACTTTAGAGGAGAGAGCATTGGTCGAGCAGTGGCTAGAAGTAGAAGGGCAGAACTTTAGTTCTCCTGCTTATGCACTGGTTTATCAGGTGCTAATTGTTCCAAGGATTGGTCTGCCTCAGGACTTGCCATTGATTGAGAACAGTGCTGAGCAGCTGGATAAAGTGTTAGATGTGTATGAAGAGAGGTTGTCAAAGAGCAAGTACTTGGCAGGGGATTTTTATAGCCTTGCTGATCTTACCCATCTTCCGTTTATTCATTATATACTGAGTGCTACTGATAAGGGATATCTGATCACAAACAGGAAACATGTGAATGCATGGTGGGAGGATATTTCCTCCAGAACTGCATGGAAGAAGGTTTTGGCTCTGTGAAACCATGGTTCATGTGGTTGGATTTCCAAAATTTTACTGTATTTGCAAAATAATAACACCATGTGTACACTGTATATGGTGGAATGTCGCTTCTCTTATGTTTTAAAGATGTATGCAGGGAGATTATGTTAATATCATCCTTTCTAGTTTTAACACAGTGCTATCTTCTCCTTATTCTTTTGCATTCTCATCTGTCTTTCTGCTTTCGTTGCTACAATGGACAGTTTATTTGGGTGTGATGGAATATTTTTGGTTTCTGGGTAATATGACTTGTTTGAGGGCTGGGTATTCAAACAGAGGGCATCGGGGATTTGAGAATATATAGTCAATTTTGAAAATTATATTTTTTTTATTATAATAATTTAGTTAAACAATTAACTTTTAATCAATTTCAGAAATTATATATTTTTTATTACAAAATTAATTATAACAATTTAATTAAACTATTGATTGTCAATTTAATTTATAGTGGTTTTTTATAATTAGTTTTGTGGTCAAGCTTTAGATAACATATTTTTTAGGTATTGTAAATTAACAACATTTTTCTGAAGTTTTTACATTATCATATGATAAGTAAATGAATATCAGGTATTTATTTTTCATGTTATCAGAATGAAACATCTTAATGGAGATGGAATTTCATCTATTGACTTGAATAGTATTTTAGTATATTGGATAATAATAAATTAAGTATTTGGATGCATATGTTTTGTTAGTCATCCCATTAATTAATTAGAATACACATATTCATCTTTAACAAGATTCTATTTATTATAACAACTTACTAAATGTAAAACATCAATTTTTGAATATTTAATTAAAATTTATGTTCTATTAGAAGGACTGCTACCTTAAAGTGGCTATTGGTATGATTTTACCCTACCCTTTTGAGACCCTTTTGTCACAACTCTATTGTGCGCATACATTTGTTACACCTAAGAAATTATGTTCTTTGTCATGTTAAACACATTTTAGGAGATGAATTACCTTCAACGTGGATTGTCCTTTTATACACTTTAACATGTAAAGTAGTCTTTCTATCCATAGATGCACCTTATTATGCTCAGTTAAATGCACTTCATTTTTATATCATTTTTGGTTGCATAATATGACTAGGTTAGCATTTGGAAGGACTCGTCAATTTTAACCTTTTTGAAATTATTTTTCTTGATATTGGCACTATGATATTTTTTGAAAATATTTCTTGTATGTTTACAATTCTAGTATCTTCTATGTTCTAAAAAATTTCCTCTAGTTTTGCTATAAATCTATACTAATACTATTTAGTGTCATTCGATATCTTGCCATAAATATGAGAAGTTATTGTTGGTTGAAATTACTTTCCTTTTTTAAAAAAAAAATTAATGCTAGATCATTTTTTTGGTTTTAATACTTTTAATTGAAATAATCAATTGAGATCTTAATTGCTAACTTGGCAATTGGTGATAATCAAAGAGGTAACACACACCTTGAATGCTAAAGTTATAGCATAGATTATGATGATCATGAATTGATCTTCATCAATGTCTTGCTTTAAATCTAGTCATTATTGTTTTGTGTCTATTAGTAGTATCATAAATTCTTACATATTCATCAACACACATTTTGAGTGTGTGTAGCTTCTCCATGGCATACAAGGCCCATTAATTTTTGTATAGATCATACACAATCTTCAAGATTTCAAAGATTTGAAAACATGTTGTATATTTTGAATGTGTGTTTATTAAATGATTAAAAATGTAATTTAAAATGGAATTTTTCTTGGCTATTTTGTTGCTTTTCTCCTCTTTTTTATTCCACTTTTTTGTCCTTTTAATCTAGATTGCATCCTAGACATCCTCAAACATTAGGTTTGTCTTTATTTTGATCTTCCACATGGAATTTTTATCCATCAATACTTTCAAGAGAACATTATTTTCTTTTATTGGGGAATGGCCTTGGACTCAACCTCTTGATTATGAGCTCATCTCCCCTTTAAATGTTAAATTTGCTTCTCCATTGGTCATTTTCCTATAGATTTTCATCTCTCATGTCATAAGGGAACTACTACTTGGTGGAAGACAGCTAATGAAGATCACTCGGCCATTCTTGCTCCTGATTTTCTCAAATGACTCCTCATAGGATGATGATGAGTCATTAGCTTCTAGAGAAACTTTCACATGTCCTTAAGACCATAATGGGGAACCACTACCTTGACCTGACAACCCATTTTTTTCATTCCTTTGGATTAGCCCCTGGGTACTCTTGTGGTGGAAGGTCACATTTTTCATCATTGTGACTCATTCTATGGCTCTCTCTTCACAAGCTAATGGGATCTTTGTTGGGGAATGCCCCCTACTTTCCCTTGTTCTAAGAACCAGGAAGATAATGTTTGTTGGACTATTGTAAGAAGGAAAAAAGGTCTTCCTCATTCATTCTTCCAAAATCATGCTTGTGTGTTGGGCGAAAGGCCAACTTGTTCTAGGCTTGGCATTGTTTAAGTGGTACCTTGGGCATCCCAAATCTTTCATTCATTTTTTGTGTTTGGCATCTTGGCTGCAATTGTACCTATTGCTTTTTGTTGTGTTATTTATTTTCTATTTCTAGCCAGCTTGGGCCTATTTTTTCCTTTCCTTTTGGTAGTCTTTGTAAAGGGTTGGGACCCTTCTTTCCTTCTTATATACTTAAAAACAATATCTTTTATCTAGTCATTTATCTTGAAATTTTTACTTCTTAAAAGATTCAACCTACATAGATTATCATGCAAGATGAGCCATGTTTGTTCAAAAACTAAAATTCTACCCATTTCACATGTCTATGATTTAGTTTCACTAGGTTATTTATGAATTATATATATTAATCATTTATGTGAAATTTAAACTCCATTAAAATTAAA
This sequence comes from Sequoiadendron giganteum, assembly GCA_007115665.2. Taxonomy (NCBI): domain Eukaryota; kingdom Viridiplantae; phylum Streptophyta; class Pinopsida; order Cupressales; family Cupressaceae; genus Sequoiadendron; species Sequoiadendron giganteum. The sequence goes on along the minus strand of CM021107.1, from coordinate 591,779,794 downwards.
TGATTCTTTCACTTATTGAGAGCCTACACAATGGCATAAAACTTGTGATCATAAACTAAATATTTTCATATTGGATTATTGATTTTTTATTTTTAGAATATTGTGTGTCTTCCCTCTAGATTCAAAGTAGCACTTTTCACCATCTCTCTAGCATCAAAAGCAACATGTAACATTATTGAAATAAGGCAATGCTAAGAATGCTTCTTTTTTCACTTTATTTTTAAATAATTCAAATATTTTTCTTGTTCAAACTATGTAAACATATTTTTACCTTCCCTCATGGCTCCTATTATTGTTGCATATATATTGCTAAAGTTTCAAATGAACTTCTTGTAAAATCTAGCCAAATTGAGTACAAATTTCTTATCTCAAACAAGCTTTTCAATTCTTACTATTTGTGCTCATAAATAAATTTTTCTTTGTGATGTTGTTTGAAAAATAACTAGACTCATCTAAGAGATGGTGATGAATTTTATGATAGTTGAAGAGCACTCTTTGTTAGCATATTATTGTCATTGATGTCAAAAGGGGATGTCTGTCTGATATCTTTCTTGGGAGATTTGTGTTGTTTGGGTGACGGGATGACCTCATACATATTCAGTCATGCCATTGAAACAAAATTTATATTCCAATGATGACTATCTATTGGCAGTTGTAGGTTGCTTAAGTGACAACTTAATCCATTTAGTTATCGGGGTAACCGACCCTCTTTCCTTGTGCTTACTAGACCAAAAAATATTTGATGACCATAATACCTTCCTAGTCAGAGGGTGAATATTTGTCCTTGGGTAAACCCACAAAACTGGGTTGCAATTCTAGTGAGCAAGGAAAAACGCATTTTTAGATGGAGTACACTTTAGGGGGTTTGCTAGAACCACCTAAATGGTATGATATAATGAGGGGTTTTGCTAGAACCAAGGGGGTTCGAGCGAACCCCCCTTTAATGGGTTTATTTTTTAATTGCATTAAAGGGGGGTTCACTAGAACCAGGGGGTTCGAGAGAACCCCCTAGTTCTAGAGAACCCTTGTTCACTAAAACTAGGGGGTGCGAGAGAACCTCCTAGTTCTAGAGAACCCTTGTTTGAGCTAGAACCACCCCCCCATCCCCCCCCCTTTTCCCCACTTCTCCCCCTCTAGCACCAAAATTCTGTAGAATTCTAACCTTCGAAGCTCGAGTTGATGATGAAAATGGAGGGTACTTCACAGAGCCAATTAGATGATGGTAGTCCCTAGAATGATATATCCAACGAATATAATTTTAATATGTTTTGGTTGTATTATGTATTTGTTTTTTTAGTTTGATTAAACATAGGTTTTTCATTGAAAAATCAAGCTCTTTGTTCTGCACATGTGGAAAAATAGTAGATTATCAAAAGAAATTTCTGAAAATTATTAGTGCACTAGATATTTAAGTCCTTTCAATCCAATAATGAATAATTGAATTTTAATATATACAAAAAAAATTATGTTGTATGAGGTCCGCCTATGTCTGAATTGTAATTGGTTTGACTTTGAAACTTGATTAAGGAAAAAATATTCAATAAAACTCTATGACTCCAAATGAAAGCACTAGATATCAGAGTTACAGATCTAAATTCAAATAAATTAGAATTTTATGCTTTATGAAAAAGAAGTTATGTTGTATACGGTGAGCATCACTCCTTAAAAATGGTGTTTACTTAAAAAAACTAATTTTCAAATGAGATGGAAAAAGAAGAGCAATCTAATTCCAAAAAAAATCAAAAAAATATATTTAGAATCTATAGACAAAATGTCACAAATCACTAGTTTGCGTCATCTTCAAATTCCTCATGGTTTAGCCACTATAGGTGCTTCAAAGTTAAAATGTAGTTAGAAAAAAATCAAATCAGTGTCCAGTTTGGGCAAAAATTGTAAACCAGTATTGTGGGATCACCCCATTGGTATAATCTATGACGATGATTGAATATTGAAGATCTAAGGTCTTTTTCAGGAGCTCAGTGTGAATATTGTATATTCCAGTCTAGATTCCCTAGAATAGCACATTGTGGCACTGGATTGACAAATAGGTGTCAAGGGTGATTGGTGGCATGACGACAGGTAGCAGTGTTTAATTGATCGATATAGAAATTCCTATCTTTGTTGTGAATTGTAGGGGAATGCCAAGGCAAAAGATGGCAATAATCTGCAATTTTGCCAAAGATTTGGTGGGATCGCGTCTAAACTTGCGAAACTATAGGTTTGTGATGTATATATTTTGGGACTCACCCTCAACAAAATGTATATGGAAAAATAAACGGTGATTATTAAAGTGATTCGTTTATCTACAGATCATATTTTAAAAGATTGAGTTTTGAATGTTGATCAACAAATCATGGGATGAAAAGAAGCAGATCAATGGTGTAGGTTTCAAACTCGGTATCATTAATGACTATGAAAATGTGATCTAGGGTTTCATGCACAAATCAAATCTGGGAACAAATTCAATTGGCACAACCATTCCAGCTACCATTGTTAATGGTGATACTAAAATTTAGGCAGTAGAAAACCAGAATAAGATTTGTTACAAAAAATATGAATTAAATGAAAGTGTGAATCTTAGTTGTTTAGTATGATAGAATTAAAAAATTATATGATGTATGATAAGTGGATGCGTGACTCGATGATCTGATAGTGTACCGAAGAAGCTAAATATTGAACCCTGGAAAAGAATTATTGAGATTGGTTGTGCATCTTGAGATAGAAGAATAGAGTTGGTGATGAATAAATTAGAGAAGTTTTCAAGAAGGGAAGTGTGAGAAAGAGAGAGTGATGCTTGTGAAATAAGGTTGTATGTGTGTTGCATTTGATAAAAAAATGTCTCTTAATATGGATAGAGAAAACCCTAGTGAAAAGAAGCATGAAGGGCATCAATGTCCTTGTTTAGCACCTGGAGGCGGACAAAGAATGCACTCCTAGAGAAAGTGTCACAAGACAATGTAGTGTATCTATAAGTCTCTTAAGATGGACTTCAAATACACTAACAAGAGAAGAGGGACCGCACTAGCAATATCTAAAAGAAGAGGAATTCAATTCAACATTTTGAATCACCTACAAGACAAGAGAAAAAGAGATTCTAAGAAAAAATGAAGGTACAAAGGTCAAAATCAAGGGTTGAGAAGTTGCAAACTAAGTTGCAACATTGAATTGTGTTCTATCATTCACAATATATAACTATCATTATTGTAAATCTAATTGGTAGGTTCCATCGGATATCTTGGTAGGTACTCAGAGTAGGAGGTGGGTGCTTCCTTGGAGTGGTTGCTCCTGAAGGCAAGGGATTGGTGTCTCCTTAGGGAAAAAACCCTTCAACATTGTAACAAAACTTTGATTGTGAGGCTGTATTAGGACAATAGCTCCTAGAAACATTTCTCATCATGGTTTTTCCCATCTAGGGTTTCCACATACATATTGTGTTATGTAATGCTTATGTGCATGCCTATTCATGACCCTGCATGTTAAGTTTTAATCTGCACAAAGCGTATAGGTTAAAATTTGAAGATCTACTAATTTGCCCTCCCTCTCAAAAGATTTTTGTGTTCCAAAAATTGGTATCAGATCCCTAGGTTCCCTAGGCGAAACTTAATCAACTTAGGTAGATTCTTAGATTTTTGAACATAGTGGCCAATCAATAAAGTTCTTCCCAAACAAGCCACCTTGGTTCGATGGAATAGATTATGCTTTTTGGAGCTCATTGATGAAAGGCTATTTAGCATCTTTGGGTTTTGATGTGTGGATGTCTATTGTGAATTGATACACACCATCGACCACACCTCCTACTAATGTCATAGGAAAAAGGGATTATGAGAACAATGAAAAATAATGGTTTTCTATTATGAAAAGTTTGTCTAGATCTGTGCATAACAAGGTTATGTATTATAAGACTACACATGATGTCTGAGATACATTGAAAAATATCTATGAAGGAGATGACAAAGTAAAATTGGCAAAGCTTCAAGTATTGAGAGCTATATTTGAAGGCCTGAAGATGACAAAAGAAGAGAAGATTGTAGACTATCTTCTGAGAGTTAATGATATAGTGAAATCTATTAAAGGATATGGAGAAGAAGTGAAAGAATATTTCATGGTAAAAAAAGTTATAAGGTCAATGGAAAAAAAATATGATCCTAAGATTTCCACACTAGAGGAAGGAAGAGAAATAGATAAACTTACTCTTAAAGAGTTACATGGTGTATCCACTACATATGAGATGAGGATGGGAGATGCAAAACCATCCAAAACAGAAGTCGCCTTCAAGGTTGCCAACAAGGAGAAGAATGTACCTCCTAAGAAAAACAAGGCTGAGACTACTACATCCAGTCATGATGAGACTAGTGAAGAAGAAGAAAATTTCATCAAAAGACTTAGAAGAGGATCCGACAAGTACAAAGGTAATTTTTCCTTAAATTCTTTGAATGTGGTAAAGTAGGTCATTGTGCTAATAAATATCCCTACAATAAGAAAGGTAACTTTGAGCATGAGGAAGATGATAAAATAAAGACACCCTACTATCTGAAGAGAAGGAGTTTTGAGAATAAAAATAAAAGTCTATACATCCAAAATGATAGTGATGTATCAAAATGATTACAATAGCTCAGATGATGAACAAAGTTGTACATTTTTTGTGAGAGAAAATGAATTTCTCTTCATGGAAAAAGAATTTGTGGAACATAAGGGTGGAAAGGTTGGAGATATTGGTGAAGTAGGTGAAGAAGAAGGATAGGTTGAATGAGAAGGAGAACTCATTTATTCTCTAGATGAGATTGATGATCTCAGATATGAGATTGAGAAGCTAAAAAAGGAGAAAAAATGGTAGAGAAGCTTGCACAAAGAGAGTAAAAAAAACTAAGCAAGGACCTACAAGAATCTACCTAGAATTTGATAGATTTGAAGTTACAACTTGATGAAGCCAAAAGAGTAGAAGATGTAATTAAATCCAAGTTGCAGTCTAAGACTGACAGATGCATGAAGCTTGAGGAAGAGATTGTTGCTCTAAGAAAACATCTAGAAAAGGTAAAAGAACAAATAAATAAAGGACTCAAGCTAAAAAGTGGTTCACATATATTGGATGAACTATTGAGCACACAAAATCCCTCAAATAAAGAAAAATATAGACTAGGGCTTGAGATAGGTAAGAGTACCTTCATATAAACTTCTGCAAAGTTGTATGAAAGATTCAGAGCTAGAGAAAAGTCTCATTTTGTTGATGAAAGAGATTGCAAATGGAGTATATCCACTAAGAAATCTGCAGAGGCAGAGAAAACTAAAGAAGAAAAGAAGCCTATTGTAGACAAGAAGGATAACCAATTAGCTCCTGTTCATTATAACAGAAGGAAAATTTTCAAAAGGACTAGTGTTGATGGATTCACTAGGGTGAGAAACACTACAAGGTAGATGCAGAAAAGACCTCCTCATCCAGCACAAAATGCTATGACTAGGTATTCTTCATATTTTTATGGATATTGGTATACATGTAATCAATTTGGTCACAAGGCTAGAGAATGTAGAGGCATTACTAAAAGGAGCGCAAAATTTGTAAGCAAGAATCCATTTTCTCCTTAGTAGACATGAATTTAGTTTTTTGTAACTGTAATCACTTTGGTCATATAGCTAAAAATTTGAGAATAAAGCTTACAATCTAACCAAATATTAAGAATGAGAAAAAAAAAGATTTGCCTCCTAGAGTAAACCAAGAATTGAAAAATATGGAGGAAAGTATTGAAAAGAAAACTAAGAAGGTACGTAAAGAAAATGAGAAAGCTCCACACAATCAATGATTGCTCAAACAACATTGCATGCCAAGAAGCAAAATCTATGGGTGATCAATAATGGTTGCTCCAAGCACATGATTGTTTAGACAAAAGTAAACTCATCAAACTCAAGAAATGTAATGGAGTATCTGTGAGTTTGTGTAATAACACAAAAGTCAAAATATGTGGAAAAGGCATACTAAGCCTAGATGGTAAAAATCCCACAAAATATGTCTTGTATGTTGAAGGATTGAAGCACAATTTGCTAAGTGTGAGTCAAATGTTTGATAATGGTTACAAGGTCACATTTGACTCTAAAGGATGCAAAATCAAAAAGAATGGGAAGACGATTGCATAAGGATTGAGAACTGATAGTAATCTTTATAATCTATTTGAAGTAAAAGGTCAAAGTTGTTTGACAAGAATGTAAGCTAATGAAAGTTGGTTATGACATAAAATATTAGGCCACATAAACTTTGATAATTTGGTTAAAGTAAGTTCAAGAGGTCTAGTAAGACACATGCCCAAAATAAAAAAGCCTGAAAATGTCATATGCAAAGAATTTCAGTAGGGAAATCAAACAAAGGCTAGTTTTCCAACTAAAGAATATTCAACCATTAAACCATTGCAACTGGTTCATACTAATTTGTGTGGACCCACAAGAACAAGAGGACTAAAAGGGGAAAGATACTCCATCTTGCTAGTTGATGACTACAAAATAATGGCATGGGTAACAATGCTAAGGGACAAGTCACAAGAATTTGAACGATCTAAGATATTCAGGAAAATGGTTGAAAAGGAATTGGGAAGAAGAATTAAAAGTTCAAGATCAAACAAAGGAGGAGAATTTACCTCAAGTGAATATTTTGAATACTATGAGCCACATGGAATCAAGAGACAATATTATGCACCTAGAACTCCACATCAAAATGGAACTGTTGAGAGGAAAAATAGAGTTGTCAAGGATATGGCCAAAACAATGTTAAATGAGGCCAAGTTAGCTAATATTTTTTGGAGAGAATTTGTTCATACTGCAACATATATCTTAAACAAAGTCCAGATCAGAGCACATAGTGATAGCAAACCTTATGAATTATGGTATGGTAGGTCTACTTCCATTAAGCACTTCAAAGTGTTTGTAAGAAAATGCTACATAAAGGGAGAATATGAGAACTTGGGAAGCTTTGAATCAAGAAGTGATGAAGGAATATTTCTAAGGTATTCCAAGGTGATCTCAAAATAGTGGTTTATAATTTTTGGCCCAACTGGACATTGTACTATTTTTTTTTAACTAAATCTTCACTTTCGGGCACCTATAGTGGTTAAACAATGAGGAATTTGAAGATGATGAAAACTAGTGATTTGTGACATTTTGTTTGTAGTATATTTAAAAAAAAAATGGAATCAAATTGCACTTCATTTTCCATCTCCTTTGAAAAATAGTTTTTAACAGTAAACACCATTTTTAAAGAGCGATGTTACTAGCTAACAAATAACTTTTTTTAAATGAAGGATAAAATTATTTTTTTGGAATTTAGATTCTAGACTATGATATCTAGTGCATGGAATTGGTTTCGTAGCATTTCATTGAATATTTTTTTCTTAATTAAGTTTCAAAAACAAACTAGTTACAATTTAGACATGATTTACTAACTAAAACATAACTTTTCTATATGTATCAAAATTCATTTTTTTTGTTGGATCAAGGACATCAATATCTAGTGCATTGATATTTTTTGAATTTTTTTTTATAATCTACTTTTTTTCCACCTAAGCATAACAAAGAGCTTGATTTTCAGTGAAGAACCTACATTCGCAAGAAATAAAAAATAAATATAATATAATGAAATTAAATTTATTTAAAATTATACTATTTGGGAAGCTTATAATAAGGACTAAATACTTACAACATAAATTTTAAATTTTAATTCATTAGATTCCCCAGAAGCTGAATCAAAAGCTATTTTTTATCAAGATTTTGATAGGTGTAAAGGAGACTCTGTTATAGGTATGGTTTAGAATTAGGAGGTTTCTATCCAAGGGGGTTTGAACAAACCCTCTTTAATTGGAATCCTTTAAATGGAAATTTTGAAGGATTAAATCATTATATTTTCTAAAAATATGTGATTTCAACAAAAAAGTCAAGATCTCCAAGAAACTGTAAACCACTATTGGGTAAGTGCATGGATCTATGACACAATTTTGGCTCTTAAGATGCCACTACTTTTTTGACATCAACAAAATCTGATTTGCATGAGAAAATGAAGATAGTTATGCTCAAAATTTCAAGATGCAACAATCTAAACAAAATTTGAGCTGCTCCAAGTGAATTTTCTAAGCTACTATTTTTTTTTTAAAATTAATGCAGATTAAGGGTCTCAAAAAGGGGGGGCCCAAAAAAGGTCCTATTTTTATCAAAAAAATTAGCATAGTGCCTGAGGGCTCCCCTTTTTGATTAACCATTTTTTAGAATTTCAAAAGTCCCAATGGTGAGAAATTAGCTAACACTATATAGTTTATCCTTGTTATTTTGGATAATTTTTTTAATGAATATATAATATTTTATGAATATTCAAAGTGGACACATCCTGAAAAAGCTGGAATTTGAGTGTGCCCCCCCCATATATTTTTTGAAAACTAATCAAAAATTGAATTTTTTTTCATCATGTGTAGAATGGAGTCTAGTTTTAGAAAATGTAATTTGTTTCACATTTTGATGAATAAGTAAAAATCTATCCTAAACTAGCACATGTTGGTTTTTGACAAAAAATAGAGGCATTTACAATAGAAGCCATGGATCAAAACCTTAACTAAATCAAAATGAAAAAAGAATTATATATTTAGATAGCTAAGAGAGAGGTTAACGCTATCACAATTTTTTTATAAATTTGCATTGAAATATGTGCAAATGAGACGAGGAGCATGAACAAGAATATGAAGAAATTTGGCACCCTTTTAAAAAATCATGTTTTTTTCATGAACTAGTTGTCCAAACCTTTGGGTCGGATGCCTAATGCAAAATCCAACCCATTGGGTTTGTATTTCCCAATGCAACCTATTTGGTTCATGCCAAATTTAGCATGCACCAAATGGGTTGCTTCATTTGGCACTCACCAAATGTCATTCATGACTTTTGGAATGTATTTTTCTAAACTTTTTGATTTTATCTTTCTCTATCAGGGAAACTATATACATGAAATAAATATTTAAGTATAAGTTTAGATTTACATATGGACATATGGACAATTACTTTCATATACTTTAAGTTATATTACATGTATATAGGCAGGCTATTTGAGAGTGGTGTTTCAAATTTCTAGGAGTTATAATACAAATTCTAATTTTTGGAAGATCTTAAAGATTTCAGACTTAGTCAAATTTCAGTAATCAAGAGGTCAAATTTCATCTTTCTCTCTCTATCTCACTCATTTTCATCTCTTATTCTCTATACCTCTCTCTCTCTCTCTCACTATCTGCATCCCTTTATATGACAATCTCTCCCTTGAGCTCAAGAACTATGTCTCTACATGTCGATCTCTCTCTCTCCTTCCCTCTCCAATATCTATCTCCCTCCCTGCTTCACTCTCTACATTTCTCTATCTCCCCTCCCCCTCCTTTTATATCTATTTATCTATCTACTCTCTATATCACCTCTCTCTATACCTACCTATCCCTCTCTCCCCCTCTCTCCCCCTCTCTCCCCTCTTTTTGAGTATGTGTAAGATCATAATGGAAAAAATAGGCCCTTAAGTGGTGATGAAAATTCAGAAAATCAAAGTTAGGAAACTTGATGTAAATTTTTTAATAAGTTATCTATATTATTTCAAAAATATGTATGAATAGAATCTATAGAAAATTGAATGTAGTTTCTAAATTACTAGGTTTATTAAAAAAAATAAAAATCTATTTGGTGAAAATTTGAAATTTCAATGTAGTAGAACTTAAATTTCAGGGAAAAATAAGAAGTAGGTGTCTGTCTAACCACCCTAATCACAATAAAATGATAATATTTTTTTATAATATTTTAGATATAAGTAGAGGACTCATGTCTTGATGTGATGCATATTTGTTTGTAATTTGTTTCCAAGTAAATAATTAATTGTGATTTTTTTATTACAAATTTTAAATAATATAAAAACTTGTATGTCTGACCACTTTAACTTGGTCAAAACTTCATGAAATTCTTTTTTTTTTGGTAATCCTATAGTATGTGAAGCATAGAATGTGACACATGTTTCGAATTAATTTATTTTGATACCGTTTGATAGCTATAGATTTTTTTCAATTAGCCTATCAATCAAGACTTTAGTCATAATTCAAATAGAAAATGAATAATAATTATTTAAAAAAATTCAAAGTAAAGCATAATTTATATTGGTGGAAAGTTGAAAATCTCCTTAAAAAACACTTTTTGTTTCATCAATTTTGGGTAAAAAAAAAGTGGTCAACCACATTGGCCATCATATCACTTACATATCACTACTTTTTGGCCCATCATGATCCTGCACATACCCTTCTCTCTCACTCTCTTCTTCCCTCTCTCTCTCCCTCCCTCTCTACTCTCTATCTCGCCATTCTCTCTCCTTCCCTCTCTAGTTCTCTCTATCTCACTTCTCTCTCCTTCCCTCCCTCCCTCTCTAATTTTATCTATCTCCCCCTCTCTCTCCTTCCCTTTCTACTTCTCTCTATCTCACCTCTCTTTCTCCCCCTCTCTCCCCCTCTCTCTTCTTTTCACCCACCTTTTCTCTCTACTTATTGCTATCTAACCTATCCCTCTATACATCTTTCTCTCTTCCCCCTGCTCCCTTCTCAGTTTCTGCACCTTCCTCCTTACCTCTCTGTACTTTTCTCTCCATTACACATCTCTATCACTTATCTCACTTCTCTCTCTCCCCTTCCCTCTCTACTAGCTTTCTCTCTATCTCACCTCTCTCCCTACCTATCCCTCCCTCTCTCTTATCTCTCTCACCTCTCTCTCTCTCTCTCTCCATCCCTACCTCTTCCTCCCTCTCTCCTTCCCTCTATACTGATCTTTATCTCCTCCTCCCTCTATCTACCTAGACCTCTCTTTATTTTTGTCTCACCTCTCTCTCCATCCCTACCTCTCCCTATATCTCTCCTTTCATATCTATTTCTCTCTACCTAGTTGTCCCTCTATACCTATTTCTCTCTCCCTCCTTGCCTCCTCTCTCTAAATATCGCCACCTTATTTCCCTCTCTACTTCTCTCTCTATCACCTCTCTCTATCTCTCTCTACTCTCTCTATCTATCTATCTCTCCCTCTCCCTCTTTCTATCTCTCCTGTCTCCCTCTCCCTCTTTCTATCTCTCATTTCCCTCTCTCTGCCTATCTCTCTCTCTCTCTCTCTCTCTCTCTCTCTCTCTCTCTCTCTCTCTCTCTCTCTCTCTTTCTTTCTATCTATCTTTGTCAACACATAGAAATGTCCTTGTAGTCAATTTTAGATCATTGCATATTTCATTCAATTATCCATGTAATCATATCGCTATATTATAACGATTCATTCATATTATAATAAGTTGCAGGCATCTATAAGCATTATTCATAAAATAAATTTATCATTTATCATTTATCATTTATGCATTAATAACTAAACTATCATATGCATATTCCATTAAATTATTTAATAATCTATCCATTATTGATCCATTGGCATAAATCCATTCATCCATTCATCTCATAAAATAATTTATAAGTCCATAATCATTTCATTAAAACCATTTTCATAATAATTTATCCATAATAAAATATTAATACATTAATGCATTTACACATTTCATGCATTTGCATATTCATTTAAAATATCACAAATATTCAATAAATTATGCATTTACCACCTACATGCATTTATCCATCTCAATATTTTATTTTACCCATCTCATGCATGTGGGATATTTTTCCTCCAACTCATATCTCTTATCCCACTCTCCTTCCACAACTTGCATTCACCCTAAAAGTTTCCTATTTAAACATGAATCTCTTCTCATTTTGATGCCTACATGAATCTTGCACATGCACGTATCTTCACAACATTACTTAATCCATTCACTAACAACCTCTTGACGCACCTATGCTTGCAAAAATCTGAGAGAAAAAGTGCATAACAAGACTTTGGTGATAGGATGCCAATGGAGACTCTTTTTTGTTTGGAAGCATTTTGATTATTTTTGGTAGTTTAGAATAGCTTCATTTCTACTTTTTTGCTTTTAAATCTGAAATTGCTCCATTGTTAAGGGTTTGAAATGGTGGTTCTCCTCAATAGAACCATGCCATTTTTTAGCTCTTACAAATGGTGAACCCGACGTGAATGAATGGTTATAATATAGAAGCATGATGCATGTTTGTTTGATGATATTTGATTACTTTATGATTTTATCTTTGGTGGGATGTCTTTTAGCTTCTCCAAGATGTTGTGGACTAGAGAGGCAAGGATGGGGCATGTTCACTCATTTCTTATTTGTGGATTGTTTCTTATTCATAGGATGACTCATCTGAAGACATGGTTATCTAAAAACCATCGAGGACCTATGAGTCTAGTATGGATGAGCACATTCCTTGTTTGATAGTGTCTTCCATGCAATAAGTATATAGATCATCTAGGGTCCTTATACCTAGATGCTTATACTTAATTACTAAATAAAAGCACAAACAATATTCAGGTCATCTAGATGCTTATACTAATTTATGACATAATAAGCTCGATGATGATAAAAGAACTTAAAAGGAACAAGAGGCTTCATCACCTTCATTTTCTCCAATCTTGCATCTACCATTTCTTGCATTTCATTTTCTTCATCTTTCTTGTCTCAGAGAAATCAATCAATTGCTTTATCTAACTGATCTATGTCTCCTGAAATAAAAATCTCAAATCACTAAACTTGCTTCTCAAAATCTCATGTCTGCTTAATCAACCAATCAATCATTCTATAAACTTTTTCTTGTGCTTGCATCAATCCCAATCAGCTTCATAAACTCATCAACATGGCTATACTGATCATTTCCATCAATTGTTCAGTTATTCCTATCCACTGTGCATTTCCATCAAATGTACATCACCGCTTTATCACTTGCGCAATATCAAGTATCTAATAATTTTTTCTTGACATCTATCAAGAGATAAATCTTCTTACAATCTGTCTGATCAATCTCTCAAGGGGGCATATCATTCTTATCATAATCCTTACTAGGATATCTCTAGGTCATGTATCAGTTGATCAATTTTTTTCTTTGAAACAACGCGACAAGCTGCATTGTCTTAAAGAGGGGAAAAATGTAGACACATAAAAATGTCCTTGTAATCATTTTTAAATCATTGCATATTTCATTCAATAATCCATGTAATCATATCTCTATATTACAACCATTCATTCATAATATAAGAATTTCCAGGCATCTATAAGCATTATTCATAAAATAATTTAATTATTTATGCATTAATCATTAAAATATCATTTGCATATTCCATTACATTATTTAATAATCTATCCATTATTAATCCATTGGCATAAATCTATGCATCCATTCATCTCATAAGATCATTTATAAGTCCATAATAATTTCATTAAAACCATTTTCATAATAATTTATCCATCATAAAATATTAATACACTAATGCATTTACACATTTCATGCATTTGCATATTCATTTAAAATATCACAAATATTCAGTAAATTATGCATTTACCAGCTACATGCAATTATCCATTTCAATATTTTATTTTCTCCATCTCATGCATGTGGGATATTTTTCCTTCAAGCCATATCTCTTATCCCACACTCCTTCCACAACTTGCATTCACCCTAAAAGATGCCTATTTAAACAGGGCTCTCTTCTCATTTTGACCCCTACACAAATCTTGCACATTCGCGTATCTTCACAGCCTTACTTAATCCATTCACTAACAACCTCTTGATGCAACTATGCTTGCAAAATTCTGAGAGCAAAAATGCATAACAAGACTTTAGTGATAGGATGCCAATGGAGACTGGTTTTTGTTTGGAAGCATTTTTATTATTTTTGGTAGTTCAGAATAGTTTCATTTCTAGTTTTTTCTTTTAAATTTGAAACTGCTCCATTGTTAAGGGTTTGAAATGGTGGTTCTCCTCAATAGAACCATGCCATTTTTTAGCTCTTACAAATGGTGAACCTGAGATGAGTGAATGGTTATTATATAGAAGCATGATACATGTTTGTTTGCTAATCTTTGATTACTTTATGATTTTATCTTTGATGGCATGTCTTTTGGCTTCTCTGGAATATCTTGGACTAGAGAGGCGAGGATGGGGTATGTTCACTTGTTTGTTGTTTGTGGATTGTTTCTTATTCATAAGATGACTCGTCTTAAGACATGGTTATCTAAAAACCATCAAGGACCTATGAGTCTAGTATGAATGAGCACATTCGTTGTCTGATAGTGTCTTCCATGCAATAAGTATTCAGGTCATCTAGGGTCCTTATACCTAGATTCTTATACTTAATTACTAAATAAAAGCATAAATAGTATTCAGGTCATCTAGATGTTCATGTTATCTAGATGATTATACTAATTTGCAACATAATAAGTTCGGTGATGATAAAAGAACTTCAAAGGAACAAGAGGCTTCATCACCTTCATTTTCTCCCATCTTGCATCTACCATTTCTTGCGTTTCATTTTCTTCATCTTTCTTTTTGCAGAGAAATCAATCAATTGCTTTATCTAACTGATCTATGTCTCTTGAATCAAATCTCATGTCCCCTTAATCAATCAATCAATCATTCTATCAAATTATCTTGCGCTTGCATCAATCTCAATCAGCTTCATAAACTCATGAACCTGGCTATACTAATCATTTCAATCAATTGTTCAGTTATGACTATCCACTATGCATTTCCATCAAATGTACATCACTATTTTATCACTTTCGCAATATCAAATATTGAATCATTTTTTTCTTGACATCTTTCGAGAGATTAATCTTCTTACAATCTGTCTTATCAATCTCTTGAGGGGGCATATGATTCTTATCATAATCGTTACTAGGATATCTCTTGGGCATGTATGAGTTGATCAATATTTTTCTTTGAAACAACGCGACAAACTGCATTGTCTCAAAGAGGGGAAAAATGTAGACACATAAAAATGTCCTTGTAATCATTTTAAAATCATTGCATATTTCATTAAATTATCCATGTAATCATATCTCTATATTATAACAATTCATTTATATTATAAGAATTTGCAGGCTTCTATAAGAATTTTTCATAAAATAATTTAAGCATTTATCATTTATTATTTATGCATTAATCATTAAAATATCATTTGCATATTCCATTAAATTATTTAATAATCTATCTATTAGCGTAAATCCATTCATCCATTCATCTCATAAAATCATTTATAAGTCCATAATAATTTATCCATTATAAAATATTAATACATTAATGCATTTACACATTTCATGCATTTGCATATTCATTTAAAATATCACAAATATTCAATAAATTATGCATTTACCAGCTACATGCATTTATCCATTTCAATCTTTTATTTTCCCCATCTCATGCATGTGGGATATTTTTCCTCCAAGTCATATCTCTTATCCCACACTCCTTCCACAACTTGCATTTACCCTAAAAGATCCCTATTTAAACATGAATCTTGAACGTGCACATATCTTCACAGCCTTAATCGATTCACTAACAACCTCTTGATGCACCCATGCTTGCAAAAATTTGAGAGCAAAAGTGCATAACAAGACTTTGGTTATAGGATGCCAATGGAGACTAGTTTTTGTTTGGAAGCATTTTGATTATTTTTGGTAGTTTAGAATAGTTTCATTTCTAATTTTTTCTTTTAAATTTGAAATTGCTCCATTGTTAAGGGTTTGAAATGGTGCTTCTCTTCAGTAGAAACACGCCATTTTTTAGCTCTTACAAATGGTGAACCCGACATTTCAGTTTGAATGATGATAAAGATATCTTCTATTTCTCATATCATCAGGTTCTAATATACTTACTATTTTATCATTTTACTTATTCTTATCTTCGAGGTTGTCTTTATCTGCATCCATTTTGAGAGGGCAGCTTCAAATACAGTTTGTGTTTTGGATTTATTTAACACTCTGCTGCTCTAGATCTATATGCACACTCTCAAATACTTCAATTTTCGTATTTGAAATCATTTGGATATTCAGATTTTCTTTAAAATCGCTATTCATAAATAAATCTTTCTAATTTGAATGTCTCTATTTCACCTTTATTTGCAAGTTTACTTTGAAGGCGTAACATGGGGATGCAAAATAGAGTTTGCTGCTGGTTGTGGTGCTTATCTTTTCATTGAGGTTTCTCAAAATTCATTTTGAGCATATTCTACCCATTCCACATTCAATAAAATGATATCTGTTTTTTTGGCATTGTATCAGACGTTCAGTGAGGTGTCGTCTATTTTTAAGCTCTGTCAAACGTTCATACACAATGCATTTGCAATGTCTAGTTTGAGACATTTTGACAAAAGATTTTGTATGGGACAACACCTATTTTAAAACATTATGTCAAATAGTTCCTATGCCCTGTCCATGCATACGTTATTCTGAGACATTTTGTCTGAAACTTCTTTGCCCTATCCATGTGTCCATCAGAATGTATCTCCACCTCCACATGGCTCGACTCATTCACACTCATTGTCTGCGCCAAATAGTCATTTTGGTTTCCTATTGCTTTTCCTTTCTTTCATCTGGTGTTACGTTGAGATTGAAAAAGTCTTACTTTCTTTTTTATAAATTGTTAGTTTTATCTAAAAGGAAGGTCTTACTTTCTAAGATGTCTTATTTTTTGTGTATGAATCGATAGTTTCCTTAAAAGCTTTATAAAGCTTAAAAAAAAATGTGTTAGCTTAGCTTTTTAGTTTGTTTTAATTTAATTTTAGCTTTAGTGTTTTGTAAGTTTTTTTGTTAAGTTTTAATTAGATAGTTAGTTTCATATTAGATAGGCTTTTAATTAGGTAGCTTTTAAATAGTTTTAAATATATATTTTTTAATTGATTTTAATAAGGATAGTTTTTTATTTAATTAGTATTTATTTTAGACTTATATATATATATATGTTTTTTAATTTAATGATTTAGTTTAGATTTTCTTTTGTTAATTTAGTTTTTAATTTTTAATTCAATTTAAATTTTAGTTTGTAATTAATTTAGTTTTAGTTTTAATTTTAATTTAGTATTAAAATAATTTTAAAAAAAAAATCAAATTAAAACTTAATATTAGTTTTCAATTTAGAATAATTTTAGATTTTAATTTAGAAATTTTTATTTTAGTCATGTTTTGATTTTTCTTAAGAGGGGGTTAATTCAATCCTTTTGTGGCTTGTGCAGGACGTTTTGTCAAAGATTGAAAATAAAAAACTACTCACGACATTTGATTGTAGGATGATTATCGAAGATATGATTTTGAAACCAATTGTCTTTTAGATTAGAAAACACTTCAATTGGTGCATTAAAAAATGAACAATTGTCTTCTCTCACATAGGCTTAAATAGGGGTTCAACGAACACTATTCGTTGTGCTTGAAGGTGGTAGGTGATTATGCTCTCACCTTGTGCAAACTAGGTGGTTAGAAAACCATACCCATCTATTTTATGTGTCACCCCGATTCAATAATCGAAGTATCCTCTGCCCTTGCACACTTGTGTGATCCTGGGTGTAAGAGAAACAATTATTGACTCTAGGACTCGGGCCTTCTTTGGTGGGAAAAAGTACTCACCCCAAGGTGACTCAAACTAGAAATGCAGCTCTTTGGCCGAGCTACCCTCGATAGGTATACAAATGTGAATGCTACTAGAAATCTTAGGATTACGAGTGTGGATGTGTCACACGGACAAAGGAGAATTCCTTAAAACCCTGTTGAGTATAACCTCTTCAGGCTAGAATTCCTCCTTTAACGGAAATTAATATTTTCCCCATGTGTGGCCACTTGAACGAGGGTCCCGAACTAAAAACCTTTGTGTAGTTGCCAAAATCCCATCTATTTGCTAGCGCAACAACGGTTGTTCTGAAGGCATCCACATTCTCGTAGTTCAAAGTAGAGATGATCAACTTGCCATGGGAGATTTATGGGGGCTGAAAGCTTGGCTGACTTGAGAAGTGAGTGCACTATAAGGGGGATTCCATGTGGACAAGCTTATGGATTCATCCACTAAGAATAAGTGTGGTTGGGGAAACCCATGTGGAATCTAGCAAATATAGTCCTTGCCAACCTTAGGATTTGTAATTGTATTGTTAAAATTAGACACTTTGTCAGCTATGTCTTGCATGTGTGTTCAAAAATAGACCTCAAACAAACATCACACCTAGTAACTTGCAACATCTCAAACTTTACAAACCTCAAAGGGTCCAACAACACAAACATCTGGCATGAACCTATCACTTAGATTTCTTGGGGTCATCATCCTTCAGTTTTGATCTTTCAATCCTTCCATTCCACCTAGTCCTTGCATTCCACCTAGTTTTTTCATTCCACCTAGTCCCTGCATTTCACCTATCCCTTGCATATTCATGGTCTTTACATATTCATATCGCTTTCATCCTAGTCCTTGAATATTCCTAGCGTTGCATACATAGGTGAAATTACATATTCCTTGTATACATATATCATTCCACCTAGTTCTTACATGTTCAACCCCTTTGTATATCAAGAACATCTCACCTAACCTTTGCATGTTCCAAGAATTTCATCCTTATTCATCATCGATCAAACAAAACCTTTAGCTTCCACTTAGGCTACTCTTTCTAGGTCTTGAAATCAAACCATTAGCTATCTATCACCCACATCACTTGAGGTTCATCATCCTTGAGTAGGGAAATCCTTTTGGAGTCCATCATCTAGTACATACCCTCTCTTGATCATTGGTCCTTGTGTCTATCCATCATAGCACAAGTAAAACCTTTACATCATGACCAACTTTGGACCTAGAGTTGCCTTTGAGATCTTGCATTCTTAGCTTGTCATATCATATGTTACCATTTTCATATCCCATCTTAAAATCATATCCTTTTCATTGCATCCTAGTCTTAGGTCTCATACATTACCTTGGATTGAAAATCAGAACAATCACCTATGACCCCTAGAACTAGAGATAAAAATGTTTCAAGTAGGGAACCCTTGGGGGAAAGACTTTGATGGGGAAGACAACATTAGTGATGCAACTATTGAAACAAATGAAACTAATGATGAATAAATAACCAAATTTGATATAGAAGAAGAACTTAGGGATCATAAATTTACTAAACATCTTACGGAGGTAGTCAAACGTAACCCACAACAATACTTCAAAGCCCTTATTGATGAAGGAATCAAAATGCCTCTTGATTTTGACATGTCACTACTCACAATGAATGACCAACTTGAATCTAGTGAATCTAAACATCCCAAAATGAACAACGATGGTAGAATCAAAGATCTAGACCCTTTTATCTACAACCAGGTTACAAGCAATCTTCAAAGACATCAAAACCCATGCCTACAAATGATCATATTTTGGATGAGCTTAGAACATTGAGACAAGAATTGAACACCCTTAAGAACTGTAAAGCATCATCTCACAAGTTCTCCATTGAAGATATATGTCCTTATCCCTTCAATCCAAGAATACCAATGCCACCTTTTCCTAACCACTCAGACATACCAAAACTTGACAAATATAATGGAAAATGAGATCCTAAAAACCACTTAAGACAATTTTGTGCTACTACCAAGGAATTTTCAGTCAATGTAACGTACCTTATGATATTATTCCCCTACATCTTAGGAGGAGAAGCTATAGAATGGTTTTCACGATTACCCTCGACCATCAAATCCTTTCAAGAATTGGTTCATAAATTTGTCTCCAATTATAGTTTCAATTGTGACTTTAAAGTGACCATGACAAACCTTTTCAACACCAAACAAACACCAAGTGAATCTTTTATGTCATTTTTACAAAGATGGAGACATTTAACAAAACGATTACCTTATGCTATTCCTAATCAAGAATTGGTTCACCTCTTTTATCGAAATTTGAACAAAGAAATTGGAAAGGAACTTCACCTCAAATGCTTGGATTCTTTTGATGAAGCCATATAAATGGGATTTTGAATTGAAAAAACTCTCATTGATGATGGAACTATAAAACTTAATAATGACAAAGATCAAAAATCAAATTAAAACAACAAGACACCTTTTTGGGTAAAGAATAAGAATATAGTCAATGATGGATTTGTTGATGCAAAAACAACTAAAACATCATCGCCTATCTATAATTTCAAAGGTTCACCTTCAAATAAAGGAAAAGAAAAACATAGAAGTTTCCCTCAACAAAATTTTACACCATTGAGACAATCACTTGAATCTGCATCAAAAGAGCTTCTTGAAATTAATACTATAACTTTACCCGAATAAAGGAATATTATCCACAATTCAAACCCCCATGGTGGAATGAGAATCACTTTTGTGACTATCATAGACATAAAGGACATAACAATAATAGTTGTAATAAACTCTGACATTTGATACAGGACCTTATTGATGATGGTAAGATAACAATTGACAGACACACTCCTTCTAGTAGCTCTGACCACGAGGTGTTTAAAAAAAAATTCCCTAAGAATGACAAGGATAAAGGAAAGGCTCTTGAATATGGTGATGTGTAAACTATACTACTGCTAAGTATGACTATACCATACATAACATCAGTGAGGTTGATAATCATGTAAACACTTTCATTATAAAAGGAAAATAAATTGATTGCAAGGTTACTACCCACAAAAGAACAATCACCCTTAAAGTTCCTAATTCAAAACCTGCTACACCAACTTCACAGTATAACATCATAAAGAATTTAGGGAAAACGCTCGCACAAATCTCCATACTTGAGCTGCTACACCTATCTCCTGAGCATAAAGTTATCCTAGATAAATCACTTGCTACAATTACAATGCTTACAGACCTACATGTGGATCAATTCAAATCTATGGTGGGACATATCACCTCGCCTCATACTCTCACTTTTACTGAAAATGATGATTCATCCCCTCGACAATCGCATAATGTAGCTTTACACATTGATTTCCTTATCAATAATTCCAACATCAAGCGAGTTATAATAGAAGGAGGAGAAGGCCTTAATATTTGTACCCAAGAATTGATCACAAAGCTAGGGTTTTCTAAAAATGCAGTTGATCCAAGAAACATGATTACCATAAAAACATATGATGAAGAGGAATGCTTGTCTAAAGGATCAGTTACTCTACCAATGACATTCGGCCCTGTGGTAAAGGATGTGGTTTTCCAGGTCCTTGATCTCGCACTGACCTATAATATCCTCCTTGGAAGACCTTGGATTCATGCAATGCAAGCAGTACCTTCTACATACCATCAGTGCATTAAATTTCCACACAATGGTGTTGAAATCACAATACAAGGAGATCCCAACCCTTTCATGTATTGCCATAATGTAAGCTGTACAATTGAAATCACAATCCCAAGCAATCCTGAGGCATTTCCTTCCCAAGCATATGTTGATCTTCAGTCCTTAAAAGCATCCTCTACTAAATCCAAGGAAGTTGAGACCAAAATACATGTAAAAGAACAAGGAGTAGGAGAATATACTTTGAATCATTCCCTTTGCATTAAAAAGTTCCCTTTATCTCCCCATACCTATGGAAAACCATAGATGACTAATACCACATCAAAGGTAGAGACTACAGTGACTTGTAAATTAACCAATCTCATAAAATCATTTATAAGTCCATAATCATTTCATTAAAACCATTTTCATAATAATTTAACCATCATAAAATATTAATACATTAATGCATTTACAAATTTCATGCATTTGCATATTTATTTAAAATATCACAAATATTCAGTAAATTATGCATTTATCCATTTCAATCTTTTATTTTCCCCATCTCATGCATGTGGGATATTTTTCCTCCCAGCCATATCTCTTATCCCACACTCCCTCCACAACTTGCATTCACCCTAAAATATGCCTATTTAAACATGACTCTCTTCTCATTTTGACCCCTACACGAATCTTGAACATGAACGTATCTTCATAGCCTTACTTAATCCATTCACTAACAGCCTCTTGATGCACCAATGCTTGCAAAAATATGAGAGAAAAATTGCATAACAAGACTTTGGTGATACAATGCCAATGGAGACTGGTTTTTGTTTGGAAGCATATTGATTATTTTTGGTAGTTTAGAATAGTTTCATTTCTAGTTTTTGCTTTTAAATCTGAAACTGGTCCATTGTTAAGGGTTTGGAATGGTGGTTCTCCTCAATAGAACCAAGCAATTTTTTATCTCTTACAATCTCAACTATCCATTTTTACCTATCCCTCCCTCCTCTCTCTCTTCCACCAATCTTCACTCTACATATCTCTATCTAACCTACCCCTCTATATGCCTCTTTCTCTCTCCCTCTCTCTTTCCATTTCTCAATCTCTCTACCTTCCTCCTTACATCTCTACTTCTCTCTATCACCTCTCTCTCCCTCCCCCTTCCCTCTTTACTTTCTTTCTCTCTATCTCGCCTCTCTCTCCCTAAATATCCCTCCCCCCTCCTTTCTCTCTATCTCACCTATCTCTCCCTCCCTCCATACCACTTCTTCCCTCTCTCTTCCCCTCTCTACTTCCCTTTATCTCCCCCTCCCTCTCCTTACCTACTTGTCTCTCTTTATTCCACTCTCTCACCTCTATCTCTAAATCCTTATCTCTCCCTCGATCCCTACCTCTCTATCCATCTCTCCTTCCCTCTCTACTTCTCTATAGCTCCCCTTCCTCTCTCTACCTACCTCTCTCTCTCCATCCCTACCTCTCCCTCCATCTCTCCTTCACTCTCTACTTCTCTCTACCTACCTATCCCTCTATACCTCATTCTCTCTCTCCCTCTCTCAATCTCTCCACCTTCATTCTTCTCTCTCTAACTTCTCCCTCCCTTCCCCTCTCTCCTTCTCTCTCTACCTACATATCTATCCCTCTCTACGTACCCCTTCTCTCTCTCTCTCTCTCTCATTCCCTCTATCTCTATCCTCTTTACCCTTAACTCTTAAACCCTAAACCCTTAAAACCTTTTACCCTCTACCCTCTATCTCTCACCCACTCCCTCTCTCTCTCTTTCTCTCTCTCACTCTCAAGTCTCTCCATCCTACCCCCTCTCCCTCTCTCAAGACTCTATCTCTCTCACTCACTCACTCATATGTCTCTCCGCTCTACCCTTAGCCCTCTACCATTTATCTCTCTCTCTCAAGACTCTCCCTCATACCCCTTCTACCTCTCT
>CM021107.1:591607913-591756606 GCA_007115665.2 Sequoiadendron giganteum | reverse complement strand
CCTAAACCCTCAACCCCTATACCCTCTATCCTATATGTTGGACCCTCAACCCTATATCCTCAACCCTTTGTCCTCGACCTTAAACTCTCAGCCCTCAACCCTTAAACCGTAAACCCTTAATCCATCTACCCTCTACCCTATACATTAAACCCTTAACCCTCAAATATCAACCCCTCTCCCTCTCTTAGGTCTCTCTCTCTCTCTCTGACTCCCTCTATGTATCTCCCCTCTACCCTTAACCCTTAACCCTTAAACTCTAAACCCTTAAACCCTCTACTCTCAATTTCTCTCCCACTCCCTCACTCTCTCTCTCTCAAGTATCTCCATCCTACCCCCTCTCCCTATCTCAAGTCTCTCTCTCACTCAATCACTCATATCTCTCTCCCCTATGCCCTTAACCCTAATCTCTCAAACCTATACCCTAAACCCTCTACCCTCATCTCTTAACCCTCAACCATAAACCCTTAAACCTTCTACCATCTACCCTCAACCCAATACCCTCTACCCTTAACCCTAATCGCTCAACCCTATACCCTCAACCCAATACCCTAAAACAAACACCCTATAGGTCCTCAACCTTTTACCATCAATTCTCAACCCTCATCTATCTTTTTCCCTCCCTCCTCTTCTCTCCTCCTCTCTATCTCACTTATCCCTCCATCTCTCCCTCCGTCCATCCCTCCCTCTCTTCCCTAATCCCACAATCCTATACCCTCAACCCTTAAACCCTTAAACACTCAACCTTGTACCCTAAACCCTAAACCCTAAACCCTTAAACTCTCTACCCTCTACCCTCAACCCTCTACCCTCTACCCTCTACCCTCCACCCTCTACCTTAATACCTCAACCCTTAAACCTCTAAACCCAATTAAACTCTCTACCCTAATCCCTGAACCATGAAACCCTCAACCCTCTACCTTCAACCCTGAACCCTTAACCCTAAAACCTTAACCCTAAAACCTTAACCCCTATAACCTCTACCCTATTTTTTGTACCCTAAACCCTAATCCATCAACCCTATACCCTCAACCCTCTGCCCTCGACCTTAAACTCTTGACCCTTAACCCTTAAACCCTAAACCCTTAAACCCTCTACCCTCTACCCTCTACCCTGATACCTCAACCCTTAAACCTCTAAACCCAATTAAACTCTCTACCCAAATCCTTGAACCATGAAACCCTCAACCCTCTACCTTCAACCCCGAACCCTTAACCCTATTTTTTGTACCCTCAACCCTCTGCCCTCGACCTTAAACTCTTGACCCTTAACCCTTAAACCCTCTACCCTCTACCATATACATTGAACCCTTAACCCTCAGTTCTCAACCCTCAACCCTTAATCCCTCAATCATCAACCATTAAACCCTAAACCCTCAACCCTTATACCCTCTACCCTATACATTAGACCCTCAACCCTAATCCTTTAACCATATACCCTTAAACCTATACCCTAAACCCTCTACCCTCAACCCTAAATCCTCAACCCTAAATTGTTAAACCATAAACCCTTAAACCTTCTACCATCTAAACTCAACCCAATACCCTGTACCCCTTAAGGATTGAGGTTCGAGGGCTTAAGGTTGAGGGTAGAGGGGTGAGGGTATAGGGTTGAGGTATTAGGGTTGAGAATCCAATGTATAGGGTATAGGGGTTGAGGAATTAGGGTTTAAGGGTTGAGGGTTGAGGGTAGATGGTTTAGGGTTAAGGGTTTAAGGGTTGACAGATTAAGGGTTGAGGATTGAGGGATTAGAGTATAGATTTTACTTGGGTTTAATGGTTTAAGGGTTGAGGATATAGGGTTGAGGGTAGAGGGTATTGGGTTAAGGGTAGAGGGTAGAGAGTTTAAGGGTTTAGGGTTTTAGGGTTAAGGGTTAAGGTTTTAGGGTTTACAGATGAGTTTTTAAGGGTTTAAGGGTTGAGGGTATAGATTTTCGGGATTAGGGTAGAGAGGGAGGGATGTATGAAGGGAGATATGGGGGGAGAAGTGAGATAGAGAGAAGTAGAGAAGAGGAGGGAGGGACAAAGATAGATGAGGGTTGAGGATCCAATGTATAGGGTAGAGGGTTAAGGGTAGAGGGGAGAGAGATAGAGGGAGTGAATGAGTGATAGAGAGAGACCAAAGAGAGGGAGAGGGCGTAGGAGGGAGAGACTTGAGAGAGAGAGAGAGGGGTGGAGGGGAGATATACAGACTCTCCCTCATCCCCTCTCTCTCAAGACTCTCCTTCCTACCCCCTCTCTCTCTTAGGTCTCTCTCTCTCTCACCCCTCTACCCTTAACCCTAAACCCTAAAAAATTATCCTTAAACCCTAAACCCTTAAACCCTCTATCATCTACCCTTAACCCTCTACCCTCTATCTATCTTCCACTCCCTCCCTTCCTCTCTCTCTCTCTATCAATTCTCTCCCTCTCTCAAGTCTCTCTCTCACTCTCTCACTCACTCACTCCTTTTATCTGTCTCCCCTGTACCCTTAACTCTCTACCCTCTACCCTCTATCTCTCTCCCACTCCCTCCCTCTCTCTCTCTCAATCACTCCCTCTATCTCTCTCCCCTCTACCCTTAACCATAAACCCTAAACCCTTAAACCCTCTACCCTCTACCCTCTATCTATCTCCAACTCCCTCCCTCCCTCTCTCTCTCTCTCAAGTGTCTCCCTCTCTCACACATTCACTCCTTCTATATCTCTCCCCTCTACCCTTAATCCTCTACCATCTATCTCTCTTCCACTCCCTCCATCTATTTCTCTCACTCACTCTCTCTATCTCTCTCCCCTTTACCCTTAATCCTAAACGCTTAACCCTTAAATGCTAAACCCTTAAACACTCTACCCTCTACTTCTCTTTATCTCCTTGTCCCTCTATCTACCTAGACCTCTCTCTCCATCCCTACCTCTCCCTCTATCTTTTCTTTCATATCTACTTCTCTCTACCTAGTTTTTCCTCTATACTTATTTCTTTCTCCCTCCTTGAATCCTCTCTCTCAATATCTCCACCTTATTTCCCTCTCTACTTATTTCTCTATCACATCTCTCTATCTCTCTAGCCTCTACCCTTAACTCTTAACCCTAAACCCTTAACCCTTAAAACCTAAACACTTAAAACCCTCTACCCTCTACCACCCTCTACCATCAACCATCTACACTCTATCTCTCTCCCACTCCCTCTGCCTCCCTCTCTCAAATATCTCCCTCCTACCCCCTCTCCCTCTCTCAAGTCTCTCTCACTCACTACTTCTATGCCTCTCCCCTCTATCCTTAGCCCTATACCCTTAACCTTTAAACCCTTAAACTCTCTACCCTCTACCCTTAACCGTCTACCCTTAACACTCTAACCTTTATCTCTCTCCCACTGCCTCCCCCTCTCTCTCTCAAAACTCTCCCTTCTACCCACTCCCCCTCTCTCAGGTCTCTCTCAATCACTCACTCACTCCCTCTATCTCTCTCCCTTATACCCTTAACCATAAACCCTAAACACTTAACCCTTAAACCCTCTAAGCTTAACCCTCCCTCCCTCTCTATCTATTTCAAGTTTCTCCCTTATAACCCATCTCCTTCTCTCAGGTTTCTCTCTCTCTCTCTCTCACTAACTCAATCCATCTATCTCTCTCATCTATCCTTAACCCTCTACCCTCTACCATTAACCCTTAAACCCTTAACTCTCTACCCTAAACCCTCTACCCTAAATTCTCTACCCTCTACCCTTAACCCTCTACCCTTAAACCCTCTACCCTCTAGCCTCAACCCAATATCGTCTACCATAAACCCTAAACCCTCAACCTTAAACTCTCAACCCTCAACCCTTAAACCCTCTACCATCAACCAAATACCCTCTACTCTCTACCGTAAGTGCTCAACCCTATACCATAAACCATCTACCCTTATCCCTAAACCCTCAACCATAAACCCTTAAACCCTAAACCCTTAACCCTTCTACCCTATACCCTCAACCCAATACCATATACCCTCAACCCTGATCCCTCAACCCTATACCCTTAACCCAATACCCTAAACCATCAACCCTATAGGTCCTCAACCCTTGTAGACATGGAACATATACGATTCGATCCTACACACCTGATCCTAATCTTACTAATGTCGTTTCCTCCTAAATCATCCAATTTTCTAATTAATTTAATTAAATAATCCTTATTTGATTAAATTCATCACAATTCCTCTCTTATCTGATTAAGTCATTCTCTTCCATTAATTAAATAATTCACTTTATTTAATTAACCTCTAAGGTCACCTCATTTAAATTAATCTTTATTTGATTTAATCTATCACCACCTTCTTTAATTAAATAAATCAATCTTTATTAAATTAAATCTAAAATCATTTCCCTCTCAATTTTGATTTAAATAAATCCTAAAATCTAAGTCAAAATTTTCAAATCACCTAATTTCTACTTAATTTGATCAAATCATGATTAAATATAATCCTAATTACATCAATCCTCTAGATTTTGCAAAAGGGATGGTTACTTCCAACAAGGCATTTAATTCCTCTTACATGTCCTTGGCCTTTAGCCAAGTGACATTACCTCCATTTTCCTTCCCTCTAAACATGTCACTTTCAAATTTCAAATTTGAATCTCATAGCATTTATCATGCACATTGACCAATATTTGCTCACTCCTCCTCCAATCACATGTGGACAAGTGGCCTCTTCTCATTGGTTGGTATTTTATCCCACATTCACCCAAATCCTTCAAACTCCCATTCTTCAAATATATAAATGAGAGACTCTTCCTCTCATTCATCATCCACAATTTGAGTAAACTTATTATACTCAATTTCATCTTCAAGCATAGCCATTTTCATGTCTCTTTATCAAGTTCTTAGCTAGGTTATGCAGGAATTCAACCAAAGTGGATCAATCATCATCAAGCTTACAAAGGAGTTGGGAAAAGGCCAATTTATACACACAATTTCCACCAACTCCCCCATGGGATTTAATTTTTGAATTGCTTAATTAGAATTTCATTTATCTTTTATGTTTTGTTCATTTTTCCTATTATTAAGAATTGTATATGAATTTCATGGGGAATCATTGTTATAACTAGGATTTCAATTTAATAATGTGTTTGTTTTCCATGTTTGTGCAGGTATAGGATTGGGGTTCACAACCCTATACCCTTAATTCTTAACCATCTACCCTATACATTTGGTCCTTAACCCTCATATATCTTTTTCCCTCCCTCATATTCTCTCGTTATATCTATCTCACTTATCCCTCCATATCTACCTCCATCCATCTCACCTTCTCTTCCCAAATATCTCAACCCTATACCCTCAACCCTTAAACCCTTAAACACTCAAACCTATACCCTAAACCCTAAACCCTAAACCCTAAACCCTTAAATCCTAAACCCTTAAATCCACTACCCTCTACCCTAAACCCAATAACCTCTACCCTCAACCCTAATCCCTCAACTCTTAAACCCTTAAAACCAATTAAAATCTCTACCCTAATCTCTCAACCCTTAACCCTTTATCCCTCAACCTTAAACCCTCAACCCTCAACCCTCTACCTTTAACCCTGCACCCTTAACCCTAAACCCTCAACCCCTATACCCTGTACCCTATACGTTTGACCCTCAACCCTCTAACCTCAACCTTAAAATCTCTACCCTCTACACTCTACCCTATACATTAAACCCTTAACCCTCAATTATCAAACCTCAACCCTTAATCCCTTAATCCTCAACCCTTAAACCCTAAAACCTCAACCCTAAACCCTTAAACCCTAAACACTTAAACCTTCTACCCTCTACCCTCAACCCTATACCCTCAACCCAATACCCTAAACTATCAACCCTCTATCCTATACATTGGTTTCTCAACCCTCATATATCTCTATCCCTCCCTCCTCTTCTCTCCTTCTCTCTATCTCATTTCTCCCTCCATATCTCCCTCGATCGTTCCCTTCCTCTCTACCCTAATCCATCAACCCTATACCCTGAACCCTTATACACTTAGCCCAATACCCAATACCCTTTACCCTAAACCCAATACCATCTACCATCAACCCTATACCCTCAACCCTTAAACCCTTAAAACAAAGTAAACTCTCTACCCTAATCCCTCAACCCTCAACCCTTAATCCCTCAAACCTTAAACCCTCAACCCTTAATCCCTCAACCCTCAAACCCTCAACCCTCAACCCTCAACCCTCTACTCTCAACCCTTAAACCCTAATCCATAAACCCCTATACCCTCTACCATTTGAATTAGACAATCAATGCTAATCCCTCATTGCTATACCATCAACCCTCTACCCTCAACCTTAAACCCTCAACCCTTAAACCCTAAACCCTTAAATCCTCTACCCTCTACATTAAACCTTCAACCCTCAATTGTCAACCATTAACCCTTAATCCCTCAACCCTAGGTAGGTAGGGAAACATAGGTGAGATATAGAGTGATGAAGGGAGAGGTAGGTAAAGAAAGGGATAGGGGAGATAAATATAGGTAGAGAGGGAAGGAGACATAGAGAGAGGAGATATAGAGAGAAGTAGAGAGGGGAGTGAGGGATAGGTAGGGAGGAGATAGAGGTGTGTGTGTGTGTGTGTGTGAGTGAGAGAGAGAGAGAGAAGGGGTAGATAGAGAGAGGTAGATGGAGGGAGAGGAGAGATAGAGAGTAGATAGGGAAAGAGGTAGGGAGGAGACATGATTGAGATATAAAGTGATGGAGGGGGAGTTGGGTAAAGAGAGGGAGAGGGGAGATAAATATAAATAGATAATGAAGTAGAGGTAGAGAGAGATGATAGATAAAGAGAAGTAGAGAGTGGAGGGATGGTGGGAGAGGAAAGGAGGAGATAGAGGTGATTGTGTGTGAGAGGGAGAAAATGAGGTGAGAGAGAGAAAGAGAGTGGAGAGGGAAGGGGGAGAGATAAATATTATAGAGGGAAAGAGAGAGTAAGAGAGAAAGAGAGAAAGAGGGGGGAGGGAGAGAGAGTGGTAGGTAGTGGAGGGAGAGGTAAGTAGAGAGTGAAGGAGAGAGGGAGGGATAGGAGGGAGAGAGTTAGATGGATAGAGTGGTGAGATAAAGAGGAGAGAGGTAAGGAGAGAATGAGAAATAGAGATAAAGAGAGAGAGGGAGGTTGGAGGGAGGGAGAGGTAGAAAGGGATAAGTGGGACATATAGAGGGAAGGAGGGAAAGTGGGATAGAGAGAGAATGGTGATTTAGAGAGGAGGGGGTGATAGGTAGGGATAGGGATAATGGTGAGATAGAGAGGAGATAGTGAGATAGAAAGAGAGGGATGGAGAGATAGAGAGAGAGGTAGGTAGAGGAAGGTAGAGGAGAGATAGAGAGTAGATAGGGAAAGAGGTAGGGAAGGAGACATAAGTGAGATAGAGAGGGATGGAGAGAGAGAGTGATGGAGGGAGAGGTAGGTATAGAGAGGGAAAGAGAGACGAGAGATAGAGAGGGGAGAGGGGAGAGGGGAGAGAGGGAGGGAGAGGTAGGGAGGGAGATAGAGGTGTGTGTGTGAGTGGAAGAGAGAGAATGGTGAGATAGAGAAAAGGAGAAATTAAGAGAAAAAGAGGGGGGAGGGAAGGAGGGACAATAGTGAGAGAGATTGGGAGGAGAGACAAAAATAAGGGGAGGGAGGGAGAGGAGAGATAGAGAGAAGTAGAGAGGGAAGGAGGGAGGGAGGGAGGGAGTGTTAGCGAGGGAGATAGAGGTTTGTGTGTGTGAGAGAGAGAGATAGAGAGAGTGGTGAGATAGAGAGGGGAGAGTGAGAGGGAGGTAGATAGAATTATGAGATAGAGAGGAGAGAGTGAGAGAGAAAGAGGGGTAAGAGAGGGATAGAGAGTGAGAGAGAGATGTAGGTAGAGGGAGGGAGAGGAGAGATATAAAGTAGAGAGGGAAAGAGGTAGGGAGGAAGACATAAGTGAGATACAAAGTGACAGAGGCAAAGGTAGGTAAAGAGAGAGAGAGAGGGGAGATAAAGATAAGTAGAGAGGGAAGGAGATGTAGAGAGAGAAGAGATAGAGAGAAGTAGAGAGGGGAGGGAGGGAGGTAGATGTAGGGAGGAGATCAAGGGGTGAGAGAGATAGAGAGGGGAGAGAGGCAGGAAGGGAGAGAGAGAGGGAGTGGAGAGATAGAGAGTAGAGAGAAGGAGAGAGTGAGAGAGAAAGATGATACAATTTGTTGACTACTAAAATTTGACCTCCGAATTACTGAAATTTGAGTTACTAATTATTGAAATTTGACTAACTCTGAAATTTTTATGATCTTCCAAAAACTAGAATTTGCATTATAACTCCTAGAGATCTAAAACCACTCTCAAACATCCTGCCTATATAAATGACATATAACTTAAAGTATAAGAAAGTAAATGTCCATATTTTAATATCAACTTATACTTAAATGTTTATTTCATGTATATAATTTCCCTGGAAGAGAAAGAGAAAATGAAAGAGTTTAGAAAAATTCATTCCAAAAGTCATTGCAAAAAGAAAGAAAACTCACACTTGTTCATTCATTGCAAAATTCAAGCCATTTGACGAGCGCCAAATTTAGCGCTCGCCAAATAGGCTCGGTATTACCAAGCCTATTTGGCGAGTGCAATATGGCCTATTGTGGGTAAATATTTTACAATTTGGCAGTGAAATTGTGTCACAAATCCATGCACTTACCCTATTGTGGGATCACCCTCCACCCAGAGCAAAGCCTATAAATGTTATAAAAAAGATTGGAGAAGATTGTAGAAAGAATCAATGTCAAGATCAATGAAAGTATAAAGGATACCAAATCTGATCAAAATGAATTTGAAGATGATTCAGATTATGAAGACAATGTGGCAAGTAATGAAGAAGAATGTGAAGTGGTTGAGAAGGCACCTACAAAGTTGTGCAAAAGTATCACCCAGTAGATCAGATAATTGCAGAAAAAAATGAGGGAGTTTAGACTAGAAGAATACATGAAAAGAATAAGGAACAAGTGACCTTTTGGGTATGTGCAGGATCATCATGGAAAAAATAGGCCCTTAAGTGGTGATGAAAATTCAAAAAATCAGAGTTAGGAAAATTGACGTAAAATTTTGAATAAGTTATCTATATTATTTCAAAAATATCTAAGAATGGAATCTATAGAAAATTGAATGCAGTTTCTAAACTACTAGGTTTATTTTAAAAAAAATCTATTTGGTGAAAATTTGAAATTTCAATGTAGTAGTACTCAAATTTCAGCAAAAAAATAAGAAGTAGGTGTTTGTCTGACCACCCTAACAACGATAAAATGATAATATTTTTTTATAATATTTTAGATTTATGTAAAGGAATCATGTCCCAATGTGATGCATATTTTTTTGTAATTTTTTTCCAAGTAAATAATTAATTATGAATTTTGTATTCCAACTTTTAAAAAATATAAAAACCCGTATGTTTGACCACCTTAACTTTGTCAAAACTTCATGAAATTCTTGTTTTTTTAATCCTATAGTATGTGAAGCATATAATGTGATGCATGTTTTGTAGTCAAAAAATGTGATATTGTTTGAAAGCTATATATGTTTTTTAATAAGCCTATCAATCAAAACTTTAGTCGTAATTCAAATTTAGAAAATGAATAATAATTATTTATTATATTCAATGTAAAGCATAATTTATATTGGTGGAAAGTTGAGAATCTCCTTTAAAAACCCTTTTCGTTTCATCAATTTTGGGTAAATAAAAAGTCATCAGCCACATGGTCCATCATATCACTTACATATCGCCACTTTTTAGCCCATCATGATCTTGCACATACCCTTTTCTCTCTTGTCCTAGATTGAACCAAAAATATTTACGCAAGCCAACAAGGATGAGAGCTAGATAGAGGTCATGGAAGAAGAACTAAATCAGATTGAAAAGAATAAAATGTGGGAGTTGGTTTGTAGAACCCCAAGAAAATGTGTGATTGACACTAAATAGGTGTTTAGAAACAAGTTTAATGAAAATGGAGCTATAGTAAGAAATAAGGCACAATTAGTGTGCAAGGGGTATGCACAAGTTGAAGGCATTTGATAGTTATGGTTGTTTTGATTGTTTTTTGGCAATACATTAACAAGCATAAAGACACATTGACCAACTTGAATTTAAAATTGAAAAAGGCTAAATGAATTTCAATGTCTTTGTACATGAAGGCATGCCAAACTTGTGAGCACAATACTAAAATTATTCAAGTACGTGTGTATACTCATGTGGGTCCACCAAAAAATGGCTAATACCTCAAGATTAGGGTGAAGCATTTCTCTTTCAAGAGTCAGTAGCTTGAGATCCAATGGCACAAGAGCTCACCTTTTCCCTTTACTTGGAGATCTTAAGACCTTACCTAAAGAGCCTCTACCTATACTTAAGGAGATTCATGGTGAGTAACTTTGGGCATGATATTGCACCATACACCATACTAAGAAATGATCAAATGCTCTTAAAGGGTTTTATAAAGGTGTTCAATGAATCTATGAAGAGTTAGTCCATTTGATGGTGCCTAAGGTTAGGGGGGTCTTTCCTTCTCTCTTCACCAAAAATCTTGATGGATTAATGATATTGCATCTTGGCTTGAACAATGTTGGCCATATTTTGAGGTACAATTTTTATTCTCACCCCTTTATATGTGCTCGACCAAAAAAATGGTTGAGGTTTCCCTTGAAGTGATGAAATCACCAAGAAAGATTCCTAAAGAGTACTAAGCTATTTTTTTTATCACCCAAGATCACATGAAGTGCAAGGGGATAACATAAACACAATCTAGAAAGACTTGGGTTATAAAATAAAACAGAAATAAGGGAATATGAGATTTCTAATATCCAAGATCACACCAAGCACAAGGAGAGAGCATATGTCTACATACCCCTCCAAACACAACAAACACGATTCGTTAATCCACTCACTAACTTTAATGCTTAGATTAGTTAGAAATCAAAACATGGAAAAATGAAACATGCACCAAATTCATAGTAATCTTGATGAATCTAATCTTTGACAAGTGTATACTAGTGCACCACTTTGTTAGTTTCCCAATATACATGTTAGATAAAGAAATTGAGTTAAAAATCCTAACAAATATTAAACTAAAATAGAGGCACAACTTTGTGAAGAAAAGGTTCCACTATATGATGTAGAGGCATCTCAGGATGAGACATAGGTGCAAATCTATGCAACAAAGGCGCCTTTCTACATTACAGGGTCCTAAACTTGTCTTGAGGTCTAAAAATGATGTTTTGATCCAACAACCTTGAAAACCTATGAAATCAAATGATGACACAATAAAATGCACACAAATCTTGCCAAAATAGTTTATACAATGACCCAAAAATCAAAAAAATAGTTGCATATATAAAGCTATTATAAAAATTCTTCAAAAATCCCTAAGAAACCCTACTTTTTGTAGTAATCAAGTTGCAAAACCTATAAAAATAGAATTTTAGAGGGGTGAAGACCTATAAAAAAACTATAAAGATAATAAAAACCCCAGGAGAACCCCTAAATTCTCAAACCAAATATACATAATAGAAGCACAATTTTGGGTGATGGAGGCCCAAATATATTGAACATAGGCACCTTAGGATGAGACAGAGGTTTCTTTCTTTGAAATAGAGGTACCTTTTCATAATCTGAGGTCTAAAAATAAATCCAACAACAAAAAAAATCAACAAAAATCACCAATGCATGTCAAAATAGAGACATGGGTCCCACCAGGTGTGCAAAAATAAAGATGTGAAAAAATGAGTGAAGCATAAAAGTATAAGAGTGTAAATAATAAAATTTATACCTCAAGAAATCTCCATCCTCTTAGATTGAGAAAAAATAGAATGTGCCCTAGTTTTATTTTATTTTCTCTAGGTTATGATATGATGTGGATTGCTTAATAAACCATCATAACCTTGGTATGATTGCAGTAATGGGATGGAAAAATAGCAACATAAGGCTAACAATAATAGACTTGATTGACAACGAAGGATGAGGGCCTCTAGTTATAGAATTCTCAAGAGGAAAAATCAAGGGCTATGATAGATTAATGATGAATGATTAAGATTTAATGAGGATTATAGTTAGACTCAAAGATGTAGTCATATGAAAAGTGTCACATGAGAGATAAGGTGAATGGATTAGAGCAACATATTTATGTGAGCGGCTAGGATTAAGAAGTGTAATATAAAATGAATGTATAAGATGGAAAGTTAGTTTGAATTTTAGGTAGGTGTCTAGGTTCAATGAATCTAGATAAGGAGTTAGTTAGACATGTGAAAGAGATACTTGTGACATGATGGTGATTTTAGATTGTGATCCATGAAAACAAGTTTAAGGGCCAGGATTAAATAGACAAGGATAAAGGTGAATGTGAAATAATTACTTATTTAATTAATGGGATCATATGAAGGGTAAATAATTAAATAAATAATAAATATCTATTTGATTAATGGTTAGGTTAAAATGGGAGAAATGATGGAATTAATTAAATAGATAAATAATATTTATTTAAATTAATGACTTAATATAAAATTAAATGTGGTTGGGAAAAGTAAAAATTTAGGTGTTTACAATTAATATGATTATGCTTTTACATGTTTTATTGTTAAAAGAATTACCTTCATAACTAAACCTTTACATTATTTTATGAGAAAAATTATTCTTATTAATATAACAATTGATACAAATTTATATCATTTATCAACAAAAGCAATATATCTCTTAACAATACATTTACTAATATAACTTGTAAAATAATTTCCCTACCTACATCTCTCATTAGCCTCTTAAATCATTTATAATTTGTGAATCACAATAATGTATTAGAAAATAGAAGCAACATAACATATAACATTATAAGCATGAATGGACTATAACTTGCCATAAAACAATATAAGCATGAATGAACTATAACTTCCCATTAAGCAAACACTTCCAACTTGACCAGACAACACATAAAATAAAACTAAGTTACCTAACCCATTGAAAAATAAAATAAAACTTCAAATGAGAGAAAACATAAGTATTCTACAAAATATACTTATTTCTGGTCCTTTGAGTCTTCCCACATATGCCAATGATCTCCCCTATACAAAATCTTTCTATTATTTTATTTCTGAGCTAGGCCCATGTGACTTTCGGGGTGTGCTTTCCTACCACCAAACCCTTTTTTGTGAATTTTGTAACTTTATCTCTTTTAATATAGATAGTTGGAAAATTCATCAAAAAAAAAAAAAATCTAGTAAGAAATAAAATAATTATTCCACATAAAACATGAGAAAAAGATACTCATGAGGCCGACTCTCTCTTGATAAGGATTGAGTTTTAAATTTTAGAATGTTATTAATTTTTTAATGAATAATTATTTTTTATAAAACTATGTTTTTATTTATTTTTATTCTATCTTTTTAAAATATTTTAATTTGTTTATTCAAATTTATTATCAGCTGTTATTATGATCTAGTTAATTAATAAGATTTTCTCTTTAAACTTTTAATTTAAAAAAAATATTATCTTATATGAAATATAATTTAATTTTGAAATAATTTTACTTTATAAAAAAATATTCTTCTTTCTACCACAAAATATTATACATTTTAATTTCATATCATCAAACCCACTAATTATTTTTATACAAATACTAATATAACTTTAAAAACCACCACCCACATCTCTCATTACCCTTATTACTCATAAATTATATATAATTTATAAATCAAAGAAAAATATAAAATAAAATAAGCTTATTTCTAATTCTTTGCCATCAAATCCAATAGTATAGGTCAAGCTCATATCACATACCAAAGTGAAGAGAGGAGTCTTCGAGGAAAAGGATAATTACTCCACATAAAACATGAGCATAGGACACCCATGAGGTTTTCTCTCCTTGAAAATGATGATGTTAAAGTCGCCCCATGTGAATATAAAATAGAATAACCTAAAACTAGGTTTTGGATTATTTTTAAAAATATTGGCTTAGTTTATTACCATATATATTTTGAGATATGTAACTAGAACATAATTTCCTAACTAATCTAGGTTAAGTAAATAATGATATGTAAGAATAAATGATATTTAAGAATTAAAATGTAAATTAAGTTTATTTTAGGAAATTAAATGGTAGAGAATTATTTATTTAGTTAGAAAAATAATTATGGTGATAAGATTTGATGTAGTGTACATTTTATTCATGTAGGTATGTAAAAGTAGATGAATTTATAATGTTTTTTGTTTGAAATTTTATTATAAAAAATATAATTAATTTTAGATCAATTTTACAATTGTCAATCAATTTTATGTCATAGATCTAAATCTAGAGACAAAATCTTAATCTAGTACACTATGCATTTATATTAACGAATTCACTATTTTCTCATTCCTTCGTTGATTATAAAGGAATTATCATGACAATACCTTAGGGAGATCATTAGATGGCAAGTACCAAGTTCTCCTAGTTAATCCCCTTGATTGGATCAATTTTATGGTCCTAATAAAGATCAATAAATTATAAGGTTGTATCCAAGTGATCTACATTTTGATTCCAATGCAAATTATTGTTATTTTTAAAGATCCAAATTGAAATATTCTTATTCAACTATCCTTGAATAGTTTAGGATTTTGAAGAATGATTGGATGTGTTTTTATGTTCAAATGAATTTCTTTAAATACCAAGATAAATAATTATTTCATAAATGTGGACCAATTTGGCTCCCGACAACTATGAGGAAAGAGAAGAAGCTAGTATTTGAATTTTGAAATTTTGAAAAACTCATGTCATAAGGGATGGATCCTCCATGTGGAAATGATACAAGACATGGAAAATTGAACAAGTGGGAATAGAAATTAATATTGATAGATGATATGAATATAGGGGAATAAGTGTGGTGCAGTTATTGCACACACGCCCCACTGAAAGTGGGGACCCTCTTTTTTTCGCTTTTGGTGTCTTGGCCCTTCTTTCTTGGGGGTTTTTCTTGCTTGAAGCCCGTGCTTTGATGTTCATCTTGCCAGTTGAGGTGGCACATTTGTGAATTCTATTGAAAATCTTGAAGAACTAAGTGCATTCTAAAGTTTTCACTATTTTCAGGAAAATCCACCATGGCCGGATTTTCTCAGTTTTCTTTCGGAGTCCGGAAGTGATTGCCTTTCAAACCGGATCCGAGGAAATCCGTCGTGTCCGGATTTCTCCGAAGTCCATTGCTTTGTCAAATTTTTGAGTTTTGATCATGGTTGTCTTGTCGATCGCATTAATGGCGATTGTGCGAATTTTTGGGGCAATGATATATTGAATTTTGGGAAGTAATTGGCCATTTGAGTTTGTTTATTTGCTTGTCATTTGAGTTTGAGCCTTGGATCTTGTGGTGTATTGCTTGATCATGGATTTCGAAGCTGTTTCGACTGCTGCATTCGAATTTTGTATACCTAGCTCGTATCCTGCTTGCATTTGAGAGTTGTTTGTTGGCGTCACCAGTTCCAGTCATTTTTCTCTCATGGTATGTAGATATGCCCTCTTCCTCTACTGGTTCTTTCAGATTACTTTGCTTTGTTTGCCTTTGTGTCATTCATTGCTTCGTTATTTCCTTGGGTATGTGCATCATGTTCGGGTATTTTGGGATTTCCGTTGTTTTTCCAGTTCGCTGGATTGAGTCACTGAATAGGTACATTTTGGTCTAATGTCTCTATGCTTTTCGGTGCTTGCTTGCATTTTTCTTTCCCAGATCTTTGTTTATGAGCAAGTTGTGCCTGGTTCTTCGTGCTTTCATGGTGGATATTTTAGGGTTCTTGACCTAGGGCATAGCCAATCCCTCTTGAATTGTTGTAATGAGAGATTTAAATTCATATTTGATCCTTTGGAGGTCAAAGTTAAGTTTTTTTTAGGGTGCAGGCCTTAGGTTTGTGGTCGTTTGAATCATTTTTGTAAAGGTGAGAGAAATGGGTTTGGGTTCGGGTTCGAGTTCAAATTTTCAGTGTCCTCGCGAAATTTTGCTTCCTTCGGATTTCCTTGGCTTTTCCATTCTTTCTCTTTCACCTCTTAAACCGGACTTTTGTTTGTCTTGTGAAAATTCGCTTCCTCTGGATTTCCTCGGTTGGGTCATTCTGCCGGATTCTTGCATTGATGGTAATTTATTTGATTCTTGCTAAAATCCGCTTCCTTTGGATTTTCCCGAATGTTTCGTGCCTTCTTCGTTTTCCCGGATTGACTGTAACTGTTGTTGTTTTCACTAAAATCCGCCCTAGTCGGATTCTTCCAGGTTTTTTAGGAAAATGTTGAATATGATGATTATGAGGAATTTGCTTATGGATGATGCATTTAATTAATCAAATGAACTTATGCTAAGTATTTCTAAGGTTATTCCTTTATTGAATTAATCAATTGAAATGATATTATGAGGGTTTGTATGTTTGTTTCACTGGATTCCGCCTAGTCCGAATTTCCCCGGAATTCCTCTCTAGTATGGAATCTGCGAAGGGGGCTAAAACCCAAACTTTGAGATTTTGACTTCTTGCACTTGTTTCTCTTGGACCTCATTTTGGTTGATTTTATTTGCTTGCAGGTAGGATCAGGAAAAGATGTTGCAGGTGGATGCAAAGGGAAGGCAACAGATCCAAGTGCGAAGACTTCTGCCATCTTTGATGTAGAGAAGGTAAAATTGGATATAAAGAGCAGGATTCCTAAGAGCAAGCTGACTTCAATTTGGTCAGGAATCATTGATACCAATATGGGTATGTGGGATTATGAAGATTTTAAGGCTGAATTGGCAGCATTGAATCTTCATTTGTTGGCCAGGAGGCTGTGGAATCCAGGTTGGAACATGTAGTAGGTTTTCCCTCCACAGTGCAGTGCTATGAGCTCGTGCTAGAGTGTGCCAAGAATTATGATCAAGGGACACAAAGAGTGGTTGGTCCTCAAGGGAGAATTGTGGCCAGTTTCGATCCTGTGTCCATTGCCCGGACCTTTGATATACCTCATAGGCCATGTGTGGTGGCCTTTGATATGGACACAACAAGGATATATTATGAGGGAAATGTGGTCAAGTCCCAATAGGTAATCAATTCTTGGATGGGGAAGCCTAAGTCTCATTTCTCCAAATTGCCAAAAGCAATTATTCAGGCTCAAGTTCAAAAGGGAGTATTACAATGTTATCACTCTTTCTAGTAGACTAGTAGGATTGAAGAGTGCAAGAGTGTTTGAAAGCTAGATGTTTAATGTCATTACTAGGATGGAACAAGGTGTTAATTACCACTAGCCAGGTTCGATAAGTGCAGTGATCCATGAGTAGTTGTGCAATGTCTTGCAAACCAAGACTTTTACCATGACCTCCTACTTAGTGTATGCATTGGCAAGATTTCACCCATATAAGGGGTTGAGCACTAGGGTTCCATTTGGATAGGATGCAATATTTGAGGTATACCCACAGCTACACCTAACTATCCAGGAAGTTATAGAAGAGCATGTGAGGATTTCTGACAAAGCTAAAGAATTGATAAAGAGGTATGGGGCATGGTTTATCTAGTTCCCCACTTTCTCTTACATTCAGATTGATGGTTGTCAAAGGGCTCCCTATAGACTCCCGAGGTACCCTACTGATCATATCATATTGTTGGAGGTCACTAGGAAAATTTCGGACTTCGACAATGTTGTAAAGGGAGATATGTATAAAACAGGATTTGGGAATGATTTTCCCTTGAAGATAGGAATAGGTGAGGTTTGTCCTTCTATCTAGTCTTCTCATTCTTCTGAGGAGGAGATGAGTACTTTTGGTCTCTCTTTCCATTCCAAGAGAGCAAGGTTTAACATCACTGGTGAGGCACAAAAGAAGGCCAATAGGAAGTACAACAATAAGGCCAATATTGAAGATTATTGGGTTAACCTTGGTGATGAGTTTGAGGTAAGAAAGAAGAAATTCTCTAGGTTGCCAGTGGACTTGGTAAGGTTATACAATGTGAAGGCCATCCCAGACCAGGTGGAGGAGGATGAAAATTTAATTCAAGCTCACGTCTTCGAGGTCATGAAAGACAAACCGATTGGAGAGGTTGATTGGTTGGAAGAAGAGAAAACAAAATTAGATCAAATCATGGCTCTGGTGATCAAGTACACCAAAATGTGGTTGAAACACAAGATGCTAGAATTCGAAAGTGAGTGTGTTCAATGTACTTATGATCTGATGGGAGACTTGGAGTCTCATTATGCTTCTGAGGAATCACACGAACAGGATCCTGAAGGTAAAACAAAGGTGGGTTCTCCTTTCAAAATTAAGGTCAGGGATGTTCAAATTGAGAAACTGGCATAAGTGGGTACACAGAGGAAACCTATTGCTACGAAGAGGAGACATGCCTTAAGGAAAGAGGCTAAAAAGGACAAAGAATGGAAGGAAGAGGTAGATGTCACCCCTCCATTGACAAAGAGAAGAAGGCTTGCAAAGCTATCACAGAAATTGGAGGAGGCTCATAAAAATGATAAGGAGGTTGAAAAACCAGTGGTAGAAGTAGAGAGTTCATGGGAAAGAACACGGGTTTACATGAGGAGGTCAAGGACACCTTCCCCAAGGGATGCTACTATAAAGTAGGATGTTTCTGTGACTGCTCCCATTATTGGAAAGGAAAGTATCTCCATTTCTTAGGATACTGGTAGTATACAAGAAGAACTAAGGAAGGATGAAGATCCTAAAGACTTGGGCGAGGAGGAATTTCAGGAAGGAGACCTCTACAGTGCGAAGGCAAAAATTGACAAGGTGATCTAGTCTCCCTTAGTAACATATGCAGATTTACCTTTGAGAGAGAAATTGAATAAATCTCCTCAAGAGGAGGAGATACCAGCTAAGATCTCTTCACCAATGCAAGTTTTTGTAGAGGAGCAGTTGCAAGACAAGGGAAGTCCTATCATGGATATCCCTAGTGTGCCAAGTGTTGACAAGGATGTCCATACTGACCAGCAGGAGCAAGATAAGCAAGATACAGTCCCAATTGAGCCTACTATTCTAAGTTGGCTGAATAAGGATTTGAAAATTAAATAGGTAATTGTGGAGGATGCTCCTCCTAATTGGGATGACTTAATGGCCAATGTTGAAAAGGGAAAGATTAAGAATAAGGCTAGGGTTGTGTCTCAGATTGAGAGAGATGGGTCAGGCAATAGAGTGGCCCACATTGCAACCCCTACTCTAGATAAGGATAGAGATAATGTGTCTGCGAAGGATTATCATGTGTAGACTATTGACTTAGGGCATGCTTCTGTGGAGAAAGATATCGAGGAGTATGAAGGCTCTAGTGCTATAATTGTGGGTAGATTGAAGAAAGTTGTACAAACCAAGCATGAATTGGAGAGAGAGTGAGAAAGTAAAAAAGTACTTGTAGGAGTTGATGAAACCTTTGCAGTCCATTTGCTCTTCCTCCTCTGGTGTAGGTTTCTTACCCCAGGAA
Source organism: Sequoiadendron giganteum (assembly GCA_007115665.2). Taxonomy (NCBI): domain Eukaryota; kingdom Viridiplantae; phylum Streptophyta; class Pinopsida; order Cupressales; family Cupressaceae; genus Sequoiadendron; species Sequoiadendron giganteum. Next base: position 591,737,238 of record CM021107.1, on the reverse strand, counting down.
ACCATTTCTGAGCTTGAAAAGATGAAAGGCACCACACATGCCACAGTTGTCTGGTTGCAAGATGTCCAAACCAAGGGAGATACCTCCATCCAAGACATTTTTTTGACTACAGGAGATGCCATGAGGTCAGTAGACTAGTTCAAAACTGTGCTTGGTCAATACAAAGATGATACTAACCTCCTATTGTAAAAAACAAGGACAATCATGGAGTTCACCAAAGATAAATTGGTAAAGAGTGGGATTATTCCTTTTCCAAGGGTTTCTGAGCCTTGGGAATGGTTCGAAATCTTGCTGATGAGGCAGAAGGCCTTGAAAAAGATTCATAAACAAGGAAAATAGATTGAGGACAGTTTGAATGATATTCATGATAAGTGTATCTCATTCTTTGAAATCATGACAGGAAGGAAGAAGTTTTCTCCAAGACATATTAATCTGGAGCAACATACAAAATGGTGGAGAGATGTTTATCCTCCAACCAGTGAAGGTCTAGTCACTGAACATCAGCTAGATGATGTTGTGACCTATATTGTAGTTATTGATAGGCACTTAACTAATAGGACTGATTGGGATGTTATAGTGAGGCAAGCAAGGGATGATATTAAGTCTCTTGAAAAGAGAATTAGGGTTTTGCCTATACCACCTGTTGCAGAGCTAGACAAAATATTGTTGGTTGTGCATGGTGAAGAAGATCAAACTAAGGATAAGGATGGGAAGTAGTTATGTAGGGCTACCTTGAGATTTTTGCTTCCCATTACTCAAATGCATTGGGCCGACCCTTGGGTGCATAGGCCGACTTGGATGAAATTGGTGCTAATTGCACATTTCATATATTATTCGAATATCTTTTGAGGCAGACCTCTTATAGGTCATGTTTTTATTATAAATTCTTATTTTGGGGCCGACCTATCTTAGGGATTCTCTATAAAATTGTCATGTTGCCTCATTTGATAGATAGATAGGTGATACATGATATGCATAGAGAAGTAGAATAGAGATTTCGTATTTGAGTGAATTAGGGTTTGTTTTCAAGCAAGTATTGTAACAGAAAGCTAGAATTGTTGCCATTTTGGATAACTTAATATAAGAGAGGATATTGTGATTTGGTATCTATCTTGTGGAGTTTTATTTGGCATGGTTCTTGTTGTTCTATCATTAAAATTGCTTAAGTTCATAGTTAAATAGTTTGGTGATGTTTAGAGTTTCATGTTTGGAATGTTTGCAGCAATCTCTAGTCCATACTTTTTGTAGTTAGTTGATTGTTAGCTTCTTTGTAAAGTTAGTCTGGACTTAAAATTGTGCTTAGTTCAATTATAGAGATTTGTTCACGATTGCTTGAATGCATGTTTTTTATTTGAAAATATTTAAATACCTTGGAAGATTGCACTATTTTTGTGAAATTGTAGAGTTATCTGGATTGAGCAAGAATTAGTTTATAAGGGATCAGTCCATTTTGAGCATTTTATCTTTTGGCATTATCAATATTAGGGTTAGAAGTGGTCTTAGAATTATCTCTGAAACTTTCATCTTTTTCTATTTCTTTATTATCAGGGTTCAATTGAAGATTCAAAGTATCAATCCATTGTTTAGATCTGATAAATTCAAAATCTAGCATTTTCTTGTAGTAAGGTCCCTTTGTGATTACCAACATTTTCAAATTTATCACCGAGTTGTTTTGTTGCATTGTCAAGACTTGACATTAGAGACCTTGGGGTTATCTCTTTTCCTATAGAGATTTACTTTTCAAGAGAGATAGGATATCATATTCTTTCTGAGTTGTTGTTGTGTAGAAAACACCATCAAAATATTGGCACTTGAAGGAGGGCCTTGAATAAGCAAGCTGGAGTGTTTCTTAAATGCCATCTCTCCTGAGAGGCTTAGAAGAAGAACTAGATCTACTCCAGGAGAAGAAGAATTTCAGGAATTACAAGCCCCTACTAGGTCAAGAAGGACTAGAGGAGGGGAAGAATCATCATCCGCTCACCCACTTCCATCATCTCCATTATCTTCATCCTTGTCTGACTCTGAGGGAATTCCTATTCCACAGCTACAACCAGTTATCAATCAGCCATTACCACCTCCACCCCCACCAATGGCTTTCCTTGCTAATAATCCATCCCCATTGATCTTTAATAATTACAATGTCATGCCAAAGAACCCTGAACATTTTTGCTCTAAGTTTCATACTCATGACCCCAACCGAACAGCAGAAGAGCATATTAGGATTTTTCAAACCTACCTAAGGGATAGAGGAATTAATCATGAGGATGTTGCATGTAGGATTTTTCATTATTCCCTAGGAGAAGAGGCCTTTTATTGGTACAATCACTTCCTTGTTGCTTCTATCCATAATTGGACTTAATTAGAAACTGCATTTCTATAGAAATTAAAGATTCCCATCAGTGCTAATGAGCTATACCTGCAATTTATTGGAGTTAAAAGAGAGATTAATGAGCCCATAGGATCATTCAATGATAGGTTCCATTGAGCATACACAAGACTCCAGACACCTTATGCTGGAAATAAACAAAGGACTAACCCTCCAAATACTTTGCTCACTACATATACAGAGGCTGTGACAGTCAACACAGACTTGAGGCAACACTTATCAGGACCTTTACCATCCTTAGGACCTGTTGCTCATCCTGGACAAATTCAATCCCTTAACCAAGTTTTGACCAGTCGTGCTCCCATAATGAATCCAATACCTTCATTGCCTTTGGTCCCTCATCTAGGTCCTCCTTTAAATTAGACTCAACCTATGACCTCTTATCCTTAGAAAAGAGCTAATCAACCCCTTCATCAGCAACACGCTCGCTTTCCTACATATCTACAAAACTCAGAAGTTTTGAATCTGGTTGTTGGTTCTGGAAGCATACCTGGATATTCTCCTGGTAGTGTTAATCCAACACCACCTAATAGTCTAGATAAGGAGAGGTTGGATGAATTATCTGAGCAAGTGAAAAGGTTGAATATAGAGGTAACCTATGTGAGAAATCATAATATCCAACTCCAGGTTGCTCAGAAGAGCATGCAATCTAACTACGGCAGGGAGAATAGAAATTTTGAAAGGGGGCAGTATTTTGAGAGAAATCAAAATTATGACAGAGGACAAAGTTCTGGTCAGAATTTCGAAAGAAGACAAGGTTCTAGTGAGAATTTTGATAGAAATCAATAAGGTGGACATGGATTTGATAGAGGGAAACCACCTAGGCAGATAGGTCATGGAATATTGGACCCAATAATGGAGGGATTCCTACTCCATTAGATCAGCCTGCTACTCAAGAGAAGCCTCCAAATGGTGTATACTTGGCAGAAGCAACTTTGTCTAGTTGGTGCAGGCTCCATAAGACAAGTCAACACTTTGAGTTAGACTGTACCAAATTTTAGACTGCGGTTTCTATTTTTTAGTATGAAGTAGAGAATAATTCTAGTGGTCAGGAAATTGTGTCTTCAAATCCCTATGATTCTCCAGTACTGGTACTCAACCATGCCCCATTCCCCAAAGGTGAAGAAAATGAACAAGAAGAGGAATCCAGTGATAAAAAGGATCAGGCAGAGCAGGTGCTAAATGAAGATGAGATTTTCTAGTTGTTTAATGAGTAAAATGAGATTGATAATGGTCCATTGGACGAGGAGGAAGTTTGTATTGAAAAAGTTCAGATGTTTCAGCAACCAACAAAGAAATATGATTTAAGGAATAGACCTAATAGGAGTCCATAGGCTGGAGGTCCTTTCACTACTTCTATTCCTCCTAACAATTTTAATACTCCACCAGATCCACAAGCTAGTAATAATCCACCTTATCCTCATCTACCCACATAGTACTTGTCAAAGGGAAACAATGCTGAACTGCCCATAGATAGGCAGGCCAGTGGCTACAAAAAAGCCCATGCTGACCTGAATGTGGAGCAATTAGGCGAATTTGTGACTGAGGAATTCAAGAAAGTAAAGGTATGTCTTTTTGCTTTTGAGTTATTAAGAGTTCCTGCTATTAGGAATGCATTTTTTGGGTCATTCAGTTTGAATATAGCATCACAAGGGGTAAATGCTAATGAGGCGGTTACTAGGTCTTCTAATTCCCAGACACCTAGAAATCAGGTTCCACTTGTAGAAAAAGGGAGAGATAAAGATAAAGGTCAAGTTGCACAATATGACACTCATTTGAGTTTATTTCAAGGCAAGATAAAAACCCCTCCTTTCCTAATTTTTGTTTGTATCTTCAGAAAGAATTTGCATAATTGTCTTCTAGACTCAAGAGCATCTACAAATGTTATGCCTTTCATTGTTTGCAAGGCATTGGGTATTACCCCTATAGCTTCTCAAAATAAGGTTACTTAATTGCACAAAACAAAGCTAAGCATAGTTGGAGAATTAAACATGATCCCTACGTAGCTTGCATAAGATCCTAGGGTGCAACAAGTGATCGATATTTAGGTTGCTGACATTCCTGATACTTATGGTTTGATTTTAGGCAAGGATTTCACTAAGGCATTGAATGGTTATATATCTATAGATCATTCTCACATGTGACTACCATGGAAGGGAGTTCCGAATCAGATTCAAATTGAAAGAGAGCCCCAAATGAAGTATGTAATCATTGAGTATCAGAATGTTTCAAATGAGGTGTTGGTACCTGAGGTTGGCATGGGAAACTATGTGTTAGTGACATCAATCACAAAGCATTAAGAGATTTTCATGCTTCAGGATTCTCTAGATGAACACATCCCAGAGAGCAGTAGTTCTGGAACACTGATTGAGCAAGGGGATGAAATGGATGACCAAGAGGATAGGAAGCTTAGTTTGTTGGATAAATTTCAGGAGTTCATCCAGAAATGTATGGAGGATCAAATATAGTTGAAAGGAACTATGACCTTTGAACAACTATTGCTTCCCAATTGGTGCAGAATCCATGATGTGCCTCATTCTAAGCTGGAATGTGACTTGTGTCAGACTGCTATCTGACAGATATAGAAATGCATTGATCTAGTTCCAATCGTTGGACTTAGTATGTAGGAAGAACTAAATAATGATAAGGGTAAGAGCACATGCCTCTTGAGAAGCCTCACATCCTCAGCAATGAGAAAGATAGATTAAAACCAAGAGAACCTAATGGTTGTTGGACATTAAGATTTGATGGATCTAAATCTAAGCAGGGTGCTAGAGCAGGATTCAATTTGATTAGTCCTAAAGGTAAGAATTAATTTGCTGCTCATAAGACTCCAGTTCCAATGCACCAATAATGTTTTTGAATATGAGGCTTTGATCCATGGCTTGTTAATGACATCAAGGAAGAAAGTTAAGATGTTACAAGTTTTTGGAGATTCTGAATTAGTAATCAAACAAGTAAGGAAATAGTATTCATGTTGTGATAGGAGAATGACCAATTATAGGCATAGGGTGTGGGATCTTATTGAGGGGTTTGATGCTTTCAACATCCATTTGATTCCTTGAAGCAAGAATCAAGTTGCAGATTCCTTAGCACAAGCTACTAGCACCTTGCAGCCTTTATCACTTTTAGGATTGAAGAAATTTACGGTTGAGCTCACTTTGCTACATTTAGTACCTGGCAACGTTACTAATTTCTAGGTATTTGAAGAAGATAAACATATTTCAGACTTTATTACAAGTTGTGATGTGTTTTCTTCCCAAGTTATTGATGAGATAGAGCCTCAAGAAGTAGAAATAGACTTTGGAGGAATCATTAATCTGAAGACCAATACTATTCCAAGAGGTATGGTGCAACTTGAACGAATTTTTGATTTAGATAAGGTAAGAGATCAAGAACAATAGGCTAAAAGGGAGTATCTCAGTAGCCAGTGTGAAACATATAATATGGGGACACTAGATGATATGAAGAATGTTTTTATTGGTAAGGTATGTACTCTAGAAGAAAGAAAGGGTATTATTGATACTTTACATACATATCATGATGTAATAGCTTAGAGTTATGAAGATTTGAAAATATATGATACTTCAATCATTACACACACCATCCCTTTGAAGTCAGATGTCAAACTATTTAGGTAGAGACAAGGGCCAATCAATGCTTTGTTATAACCCATTATTCAAAAGGAGGTGCAGAAATTGCTTTCAACGCGCATTATATTTCTGGTAAGGCACTCTACTTGGGTTGTGAATTTGGTTTTGGTAAGGAAAAAGAATGGAGAAATCAGACTATGCATGGATTTTAGGAATCTGAATAGAGCATCAGAAAAGGATAATTATCCAGTTCCTTCACTAGATGAGGTGCTTCAGATTGTTAATGGATCTCAAATGATGTCCTTTTTGGATGGGTATTCTGGATACAACCAAGTTATGGTGCAGTATGAGGATAGGCACAAAAATGCCTTCACTACAAAATGGGGAGATTTTTCTTACAGAAGGTTGCCATTTGGGTTGATCAATGTTGGAGCTACATTCCAAAGAGCTACGGACATTTCTTTTAAGGACATAATTGGTAAGTGCATCATTATTTATATGGATGATCTCACAGTTTTCTCCAAGAAACGAGGTGATCACATAACATATTTATGCAAAGTATTCCAAATATGTAGAGAGTTTGGTATTTCACTTAATCCAAGGAAGTGCATTTTTGGAGACACAAAAGGAAAGTTATTAGGACATATTATCTCAGAATAGGGTATTGCTATTGATCCTGAGTGAATACAAGCTATCTCAAAGATTCAACCTCCTGCGAGTAAGAAATAGATGAAGTCATTTGTTGGTAAAATTAACTTTGTTAGAAAATTTATCACTTGATTTGCAGAGATAGTTAAGCCATTGAATGCTATGTTGAAACAAGAAGCAAAAATAGAGTGGAATGTAGAAGCTAAGGAATCATCTGCAGAGATCAAGAAAGCTATTGCTGAAGCCCCTGTATTGGTGAGTCCGGATTATACTAAATATTTTTACATATATTCATTCGCTTCTGATCATTCCTGTGCTGCAATGTTAACTCAAAAGTCTGATCAAGGTGATGAACACCCTATAGCCTTCATGATTACTCCCTTGAAAGATGAAGAATTAAGATATCATACTGTAGAAAAGCAGGCCTATGCTTTGGTCAGAGCAGTGAAAAAGTTTCGGCATTATATTTTGAGGAATAAAGTTTTCACCATAGTATCGAATCCTGCAGTAAAGCTATTTCTAATGCAGAATGAGTTAGGTAAACGAAGGGCCAAATGGGTGACTATGTTGCAGGAATATGATATGGAAATCCAACCCATGAAATTAGTGAGAGGACAAGGACTTACACAGACAATGTCTAAAACAGGTCTTGATCTCACAGCTCAACACTATTATCTTCAAGAAGTATCTCCAGGAGATTGGTATGATGAAATCATTTTCTATTTGTTGAATCACCAATGTCCTAATCACCTTAATATGGTTCAGAGGTGGGATTTGCACCTAAAGAGTGGAATTTTTATGATGAAAGGAGATATATTGTATAAAATAAATCATGAGGGTGTATACTTAATATGTTTGGGGAAAGAGGAAGCTACCAGAGTGATGATTGAATTTCATGAGAAATATGGCATAGGCCATGGTTCTGCATCATCTATTGCACACCAGATCTTGAGGGAAGGATACTACTGGCCCACTTTGTTCAAGGATGCACACCAACATGTGAGGACTTGTCACATATGTCAAACTACAGCAAGTAAGGAAAAACACACAACTCTTACACTTCAGCCAGTCATAGAGGTGAAACCTTTTGCTCAGTGGGGTATGGACTTCATAGGTCCAATCAATCCTCCATCTTCTACGGGTCATAGGTATATTCTTAAAATAACTAATTATTTTACTAGATGGATAGAGGCTCTTGCTTGTAAACAAAGTAATTTGGATGTGGTAATCAATTTTCTCGAGTCTGGGATTATTAATCGTTTTGGTTGTCCACTATCTATGGTTTGTGATAACGGTCCTGCATTTGCACCACTGAAATTTTCTCACTGGGCATAAGATCATGGGATTGCTATTAAATTTTCATCCAATTATTACCCTCAAAGTAATGGCCTAGCTAAGTATTCCAATAAGAACTTACTGACAGTTATCTGTAAATTTCTAGAACAAAATCCTAAGGATTGGCACACCCATCTTCGATTTTCTTTCTGGGCTGACCGTACTAGACATAAGGCATCCATAGGAACCTCACCCTATCATTTTGTGTATGGTTTGGAACCCATTTTTCCTATCCAATTCAAGATCCCCACCCTGCAATTTATTAATGAATACTACAATGAGGAAGATAAGCATGAAGCCCGTTTGGCTGAGTTGTTGCACCTAGAAGAGAAAAGAGATGAAGCCCTAGAAAAATTTGCTAAACATCAGGGTGTAGTGAAAAGGTGGTTTGATAGGAGAGCTAAGGTGAAGGCCTTTAGAATTTTTGACTTAGTTCTCCACTGGGATAAAACCCATGGCCATAAGGGGGAGCATGGTAAATTTGATAAACTCTCGCTTGGTCCTAACCAAATTTTGGAAATTTTGGGAGATAATGCTTTCCGCTTGAAAACCCTCACTGGTGAGGATATCCCGTTGCCTAGCAATGGGCAATATTTGAAGCATTATTTTCAACCTTGAACTGTTCTATAGTTCAGCCTGTACATAGCTTAGCATAGTATTGCTTTTTGCTTTGCTTTACTGGTTTGCTTTGGTTAGTTTAGGTTTGGTTTGGTTTGTTTTGCTTTCTATTTTGTTTTTTTTCTTTGGCTTCCTTGCTTTCTTGGGGTTGTTGTATCTCTATAACGGGTTCCTTTTGCTTGAGATTATTCTGGAAATTTCTTTTATAAACTCTAATCAGTTGTTCAAATTCAAGTGATGGAATTATTTTATCTGATGTCCCTTGTACTTGGAATTAGAGTCACCTATTTTGGATATACGTTAGAATATATCAGGGTCTCACATTTTCACACTAAAATTAAGGATTATGGGGTTGCATAGGGTTCTTGAGTAATTTGGCCTGGTGAAAAATATTATATTCTGGTTTAGTGCCACTGTGTTCCTCATCCCTGGGTTTGAGTTTTATTACTTACAAAGGTGAAGAAGAAATATTCTATAATAAAATAAAAAAAGAGAAAAGGAAGATTTTGAAAATCTGAATAAGCTTCACCTTATCAGGAGTATCCTAGTACCTCTACTCGGGCTATAGACGCTTGAATAGAAGTAGAGCTATGCTTGGGAGGGTCACAATGATAACCTTGCCGAGGCTATGTATGCCTGACTGGTAGCGAGGCTCTATCTAGGTTGCTTTTGAATTTTGAACTCTTATGTAGTTTGGTCATATTTGCTCTAGTTCCCATTGCACCTACAGGATAAGAAATCAATGCATAATGCACACACTTGGACCCAGGTATAGGAAAAGGTCTTCTAGCTTGTGGTTTTCTGAAACTTTGTTCATAGGAGTCTTGATGAGAGGATTCAAACCAAAGATTCTAGGTTCTTGATTTTAATTTATTCTTGAAATCCTCTAGACCATTTGCCCAGTGGAGTCACCATTTTTTTTATAGTTTTTGCACACATGCCCCACTAAAAGTGGGGACCCTCTTTTTTCCTCTTTTGGTGTCTTGGCCCTTCTTTCTTGGGGGTTTTTCTTTCTTGAAGTTCGTGCTTTGATGTTCATCTTTCCAGTTGAGGTGGCACATTTGTCAATTCTATTGAAAATCTTGAAGAACTAAGTGCATTCCGGAGTTTTCACTGTTTTCGAGAAAATCTGCCCTTTCCTGATTTTCTTTCAGAGTTCAGAAGTGATTGCTTTCGACCTAGATTTGGGGAAATCCTTTGTGTCCAGATTTCTCCGAAGTTCGTTGCCCTGTCAAATTTATGGGTTTTGGTCATGGTTGTCTTGTCGATTGCATTAATGGGGATTTTGCAAATTTTTGGGGCAATGATATATTGAATTTTGGGAAGTAATTGGCCATTTGAGTTTGTTTATTTGCTTATCATTTGAGTTTGAGTTTTGGAGCCTGTGGTGTATTGCTAGATCATGGATTTCAAAGCTGTTTCAATTGCTGCATTCAAATTTTGTAAATGTGGCTCGTATCCTGCTTGCATTTGAGATTTGTTTGTTGGCATCACCTGGTCCGGTCCTTTTGCTCTCATGGTATGTAGATATGCCCTCTTCCTCTACTGGTTCTTTCGGATTACTTTTCTTTGTTTGCCTCTGTGTCATTCATTGGTTCATTATATCCTTGGGTATGTGCGTCATGTTCGGGGTATTTTGGGGTTACCGTTGTTTTTCCAGTTCACTCGATTGAGTCACTAAATAGGTACATTTTGGTCTAATGTCTCTATGATTTTCAGTGCTTTCTTGCATTTTTCTTTCCCATATTTTTTATGAGCAAGTTGTGCCTAGTTCTCCATGCTTTCTTGGCAGATATTTTAGGGTTCTTGACCTAGGGCATAGCCAACCCCTCTCGAATTGCTGTAAGGAGAGTTTTAAATTAATATTTGATCCTTTGGAGGTTGAGGTTAAGTTGTTTTTAGGGTGTAGGCCTTAGGTCTGTGGTCATTTGAATCATTTTTGTAAAGGTGAGAGAAACAGGTCCGGGTTTGGGTTCAGGTTTTTGGTGTCCTCGCGGAATTTTGCTTCCTCCGAATTTCCATGACTTTTCCATTCTTTCTCTTTCGCCTCTTAAACCGGACTTTTGTTTGTCTTGCGAAAATATGCTTCCTCCATATTTCCCTGGTTGGATAATTCTGTTGGATTCTTGTGTTGATGGTAATTTATCTAGTTCTCGCTAAAATCTGCTTCCTCTGTATTTTCCCAGATGTTTTGTGCCTTCTTCGTTTTCCCAGATTGATTGTAACTATTGTTGTTTTCGCTAAAATCCGCCCAGTTGGATTCTTTCGGGTTTTTTCTGAAAATGTTGAATATGATAATTATGAGGAATTTTCTTATGGATAATGTATTTAATTAATCAAATGAAATTATGATAAGTATTTCTTAGGTTATTCCTTTATTGAATTGATGGATTGAAATGATATTATGGGGGTTTGTATGTTTGTTTCGCCGGATTCAGCCTAGTCGAGATTTCCCCGGAATTCCTCTCCAGTATGGAATCTGCGAAGGGGGCTAAGACCCGAACTTTGAGATATTGACTTCTTGCACTTGTTGTTTCTCTTGGACCTCATTTTGGTAGCTTTTATTTTCTTGTAGGTAGGATCAGAACAAGATGTTGTGGGTCGAGGCAAAGGGAAGGCAATAGATCCAGGTGTAGAGACTTCTGCCATCTCTGATGCAAAGAAGGCAAAATTGGATATAAAGAGCAGGATTCCTTAGAGCAAGCTGACTTCAATTTGGTGAGGAATCACTGATACCAATGTGGTTATGTGGGGTTATGAAGAGTTTAAGGCTGAATTGGCAGCACCAAATCTTCCTTTGTTGGCTAGGAGGACTGTGGAATCTGGGTTGGCACATGCAGCAGGTTTTCCCTCCACAGTGCAGTGCTATGAGCTTGTGCTAGAGTGTGCCAAGAATTATGATCAAGGGACACAAAGAGTGGTTGGTCCTCAAGGGAGGATTGTGGCTAGTTTTGATCCTATGCCCATTGCCCAGAACTTTGATATACCTGACATGCCATGTGTGGTGGCTTTTGATATGGACACAAGAAGGAAATATTATGAGGAAAATGTGGTCAAGTCCCAGTAGGTAATCAACTCTTGGTTGGAGAAGCCTAAGTCTCATTTCTCCAAATTGCCAAAAGAGTTATTTAGGCTCAAGTTCAAAAGGGACTATTACAATTTTATCACTCTTCTCAATAGATTAGTAGGATTGAAGAGTTCAGGAGTGTTTGAAAATTGGATGTTTAATGTCATTGCTAGGATGGAACAAGGTGTCAATTACCACTAGCCAGGTGCTATAAGTGCAGTGATCCATGAATAGTTGTGCAATGTCTTGCAAACCAAGACTTTTACCATGACCTCCTACTTAGTGTATGCATTGGCAAGATTTCACCCATATAAGGGGTTGAGCACTAGGGGTACATTTGGACAGGATGCAATGTATGAGGTATATCCATAGCTGCACCTAACTAAAGGAAGTTATAGAAGAGAAAACAATGCTTTCACAATGTATATCACCAAATTGCTCCAAGGTGCAGAGCATGTGAGGATTTCTTAGAGAGCTAAAGAATTGATAAAGAGGTATGGGGAATGGTTTATCTAGTTCCCCACTTTCTCTTACATTGGGATTGATGGTTTCCAAAGGGCTCCCTATACTGATCATATCTTTTTGTTGGAGGTCACCAGGAAAATTTGGGACTTCAACATTGTTGTAAAGGGAGATATGCATAAAACAAGATTTGGGAATGATTTTCGCTTGAAGATAGGAATGGGTGAGGTTTGTCCTTCTATCCAATCTTCTCATGCATCTTAGGAGGAGATGAGTACTTTTGGTCTCTCTTTCCATTCCAAGAGAGCAAGGTTTAACATCATTGGTGAGGCACAAAAGAAGGCCAGTAGGGAGTACATCCATAAGGCCAATATTGAAGATTATTGGGTTAACCTTGGTGATGAGTTTGAGGTAAGAAAGAAGAAATTCTCTAGGTTGTCAGTGGACCTGGTAAGGTTATACAATGTGAAGGCTATCTAATAGGGTAGGGTTGGATGGCAACAATTACTGTTCCATGCTCTAGATCTTTATTGGCAAGATCTCCTTGGTGTCTAACTTCACCTCTTGAACCTATAGGACCTTCCCCATGCTTAGGTTCCCCTAGTTCTTCTGGCCAACCCCTCTATCAATACAAATCAACTTACCAAGCCAATCTTGGTGCAATGCCTCTATTCTTCCCTTAGCCCTTAATCTTCCCTAAAGGCTAACTAATCTCATCACTCAATTTGATCTTCGTAGGGGTGTAGAAATGTTTCTACTAGATTCACCCCATCCTCCTAGGGTTCTTGTAGGTTCATCAAACTCCATTCTTTCAGTGCTCTCACCAAACCCTCATCTAGGGTTAAAAAGGCCACTAGCCTTTGAGCCCCAATTAGGTCTCCATCTCCGAGAAAACCGGTTGGCTCTCCAAACTTTCCCAAAGAACCCCAAATATTTTTTGTGGATTCTTGGTCTTGTTGCCTACCATTTCAATATTTCAAAGGTCTTAACCCTCAACTGTCTGTACACAGGTTGGATCTTCAATTTGGCAAAATTAGGTCTTTTAAGGCTTCTCCCTGGCCACAAAGTGAACTGTCAGCTTGTTCTCCCTCCAACTATACTAATGAAGTCTCCTCCTTCATGCCAAGCCTTTGGATGGCCTCTATCTACCCTCTCCACACTATGAATTGACAGGGAAAGGTCACCCCTGCAAACCAAGTGCTTTGCACTTACTGTCTTTCCTAGCTGGGCACTGTCAAGCTCGCCTAGGAGAAGACTTTCTCCATGATTTCTTGACTCCTAACCACTGCTAACCCTAACCTATTTACAACCATGGAGTCTAGCCTCAATCCCCAAAAGCCCGTACACTAGGTATAGTGGGAAAGAGAACTAAATCTCCATTCTTCCACGGTCTGACAGTCAGAACAACAATTCAAAAGAAACACTCTAATTACAAAAGAACACTTGAAATGAAAAAACTAATCACCTATTGTTCCACACAATGCTTGGTGAATAATTACACACTTCCTAAATTACTCACAGTGCCAGATTCAATCGATTAACACACTAATTCAAGACAAAACATGGAAAATTACTCAATCTTCTCACTGTCCTCACTTGTTTTCACCAATTTGAAATAATGCAAAAGCTTCCAACCAGCTTACAGGTCGAGGCACACCATATATAGGTTTCCCAAAGTAGTTATGCCTTCCTTTGATTGAAAATTTTAGTTATCAAGTGGAAAAGGTGCAAAATGTACCATTTTGCCACTTTTGCCAATTTCATAGAAAACTAATACAAGTGAGTTTCTAAACTCATAAACCTTTCCACTCCTGATCACTCTTGGTCACTCCTTATTATTAAGCCTCTAACTCTAACTCAATGGTCAACATGACCTTCATGGAAATACATTAAAACAAAATGCATCCTAGACTTCCTAATGCCTAGTGTTTCCTAGGTGCTCCTGCACCATTCTGCCCCCTCTGCACAAACTCTAAGGAATGTGAGGAGAGAGAAGTGACACATCTATGCCCTGCTTCTTGAACTGAGCTTCATCCACCCATGTAGCCTCAGATTCATGTTTGTTCTTCCATTTTATAAGATGCTCCATGTACACCTTATGCCTTGTAGATTTCTTCACTCTTGACTCCAAGATCTTCTCTGCTTGTAGCTTGTCTGGAGTAGGTAAGGCTATGTTTCTTACATCCTTGAAGACATCCCTATTGGTCTGATCCATGTCATTGACTATCCCCTTATACCTGATCAGATCAGCTACATTGAAGATTGGTGAAATTCCTAACTTTGCAGGTAACTCCACCTTGTATGCATTCTTCCCATACTTGGCTAATACCTTGCATGGTCCCACTCTTTTCATCTGAAATTTGGTTGATATACCCTTCTACAACCTAGATTTGTTGAGGTGAACCATGAAATAGTCTCCTACTGCAAATTGCAAATATTTTCTTGATAAATCTACCTTATCCTTCAACTTTTGTGTAGCCTCGGTGACTGTCTTCTTCACCTACTCCTGAATCTCCTTCATGGTCTAAGTGAAGTCCTTTGCATGTCCACTCCTATGTTCCATAGCTCCTAGATCCCTGAGCTCACATATACCTCTTGGGTGCATTCCATACACAACCTCAAAAGGACTCTTTCCTGTGGTTTGGTTCACACTGTCATTATAAGCATACTCAGCCTGTGAGATAACCATATCCCATGTTTGTCCATATTCTTTGGTTAGGCACCTTAGAAGGTTACCTAACATCTTGTTAACCACCTCTGTTTGACCATCGGTCTAAGGATGGTAAGCTGATCCAAAAGACAGGTTGGTACCTAATCTTCTCCATAAAGTCCTCCAAAAGTGACTCATGAACTTTGCATCCCTGTCTAAAACAATCTTAAGGGAAATCCATGGATCCTTACAATTTCCTTGAAGAAAAGATGAGCTATATAGCTAGCATCATGAGTGGTTTTTCAAGGGATAAAGTGACCCATCTTGCTGAATTTATCTACCACCACATAGACACTATTAAATCCGGTCTTGGTCTCAGGGAGTCCTACCACAAAATCCATGCTAACACACACCCATGGTCTATTAGGAATGGGTAGGGGTTGATATAGACCAGCATTACTAGCTCCTCCCTTAGCTTTCATACACACAACACATTGCTCCACATACCTCCTGACATCTCTTGACAACTTAGGCCAATAGTAGAACCTTTGCACTAGTTTTAATGTCTTGTTGATGCCAAAATGTCCACTAAGACTACCATTATGCTTTTCCTGAATGAGGTTTTCTCTCATTGACCCTTTTGGAACACATAATTGATTCTCTTTAAACAAAAATCTACTTTGCAAAGTATACTCTGAGTATTGGCTATGAAAATGATTCTCAAAGTTAGAACATACCTTGTAGGCCTCTGAGAAATCTTCATCCTCTCCATAGAGATCCTTGAAACTCTCTATTCCAATGCTTTTGATCTGTATCTCTTGCACTCTCAGCAATATTCTACTCAGTGCATCTGCTACCTTGTTCAATTGTCCCTTCTTGTGCTTGATGGTGAAATTAAAAGCTTGGATGTACTCCATCCATTTCAAGTGTCTATTGCTCAACTTCTCTTGGGTGTTGATATAACTATGTGCTTGATTGTTAGTAAATACCATAAACTCCTTGGGTAAAAGGTAATGCCTCCACTTCCTAAGTGACTGAACTAAAGCATAAAGTTCTAGGTCGTAGGTAGAATAATTTTTCTTAGCTTCATTAAGCTTTTCACTAAAGAAAGCTATGGGCCTGCCTTCTTGACTTAGCACTCCTCTTACTGTAACTCCACTAGCATCACATTCCACAGTAAACAATTTGTCAAATCTTGGTAATAAGAGAATAGGTTGAGTTGACACTTCTTGTTTCAGTTTCTCAAAACCTTTCTCAGCTTCTTAAGTCCACACAAACTTAGTTTTTAAGCCACCTTTGATTGTATCTAGGACTGGTGTACATATGCCACTAAAGTTTCTTATGAATTTCCTATAAAATTGAGCCAATCCATGGAAACTTCTTACCTCTGTCCTTGTGGTTGGTGTAGGCCAATTTAGGATAGCTTCTACCTTGCCTGGATCCATGTTCAATGATCCTTGTGACACTACAAACCCCAAATACACAAGCTCTTGTTTAAAGAACTCACACTTCTCTAGGTTGATGGCTAACTTCTCCTCTTGAAACCTTCTAAGAACCATCTCCACATGCTTTAGATGTTCTTCTGCTGTCTTGCTAAAGATGAGTATATCATCAAGATATACCACCACAAATATCCCTGTAAAGTCTTTGAGTACTTCATTCATGAGCCTCATGAATGTGCTAGGGGCATTAGAGAGGCCAAATGGCATGAATCTCCACTCATACAACCCATCTATTGTCTTAAATGTTGTCCTCCACTCATCTCCATCCTTGATTATGATTTGATGGTATCCACTCTTGAGATCCAACTTGGTGTAGTACTGAGCTCCTCCAAGACAATCCATCAAGTCCTCTATCCTAGGAATAAGAAACCTATACCTAATTGTGATTCTATTTATTGCTCTAGAATTAGTGCATAACCTCCACTTACCACCTTTCTTTGATGCTAAGACTACTGGTACTGCACATGGACTGATGCTCTTCTTGATTAATCCTTGGTCTAACAACTCCTGCACTTTCCTAGCCACTTCCAAATTATGATCTGGTGTAAGCTTGTAAGCTGCTTTGTTAGGAAATGAAGCTCCTAGTATGAAGTCAATCTGATGGCTAATGGATCTCTTTGGAGGTAATGTTGCTGGTGTCCCATCACTAACTATATCCTTGTACTGATCTAGCAATTTTTGGACTGCTCCGGGTATGACTATGTTTTTAGTCTTGTCCTCCTCCTTAGGTTGCACCATGATCACATAACAATCTCCTCCTTTATGTAGGGTGTTAATGAACTCCTTCCCACTGCTTAATAAGACACTAGGGGTCTTTGACTATCCTTCTTCCTCCTCTGATAGTGACTGCAACTTAAATGTCTTCCCATCCTTCTTAAATGAAATTGTATTCTCCTTTCCATCATAGATGGCAGTTCTATTAAATTGCCAAGGTCTGCCCAATAGAAGTTGACATGCATCCATGGGTAACACATCACAGATTAACTTATCCTTGTACCCTCCAATGGAAAACTCCATTGTTACTTGCTCATTGACAAGAACACTCTGCCCTTTGTTCAACCATGTTACTTTGTAGGGGTTATTGTGGGGTACCTTCTCCAATTTTAGTTTCTTTATTGCCTCTTCTGAGATGATGTTATCTGTTGAACCTAAATCCACAATAACCTTACATACTTTCCCAAGTATTTTGCATCTCACTCTAAATAGAGCTCTTCTTTGTTTTGGCTCTTCCTTGACCGGTTGTTTGATCAAAACTCTCCTAAACATTAGATTCTCCCCCATTTCGGATTCAATGTGATGGAACTTTGGTGATTTAGTACTCATGGTGTCCTCTTGAGCATATGCCACTCTCTTCTTAGTATTTGATGAAGTTTCTTTCTCCAGACACCTATAAGTTGGATGTCCTACTTGACCACAATGGTAACACTTCATATTAGCAAAGTATGAGTTGCTCCTACCTTCTCCTCTTCCTCTGTTTGAACCTCCTTGAGATCTTCTACCTCTTCCATAACCTCCTCTCGAATATGTTTCACCTCTATGCTCTGTGAGTTTAGATTCACCTTGGTTTCTTTGTTCATTTCCTCTACCTTGGTAGGCACGTCTATGTCCTCTTTGATCTCTTTGATCTCTGTCTTTGCCTATGCCCTTAGAAGCTTGGTCTTGTTTCATCTTTTTCCTTTCCACAATCTTAATAGCTAGTTGGTAACATTGGTGTACTGTCTCAGGACTTAAAAGAGCCATCTCCTCTTGGATGTTCCACTTCAAGCCATTAAGATACCCAACCACCTTGAGACTTTCATCTTCTGAAACATTGGACCTCATAAAAAGTTTTTGAAACTCCTCTATGTAAGTGTTCACATCTTGGTCTCTTTGCCTCAAGCTTTTTCTTTTCTTATGTAACTAAATCTCATAGTGATCTGGTATGTATGCTTCTCTCACTTTTGCAACCATACCCTTCCAAGTTGAAATAGGCTTCTTCCCTTCCTTTTCCCTCTATGTCTGAATGAATTTCCACCATGTCAAAGCAGATCCTCTCAATCTAGACTTGGCCACCTTCACCTTCTATGCTTCAGTGACTCCATCACATTCAAAATGGTTCTCCATGCCTTCTATCCAATCTATTAATAGATTAGCTTCTAATTTCCCACTGAACAGTGATATGCCTTCAAGTGCTTTTCCACTCAAGGCTTTCAATGCCTTCAAGAAAGGCTCTTCTTGTAGAATAGGGTTAGGTTCAGGGGTCTTGTATTCCTCTGCAACCTCTTTACTCTTAGGTTCCCTGCCCTCTAACTTATCATTGACCTCTTCGGTCTTGGTTTGCACATTACTCAATGCTTCCTCAAGTTGTGCTAGTCTTTCTCTTAGTCTCCTATTATCTTTCTCTTGATCTTCAAACTTCTTTGCCAACTCAAATTTTGTCACCATGGTTGTGGAACCATTGGATTCAAGGTCAGATATACAATATTCTATCCCAAATATTTAACTTGTTCTAATACCAATCTGATAGGGTAGGGTTGGATGGCAACAATCATTATTCCATGCTCTGGATCTTTATTGGCAAGATCTCCTTGGTGTCTAAATCCACCACCTAAACCTATAGGACCTTCCCCATGCTTAGGTTCCCCTGGTTCTTCTAGCCAACCCCTCTATCAATACAAATCAACTTACCAAGCCAATCTTGGTGCAATGCCTCTATTCTTCCCTTAGCCCTTAATCTTCCCTAAAGGCTAACTAATATCATCACTCAATTTGTTCTTTGTAGGGGTGTAGATATGTTTCTACTAGCTTCACCCCATCCTCCTAGGGTTCTTGTAGGTTCATCAAACTCCATTCTTTCATCGCTCTCACCAAACCCTCATCTAGGGTTAAAAAGCCTACTAGCCTTTGAGCCCCAATTAGGTCTCCATCTCCGAGAAAATCGGTTGGCTCTCCAAACTTTCCCAAAGAACCCTGAATATTTTCTATGGATTCTTGGTCCTGTTGCCTACCATTTCAAGATTTCAAAGGTCTTAACCCTCAATTGTCCATACACAGGTTGGATCTTCAATTTGGAAAAATTAGGTCTTGTAAGCCTTTTCCCTAGCCACAAAGTGAACTGTCAGCTTGTTCTCCCTCAAAATGGATTGATGAAGTATCCTCCTTCATTCCAAGCCTTTGGAAGGCCTCTATCTACCCTCTCCACACCATGACTTGATAGGGAAAGGTCACCCCTGGAAACCAAGTGCTTTGCACTTATTGTCTTTCCTAGCCGGGCACTATCAAGCTCACCTAGGAGAAGACTTTCTCCATGATTTCCTAACTCCTAACCACTCCTAACCCTAACCTATTTACAACCATGGTGTCTAGCCTCAATCCCCAAAAGCCCATACACTAGGTACAGTGCGAAAGAGAAATAAATCTCCATTCTTCCATGGTCTGATAGTCAGAACAACAATTCAAAAGAAACACTCTAATTACAAAAGAACACTTGAAACAAACAAACTAATCACCTACTATTCCATACAATGCTTGGTAAATAATCACACACTTACTACATTACTCACAGTGCCAGATTCAATCCATTAACACACTAATTCAAGACAAAACATGGAAAATTACTCAATCTTCTCACTGTCCTCACTTGTTTTCACCAATTTGAAATAATGCAAAAGCTTCCAACCAACTTACAGGTCGAGGCACACCATATATAGGTTTCCCAAAGTAGTTATGCCTTCCTTTGATCAGAAATTTTAGTTATCAAGTGGCAAAGGTGCAAAATGTACCATTTTGCCACTTTTGCCAATTTCTTAGAAAACTAATACAAGTGAGTTTCTAAACTCATAAACCTTTCCACTCCTAATCACTCCTTATTATTAAGCCTCTAACTCTAACTCAATGGTCAACATGACCTTCATGGAAATACATTAAAACAAAATGCATCCTAGACTTCCTAATGCCTAGTGTTTCCTACATGCGCCTGCACCACTATCCCAGACCAGGTGGAGGAGGATGGAAATTTAATTCAGGGTCATTTCTTCGAGGCCGTGAAAGGAAAACCGGTTGGAGAGGTTGATTGGTTGGAAGAAGAGAAAACAAAATTAGATCAAATCATGGCTCTGTTGATCAAGTACACCAAAATGTGGTTGAAACACAAGATGCTAGAATTGGAAAGTGAGGGTGTTCAATGTACTTATGATCTGATGGGAACCTTGGAGTCTCATTCTACTTCTGAGGAACCACATGAATAGGATCCTAAAGGTATGACAAAGGTGGGTTCTCCTTTCAAACTTTAGGTAAGGGATGCTCAAATTGAGAAAGTGGTAGAAGTGGGTAAACAGAGGAAACCTATCACAGAAACTAGAGGAGGCTCCTAAAAATGATAAGGAGGTTGAACCACCAGTGGTAGAAGTAGAGATTTTAGGGGAAAGAACACAGGTTTACATGAGGAGGTCAAGGACTCCTTCCCCAAGGGATGCTGCTATAAAGGAGGATGTTCCTGTGACTGCTCCCATTGCTAAAAAGGAAAGTATCTCCATTCCTTAGGATACTTGTAGTGTACAAGAAGAACCAAGGAAGGATGAAGATCCTAAAGACTTGGGCAAGGAGGAATTTTAGGAAGGAGACCTCTAGAGTTTGGAGGCATAAATTGACAAGGTGGTCCAGTCTCCCTTAGTAACATATGCAAATTCACCTTTGAGAGTGCAATTGAATCCTCAAGAGGAGGAGATATGATCTAGAGGAAAATAAAAAAAATCAGATACTGGATATTGTGGAGGAAACACACAAGATTATGCATATACTAAAGCATTGACACATTCCATTTACTTTACTAATAACCTAAAAATTACCATTGATCACTCCTGACTAAGACATGTTCTTAACCCGAGCATGAGCATGGATAACATATCCACCATCCGGTCCTTAGAACTATCTACCACCTTTCCACTGGTCAAAGCTGAGTCACACATTGCTCAAACATAATGGTCGAGCTATGTAATGGTTTCTTTGAAAACTGTTATTCATTTAAAACCATACAAGAATTTCAGACCCGGTTATATTACGTACATTCCTTGTCAACTAAAATGAATTCTCTCATTCCATTCGGGACTGTCATAAAGAACCCGACCCATAAAAAACACTCCCATAACATTCAAAACAACAACGAATCCTTCAAACTAACCTGCATTACCACTTTCCAAAACAATAAACCAAAAACAAATAGAGACATGATGGGAGTGTAAATATTCATACACTAAACATTCCAAATATTAATATTGCAAAAATATTCATACACTAAGTCGGCCAGAGAGCCTGATTTCTTCTCCCTCTTGTTACTCTCTTTACTGTTTTCTCATCATGGCACTCTCTATTTTCTCTCCCCCTTGTATTCGGTTACATGTTATCTCTTTATAAGGATTCTAGGGTAGTTAGACAAACTGTTCACTATCCCCGTATTCAGTTATAATTATCATTTAATCCTTTTTATGAATATATCATTTGCAATTTTAAACACTTAACCATTTCTTAACATGGTCCCACAAAATTCTAACTGCCTAAGCCATTACAAATTATGAAGCTTATCATAAATTTCAAGAGTCGAGGTGCCCCCGCACCATACTCCCAGGCTTAATAGATTTCCAAGTCCCATGGAAATGTCTAGGTGAGACTGCTGCAATCAAATCATTCACCTATGTGTCTTCATCACTGAATCAAGGCATCTGTTGCTTCCTCTGTTGTTGTTACATGACTCCCATCAATGGAGTTTATGCTATTTGTTGTCCACCACTCTACATGTGGCTGCTTCACACCACCACCGTACTACCATCTTACCCACCTAAGATACTGGAAGATGCTTCCCACCCTTCTCTTAGTGGTTGCTTGCATTGCACCTTCTACCCAGTTGCATCTTGGTGGAGACAATACTAAGACCCCAGCTTGAGATCTTCACAGCATCCTTACTACAGCTTGGATGGAGCAACTTGAAACCAAGAACCCACGCTACTGCTCGGTGTAGATTTCCTTCTACACACTCAGAACCTTCTGGATCTGATACCATTCTGATGCCGATGAAAATTAAAAAAATCAGATATTGGATATTGCGGAGGAAACACACAGGATTCTGCATATACTAAAGCATCGACACATTCCATTTACTTCACCAATAACCTACAGATCACCACTGATCACTACTGATCACTCCTGATCAAGATGTGTTCTTAACCCGAGCATGAGCGTGGATAACATATCCACCATCTGGTCCTTAGAATTGTCTGCCACCTTTCCACTGTTCAAAGCCGAGTCACACATTGCTCAAACATAATGGTCGAGTGATGTAATGGTTTATTTGAAAACCGTTATTCATTTAAAACCATACAAGAATTTCAGACTCGGCTATATTACGTACATTCCCTGTCAACTGAAACTGATTCTCCCATTCCATTCGGGACTGTCATAAAGAACCCAACCCATAAACAACACTCCCATGACATTCAAAACAACAACGAATCCTTCAAACTAACCTGCATTACCAAAACAATAAACCAGAAACAAATAGAGACACGACGGGAATGTAAACATTCATACACTAAATGGCTCTCTGGCCGAAGGTTAGAGAGCCCAATTTCTTCTCCCTCTTGTTACGCTCCTTACTCTTTTCCTGTTGTGGCACTCTCTATTTTCTCTCCCCCTTGTATTCGGTTACATGTTATCTCTTAATAGGGATTCTAGGGTAGTAAGAGAAACTATTCACTATCCCCGTATTCAGTTACAACTATCATTTAATCCTTTTTATGAATATATCATTTGCAATTTTAAACACTTAACCATTTCTTAACATGGTCCCATGAAATTCTAACTACCTAAGCCATTACAAATTATGAAGCTTGTCATAAATTTCAAGAGTCGAGGTGCACCCGCACCAAGATACTAGCTAAGATCTCTTCATCGTGCAGGTTGTTGTAGAGGAGCAATTGCAAAACAAGGGAAATCCTATCATGGATATCCCTAGTGTGCCAAGTGTTGAGAAGGATGTCCATATTGAATAGCAAGAGCAAGATAAGAAAGATACAGTCCCAATTGAGCCTATTGTTCTGAGTTGGCTGAATAAGGAATTGAAAAGTAAATAGGTAATTGTGGAGGATGCTCCTAATTGGGATGACTTAATGGCCAATGCTGAAAAGGGAAAGATTAAGAAGAAGGCTAGGGTTGTGTCTCGGATTGAGAGAGATGGGTCAGGTAATAGAGTGGCCCACATTGCTACCCCTACTCCAGATAAGGATAGAGATAATGTGACTGTGAAGGATTATCATGTGCGGACTATTAACTTAGGGCATGCTTCTTTGGAGCAAGATATCGAGGAGTATGAAGGCTCTAGTGCTATAATTGTGGGCAGATTGAAGAAGGTTGTGCAAACCCGACATGAATTGGAGAGAGAGAGTGAGAAACTAAAAACGTACTTGTAGGAGTTGATAAAACCCTTGCAGTCCATTGGCTTTTCCTCCTTTGCTATAGGTTTCTTGCCCCAGGAAACCATTTCTGAGCTTGAAAATATGAAAGGCATTACACATGCCACAGTTGCTTGGTTGCAAGGTGTCCAAACCAAGGGAGATACTACCATCAAAGAAATTTTTTCGACTACAGGAGATGCCATGAGGTCAGTAGACTGGTTGAAAACTGTGCTCTCTCAAGAAAAAGAGGATACTGATCTCCTACTGTAGAAAACAAGGACAATCATAGAGCTCACCAAAGATCAATTTGTAAAGAATGGGATTCTTCCTTTTCCAAGGGTTTCTAAACCTTGTGAATGGTTCAAAATCTTGTTGATGAGGCAGAAGGCCTTGAAAAAGATTCATAAACAAGGAAAACAAATTGCGGACACTTTGACTGATATTCATGATAAGTGTATTTCATTCTTTGAAATCATGAAAGGAAGGAAGAATTTTTCTTTGAGGCATCTTAATCTAGAGCAACTTAGGAAATGGTGGAGAGATGTTTATCTTCTAGTCAGTGAAGGTCCAATCACTAGACATCAGCTAGATGATGCTGTGACCTATATTGTAGTTATTGACATGCTCTTAACTAATAGGACTGATTGGGATGGTACAATGAAGCATGCAAGGGATGATATTAAGTCTCTTGAAAGGAGAATTAGGGTTTTTCCTGTACTACTTGTTGCAGAGCTGGATAGTATATTGTTGGTCGTGCATGGTGAAGAAGATCGAACTAAGGATAAGGATGGGAAGTAGTTATGTAGAGCTACCTTGAGATTTGTGCTTCCCATTACTCACATGCATTGTCCCAACCCTTGGGTGCCTAGGCCAACTTGGATGAAATTGGTGCTAATTGCACATTTCATATTTTATTCGAATATCTTTTAAGGCCGATCTCTTTTAGGTCATGTTTTTATTGTAAATTCTTATTTTGGGGCCGACCTATCTTAGTGATTCTCTATAAAAGGGCATATTGCCTCATTTGATAGATAGATAGGTGATACATGATATGCATAGAGAAGTAGAATAGAGATTTTGTATTTGAGCAAATTAGGGTTTGTTTTCAAGCAAGTATTGTAATAGAAAGTTGGAATTATTGCCATTTTGGATAATTTAATATAAGAAAGGATATTGTGATTTCATATCTATCTTGTGCATTTCTATCTGGCATGGTTCTTGTTGTTCTATCATTAAAATTGCTTAAGTTCATAGTTAAATAGTTTGGTGATGTTTAGAGTTTCATGTTTGTAATGTTTGTAGTGATCTCTAGTCCATACTTTTTGCAGTTAGCTGATTGTTAGCTTCTTTGTAAAGTTAGCCTGGACTTAAAAATGTGCTTAGTTCAATTATAGATATTTGTTCAGGATTTCATGAATGAATGTTTGTGATTTGAAAATCTTTAAATACCTTAGAAGATTGCACTATTTCTATGAAATTGTAGAGTTATCTGGATTGAGCAGGAATTAGTTTATAAGGGATCGATCCATTTTGAGCATTTTATCTTTTGGCATTATCAATCTTAGGGTTAGAATTGGTCTTAGAGTTATTTCTGAAACTTTCATCTTTTTCTATTTCTTTATTATCAGGGTTTAATTGAAGATTCAAAGTATCAATCCATTGTTTAGATCTAATAAATTCAAAATCCAACATTTGCTTGTAGTGAGGTCCCTTTGTGATTACCAGCATTTTCACATTTATCACTGAGTTGTTTTGTTGCATTGTCAAGACCTGACATTAGATACCTTGGGGTTATCTCTTTTCCCATAGAGATTTACCTTTCAAGAGAGATAGGATATCATATTATGTCTGAGTTGTTGTTGTGCAGAAAACACCATCAACAAAGTGTAGATAGGGTAAGAAAAGTAATTATATATAAAAATATGTGGAAATGAGGATAGAAAGGGATTGAGCAAGGAATAAAAATTAGTACAAAAGTTTGTGAACACATGTTGTTATCTAATTTTACTATGAAATGTTCTAAAAATGATCCTAAAACTAATGGAAATGGCACGGATATGCTAATTTCCCTATTATATTCTCCCCCACTTTATGTTGCATATAAATCTTAGCATGAATTTGTGTTTTTAAAAAAAGGAGCACTCAAAATCATGCATGTAAAAGTAACTACCTATACATACATAGGATACTAGGGGCCATGTAAAGTAATAGGCCCAAGTAGACATCTTTGTGAATGTTACTTAAAAAAAATTTATATTATCAAATCAATAAAAAAAACTACAAATGAAAGTCTCACAAGGTTATACAAATCTAATATTTGTGTATGCAACTATATATTACCCATTTAATTATTATGTGTGGAATTTTATAACAAAAATAACAATAAAAAAATTATAAAAGAGTAGAACACAACACTATACATACATGGAGAATCCCTTTTGAAAAAATAATCCACCACTAAAGAGAGGATCAAAAATATATTAATCTTGAAGTATAATGTATATATATGCAATAATCTAATTCCCTTCAACAATGACATCATTCTAGTAGAGCCTCTATACCTATAAAGCATATCATAATACCTATCTCTAATGGCTTTGATATATAGAGCATAAGAAAATAAGAAACCATAAGAGGTTTACAAAATAAGAGGTGGAAAACATAGGAACAAACTAGGCACCCAACCATCTCAATGGTATGTGCATGGAAATGAGAGACCCAAAGTTAGTCAAAAGTAGTAATCTTTTTCTTAAAATTAGTAAACAATGATCTTCGATGATAAACCAAAGATAGTCATGCTCAAAATTTGAGGATGTGAAAATAACAAGATTTGTACCACTTAAAAATCTAGTTTCTAAAATACTTTTTTAAAAATAGTGGAAATTTAGATGTTCAAATAAGGGGAATACAAAAAGTAATCCTATTTTTATCAAAAAATTATAACACAACGTTTTGTGTGCCCCCCCTAAAATGTTGATTTTTTAAGAACTTCAAAAATTACTTTACTAGAAAATTAGCTAACATCACACAATTTATTCCCAAATTTATAATGACCATATGATTTTTTACAAATTTGAGAGTGAAAACATCTATGAAAATGATAAAATTGAGTCTTGTCCCACTTATTTTTATGAAAATCAATTATAAGTCAACATCTTTAATATGCATTAAATAGAGTCTATAATGTAAAAGTATAATTAGTTTCAAATCTGGATGAGAAAATTAAAAAAATGCACCAAAAATACTATTCATATGTTTCTTGCAAAAAAGTAAGACATTCGCAAAAGAAGCTGAAGATTAAATGTATTTGAAAAGTAGAAAAAATATACAGTTAAAAAGGTATGAGTGAGATTGACTTTATTGTGATATTTTTCAAAAATAATTTCATAAAATTCATAGAGTTGATGGAGAGCACACTCAACATTTACTTGGATTTTCATGTTTTATGTCAAACTCATCTTTGGGTACCTTACATGTAGGTGCAACCCTTTTGTCTCATATAACTAAGAAAAATATAACCCTAGGGTTGGGATTCTAGAGAAAGATTAAATGAAACACACTAGTTTTAAATAGATTTTATTTTATGAAAAAATAATTCTAGTGAATTACATGAGCCCATTATGTCTCAAAAATTTTGAGCAACCTTGATTCATAGTGCTAGTGCATTATAATTCTAGCATATTATAATGTACTTGTGTTATGACATATTTTGATTCAAGTAGGTTTGTAGCTGATTTTTTGGTCCCTTGCCTTGGTGCACATACCCTCATGTAAAGCCAAAGGCATCATTGCACATGGGAACCTCCTAAAATTGAAAATATAATTCATAGAATCATGCAAGGTTAATAGTAACTCCAAAGAAGTTATAAATAGTAAATATAACTCTTGTGTCCCAAAATATTTGACTTGTAACTTCCAACATATAGACACGCCAAAATGGTATTCCCTATTTTACATCCCATCATGCATGTGGAACCCATAGATAAATTTCAAGATGCTTCATAACTCCCCAAGATACCTTGGTAGGATATTTTTTGTAAATAAAGATTTTAATTGTCACTACCAACTCCACCTCTTTCATGAATATGAGTACAAATAATATTACAAGACAACATAAATAATAATAAAATTTATATCTCTCATCTACATAAGAGGGAATCCAAGTATGATCTCTAAGGTGTTTTGAGATATGAAATAAAGTATACATTAATGATGGAGTTAAATATCACACTATCCTTACACTGTGTTCCATAGGGACTTATAAACAAAGAAAAATGTGCAATGAGAAATACCCACCTCAAATGTAAAGAAATGTGGCATGTTAGGCACTATCCCATCATGTGATAAAAATATTTAATATCATGTATTTTCAAGTCATACAATAAATTTTCATCTAGACATGGCTATAGTGATATGTATATTGATACATGTAACTGGATAAACTATTAAAAATGGTTGGGAGATTCACTTAGTGAAATTTTATCCTACATCACCTTTAATCATAGAATATTGAATAATTAATTTTATTTATACTCTTAAATATTAAATTTTGTATACCGCCTCCTAGTACATAATTCCTATTAAAATATCCTATCTTTTTATAATACTTATCAAATTCTTATTTTTAATGATTTTTGTGCTCCTATTTATTTATACCCCTTATAATATGTGTAATTAAATATTTCATTTTCAACACTATTAGACCTAGATCTAAATAAAAAGTCTTTAATGAATTTTCAAATAGATTATGAAAATAAAATACATGAAGAATATATTTATACTACAATAATTTGGTATTAGTTTCTATGATAGAAAATATAAGTTAAAAAGTAACTATTTTATGTGAATACATTGTCATGCCTGACTTCATTTAGATGTTTAGATCAAATAAATTAATACTTGGGCATAGGTAAGCCACAATAAACTCAAAATATAAATTTCTTCAATTGTTTCATATTGCCCATGTTGGTGATATTTTATGGGAACCAAACTTATTATTATCACTCACCTATGAATATGCCAAGATTCAATGGTTAATAAGGGTGAGGATTGGACAAAACATAAGTAAAGGTTATGAGGCCCTTACTTCTTTGCTTTGAGCTCTGTGAAACACGTGAGGGTGATCCCTACCAGTGCTTTCAAAATGATACTCCTATGTCATCAACAACACTACAATATACACAAATAATTCTCATATAGGTGCTCAATTAGAAACTATATCAAAGAATTTGGTTGCTTCTCTAACATAATTCACACTTAGAGCATGAGAATAAAAAAAACCTCATAACTTTGTAACCCTTTTATAGAATTTGATTGAGATGAATGGGTGATGGTTGAGTTAATCAACACAATAAACATAACTACTTAGCCTAGTCTAGTGTCGCATCCTTGGAACGAAGTTGATATCAATACATATACAACATGATAGTCATTTTCATACCTAAAAATATATGAAGCTCTGGAATGCTACATTACATTATTTCAACATTGTATTCTAACCCTTACTTCTTAATAACATCCTAGCATTTATTTTGATACAAATTTACAACCATATTCAAGCATCTACATTAATTTAATGAATTAATAAACAAGCATAGAGCCATACATCCATCTGAAATTGATATATACAAATAAGATAGCCTTGATTATATTATTCATAATTTGTGAAACTGGTACATAGGAGAGTAAAATTGTGTTGAACCTGTGTTCATACTATTCTATATTGCTAGTATTAAGTTGTTAAGATTACATATGCATATTGATAGACCTATACCTAAGACATATTACCCAAGTATTCAGTAACCCTTTTAATCACTATGCACACAAAAACTCAGAATAAATCACCACCCAACCCTCCTATTTCAGGCCCTGGAATCCTATTTATAAAGACATGAGAGCTAACAACAAATAGGCTAAAATATAATTACATATTTATTTTAGGGAAAATTTCACCCTAATTTTACAGATATTCTCCAGATAGTTATGCTTAATCATTTTAGAATGAGGGAAAATAAAAGATAACAAAATCCATCCAGTCGATTGAAGAAGACAATACAACCTTCCAAAAGGCACTATTTTTTGATGTAGCATCACCGAAATCTTGTGTCCACGTAGACCAAAGAAGATTCTCCACAAGTACCAGAGGCAAAAACTTACACAGTTTCTAGAAAAAACATATTTTTCGTTGATGATACGGAGCCCAACACTTTGCCATTACACCAACCAAAAATATTTCAACATCAACACCAAAGACAAAAATTGACATGCATGATGAAGAGGATGATCCTAATGTAGTGACAATCGTCTCATTGAAAACAAAAACTAGGTCAAGACACTACTCTTATTCATCAGCATAGAGTATGCTTGCCCTCTCCGTGCTGACATTGAAACTAGAGGAGCAACTACTCCTCCCTCGTTAGAATCCCCATATGGTACCAAATAAATTAGATAATGGCTATACTCTTGGCCAGTATCTCCCTCATCACCTGAAGGGCTTTCAAAAATTTCAATGGGAGAGTTGTGCCTCCCTAGATAAGGCTTGTGATGTTTATTCTTTTTCTTTGATTTCTTCTTGGGCTTAACCAACTCCTTCCCCTTAACTTTAATCAAATCTTCATAAACTATTCAGGTCCTCACGTTGTAGGTTCTCACAACAACATCCTTCTTGTTTTTTCCACAAGCTTTGTTGTTTCCCTTTGGTGGTGTGGAAGCCCTAGATGCCTCGTGCTCAATAAAAAAAATGTCTTCTTCAAATTCAAAAACACTAAGCCTTCTTTACCTCCTAATGGGTTGAACAAAGATACCTAGCTTACCCATCTTTTGAAGGCACATAAAAAACTAGCGAACCACCGATTATGAAAAGACACACTGGCCAAAAATCCTTACAGAATAGGAAACCCACAAACCCAAACAATTTCAAGCAGACCTAGAGAATGAAACTCTCATACCAAGAAATGCATGATGCAAAATAGAGCTCAAATGAAAACCAACTTACTTGGGGTACACTTGAATACTTCTACAATTGAAAATGAAAAAATCATACGCTACCTCATTTTGGCTCACACTTCACAATTCATGAAGGCTGCAAATCATGAGATAAATTGGTAGGTAATCCACATTAAGAAAAAAATTAGGAGTGTGTAGCCATTAATGATCAAGTGGTGCGTCATGCAAGAAAGATGACAACTTAGCTGAACAAATTTGAATTTGGGTCATCAATCTTTTTAGATTTAAAACCTCATCAATGGCTTTCTCGAGCGTCGTTTATGTTTTTTACAACCTGTACCTCAAAAATGGTGATAACACCACATAAAGTTGTCACATTTTACTTTTAACTTCATTATTCACCTCTAATATGACAATTATCATTTGTCACCACCCTAGTTCATGCTCATTCATTCATATCACCGAAGTACAAAGAACCAACAAATGAGAGAACAAGAATTCAATATCCCATTGCTCATCATGGATCTACCCGAACCTTGCAAGGTTTAATCAACAACAAGAGAACTGACACAATGGAATCATGACCGTTAGAGTATTTTCCCTCTTGGAGATCTTTAGCTCACATCGTGCATCACTGATACACTTCACCCTTCACAAGTTCTAACAGCGATGTGAGCATCCATGTGATAATATCTCAGTCGTTGGATCTAAGAAGCATCTTTTGATCACGTTCCCTTTCCATCACACATTTCTAATTCATGCTTCGTTCTCCAGATCACATCAGCGATAGGTGATAAGGAAATAGAACAAGATTAAGACATGTGCACCTATGTGAAAATCAAAGGTACAAGATACATCGCTCACAAGAGAAATTCAAATCAGTGAAATAAAGCTTGAACAAATGAACTCATTTCTCATCGCTAATTTGATACTCAAATCTTAAAATAGATCTGCAATGAGCAATTGAAGAAATACAAAGAGCACCAAGGGCCATTGTGTATCACTAATTCACATTACAAAACACATGAGCAATTAGCAATAGAAGAGATACTTGCGATAACACATATATCAAGTACATTGTGTATAGCCAATTCAACACCAAACATTCAAATCCTATCCATGATGCACAAAATGAAGGAGACACCACTCATCTCTCATTGTGCATTTGGAATTACATTTCTAAAGCTATTAGTGATGAGTGATGAAGGAGATGGTGAACATGACTCAAGTGAATACTTTAGCACATGCTTGCAAGCTATTTTTAAAAAGGGTAAACTCCTTAGGATGATGAAAAAAAGGCCTCAGTAGACATGAAAACATATTTTTCAAAGGATGTAAAGGCCAAACAAGGTCAATTGCTTAACCTTGTAAAATAAAAGAATTTTCAGCCCTAGGCATAAAGGGATGGTAGTTTCACAAGGTCTAATGACATAAGATGTTTTAACATGACCAGGGACGGGCAATAGAAGGTCAACAAGAGAACATAACATCAACTAGGACAAAGACATAGGGTTTTGAAAGAGAGAGATCATGTCAATAAAAATCCCAAGGCAAGAGCCATGAGCAAAACCCTAAGTCTAGGCACACTGAAATAGGATGAATTTTATAGAGTTATGAAAATGGTACCAAAATTTCAGGGGTTCCATCAATGGATGCAATTGGGGATGTATATTCCTCAAGGATAGATCAAGACTCCAGAATATCAAGTGAAGCATACCAGACACAGAGGACCAAAAATCAAGAACCAGGGCAGGCCAAGCAAGAAAACCAGAGCGAAGTGAACCATATATGTACAACATTTACATAAGTTACAAGGTCATACCAAGAGGTCTAATTTCCATTTTTATTATAGCCTCGACTGATATGTAAGATTTCACTCTACATCCTATAATTGCATCAGATTTCAACTTTATTTGGTGGCCCTAGGCCACCAAACTTAAGACTAATACTTTCCTCTCTCAAAAACCTTACTTTCCACTGTCTATAGCATGCCAGGGATGAGAAAATTCTCATGAACTACCCACTTGTTGATTACACTATAGATACTAAAATCAACCATTATGGGAATATTTCTTAATTCATTTTTACCCTTGTCATTCGTATCCAATTGAGAACTATAGTCGAGCCTTGATTGGAACACACGATCTGTTGGTTTCCAAATCAACAGATTCACTAAATCCTAGAAGTAAGCCACATTTCATACTTAAATCTAGAGTATGATTTGGCCAACGAATAGGAAATGAAATTGGAACACATTTCCCCTACACTTCAGGTTTTGTAGGACCTAGGGGGTGACCCTTTTAGCAACACCTAATGATTTACACCCACACTGAATAGGGTATTGCTCAATATATACCGCTCTCACAAGAATATGCCAAGAAACAATAAATATCACTCAACATTCGCTAAGATATCGGGAAACCTTCATTAAGTGGAATGGAGAACATTGTAAACACTAATATCCTATAAAATAGGAAAAAACAAGAATGAATGTTTTGTTATTAAAATATGGTGATTCCTTCCAGGTTTTGCAAACAAAGAAACCTACTAAGCTTGTGCCTTATCCATATCAGAGTCAAGATGAAATAATCCCCTGATAACAACATAACACATAATTCTATGGCCTTTGAAACTTCATTGCCTTTAGTGATTCAGCCACTTAAGGACATATTGTCAATCTAATTCCAAATCCTCATATAATAACATTGCTCTCAATGCTTAGCTAGAAGCCAAATTTAATTTATTCCTTGAATAAAATCTATCATCTAAACATTCATCACAACATATATGTAATGAAAATCTTAACAATCCTTGATTATATTGATTAAAAAATCATT
Organism: Sequoiadendron giganteum; assembly: GCA_007115665.2. Taxonomy (NCBI): domain Eukaryota; kingdom Viridiplantae; phylum Streptophyta; class Pinopsida; order Cupressales; family Cupressaceae; genus Sequoiadendron; species Sequoiadendron giganteum. Next base: position 591,703,771 of record CM021107.1, on the reverse strand, counting down.
TTATTACATAAAGGAGACATTGACAATATGAAATTCTTCATCTTAAATTGTAGATTGAATATGCCTACCATTATCAGTAAAATATATTACATCATTTGAATCTAGAACTTAAAGAACAACCTAAAACCTAGCAAAGCCACTTTGTACAAAATTACACTATTCAGAAACTAGAGAAAAATAAAATATCTGGAAATCCCCTTTCAAAGAGAAATAACCAGAATAAGAAGGAGAAGAGGAAACCCTAAAACTTCATCTTCATGTGACACTTGGGTCCTTCATCCTCCCTTGATCTGTAATAGCCTTCAACTCATGAAGAATCTTCAATCTAGTCATTGATTCTCACCTCTTACACTTGTTTTCCCTATAATAGAAAATATTCCTCAGCATGATGACCTTCTTCATCTATGTCCTTCAGTTGAAAATATCTTATTTTTACTCACAACTAAAAAATATCTTAAGTGAAAACCTTCATTCTTCATTTTCCATAGAAAACCCTTGACTACAAGAAATCTCCATTTCACTTGTGCATTTTTTACTTTAACTATCCAACATTTCAACTTCTATTTTAACTTTGTGAACAATCCCATGGAATGCTTTATTTCACTACCCAACAACAAAAGAATGGACTTTTAAATGTGAGGGTATTCTGCAAATAAAATTTATCAGTCTCTGCACATTACTTTTTCATTTCAATTATTTTCCGCCACAAAATTTTGTGAAGGGTTTTTAATATTTTACTCGGGAAATATAAAAATACTTACCCATGCGTTATTTACTTCACCCTCATATTTTAATTATTTCCCCAACAATAAAATTTATTTTAATTGTGAGGGCCTTAATCATTTTTAGCAGGCTACAAAAGGCTTTATTACCATACACATTGGATCATCTCCTCCATCAAACAATTTATGAAATAATAATATTTGACATCGATCTCGGTCCCCACCATGCTTTGTGAAAATCTTTAGCCAACATCGTGTATTGTGAATAGAATGAGAGAAATGAGAAATATAATAGCGATGCACGATGAAGATAATGTAGCAAAAGTTTTTGTGAAGGATTAAAAATCATTTTTTTGGGAAAATAAAAAATTAATCATGCCTCCACCTTCACATTTACCTTCCCACCATTTATTTATCCTTCATTAAATATTTCCATAGTCCAAGGGCCCACCGTTGCCTTATTTCAACATTGTCAAGTAATTACCATTGCACATTGTTAATAAAATGAGAAAATGGAGATAGTAATTAGCGATACACAATGGAGAGAACATGACATCATTAGTAGCTAGTGTAATGTGGAAGAGGTGACATCTATTAGCAAAGATGGATAGAACATCCATTTCTCATCACTAATTTGTTTCTTCATTCTGGACTCAAAACCGTGATACATGATGTTGTTGTCGGAGAACTTTGAAAGATTAGTAAAACTTGTCCTTTGCCACAAAGCTTTAATTAACCTACCGAAATGAAGACTCATCACTCAAACCAAGGCATCATTGATTTACTCCTCCATTCTCATTCACAACTGGTGATGGGCGATGAGTTTTGTCATGCAACTGTGAAAGTTGTCTCTGGACCAATCAAAAGCAAGAATTAAACTTGATTTTCCTCCAAATAATTGAGACACATTTCATATTTGCCCAAAATTCCCCTTTTACAAATGCACAATAGTTTAAATATTAACATTTGAAACTTTAGAAAAATTGTGAATTCTAATTACGCTTGAGACCCATTTGGAGAAAATTTACCACGGGAAAACCAAAACACTTGGAGCTGTGAAAATTTGTGTATGGAGACTATCAATTATTTAGAGAAAACCCATTTATTCAAATCTTGCATCGCCAAAATATTTCTAGGTCCTTTGTAAATTGGCCCTTGGGATGTGTTTGTCGCACACAAAATACATTAAAATAATGTATCAAATGACCTCCGTTTTTGATGAAAATGGAGCTATAGATGTTTTAGACCAAAAAATAAAATGGGATGTCCTTAGAATCTAAAAAGGATTAGTTAACCCATGAGAACTCATCCAATTTTGGCCATGTCACTGTCAAAAAAGGATTAGTTAACCCATGAGAACTCATCCAAGGGGCCAGAAAGTGAGCATGTATATAGGCATTTAAACCAAAAATATAGAGTAACAAATGACTTGGAAAATACATCTAGAGGTGCAAGATATTAGCATTCAAAGTGGCCCAGTTAGACTTTTTTGCAACTGCACCTATCAAAAACCAATTCGAGCACACCAAGTCATCTCCTTGAAAAATTACCAAATCTTTGCCTGGGAAACTACCACTGAACACACTAAATAATTTAGGTCCATTGTGTATGTGTGCAAGAGGAAATTCCTGCAATATACATACTTCTCTAGATACTAAGAGTCAAATTTAACATCCTTGAAATATTCAGATGTCAAAATATGACAAACTACATTTACTTTTGATCTAGTAAAAATATCAAATCTGATCTTGTGACTCTAAAAATGAACTAGGGAGAATATGAATGTGGAAGAATGCAAGGCACCAATCCATTTTTCATGATCATCCATTTGTGAAATATTCACTCGAATAGGAGGCTACTTTGCAGGTCTGAGAGTTTGCAAATAGCAAAATAGTCTTAGAACCCTTCAAATTTTCTTTTCAAAACTTTGTCCAAACTTATCACAAGTAGCTGAAATCAGAAATGCATGTTCACATATGTCAAATGAATACACTCACCAAGGGATTTGGCATGAAATTCAACTGGCTGCAATTTATGACCCTCCAAAGTAGGTCACTGGGGTAAATTTTTTAGGTGCATTTATGAGTGTGCAAATCAACTTTTGCATCATTGGAACTTCAAATATTAAAATTTGAAGGTGTCATCGGTGACTCTGACTAGGGATGCATGCCCCTTGCGAGCATGGTGAGATTATAGATCTTTGAGGAGTAGACCAAGTGCTAAAAACATTGGGCAACGAAGTCTTCAAATTTTCAAACCTCATTCAGTGGCCCCAAGCCACCAAGTGGAAAAGGGAAGCCAATTCTTACCCCTGTCAAACACCAATATGTTAAAGGAGTTGATCCCCTTTAATCCATACTTTCCCCTATCACACCACAACAACACGAGTGACTTTATTCCTATAAAAACAAGTGTTAGGTTGCCTTTGAACAAGTGAGAACTTGCTCCTTGTCTATCTTTACTATCACATGGAAATCAAATGGCATAACCAACATCACTGCCTCTCATTTCACTTTCAGATTTTATGGAAAGTGACAAAACATGGAGATAATGATCAAGACCATATGAAGACATATCCTTATCACATTTACTAACTCCCTCACAATGATCAGGCTCAGAAAAGATATCAAGCCTCAAAAATAGTGTGCAATCCTTCTATGCATTAAACAAATAATTATCATACATTTGTAACTCCTTCATCTGAATTGCATCACAGTCAATTTTATCATCATCCCAACAACACAACTCAATCATATTACCATATGACTCAATGTACTAAAAACAAGATTCACCAACACTCATAATACCTTCATCCACATTCAAATCATAGCATTCAAACAATGCATCAAAATCCCGAACACCATTCCCACTTCAAGCTCATAGAAAAGACTGCCAACATTAGTAATGTTATCACACACAAAGTTTTCAAGAGTAGGCTCAGATGACTCAAAATTTACATCTGCAACAAACTCCTCATAATGACTATTTAAAACACATTCACTGTTGCAAGAAGTATCATATTCAAAACCACCTCCTATTGCATCAACATGACAATTTAAAGCATACTAATAGTGAGGAAAACTATGAGTTGTAGATCTAGGAAAGAGGTCTACATATGTATCCATGTGATTTACACAATCATGTTCTTCAAGTGCAAACTCATCATAAGAAATATCATTAGTTGTACTAACATTTTTACTTTCATTTGCAATTTCATATACAACTACATCAATGCTAACATCATGTGGACACTCAAGGATAACTTCAAAGTCAAAAAAAGAAGTAGAAGAAGGTAAAGCATCAAACCAAACAAGAGTTCCTATTTTATCATTATCAACATATGCATGTTCCTCATACTCAACTACTTGAGATGATTCATCCAATGAACCTCTTGCATACATATCTCCTTCTCTATTCATACTACTGCAACAATCAGAAGGGCTACCTTCTTCACTCTCAAACTAAAAAACCATCAATGGTTTCTTCATTGCAACTTCTCATAAATGATTGCTATGACTGAAAATCATTGCATACTCTATCATTGTCATGTGATACACTAATATTCAATAAAATATTCCTTAAATCAACAAAATCCTTTGTCTCATCATTATGAAAATTTTCATCAATGCTACACACACTTGTAGAATTTGCATGAGCAAGTGTACCATGGAAATTCTGATTACATACATCTTCTTCAAAAAGAATGCCCTATTCATATCCATCATCATGAAATAGTGCAGCTTGAGAAATGTTATCATAATTTTCCTTGTTGAAACACTTTCCAACCAAAGAGATTAATTTTTCCTCCTCCTCTTAAAAGGAATCATAGTCACTAGGGTTGCAGATAGAATTATCATCATCTCGATCACCCAAACTAGAATGCTTTTCAGCTAGTTGCAAAATTTCATCAACAACATCATTGTTCTCATCATGAAGACATGATATTTCAAAATCATCATAACTTTCAGCTATGTATTCAAATTCCATAGAGGAGAAAATACTTCCATTGCCATCCACATCATTGCAGCCTTCATTTGATACAAAAATTTGCTCTCTATTTTTGCATTTTTAGAGAAAATAGAAGAAACTTCACATGTTTCATTTATCTCACGATTACCATCATGGTTGCAATCTTCATCTGGGTGAATTTATTTTGTATTTTGTTCAACAACAACAACCTTATTACTATATGATGCACCATCATTGTCTTCCACTATACCATCCAGATCAATTTGATCAAGTTTGGAAAGGGTACCATCACATAGTTTAGTTAGGAAACTACATCCAAACTGCTCTATCATTTCTTCAATCACTAAAATTCATTGATACATGCACTCAAGGTTAGGGGGCTTCTAATCAGTTGGCATGGTACTTAGACCTAGCTCAATTCTTTCAAAAAAAACATACAAGGATTCATTAGGTCTATTTAATGCTGGTATAGCAAACAAAATCTTCATGAATCTATTATGAAAATAATAGGAGGATTCACCCTCAAATATTTTTACATCATATAATGCATCAACATGTGACATAGGTTCAACCTTATTTTCAGATTTATCTTCATATTCTTCTTGGGTATGCAGACTTCTTTCTTCGATCAAGCATTCATCATTCACTTCATCAAACTCATCCATGAACAATATCTCAAGCTCTTGCCATGAATCTATTGAATGCATTTGCAAACTAGAAAACCAACATTCAACTAAACCTTTTAAAGTTCTTACAAAAAACTTCATGATAGAATCCTCTTCTTCAATCTGACAATCTTCCATCAAATCAATGAAACCCTGTACATGTCTTAATGTTGATTCTTCAAAACCTCCTCTAAACTTAGGAAAATAATCATTAATTCTTCTTGGGACAGAATGTGGGTAACCATGGATTTTACTAAAATCTAGAGGGTCATATATTTCACTAGTGAACACCTTCCTTTGAGGACATGACTGTGTTCTAGGCATGATATTGCAACTTGTAGAGGGAGAACTAGGATAGCAATAGATATTTTCAAATAAAAAATTATTCCCTCTAAACTATTTAATACTCAATAACCTTTTCAGAATATCCTACTTTCTCATTTCCCTTTTCTACTAGTATCTTAAAATACTTGATAAGGGATAGTATCAACTAGAAGATTTGTTGAAAACCTTCATACAAATAATATTACAATAGAAGAATACTTGAGAATTGTTGCAACCAACTCTTCTGATGATGTAGAAAATTATCTAGCTCATCGCCACCTCTTTGAAAGAGGAAAATATCTTCAAGCAACATAAAGCTTCTTCCAAGATCTAGGTATTTTTGAGTTCTCTCCACCACCAAAGCACTAGACTTCAAGAATACATTAGAAACATTGTAGCAATCTCCTTCAAGTATGCAAGTCCCTGGATCATTCTGACCCAAAACTTCAGATCACCAAACTGAATGACTCTTTTAAACTAAAACCCTAGTAGAGTCGCCAATCAACAAATTCACTAAATCCTAGAAGTAACTTACATTTCATACTCAGATATAGTGTAATATTTGTCCAACGAACAAAAAATGATATTGGAACACATTTCCCCTGCACTTTAGGTTCTTTAATACCTAGGGGGGTGACCCTTTTACCAACACCTTAAAGATTCACACTCACACTCAATAGGATATTTCTCAATAGATAATGCTCTCACAAGAATATGATAAGAAATATGAAATGTCACTCAACATTGGCTAAGATATTGGGCAACCTTCATCAACTATCTTGGAGAACATGGTAAATACTAATATCCTATAAATTAGGAAAAAAATGACTCAATGGTTTTTAATTAAAATATGGTGATTCCTACCAGGTTTTTCAAACAAAGAAACCCACTAAGCTAATGCCTTATCCATAACAAAGTCAAGATGAAATAATCCCCTGATAAAAACATAAACACTAATTCAATGGCCTTTGAAAAATCATTGCCTTACTATGATTCAACCACTTAAGGACATATTGTCCATCTACTTTCAAATCCTCATATAATAACAATGCCCTCAATGCTTAACTAGAAGCCAAATTTAATTTATTTCTTGAATATAAGCTATCAGCCAAAAATTCATCACAAAAAATATGTAATGAAAATCTCAACAATCCTTGATTATATTGATTAAAAAAACATTGTATTACATAAAGGAAACATTGACAATATGGCATTCTTAATTGTAAACTACAGATTGAATTTCCTTGCCATTTATCATTAAAACAAATTACATCATTTGAATCTGGAACTTAATGAACAACCTAAAACCTAGCAAAACCACTTTGTACAAAAATTACACTATACAGAAACTGGAGAAAAAATAATATCTCTCAGAATCCCCTTCAGTTGGAGAAAAAAGAGAATAAGACGAAGAATAGAAAACCCTAAAATCACATCTTCATGTGACACTTGGGTCCTGCATCTTCCTTTGATCTATAATCACCTCTAGCTCATGAAGAATCTTCAACCTGTCCTTTGTTTCATGCCTCTTGTATTTGCTTGCCCTGTAACATAAAATATTCCTCACCATGTTGACCTTCTTCATCTATGCCCTTTAGTTGAAAATATCCTATTTTTACTCACAGCTGAAAAATATCTTAAGTGAAAGCCTTCATTCTTCATTTTCCATACAAAACCCTTGATTGCAATAAATCTCTATTTCACTTGTGTATTTTTTACTTTTACTTCCCATCAATTCAAGTTCTATTTTAACTTTGTGAACAATCCCATGAAATATTTTATTTCACTGCCCAACAATAAAAGTTTTTGACTTTTAAATATGATGGAATTCTACAAATACAAATTTCTTTGTCCGTGCACATTACTTTTGTATTTCAATTATTTTCAGCCACCAAAATTTCTGAAAGGTTTTCATTCTTTTACTCAAGAAAGATAAAAATACTTACCCATGCATTGTTTACTTCACCCTCATATTTTAATTATTCCCCAACAATAAAATTTATTTTAATTGTGAGGGCCTTAATCATTTTTATTCGGTTACAAAAGGCTTTATTCCTGTGTACATTGGATTCAGTTTACAACCATATTCCATCAGATGTCCATCCAACTGGAGAGAAAAAGTGAAACATTCATGGTCCATCAGATCACTATCATCATATAAACTGCCATCAAATTCATTTTTCCTTTTAAAATGAAAACCCTTATACATACCCCTTTCAAGAATCCCATTGAGAGGCACATACTCTGACCCTTTGAAATGATACTGCAATTTCATTTCTAGTATTCTAGGGTCATAATCATCTAATGTTGTTCCCACACCAAACACACATTCACTTTGTGTAATGAACAAGAAATGCTCATATACAAGATTTTGTTCGAATTGGTGTTCATATTCATTAGAGAAGTATAGACCAATTATGCTGCCATCTATTCTACTTTCTTTGGAAATTGATTTATCAAACTCCACATCAATCTTGTTTTTATTTCGTTCATGAATGTCCCCACAAGTAGCTTTATCCAAACCATCCCAAGCATTAAATAATATCTCCATTTTAGGTTCACTTTAAATATGGTTTAGTTTACCCCTTATATCAGCAACCATCTCAAAGATGGATGTCTCATAAGATGAGCTAAATATGTCAAGAGTGATAAGGTCAATAAAAAAGTGTCCAAACTCTTCCTCAATTGATGAATGTAGTGGCTCTGATATAAAAGGTTTGTTACCACCTAAATGTTTCTCATTTGCAACCATACATGTCTCTTGACCCACTTTCCTATCAAATACAACCCTGTCCATATCTTCTATGACACTCACGTATTCCTTCTTTGTTTTATATGGACAATCATAAATAACTGGGGCTTCATCCTATTGGTTAGTAACACAACTCTCATCATTCTTAGTGTTATTCTTAGGCTCCAAATGCTAAACACACATAGTCTTATCTTTGAATTCATCACCAACCACACTATTAGCACTTTCCTATTCTGGTACAACCAAATTGCATTCCAAGAATTCTTTACATGTATTTTTTTCATTCACTAGTAAGGAAAAATACTTGTGAACAATGATGTTGTCACACCCTTCATTTATGAAGAATGCCTCCAAATTATCTTCACAAACAGATTCATATTCCTCATAAGAATAATCAAAATTATCATTTTCATTATCTGGGTTATCAATTTCCAAAGGTACACCAGTAATACTTGCAAATCTATCAATATCTTCATGAGATCTCAATTTTTTTATGTGATCATAGTTGTCCTCCTCAACAATTCTAATCGAATCAATTATCTTATCAAAATCCCATGGTTTCAATTCCTTGGGTAAATTACTAAGACCTGGCTCATAAATTTGACAAAATAAGTCAATATATACTAGATCTTTAGGTCTCAACTTTTTAGGAATTTCTAACAAGGCATCCAAGAACGTTGCTAATAATTCATATGGAAATTATCCCTTGTCTTTTCATGCTAGACATTTTTTTAACAAAGTATATCTGATCAAAATTTCTTAAACGTGTTTGAGATTCATCATAGACTTATCTATGATCATGTTGCAATACTAAAGGATTTTCAAAAGCATCATCACCCTGATCTTCTTTTTCATTCTTGTGAATTTCATTTATATGATGTTCTTTTGGACAACTAACACTTGCAGCCATATATCCCTTTTCCATTGAATATCTCATATTATTTTCAATATCCATTGCTACCCTATATGCATGTTACAATGTTAAGGGATATTTATCTCTTAATAGATATCCCATCTTACTATCAAAGGTGCCTAGATACATAATTAAGCAATTTGCATCACTGGGTCTCATATTTTCTGGAATATTTCTTAATTCCTTTGTAAATCTGAGGTTGAAGGCTGGAATCAATTCCTCCCCATCCTTTTGGATCTCCCTAAAAAATTTCCTTACTACATTGGGATTAGTCCTTTCACTGAATTGTTCTATGAATACCACCATTAACTCACTCCATGAAGGGATATAATATACTCACAAATATGAGAACCAGTCCTTGGCATCTTCCTTTAGAGATTGAACACATTATTTCATGACAACATCTTCATGATCTATCTCATAATCCTCCATCAAATATGAAAACTCCTTTAGATGTTGAAATGTTGATTCTGAGCTTTGACCCTTGAATTTTGGAAAAAATTCCCTAACCTCACTAGGAACATGATTTGGGAAACCTTGAATACCATTGAAACTTAATGGTGTATATTCTCCCACAAAAAAAATTCTTTGAGAACATGATAGGGGTTGCATATTATTCATGTTTACAATATATACTCCCCACAGGGATGAACAAGTGGATGATCCATTTTCTTACACCCCCTCATAAATTTTAAACATTAACCCTACTGTTGATCACTTCCTTGTTTCTTGCTTTTAAAATATTACAATGCACAATACAAAATACATCCTTATTTGCAATTCTCTCTAATAGGTAGACTTTCAAGAACAAGCATACTTCGTTACAACATAAAAAAATCAAATTATAGCTCATAAGTATTAAAATACTACTACTAACATTCCCTTTCCTAGTTATTAACTCAATTAATTGGGAATCAACATTATTTCAAACTATTACATACAATTTTAATAACAAGTTTATACTCTATGAAAATCCAAATATGGAAAATACCTAGATGTGTTGTACCCGATTAGAAAACTTTATAGATCTGAGACTTTCTTCACATATTCACCAAGTTTTGCATAGAGTCACCACCTCTCTTTGTAGAGGACCGAGGAATTTCATTTTGGGTTTCCTTGAATAGAACGAGTCACACAGATATTTCTTATACTTTCTCAACAACTTTTCGTTATACCTCAAATACTTCACACTGGTGCAGAGATCTTGGAGTTTCCACCCATAGTTAGTGAGATTATGAGAATATTATGGAGTTATAGTTGACCTTCACAAGGATTTATAGTTTCACAAAAAATTCATGAAATGTTTATGTGATACAACTTACTAACATCACAACTATAGAACATGGGAGATAAAATACTTAGCAAAACATTTGACTCTTCATTATTTGCAATCTCAAGTTACATACTATCTTGGAATCTCAAAACTCTTAAGGCTAGATGATATTCTATCAGAATTTCTTCAGGTCATTCCCCAACAAAGTCGCCATTTTTGTTGGTGTTTTTTTATGGGAACCAAACTTAGTCTTACCACTCACCTATGAATATGATTGGATTCAATGGTTAGCAAGGGTAAGGATTGGCCAACACATAAGTAAAGGTTTTGAAGCCCTTACTTCTTTGCTTCAGGATTTGTGAAACCTAGGAGGGTGATCCCTAGAAATTCTTTCAAAATGATACTCCTATTCCATCAACAACACTACAATATATATAGATAATTCTCATATAGGTCCTCAATTAGAAACTATATCAAATAAGTTGGCTGCTTCTCTAAAATAATTCACACTTAGAGCATGAGAATAACAAAACCTCATCTTTGTAACCCTTTTTATAGAATTTGAATGAGATCAATGATTGATGGTCGAGTTAATAAACACAATAAACATAACTACTTAGCCTAGTCCGGTGCCTTATCCTTGCAACATAGTTGATATCAATGTATATACAACATGTCAATAATTTTCACACCTAACAATATATGCAGGTCTAAAAGGATTCATTATAGTGTTTCAACATTGTATTCTAACCCTTACTTCTTAATAGCATCCTAACATTCATTTTGATACAAATTTACAACAATATTCAAGCATCTACATTAATTCTTTAAATTAGAAAATAAGTGTAGAGCCATACATCAATCTGAAACTGATAGAGAAAAATAAGACAACCTTGATTATATTATTCATAATTTGTGAAACTGATACATAGGAGAGTAAAATGGTATTGAACTTGTGTTAATATTATTCTATATTGCTAGTATTAATGTTAATATTACATATCTATATTGATAGAACTGAACCTAAGACATATTACTAGACTATTCAGTAACCCTTTTAATCCCTATGCAAAAGAAAAATCAGAATAACTCACCACCCAACCATCCTATTTTAGGCCCTGAAATCCCATTTATAAAGACATGTGAGCAAACAAGAAATAGGCAGAAATACAATTACATTTTCATTTTAGGGAAAATTTGACACTAATTTCAAAGATATTCTCTAGACGGTTATGCTTAATCATTTTAGAATGAAGGGAAACAAAAGATAACAAACTCCATGCAGTTGGTTGAAGAAGATGATCCATCCTTCTAAAAGGCACCATTCATTCATGTAGCATCACTGAAATCTTGCATCCACATAGACCAAAGAAGATTCTTCACAAGTACCACAGGTAAAAACTTACAAACTCCTTGGAAAAATCATATTTATCGTTAAGGATACAGAGTCTAACATTTCCACATCAACACTAAATAAAAAAAGTGACATGCATGCTGAAGAGGACGATCCTGATGCAGTGAAAATGGTCTCATCAAAATAAAAAATGGTTTGAGGCACTACTCTTATTCATCAACATCAGAGTATGCTCGCCCTCTTCGTGCTCACACTGAAACTAGAGGAGAAACTACTCCTCCCTCATCAAAATCCACATATGGTACCATATAAAGTAGATAATGGCTATACTCTGGGTCAGTATCTCACTCATCGCCCAATGGGTTGTTAGAAATTTCAATGGGAGAGTCGTGCCTCCCTAGATAAGCCTTGTGATGCTTATTCTTTTTCTTTGCTTTCTTCTTGGGCTTCACCAACTCCTTCCCCTTAACTTTGATCAATTCTTCAGAAACAATTTGGTTCCTCATGTTGTATGTGCTCACAACACCATCCTTCTTGTTTCTTCCAGGAGATTTGTTCTTTCCCTTTGATGGTGTGGAAGGCCCAGGTGCCTCATGCTCAATAACAAAAATGTATTCTTGAAATTCAAACACACTGAGCTTTCTTGACCTCCTAATGGGTTGAACATAGATATTTGACTTACTCATCTTTTGAAGATTTAGTAAAATATATCAAACCACCAATTATGAAAAGACACCAAAAAAAAATTCTTACAAAACAAAAAACCCTCAAACCTAGACAATTTCAAGTGAGCCCAGAGAATGAAACTCTCATACCAAGAAATGCATGACATAGAATAGAGCTCAAATGAAAACCAACTTACAAAAGATAAACACTTGAATACTTATGCAATTGAAAATCAAAAACTCATCCACTACCTCATTGTAGCTCACACTTCACAATTCACGAAGGCTACAAATAGTGACATAAATTGGTAGGTAATCCACATTAAGTAGAAAACTAAGGATCATGTAGCTGTTAATGATCAAGTGGTGCCTCGCACGAGTGATCTGACAACTTAGCCGAACAACTTTGAATCTAGGTCGTTGATCCTTTTGCATTTAAAACCTCATCAATGGCTATCTCAAGCGTCGTTTCTAGCTTTTACAACCCGTTCCTCAAAAATGATGATAACACATAGAAAGTTGCCACATTTTTATTTTAACTTCATCAGTCACCTCTAATCTGACATTTATCATGCATTGTCACCCTAGTCCATGCTCATTCATTCATATCAGTGAAGTACAAAGAATTGGCAAATGAGAGAACAAACGTTCAACATCCCATTGCCCATCATAGATCTACCCCAACCTTCAAAATTCAAATAGCGACAAGAGAATCAACATGATGGAATCATGACCATCAGATTACTATCCCTCTTGAAGATATTTACCTTACATCATGCATCAATGATACACATCACCCTTTGGAAGTTCTAACAATGATGTGAGAATCCACATGATAAGATCTTAGCCATTGGATCTAAGACCCATCTTTTGACCACGTTCCATTTCCATCGTGCATTGCTAATTCATGCTTCATTCTCTAGATCATATCAATGATGAGTGATAAGGTGATAAAACAAGATTTGGACACATGCACCTACATTAAAACCAAAGGTACATGATACATTTCTCACAAGAGAAATTCAAATCTGTGAAAGAGAGCTTGAACAAATGTCCTCATCGCTCATCACTAATTTGAAACTCAAATCTTAAAATGTATCCATGATGAGCGATAGGAGAAAATACAAAGAACACCAAGGGCCATCATGTATTTATAATTCACATTACAAAATACATGAGAAATTAGCAATAGAAGAGACACCAGTGATAACACATAGAACAAGTGCATTGCGCATCACTTATTTGACACCAAACATTCCAAACTTGTAGAATTAGCTATGGCTACCAAGATCTTCAGAATAAATGGAAAGCACAATAGAGAGAATAAAATTTGACAAGAATTAACTGTAATCTTAGCAATATGATTCAATGATATGATTCTGATTTACAATGAAAGAGACCCCTATTTATATAGCCAAGGTGAAATACAAGATGCCATAGGATTATGACAAGTGTCTTAATCATATGACATGAGACAACTAATCACACTTACCTAGGTTCACATGTGTTACAATTCAAAAGATAAGATAACAACTAATGAAAACTAACACCTTCTAGAAAGATTCCTTCCTATGACCTAAGTAAACTCAACATGTGTAAATAAGTGCCCTAGTAATGAATTAACTAGGTACAAGACGTTATTTACTTCAACACCCTTGCTTAAGTGCAACTTAGGGAGTAGTAGATTATTATGAAAATGACACAAAGATGCAAGGATTGGTCCCAACTACTAGGCCATGTTAGGTACCCATGTACAAATGAAAATGAAATCTCTCACAAAAGGAGAAAAGGATAAAACATAGTGGTTCAAATCTCCTCCCCAAAAGAGAGATGAAATAAAAAAAAAAAATGCACCCAATGAAGAATGAGAAGGTAAAAACCCCTTGTGAGGAAAAAGACCCCCTATAAGAGAGAAGTATAAAAGAGACAATGCAGCCCCCCCTCAATGTTTAGTCTCCTGCAATGATGATAGAAGCTTGAGATTGAATGTTGAAGATGATCCAAAAGAATCGAACAAAATTCCTCCATTTAGGAAGAAATAGAACCATGGATGTATGTAGGATATCATGAATATGGATGATATGTGATGATGTCTCTGAAGCATGCTAAAGTGTCTCCATGTCGATGTTGAAAGTTGAAACACTCCAAATAGGTGTTCTAGGCCACACTATTGAAGAGGAAAATATAGAATCTAGTAGAGATGAATGTAGAGCACAATCCAAAGACAAGGATATCCCCTCTGAATAAAAATAAGTCTCCTCCAAATGATGTCCAAAAGTATCCACAGTCATGTCAAACTACAAAGAATGATCATGTAGAAAGTGAACAAGAGGGTTAGAGTGTTCCCTCGCAACAACTAAAGAAGGATCATCTTCATCAAAGAGAAGATGAATGCTATCGATGATGTCCCCTAAATCTACAAGATGAGACTCCCCAAACAAGTTTGAAATACATATCAAGAAGCCATCACAAGTAGCCAAATCTCAAAGACTATGTATGTCCTGCTGCACTGAATCACAAGGAACCCAAACTGTGGAATCACAAGAATCATCAACTATAACAATAGGTGGAGGAGATAGAATGCATGACTCAAGAACTGGATCTTATGTGAGAACTCCCAAGTTCAAGAAGCCAAATGTCTCCTCTGAATCATGGTTCATATGATCAACAATCGAAGGAACAATGTCACCATAAGAAGAAAAATATACAAAGGTATACAACTGAGATGAATGATCAACCACCAAAGTAGCAATGATCTCTCTACTCTCCAAGTATCGAATGATAATTGAATCAGGTGTGAACTCCACAGTCCTCCCATCTCCATCATGTGTGATCTAATATATGGAAAGAATATTGTTCATGGAATGAGGAACACAAAAAACATCTTGAAAAGTGTTGTCCCTAAAACTAAAATATCCCTTCCCAATTAAAATCATGTATGTATTGTTTCCCATCAAGATAGGAGACATATTACAAGGCTGAAATGAAGAGAATATAGACTATGAAGATGCCATATGAGGAGATTCTCCTAAATCTAGAAGCCATCTCCTTGATCCTAGACCTGAAAAAGCACAAAGAGCTTGTCCTTTATTTCCTGATGTAGATGCCAAATCAGCATGACCTTTTTCCTTAGACTATTTTGAAGAAGAAGGAGGAGGTGATTTAGACATTCTAGAAGGCAAATCAATGTGATTCTTTTTGAGAAGAATTTTCAACTCATCAATATCCTTCTTGTAACAATAGTGTTCTTCATGTCCATCCTTCTTGCAATATGCACAAAAAATCCTCTCCTTCTTAGATGATTCTCCTTTTTAGGACTTTGATTATTTATGTGGCTTGTTCTTTTTCTTCTTTTGCTTCTTATCAAGATTCCCTGATTCTTTTTATACCTTTGACTCAGTAGCCACCAATGCATGTGACTTGGAAGACTTGATTAGATCCATGCTCATTAACTTAGCTTCCTCTTGGATTAAGAGATTTGGAAAGTCATCAAACTTAGGATCAACATATGATGCTCCCATAGAAATTTGATGGGTATGAAAGCCAGAAACAAATATTGAATTCTTAGGACCAAGCTTGGATAACACATTTTGAATCAATTGTAAATCTTCTTTATTAATGTTACATTCTTTCAACTGTGTTCTTAGTTGTTTGATTTTGGATATGTAGTCTTGTATGTGGTCAAAAAATTTAGGATAAATATTTATCAAATCATTATCAATCTGATATCCCCTAATCTTATCTATTTTACCATATAATTTTTCAAAAGTCTCCCAAGCTTCTTTAAGATTTTTTCATGATTCAATATGAAATTTTAAATCAAATGAGACTAATGAACATATGCATCCAAGTGTTTTCTATCTATAAATCTCCCATTTTTCCAATTCTTTAGCATCAGTAGGATGATGAATAGTTTCCTTTAGATGACCTATTAGACCTTTCATCATGACATAGTTCCATAATGATTTTCTCCAGGTAGCATAATTATGTGGAGATAGGATTTCAATTTGAGATTTCCCCATTTCAAGAACACAAACCAATCAAAAAAGAGCCAAAAAATGGAATCTCCCCAAATTTGGTATCTCTTTTTAGAAAAAAGACTCTCCAATGGCACCCAACCCACTCTGATACCATGTTAGAATTGGCTATGTCTTCCAAGATCTTGAGACCAAATGGAAAGAATAAATGAGAGAATAGAATGTGACAAGAATAAAATGTATCCTTATCAATATGATTCAATGATATGATTGAGATTTACAATGAAATAGAACCCTTGTTTATATAGCCAAGGTGAGATACAAGATTCCATAGGATTATAAAAAGTGTCTTAATCATATGAAATGACACAACTAATCACACTTACCTAGGTTCACATGTGTTACAAGTCAAAATATAAGATAACAACTAATGACAACTAACAACTTCTAGAAATATTCCTTCCTATGACCTAAGTAAACTTCACATATGTAAATAAGTCCCCTAGTAATGAATTAACTAGGTACAAGACTTTATTTACACCAAAAAGAACCTATATGCAATGGATGAAATGAAAGAGACATCGCTCATTACTCATCACACATGTAAACTTACATTTCTAAAGCTATCAACAATGAGTGATGAAGGAGATGGTGAATGAGACTTAAGAGAAGAATTTAGCACGTGCTCGCAAGTAGTTTTTAAAAAGGGGAAACTCCTTAGGATGATGAATAAAAGGCCTCAATGGACATTAAAACATATTTTTCAAAGGATGTAAAGGCCAAACAAGGTCAATTTCTTAACCTTGTAAAATAAAAGAAATTTTAGGCCTAGGCATAAAGGGTCAGTAATTTCATGAGCTCTAAGGGCAATAGAAGGTCAACAAGAGAACATAACATCGATCAAGCCAAATACATAGTGTTTCAAAAGAGAGAGAGAGATCCTAACAATAAAAATACCAAGGGAAGAGCCATGAGAAAAACCCTTAGTCTAGGCACACTAAAATTGGCTGAATTTTATAGAGTTATGAAAATGCAACAAAAATTTCAATGGTTCCATCAGCCCATAGTCAAATTAAAATATTATTTTTATCATATAGAAATTCTTTAAACAAGGTATGCATCAACCTCTAAACAATATAGAAACTAGTACTTGAAGACATAAATATATTTCTTATCATTACTAGGTGAGACATAAATTTGATTTAGGAAACCCTCAAGTGGTGGATACCCACAAGGAGAGTCATTTATTTTCTTATGTTACATACTATCCTACAAATAATTTAGATAGTTCAAATGCTTATTTTGAATAAAACATGTATCTCTTGTATGGTGTAATAGTTACACCTTAATCATTTCAAAAAATTATTAATACAAAGATTCTTATATAATTACTACATGAATACAATAACCAATTCCTCTATTTAGATGTGTGAAAGAAAAAATAAAATGATAAATTTATATTATTTTCTTGAATTTCAATCCCTAGACCCAACCCCAATCCATTCCATACTCTTACCCACATACCAAAGAAAAATAAATGTTAATATAATTAACCTTTATATATCATTAATATTTAGTGAAATACCTATATAGTTTTTTCCCAATATTAAATACCACATTATGCACTCACATTTAGATATTACATATCCAATGAAAATCTTGGGACATAATATAAGTGTTATGGAGTGGCATGGATTCCACAATGTCAATATTAGAACATGAAAATACGTGCAAGGAAACATAATGGGATAGAGGAGTGCATGATTCCCTAAGTGAAGTATGTGATCTCTCAGAATATAATCAAATATATAATCAAAATGTTAAAAAGGGAACACATAATGCACTCCAATATAATGGGATAATTCATGATAATGAAATGGTATCCAATTGAAAATGAGGAAAGCAAGATACTCCCTAGTTTAATATAATATCTCTAAAATCATCATATGACAATGTGATTACTATATAGTAGGAGGGGAACTGTGAATCCCTATGTGAGCATGAAAAATTAGAATGCTCCCTAGTTTAATATAATATCTCTAAAATCATCATATGATAATCTAATTACAATATAGTAGGAGGGGAATTATGAATCCCCATGTGCGCATGAAAAAATAGAATAACATAAATTATACTTCAAAAAATATTGCAAGCTAGTTATTTAAATAAAACACACAAACCTCTGATAGAGTGTTATGGAGAAGTTATTGGTTGTAATTAATTTATATGTGTTGCTCATCTAGACAATCACCTACTCAAATCAAGATCACAATTGTTGAAAATGAAGGATTTGATTTGAATCTATAGGATTTTGAGGATATAGATGAGTATAGGTGGAGTGCATTAGGATAAGATGGCTATTATTATTCAATTATTTGGTTTGATTTATTTATTTATTTTCTCAAATAGTTAACAAATTTGATTTTTTTCTCTTTTTGATGATTTATTTATTATTTTAATCAAATAATTAACTATTTGCTTTGTTTAATTTTTCATTATTTAATAAATTAGTTATAGATAATGGACTTATTTTATTATTTTTGATATTATCTAATTAATTTAATTTTGATTAAAGTGGATTAATTAATAGATAGATTAAATATTTTAATTAATAAACTTGGTTAGGCATTGAAATGGGGGTGATGGTAAGGAAATGAGTGCTCTTGGTGTTTGAGTGTCTACACCACCAATTCAGTACAATATTATGGATTTGAAAACACATTAAGGTAAAACAACAATGTAATAAATAATTGGACTCAAGAAAGCTAAGCATATAAAATGGCATGAGAAGGCTTATAAGTGTAAGGATGTCATAAATATATAAATTATGAAAACTAAAGAGCATAAGTGTTGGAATAATAAATATATGGATATATAGGGAATTAAGAAAAATTATCATGGTAAAAAGTAAATATAAGGATACCTAATATTCATAAATTAGGACAAAATATAAAAAGGAAAAATAAATTGACAAATATTAGAATCTATGCAAAAGAAGTAGGCTGAAACACAAGTATAAATCACTAATTTTCTTAGTTGCTAATATTCACCAATTGGCTAATAGTTAAAATTTTGAGAATCTAAAAAATTTCAAGTTTTGTAACCTGACTTGAATCACCATATTTTAATAATATTTTATTTTACTCTTATTTAAATCACCAAAGTATTTATTTTATTAAAAAATTTAACTCAAAAATCGCCGGAGTATTTGATACATGATTAGACCAAATTCGCCTAAATTTTATAAGGTATAGTAGAAATCTAAATTAATTCACCAATTGTATATTGTAATTATTAGTTTCTTTAGGGCCATATTTACAATATTTATTTACCACAATTGATTTAAAATATAATAAAATAGCCCTCATTGTATTATGGGAGGTAAAATGTATTCGAGATCTATAATGCTCATGGGCCTCAAATTTCTCTTTGATCATTGATGTTAATGAAGATCAACAATCCAAAATCAATTTTGGGCCCCATGAGCATTACAAATCCTAGGTATATTTTACCTCGTGGAATACAATGAGGGTCATTATATTATATTTTAAATCAATAGTGACAACTAGATATTATAGAGTCTACCCCTTAAACCCATTGATCATTCCACCTTGGGCCCCTAGTTTTCCATAAGAACTATTTTTTAAATGGAAGGATTCGCGATATTAATTAATAAAATTTCCTATTATTATATCATGTTTAACCTTCAAAATAAATGACGTCAGTGGAGTAGGAGTGAGAATTTGTAGAGCAAAGATTGATGGCATTTTTCATGGTGAGAAAGGAGTGGACGAGAAGAATCAAGTTGAGGAATTAGGTGAAAGTAGAAATCATGGGAGTTGGGCCCAAGAAGCAAAAGTGGATTTCAATTTGGATTAGTTAAGAAATTGTGCAAAAAATGAGTCCTGGTGGAAGTGTAGAGATTGGTTTGATTTGAATTGAAGGAGACGAAATAATAGGTGAAACGGTTGGAGAGGGAAATAGAGGCATGCCAATCTTTCCCCCTCCAACTTTAGAAATCAAGTCCATTAGAATAGAAATAAAAATAGGTTCAATGGAAATGTGGGTGAAGAGAATGGTAACCAAAATCCTAGATGGGGTCACAATTGCAAAAAGGGCCCGAGGAGATGGGAAAAGACACAAACACAAGATTTCTGCCCAAAAGATCACATGATGATGGGTTCAATAAAGACTAGTTGGGTGGTGGCAAGGTAAAAAATGGTCTTAGAGAGCAATGGTAATATGTTCAAGCAATCTCCAAATTGAGAAAGATCAGCTCGAATGAGTGGGGATTCTAGTTAGATGGTTTGGTTTCACTCTCAATTGGGACAACTTAATCAGATGGTAGCGAGGAAAATGGGGTGAAGATCTCATTTTCAAATCCTTAGTGAATGGGTATTTTTTGGTGATTTTCCCTTCAAATAATGTTAGGAAAGAAATTGAAAATGGAATCTAGATCATGGATGGTTGTGGATTTTACATCCGTAGATGGTTGGTTGGTTTTAATCCATATCAATACAATATGGATAAGATCTAGGATTGGTATAATTTTCCCAATCTCCCCTAGAATTCTAGGAGTCGAGCATCTTGGAGGAAATTGGGAATCAGTTGGGGAAATATGTATGTGCAGAGGAATAGTTGGATTCAAATGGTATCAACAGCGATGTAAGATTGTGTGCAAAGAAAAATTCAAATAGTCAACATTGGTGGGAGATTAAGTTTTTCACTGATTAGGGAAATTGGGTGCAAGCACTAACATTTGAACCTCACTCCAACAATACTTTGATTAGGAATTTAGTCTAGATTCATAAATTTTCTTTGGTGAACCAGAGGAATTCATTTGATACTCTAGATATAGGAGGCTCACCTAGCTCCACTAAAGATGAATCTACAAAGATGTCGGAAAACCTAGGCAAGGAAGATATGGTGGTGGAACATGATACTATTAGGATGGAAGATAAAACCAATATGTAGGGAGGTTTGGGTGACCAAAGAAGGGAGCTTAAGTGGTAAGTTTTGGATGGCATCAATTTTCTTGGGAATAAAATTAGAGAAGAGGACTTTAACTCCCTCATTGAGGTAGGTAATGAGTTATTGGAGTTGGCAAAAGATACAAAGAGTGGTTCAATCAATATTGATATGGAAGACCTATTTGAAGATTGGATTGATGGACCTAATCTTGAAAATGTTGAACCCAAACAAAATGATGAGGTGTCAGCCTAGAAGTTGAGAAAGAGACAAAGGATCTCTCAGTCGAACTAGGTCAAGCCTAGGAAGTTCGGCATTGGTCAGAGAGATACACTCAAATCCTCCCTTGATTATGGTGAGTGTAAGAAGAGATGGATAATCCCAAATCAAGAAAGCTCAAATGGGATGTGGAAGCTAATGGCCATCTAAAGATCAATGAGATGTTGAAAGTTGGGAAGGGTGAAAACCTTCTGAAAAAATCATGAAGATCCTACCATGGAATGTTAGGAGATTAATTGTCCCTAACAATGGGTTCCTAATTCATCACTAGATAGAATCTTTTTATGCAGACATTTGATTGCTATAGGAGACTAAGCTTGGTGAACATGGAAAGGTTAGTTTTGGTAGGAAAAGTAAGTTCTTAAAATAATTGGGCATGAACATTGAAAGGAATTCTAGTGGGATTTTGATCTTGTGGAGACCACAAAATGTTCTAATTGAGGAGGTGGCATCAAGCAAATTCTGGATCGCATGTAAGATAAGAAGCCTAGATTCAAATCTATGTTTCTTATTCATAAATTTTTATGGGCCTAACACCTATGTTCTAAAAATAAAAGTATGAATTGAATTAGATAACATGTGTAGCAACCCTTCTTTTGAATTTTTCTTGCTTGGGGGGATTTCAATGCAATTTTAAAAGCATTAGATAAAAGGGGTGGAGTTAGTAGAAAGTTGCAATAACAATTAGATTTTTGAACATTTTGTAGAGAGAAACATGTTGCTTGAGATCCAAATGGGGAATGGGAAATTCACTTGGACTTGAATAGGAGGACATGTTTTTATTGCATTGTAGATAAACTTGATAGGTTTTTATTCAAGGGGGGTCTAAGTATTTTCCCCTTCACTCTAGAGAGTGAGATTTTGCCTGGTGCAAGTTCATATCACTTTCCAGTTTCCCTCTAAATTGTTGGGGATAGGGGTCTTGCTAGATGTCCCTTCAAATTTGAAAACATTTGCTTCAAGGACTCAAATTTTTTATACCTTATTAAGAATTGGTGGCTGGAGTGTCACCTTGCAAAATTAAAGATGTTTAATATAGTAGCAAAGCTGAAGATGGTTAAACAAAATTTGAAAAGATGGAATAAAGAATATTTCAAGAATATCTTCAAAGAGAAAAGGAAAACGAAGGAGACTTTGAAGATGCTATCAAAGAATGTAATAAATAATTGTATGAATAATCACATCTTCTTGGAAACAAATATTTGTTAAAGAAACTAAATGACATTCTAGCCAATGAGGAGATATTTTGGAGGCATAAGTCTAGAGAGTTGTGGCTTAATGCAAGGGATAAAAACATGAAATATTATCATAATTCCACTAAGGTTCATAGGGAGATTAATAGGATAACAAGTATTAAAACAATGGATGGTAGAAATCTTGAAAAAATTGAAGATGTTAAGGCCACCATAGTCGATTATTTATAGAATCTATTGAATGATTGGACTCATTCTAATTTTGGTGAGCAACAAGATCTTATTGGTTGTATTCCAAGATGTGTCTCAGCAACTCAAAATGATATCTTAAATAGAAATTTTATTGAATAGGAAGTGAAAGAAGCACTATTTTAGATACATCTTGATAAAGCCCCTAGGCTAGATGGATTCCCTACAACTTTTTTTCAGAAGTGTTGGGACATCGTTGGCATAGAAGTGGCAAAATATATTGAAGGTTCGAGGTATTCTAGAAGGGTGCTAAAGGAAATCAAAAACACTTTTATATCTGTAATCCACAAGAATGAGAAACTAATATCCTTTGAGGAGTATAGGCCCATTGCTCTTTGTAACACTATATATAAGATATTGGATAAAGCAGTGGAAAACAAGATTAAGAAGATTTCAATTGACATCATCTTAGAGGAACATACATGTTTTATGCTTGGAAGGTTGATCTTAGATGGTGTAATTATTGCCAAAAATGTAATTCAATCCATTCAAAGAACATAAAATATGAAATTTTAATCAAATTTTACATAAGAAAGGCTTATGATAGAGTGAGTTTGAGGTTCCTATTCAAATTTTTGGAAGTCTTTAGTTTCAATAAGGGTTGATTGGACTAGATTTTTGGATGGATTGCTTGCCCCAGATAATTTGTCTTACTAAATGTCTCCCTTGAAGGCTTCTTTAATGCTTCTCGTGGTTTTCATCAAGGGGAACCTCTCTCACGCTTCCTATTTATTATCATGGTTGAGGCTCTTGGAAGACATATTTCTACCACTCAAAGGAGGGGGAAAGTGTGGGGACTGCAGGTTACCAGTGCTCTACTTGAGATTACTCAGTAGCAATTTACTGATGAAATAATGTAATTTTGTGTGGCCCACAAGAAAGTGAGGATTCCATATCATCAAACCCAATACATTTTTTAATACAAATACTTATATAACTTACAAAAACACCACCCACATATCTCATTACTCATAAATTATATGTAATTTATAAATCCAATTAAAATATAAAATAAAATAAGCTTATTTCTAATTCTTTGCCATCAAATCCAATAGTATAGGCCAAAATCATATCATCTACCAAAGTGAAGAGAGTAGTCTTCAAAGAAAAGGATAACATAAAACATGAGAAAACAACACCCATGAGTTTGGCTCTCATTGAGAATGATGATGTTAAAGTCACCACATCTGAATATAAAATAAAATAACCTAAAGCTAGGTTTTGGATTATTTTCTAAAATGTTGGCTAATTTTATTACCATAGATACTTTGAGATATGTAACTAGAACATAATTTCCTAACTAATCTAGGTTAAGTAAATAATGATAAGTAAGAATAAATGATATTTAAGAATTATAATGTAAATTAAGTTTATTTTAGGAAATTGAATGGTAGATAATTATTTATTTAGTTAGTGAAATAATAATGATGAGAAGATTGATGTAGTTTACATTTTACTCATGTATGTATGTAAAAGATCATTTGAGAATGTTTATTGTTTAAAATTTTGTTAAAAAATGTAATTAATTTTATGTCTTTATCTAAATATGCAGACACAATCTTAATCTAGTGCACTATGCACTTCTATTAACAAATTCACTATTTTATCATTTCTTCTTTGATTATCAAGGACTAACCATGAGAATACCCTAGGGAGATCATTAGATGGCAAGGACCAAGTTCTCCTAGTTAACCCCCTTGATTGGATCAATTTTATGGTCCTAATAAATGATAAGCTTGTATGCAAGTGGTGTACATGTTGATTCTAATGCAAATTATTATTATTAAGATCGAGATTAAAATATTCTTATTTAATTGTCCTTGAATAGTTTAGGATTTTGAAGAATGATTAGATGTGTTTTCATGTTGAGGATATGTGTAGGATCATTATGGGGCAAAAAGTGGCGATATGTAAGTGATATGATGGCCCATATGGTTGACGAAATTTTTTTTACCCAAATTTGATGAAACAAAAGGAATTTTTAAAGGAGATTCCCAGCTTTCCACCAATATAAATTATGTTTTACTTTGAATTTAATAAATTATTATTATTCATTTTCTATTTGAATTACGACTAAAGTCCTGATTGATAGGATGATTGAAAAACATCTATAGCTTTCAAACGGTATCACATTTTTTTAATACAAAAGATGTGTCACATTCTGTGCTTTGTATACTATAGGATTAAAAAATAAATGAATTTCATGAATTTTTGACCAAGTTAAGGTGGTCAGACATACAAGTTTTTATATTTTTTTAAAGTTGTAATAAAAAATTCATAATTAATTATTTACTTGGAAAAAAATATGCTTCACATCGGGACATGAGTCCTCTAATTATATCTATTAAAATATTATAAAAAAATATTATCATTTTATTGTGGTTAGGCTGGTCGAACAAACACCTACTTCTAATTTTTTCCCTGAAATTTAAGTACTACTACATTGAAATTTCAAATTTTCACCAAATAGATTTTTTTTTTTTAAAATAAACCTACTAGTTTAGAAACTACATTCAATTTGCTATAGATTCTATTCTTACATATTTTAAAATAATATAGATTACTTATTCAAATTTTTACTTCAAGTTTCCTAAATCTGATTTTTTGAATTTTCATTGCCACTTAACGGTCTATTTTTTCCATGATGATCCTACACATGCCCTTCAAATGAATTTCTTTAAATACCAAGAGAAATAACTATTTCATAAATGTGGACCAATTTGGCTCCCAACAACTATAAGGAAAGATAAGAAGCTAGTATTTGAATTTTGAAAATTTGAAAATATCATGTCATAAGGGATGAATCCTCCATGATGGGCCAAAAAGTGGCGAAATGTAAGTAATATGATGGCCCATATGGTTGACGACTTTTTTTTACCCAGATTTGATGAAATGAAAAGGGTTTTTAAAGGAGATTCTCAGCTTTCCACCTATATAAATTATGATTTACTTTGAATTTAATAAATAATTATTATTCATTTTCTATTTGAATTACGACAAAAGTCTTGATTGATAGGATGATTGAAAAACATCTATATCTTTCAAATGGTATCACATTTTTTAAATCCAAAACATGTGTCACATTCAATTCTTTGCATACTATAGGATTAAAAATAAATAAAAATTCATGAAGTTTTGACTAAGTTAAGGTGGTCAGACATATGAACTTTTATATATTTTGAAAGTTGTAATAAAAAATCCATAATTAATTATTTACTTGGAAACAAAATGCATCACATCGGGACATGAGTCCTCTACTTATATATAAAATCTTATAAAAAAATATTGTCATTTTATTGTGGTAAGGGTGGTTAGATAGACACCTACTTCTTATTTTTTCCCTGAAAATTAAGTACTACTACATTGAAATTTCAAATTTTCACCAAATAGATTTAAAAATAAATAAACCTAGTAGTTTAGAAACTACATTCAATTTGCTATAGATTCTATTCTTACATATTTTTGAAATAATATAAATAACTTATTCAAACTTTTACGTCAAGTTGCCTAACTTTGATTTTCTGAATTTTCGTCTCCAGTTAAGATTTTGTGGAGTGTATGGAGTGTTTGAGGGTGTTGTTTGGGTCATGTCGAATTATTTAGAAGACACACAAGTAATTATTTGTCATTCATGTGTACCACCAATGTTGTGATGGTGAACATGCTACAAGTTTCATATGTTCTTGCTTATGGTTGACTTAATTTGAATTTGTGAAGCATGCATATGTTGCTAATTGAAGAATGAAGTTGTGAATGGTGTTTAGGACCAAGTTTGTTGGAGTATGGACAAACACTAGGATGGGGGGGTGAATCAATGTCTAAATCCTTTTAAAATTTAATCAAGACTTTAAACTTAATATTCTTTCTATTGACAACAGGGCTAACTGATTGCATTGAGAGAATTTATGACAACATTAGCATTGTTCATTTTGACAACTTATCCCAATAATCCTTGTGAAAGTTATCTTTAAATTGCAAAAGAGATGACTGCCATTGTTTAATCACTTTAGGATTACCAGATTTCAATGCAAACTTATGAGATACAAAACCAATTGTGGAATGGAATGACATATGATAAGCATGAAATAACAAAGGGCTTTAGTTCAACAAAACAATTCTTGAACTCTGAAACAAATGAATACATTTAAGCTTTCTTTTGAATCCAAATCTTTAACAATGATAGAACACTTATGCAAAACATCTTGATATGAACATTTGCAGCGATGAAGGGACTAACATTCAACCAAGATCAGACTGATAAGAACAATTACTCGCAAAAACATCATAGTCATGAAGCATTATCACATCAAATAAATTGAGACCATAATAAAAATATTTTTTTGATTGGAAAACCCTCCTAGGGTAGAAAAACCACTCCTAAACTGCCTTACTAGCTTAATTTCAAAAAAAATTGCTTATAATGCCTTATAGGCTAATTTTTTAGCACCAACCCATCATTTAGAGACACCAATCTCAAGGAGCATTGACCCCTTATTTTGAAACACCAATTTCATGTAGCACCAACCCCTTTTCAGTTGACATAATTACAATAACACAGAGGATCTCTTTGTTTCTCTTTATCTCACAAGATCCTCTCAACTGGATATCCCTACAACCCTCAAGGTTCTCAATTGCACCTTCAAAATTCTAGACGTACTCAAATTTTAAGACTACTTGTGTTGTTTTTTTGTTTCAGTTTTACAATCTCAGAGTAAAGCATGTCTCTCAGAATAGAAAATACAATAGTTGTGTTTCAAATCTCTTTTTCTACAAGATATTACAACCAAAAACTGTGTGTGTTATCCATCAATAGAGGTATATCCAAAAATATAAACTTTATGTCCAAAGTTTGTCAAGTATCATTTTAGATTTAGAGAAGTGACCACATGAAAAGATTTGTTCTGACAGAATGACCAAGAATGTGTATATTAATAAAATGACTCTAAAACCCCCAAGAGCTATGATAGGTGGAGACCAATTTTTTTGAAACTTCACACACGGGTTTCCTTCAGGAAGGAAAAAAATTTATTAGCAGGTTTGATCTCTGAACACTGACCAAAAAAAAATATGCACAAGTAAAATCATTTGTTCCAGGAATATAAGAATAATAACACATGCACCAAATAATTCTTATCTTCCTTTTTCGAAGTGCATTTACCAAACACAATACCCTCTCAGATCTGTTTTCATAGAAACAACATAAATAGTAACATGTGGAAATAATAAAGAAATTACCAGAGCAACTTTTCCCACATTTAGATTTTCTCATTTTGATGAAACTAAAATAACAATTACTGCAAAGGCCTGTGAAAGATGTGTAACCAAACCCATATCACCATGATAAAAAAAATAACCCGTAAATAACTGAGTATTTTAGACTGTCCATCAAAGAGTAAGGAAATGTGATGTAACCAAAGTAGATGCATTTTCTGATTTTAAACAAAAGACTGTCACTGTCATTCCATTTTGAATTTGAAAACATTAAAAAAAGAGTGATAATACCTGTTCAAGCTTATAATGCTACAACTTAGACAACAACAACAAAATACCAGATGATTTTGATAGGAACCAAGCTGGAGAAACCTTTGAATATTCTTCCATGCTCGTGCCCTCTCCTTACCAACCCTATCATAGCTCTCACAGAAGGAAAAGCCATTTGTGAAACTAAATGCAGCAAGACAAAAGTGACAGAGAAACAACTGAATCTCATTCTCCATGGTGGCGGCTAAGGCTAGGGTTTCTACCCTTAGCAAAATGAAAACAAATGTTTTCCCTAATCATCAATCGAATGAAGACATTTGATCCCCTTTACAAAAACATAATCACTTTTGAAGTACGTGGTAACTCATAAGAATGGAAACATCACAAGCCTGTGGTCAAACATTCGACCTAATAATTAATATTATTACTAAAGTCTCCTTTGATTATTGTTTCAAAATTTTCAATTCAAATTATCATTTGAAAAATGATTCCATATCCTTAAAAAATAGAATGTCGAAATAATGATGAGATAATTACCATAGTTTTTTCTTCCAGCAGTTGAATCAACAATAATCAATAGATAACTTAATTCCAAGTCCATGAGTGTAAAGAAAATGACGACATGGAAAGTGAGAAGTGATGGCAGCTATGTCATTATAAAATCCCTCTTCACAAGGTTGAAAACCTTTAAACATTGTAGTCAAATTCATATGCCTTGATATCACATTTTTAATGTGATCAACCAAAATGCAAACAATATAAACTAGCTCATGCCTTTATAATAAAGGCTTATTTTAAATTCCAAAAAGCATCAATAAAACCATGAACCTCATTAACCAATGATGTCAAATGAA
This sequence comes from Sequoiadendron giganteum, assembly GCA_007115665.2. Taxonomy (NCBI): domain Eukaryota; kingdom Viridiplantae; phylum Streptophyta; class Pinopsida; order Cupressales; family Cupressaceae; genus Sequoiadendron; species Sequoiadendron giganteum. Next base: position 591,674,133 of record CM021107.1, on the reverse strand, counting down.
ATATCAAACTCGAGTGCCAAAGAGAACATTAGTATAATACCAACCCAATATGTCATGTCAAGTAATGTATAAAAACTGATGACATTAGAGAGATATGTGCCATGATCAACTAATGATACTAGTGAACCAACCTAACAAGTATCAATGGAATTGAAGACCAACTGATAATGAATGAAATAAATGATAAACCTGAGTAACCATGCCATATACGTGTATAAGAAAGATAAACCTTTATGGGTATGTGCAGGATCATGATGGGCCAAAAAGTGGTGATATGTAAGTGATATGATGGCCCATGTGGTTGACGACTTTTTTTTCACCCAAAATTGATGAAATGAAAAGGGTTTTTCAAGGAGATTCTCAGCTTTCCACCAATATAAATTATTCTTTACCTTGAATTTAATAAATATTTATTATTCATTTTCTATTTGAAGTACGACTAAAGTCTTAATTGATAGGCTGATTAAAAAACATTTATAGCTTTCAAATGACATCACATTTTTTGGATCCGAAATATGCTTCACATTTTATAGGAATAAAAAAAAAAATTGAATTTCATGAATTTTTGACCAAGTTAAGGTGGTTAGACACACGTTTTTATATTTTTTAAAAGTTGTAACAAAAAATTCATAATTAATTATTTACTTGGAAAAAAATTACAAAAAAATATGCATCACATCGAGAAATGAGTCCTCTACTTACATCTAAAATATTATTAAAAAATATTATCATTTTATTGTGGTTAGGATTGTCAAACAAACACCTACTTCTTATTTTTTCCTTGAAATTTAAGTACTATTGCATTGAAATTTCAAATTTTCACCAAATAGATTTTTTTATTTTTTAAATAAACATAGTAGTTTATAAAATACATTCAATTTTATAAAAATTCTATTGTTACATATTTTTGAAATAATATAGATAACTTATTTAAATTTTTACATCAAGTTGCCTAACTCTGATATTTCTGAATTTTATTGCCACTTAAGGGCTTGATTTTTCCATGATGATCCTGCACATACCCTTATCTGCACATGAAGCTCAACCTGATCAGTAACACAAGATGCCATAAATCTGAATGTAAATCAAATCCATAAAGTTATCCATAATCAAAGTATTGAATGCCAAAACATGAATATACCAAGAGTAAGTTGAGCCTACATCAAGTATCACAATGTCAATAACAAAATGCCATAGTTGAACCAATGAAATGCCAAGACCAAAGAGTCAAGATCAAAGTTCCATACTATCAATTTTGACATCAAGGAAAAAATATCAACAAACTCCCCCTTTGTCCTTGAGGGAAAAAACTGAGCCATCAAAATTTGAATCAGAAACCAAAAACACATTCTCCCCCTTTTTTGTCACAAGGACAAAGGAGAATCAGTATAATGTCAAGAGATGTAGCTAAAATAGCTGAAAATTTAGAAATGAAGCAGAAAATAAGGACCAACTGAAGTAGCAACAAGCTGGTCAGAGAGTTAAAAATCTCCTCCTGAATCTATACACAAATATATCAAAACTGGTATCATTACCCTTTTTCTCAAACAACAGTGCACTGCCAAATAATCCAAATGGGTTATAGAAAATACTTTCAATCCAGTGCAAGAACATTAGCAATTCACCACCCCATTTGTAAACCATATTGTAGATGTCCAAAGACTTGCATCAAATAAAAAACACACAGTAAAAAAGCATTCTCACGAGGATTAAAAACATGAAGTATCAATAAGAGAGACCTTTACGACCAAAAATACCATTAGAGTACCTCTGCACATAGTAACAAATCACTTTCCACTACATACCAGTGATGTGGAAATCTATTATAAGCAGAAATTTTTGAATACCATGAAGGATGTGAAACATTTTCAACTAAATCTAATAAGATGACAAATATCAAACCTTTTTAGACATCATATCATGCCAGAATCAACAAAGTATTGTCACCTCTTAAACATTTGCTATTGGTGGTAAAAGAAGTAAAGAAGAGGTCTGTAAATGTCAATATTTCATTATGTTTATTTTGATTGTATTGATTATGAATTTTTGCATATGATATCTAATATCAAATCATTTTAGACATCATATCATGCCAGAATCAACAAAGTATTGTCACTTGCAAGCTAAAGACCACAAAAACTTGAGCTGCCAAGTAATAGCAAAGCACTGTTAGACCAAAACAACTATTTCATTGTCAAAGCATTATCTTTTATGAAATTTGTGCAATTGATAACAACTATCATGTATACCATATTGTTAGCATACTAAAAATATATCATAGATAGGCTATATACAAATCACTATCACTAGTCCCTACAACAATCATCAATACTTGTGTTCCAATCACGAAATGTTACGAGCAACTTCCAAGCACAGCACTGCAAAACTCAATTTCAAGCAACATTCACTGGCATTGTTCTTTCAGCTAGCTACCACTATCATTACATACCATATATTATACTAACATCTTAAACTATTAACAGTTCACTGTCTTATCATGCTCTGTCATTGAAACTTCACTCATATAAGTTAAACCAAGCATAATAATATGTGCATAAAATAACTTTTTAGAATTATATCAAAGTGTTAAGAAATGATGAGATTGATCAATCAAGATAACAAGCTTTAATGACAAAGAAAAAAAAATGAATATTGCTTTGAAGTCCAAGCCGCCATTTTCTCATGGAAATATATTGACATCAGCTTACTCATGCACCTTTTGAATGGTTAGGCTAGAATCCACCAATACCAATATAAATGAATGATTTCAAGACATCAAAGAAAAGTAACTTAACCATCTCTTGTATATAGTTAGCGTGCACCTTATGAATTGAGTCATTAAAGAATCAAACTCACCAAAGGATTGTCAATGTACTTCAAACTTGAATTCCTTAACAACCTGTAGAGCTTATCAATTATACACAGTGTAATAAACATGATGATATCTGTTATAACCAAGGCTCTCATAAATTTCCCATATCATATGTAGACCTTCATAATCAATACAATCAGAATAAACATAATGAAATATTGACATTTACAAACCTCTTATTTGCTTCTAATGTCCCTTGAAATATTTTGAAAATAGAAACACATAGCCTAAAAGAAATAAGGTCAAGAAGAGTCTCTACTCCAAGGAAGAAGTTCATAATCTTCAAAATATTTTGAATCTAGTACTCCGGATAATGAAAAATGAAATACTATTCTTGGTTTCCAAGAAGACTAATTATGTAACTAGATATCCAAGCATTGTGTGTACTACTTTTCGTTCAAAATATAAGGCAAAATCATGGGTGATTGACGATAATTGTTCAAACCACATGACATGAGATAGAAGCAAGTTTATCAAACTTGAGAAATGGAATGGATGTATAATCAAGCTTGGAGATGATACTTGTTGAATACCCAAGATACTAAGAGGGGGGGGTGGGGGTGAATCAGTATCTTCTTAAACTTATTAAAAATACACCTTCCAAATACTCCAATGCATATAGTAGTAAGAATGAGCAAGAGCATTAGCAGAACATTAAAGCACACAACACATGAACACAAGAACTTTTACGTGGAAAACCCAAAGTGGGAAAAACCATGGTGAGGATTAGCTCACAATATAGTATAACTGGTTATAATATATTACAAAGGGTGGCTCACTACCAGGACTCACTATCCAAAATGTGAGGCTCACTACCTACAAACATACAATATAGAAATGGCTTACAACCATGAACTGATGGATTTACACCTAACAAGTTTTGATTCAATTCATTTCATGCTCAGTAAACTCGCATACCAACAAACATATATTCACCTTGATTCATCCTCGCATACTTGTTTTTTCCCCTTTGAATCTCAAAACTATCCAATATATATATCTGACTCATCCAAAATCATAAATTAGGTCGGCCTAAATAGATGCAACCCTTATTCACCAAAAAGATTAATTGTCGGGTTCAAGCTTGTACAAAACATTTCCAAAAACAAATCAAGTGTGTAGTATGCTAAAATATGCTGGCATGGGCCTAAGATAGGTCACAAATAAATCCGCAACACAAAAATTAATTCATTGTAATATCAACTATTTATTAGGTTGGTTAGGGCTAGACCTTATAACAAAATACAACAAAAAAATGATGCCAACTCACTGTACGAGAAATTGTACACATGAAACTCGAATTTACAAGATTCTAGCACCCAAGAACCATCTCCCAAAACCATAATGAAATATATTCATCAGTAGAGAATTGCGGACCAAAATACCAGATCAAACTTGAACTTATGGTGATGTAATTATAAATCATCTAACATGGTGACATCAATGAAAACACAAAATTTGAATAATGAGATGTTCTTCATTTTTCCAAAAATCTCCCCCTTTTTCATTGATGGCAACATGTTCCAAAATAATACAAAAACCTCCTATGTGCAACACACTCTCCCCCTTTTTTTTATGACATTCTCTCCCCCTTTGACATCAAGTTAAAAAGGGTGGTCCAAAAATTATGAATATAAAATGAAAAAGAATTACCTAGAGAAAGGTGAGCTTTGAAGCTCCTTGAGAATACCTTTCCATGTTGACTTTCCATTCTCCCAACTCTTCTTAGTAGATATCAACATTTTATTCAGAGATTCTATCTCTAGCAAGCTCTCATCAACATCATTCGGTGTGCATGGTGTTAGGTTGATTTTGTTTAGTTTTTCTACATTTTCCAAAGCATTGGCCACTGGAGTGTATTCCATTCTCATAAGGTCACCTAGCAGACTGAATTTTATGATGATGTCTTCCTTCTGCTTCTATAACAAAATGAATTTCTCTGTGTGAGTAGTAATAGCATTCCAAGTTGACCTATCTTTGTCTTTAGATGCACTGTATGTACTTGAAACAACTGTAAACTGGGACTCAATGGATTCCATGAGATCTTTGATATTCTATGTGGTATCCAACCACCTTATATAGTAGGCAAACATTGTATTTGCTTCACACTAACAAGCCAACACAACTTCCAAGATCTTTTCCACATTGGTGTGTGCCATAGCACACTTGTCATGAAGTTCTGAAAGCCTTTTCTCTACCATTTTCTCATCAATCTCTTGTCTATTCTTCTCACCAAGTCCAAAGGCATATTCCTTAATGGAATTCAATAGAAGTTTCAAGTTTTCTACTGGAGTGAGAAATGTATCTATTGATGTAACAGGAGTGACCTCCTGCAAAGTTTAGAGGGAATCATCAATGATTTTTGTCCCCTTTTGGTGTGTTTCCAAAATTTATTTTCTTCTATATGCATGCAATGCATCTCCTAACACCAATTTGTGAATGGGAGATGTCTTATCCAAATCCACACCAGTTTGAACCATGGGGAGTTGTAGAGGTTCTGAAGGAATTACTGGCTAGAATCTTATTTTCTTGGATAAAAAACCTTATAATACATTGTCACCAAAGGAGGATTTCCTAGAGGATCTTTGTGATTCCACAACCTGCCTTATTTCTTCTTCATTCTTGCTAGCAAATTCCCCATTTTTTTCTTCTTCCTCTACTCTTTCCTCTTCCTCTACTTTTTCTTTTTCCTCTACTTTTTCTTCTTCTTCTTTTTCATCTTTGTTTCTTTCTTCTTCATTCCTTTCACCTCCAGCTTTGTCTTTTTCTCCTTTAGTTTGTCCCAGAGGGACAACATTAAGCTTCTCTACTTCAACATTTTCTTCATTTTTTTTCTCTCTTTCAAGAGGATTATTTGTAACACCTATTTCTCAAAGGACACCCGAATTACCTATTTTTGGAGGAATGTCTTCATTTACCTCTCCAGAATCCTCTTCTCCTGATTTCGGTGCAAAACCAGATGGTAGTGCACCAAGCATACCATATTTCTTAGCCATACCCCTAATGGCTTCTACAATTTCTTTCTTTATTTTCTTTATTTTATTTTTATCTTTTGTCATCAAGGTGTTTACCCTTTTCTTCATCTAAAACATCTTTGAGCATACCTTCGTCAAGGTTTCCAAGTCATTTATGGTCAAAGAAGACCCAATTTCCTCAAATGCCTCATTTCTTATCTTTTCTTCCAACTCAACAATCTGAAAACTTCTTTTCATTAGGGCCTCTCACAATTTCGCAAGTATATTGGTCTTAACATAGACCCAGCTAATTTCCAAAGTAATAACATATTGAATAATTTCCAACATCAATGTTTTCCTGTCCTCTCTACCTACTTGAGTATAAATTTCTACAGTAGGCTACAACATATCTTAAAAATGCACTAGGCTATTAGTTAATGCTTCTAATATGTGAGGGGAACCAAGTCTTACCGGTGAGGCTTTTTATTCTTCCTGGTCAGGAGATGCCTCTTCTAAATTTTTTGCCTTCTTTAAGTCTGGTTTTGTGTGCACATAAACACCAAAATCTTTTTCTGCTTCCCCTTTAGAGGATGACACATAATGATACCTTTTAGTTCCAACACTTTCTTCCTATGAAACACTTTCACCAAAGGGAATTTTCCTTATCTTCTTCCTTACCAATTTGGCTCCAAGGTCTTCCTCCTCTTCTTCTTCTTCTTTGGTGATGCTAAGGTTTTTCTACCTCTTTTGAATGGTGCCACCAAAGGAGTATCTTTCCTTTTCTTAGATCTTGTAGCATGTCCAGAAGGAGCGAGGCCTTTTCCTTTACCAAGAGCACTAGGCTCTTCCTTTACTGGTGTCTCGCTAAAAAGTGTAGCCTTGATAATTTTTCACTCATTTGGGCCTTTTCCCTTGCATTTTGGCTAGATTTTCCCTTGATCTAATACTATAATGTGGCATTAGGCCCTGAATTCTTGCAAATCAACAATAACCTAACAGTTCTTTACAAAGGTGTTGTGAAGTGTTGTAACACATCTTACCACTTTTCTAAGATGCTTTCAACACAATTCACCTAAACAACCCCTTTTTACCCCTTTTCAAGCCTTGTGCCAAAGTGTTGTTAAGTGTTGTAATGCATTTTCACATTTTCCTAGGCTTTTTATCACTAATTCTACCCTTTTTAATAATAAATTTGTACCTTAATATACTTTTAGGCCCAGCTTAAGTGTCTTTCAGGAGGAAAGCCTGATAATCATCATTAAACATCACTTAATTCCCGACCACCACTTGAATTTGTCCGAGTGGACTAGGTCGCCACCTTGGGCGACCTAGTCCCTTTAGGCATAAAATTTAAAATTAAAACAAAAACCTAACGAGAATTTTCCTCCAAAACCCTAAGGTCAGCCTATCATGTGCTATTTTGGGAAAATTAACGCATATCTTGTATAAATAAGGGGTTTCATCCTCATTTCACTCCTTCCCCCCTAACATTATTTTCATCTTCACAAGCACTCTTGCACTCAATCATCTCAAGAAAGCATTCAAGCACAAGGCACTTCAATAAAAATCCATTGGAGCTAGTTCTTGCATGTTGTAGACATCTTCAACCAAATTTTTGGTGAGTGCTTACCTTTACTTGTCATTCAATCATCTTTCCTTTCCATTTTTATTTCATTTGGGTTTTATTACCATCAATGGGGTTTGACTAAGGAAAACCCCTAATCTCTAACCCTAAAAAATTTATTGTCTTTGTATGTGTGCTTTGTAGCTGTGTATATAGATTTGGCAAGGATTAAAGTGTTGAAAAGGGTATCATCATTCCATCTAAGTTAACTCAAGTCATAAAACCCTAGGATGAGAAAAAGGACAACTTGCATGTTGTTTTCTGAAGATTCAGACATGGGTCTCTGTTAGACAAGGAAGTGCAAGTGGGACCCTACAAATTCAGACCTTGAAACTCCTAAAAGTACCAAGAGGACTAGGTCACCATCATTGGTGACCTTGTCCCTGTACTAGGCCTAAAAAGGGGTTTTGACATTTCTAGATACCCTTTTATCAGAAACCCATTTTAGCAAAGTTTCCCAGGAAGAGAATTAGGTCACCCATTCTAGCATAAGTGTCCCTATACAAATTTTTGACAGATTCCAAAACACTCAAGGACTCCTCTTCTACAACTTTCAATTCCTAGGTGCAAAATATCTATATTTTCTAGTTTCTATCTAGATTGCATACATTTAGGTCATTTTGTTTAGTTTGCACATAGTTTACATTTTCTTTGTTTACGTCTCATAGTTAGAGTAGTTTCATTACATTTAACCATTTAGACACACTTCGTCACACACATAACAACCCTATTCAACCCTTACCCTTTGAATGAAATCACAAAAAAGGAATATCATTAGGTGAAAGAGTGTCATTCCTTCTAAACCAAGCCCCTAGGTGAAAATCCCTAAGGGCCTATTTGGGGGGATCCTCTTTCCATTTTAGCCATATTATCTTTTTGGTGGTTCATTTTGGTGAACCCGATCGTAGATCACTTGTTAATCTTTTGATTTTACAGTTGCATCTTAGGGAAAAGCTTGCATTGCATTAGGAATTTGCATTGTTTGCATCCTAGGGTTTGTTAAAAAAAAAGTACATTAGTGATTTAATTTCATGTTAGCTTGCACTTTGCATTGCATTTTCATTGAAAAAGTAAAAAAAAAAATCCATCTTTGTTTGCATTAGAAAAGCATAAAAACCATAAAAATTAGTTAAAAATCATAAAAGGGTCAAAAATATCATTGTTGGGACTAGTTCACCATAGTGGGCGACCTAGTCCTCTTGTACCATTCGCTCTATAATTTTTGGAATTTTGAAAGCAACTTCTACACATTTGTTTTTTATAATTGCATTTTTGTTTTCATTCCCAGATTCTCGATTTTAGGTAATTTATCGTCCATTGTTTGCTTTCATTATTTCTCTATCTTTCAAGAAGTTTTGGATTTCCTTCAAGTCCCTCATGGATATCTCAAGTTGCACCTTTCTCACTGATCCTAATGACCTTGAACCTACTCCTCCTCAATCAACTCCAAGTGCATGTGCTACCGAAGTTGACATCATTGGGGATGATGATGCTAGCATGAATCAGTTACTCAATGAATGCCTTGACAATCTTGAAGAAAATGCTTCTTTCTACCCATTTATGAAACAACTTGAGCTACCTAACATGTCACCCCTAGAGACATTTTCTTACCTCCATTTTGAAACAAACAATGAACCTAATTTTCATGTACAAGGTGAACCTAGTTCATCCAAAAATGTCACTAGTCAACCATTTTACAATAAAAAAGTCACTCACCCTCCCATTAATCTTCAAAAAACCTATGGAAAAGGGTTTACTATTCTAAGAAAACAAGGTGGTGATAGAAAAAATGAGCATGAAATTAACAAATTTTATGAACAATTATCCCCAAATGAACATACAATGAGAATGGGATATCAAGATCCTCCTCATGACCACAGGCATCCTAAAGAATATCTCAGGCTTCGTGAGGATGGCAGAGTTATCTTTAATTATCCTCTTGATTTGGATGTTCTCCTTCCCAAAGAACGCTCACCATCTCCTAATCACAATAAAGAGAATTGCAAGATCATCTTGGGCCCTCCTACCCTAGTCTCTGCTTTGAAAGTTGGAGAGTCTAGCTAACGCAAGAGGCTGTACAAATTATAGAAACTTAAACTTCCTCTTCGTCCACCTCCTGAATGTGAGAGGAAATTAAAAATACTCCTCAAAAAATGCCTCATTCCATTGCCTCCTCATAATTGATTGGTGATTTATCCTAAAGATGCTAATGTACCACATTGTACTTATCATCGTGTTCTTGGGCCATCAAAGCAATGAATGCTTTCATTTGTGAGAGATATTGAGTACGTATCACTTCATTGGTGATAATTTCTACCCCCTCAAACCATAAACTACTCCCATAAACCTTCTCATATAATAGTTGTAAAACATTCTCTTCTCACTATTACATGATCTTTTCCATCACCTATCTTGGCTCATTCTTGCCTTTCACTCAATGGGGGCAAGAAGTTGTTAGCCTTGTCCTAGTAATGCATTTTTCCTTGTCCCTTAGCTTCGTTTCTCACCTCCTTCTTATACCCACTAAGATTGGGAGGAAGATTCATGCTTAACAGTTGACTTACACTTGTGTTACTACTTTTGTGTTTAATGTATTCTACCATACTGTTTGATGTTCCCTCTCTTTGTGACATTATTCTATATGTACCTTCATTCTTCTATCTATTGTGCATTCATTTTTCTTTCCATTTTTCTTTTTGTCTTCCATTTGGGGATGATGCAAGGCATTGAGACCACAATGTCTCCTTCATGTTGACCCAAATGGACTCTTTTCCTTTTCTTTTGTATTTTTTGACTTCCATTTGGGGATGATGCAAGGCATTGCAACCACATTGTCTCCTTCATGTTGACCCAAATGGACTCTTTTCCTTTTCTTTTGTTCTTTTTTCCTTCCATTTGAGGATGATGCAAGGCATTGACACCGCAATGTCTCCTTCATGTTGACTCAAAAGCATGGCTCTTTTTCTTTTTCTTTTTCTTTTTTCTTTTTTTTTCCTTTTGGGGATGATGAAAAGCATTGAGACACCCTATGTCTCTTCCATGTTTCCCCAAAACGACTCTTTCTTTTCATTTGTTTTCGATCTCTTTGTGTCCTTCTTCCAGTTCTATGTATTTGGGGAGATGATGACAGTTCTGGGCTCTTTACACAAAATACTGCAGCAACAAACATACTGACCCCAAATCCATAGATCCCTTATGTGTTTGGGGTTTTTCTTTTTGGGGGCAACCCCCTTCCCTTTTCTTTTTTTTCCTTCCTCCCCTTTACATGATACAACCTCCCTTGGAAACATATCACTTGGCATAGGGCTTTCAAAGTTGGCTCTCATGTCCTTTTCTTTCCTTTTTTACATTTTTCCTTTCTCTACTTTAGAGTAATTTCTCACAAAATGGTGTGTAGAAACTCCTTTAAAGTGGGGGCATACATTGGCATTATTTATTTGCCATTTGCATTTTTTTTCTTTGTCCTTGGTTCCTAGTGCAACTTTATCACTTCATACGATGAATCCCTCAATTTGTGGATGACATTGGATGTAATGTCCTCATAAGTGTGACTTATCTTAGCATATTACCAAGGATAACTTAAAGAAACCCCCTCCTCAGCGAAGGTGTAAAATCCTGGTGAATATTTCCTTTTATTTGAAAAAATTAGTAATTTTCCCTAGTGAATCTTATACACAATATTAAAAAAATTGTAAAATCCTAGCAAATCTTAATGAATAACTGGTTAAAAAAAATAACCATAGTGGCGAATCCTAGTGAATAACCACTAAAACGATTAATTATAATGGTGAATCTCTCCTTTAAAAATTTGCATAGTTGGTCAACATAGCTCCCCCATTTTTTTAATATTGAAGTACAGGCTCGGGGGTGGTAGCCATCGGTGGGGTCAATAGGTAGCACCCCTTGTGGGGGTCAACGGGGCAGAGCCCCTTTGTAGGGGTCGAGGGGGCAACACCCTCTCATGGGGTCCGAGTACAACGGCCCTGATGCACTCCTGTCATGATACAGGCGGGGTCGAGGGGAAAAGCCCCTTGCCACCAAGCATAAATTCACTATTGAAAATGCATATATAGACGGGGTCGAGGGGCAAATATCTTTCCAGGAGCTTGGCCCAAATATTGTAGATTCCCTTCATGATTCTCCAGAGTTACACAAGTGGTGTACCTGTGCCTTGGTAGACCCCAGGTGGAGTATGGAAGCCTTATCAACGTGACTGAACATCATCAGTGGGACACTTAGGGATGTCCTGGTGATACAATGATGATGATGTATGTCGTGAACTATTGGGAACAGTGAACGATGGAGATCAAATTTCGGGCCTCAACAACCTTTTTAAAAGGCACGTGCATATAAATTCATGGAATTGACTTGCAACCATTCGATTAAAAATCTAATCGATGGCAATAAATAAAAAACCTATTCAAGGCTAAAATATCCCTAAAATGAAAAGGTAAATTATTATTAGTGGCGATATTTTCCAAAAATTAATTGTAGGAATATAAAATTAATGGCGAATATAATTAATATCTGTCATTATAGTATAAACTACTGGGGAATCAGTTCCAATGATGCATCGTTAAAAACTAATTCATTAGTGAATTAATTGAGACAAATTTTTCTTTTTGTAAGAACTTGGCGATTCAACATCCATTCTAACTTGTATTATTCACCATTTTGGGAGGTCTTGATTTCAAATATTCACCAATTGGTGAAGATTCACCACTAAATTTTTCCTTACATATTACATTCCTCTTAGTGGCCTGATGCGACACACTACATCTGTGGGAAAAACAAGGATAGACAACTGAGAGGGGGTGAATTAGTTGTTACAGAGTTCAAACTTATCTAACCTTTATCAACGTTTAATCTCAAATCTGATAATTAACAATGAAATCATGAACCAACAACACATCAGAAACACACAACACCAATATTTTTGCATGGAAACCCTATTAGGGGACAAACTATAATGGACGTTAATCCACAATTTATACCCTATTAAAAGTATGAAAGAAATGAATAAGGAATCCACATGCATTTAGGCACACTGCCTAGAGCTCACTGCCTTACATAAAACAATCAGATTAAATCCATCTGATGAGGTTGAACTGAGAAATTAACTTCTTCAAAAGCCTAATGATAGTTTTGGTTAGGCATAGAAACAATTCTTCACACTTCGCTCAAACTCCTTCACACTCTACTCTGTAATCAAATGATTTGATCTTTATTCACACAAATCTCACACACACTTTGCATAAATTTATCAAGAAAACTCCAAAATGAGGAAACAATCTCTCTTATATATCCACTACACAAAATTACATCAACAACTCTGTCCACCACAAATAAAGGATAAATGAATTACAAACTGTCGGCCAAATACATGAACAAATCCCAATGTGTACTGACGTAATTTGATCACAACATAATGAAGACCTAAATCAACATCCTTGAATGTGCCAAGCATTCAAAAATTAATCCACAAGGATCCCCAACATGCTACAACCACCATGTCGGCCAAGAACATGAAAACTTGAACACACAAAGGAAAAATCTTTGATCACAAGCACACCGATCAATGCAAACATACAATAATGATAGAGCATGATCTAGAACCATCACTAAACATCATAGGAGCATACACAACAACTTAATTTACCATAATTGCATACTCTTCTTCTAGATACACCTGCTACAGTAACAAAATAACTATAGGAACTCATAAACTCATAACTCGCTCCAATCTTGATGTACACCTCTAAAACTTGTAGAGAACATACTATATCTAGGCTCAGAAACAAACCCTTTAATGCACGAATTTTGAATATCAACTTACAAAAATTTCCACCACTATGATCTTCACAGCTTCATAGACTGCCTACAACATATTTAGTATAATTTTCTCAATATCCTTGACATATATAGCCTTCAAAATCATCAATTCTAATAGTGTTGACATCAATGACAACCAAATATTAGCAACACAACCACAACATCCAAAAATCTCCCCCTTTGGCATTGATGGCAAGACATGATGTGAAAAATACCATCAACACAAATAACTCTTCTCAAACTATTCTTCTCCTCCTTAATTTAGACTCTTCCATCTTTTCCCTCTTAGTACTTATTGCACTTCTCCCCCTTTCTTCTACAAAGATTTTTCACATTTCTCTTCTCCCCCTTTGACATCAATGGAAGAGGTACACAAGATATGAACCACATAACTGAATCATCTGACTACTCCCCCTGAGTAGTAGCCACCACAACATCAATCTGAAACAAGATATGAATATGAGTGCACAGATTGATGCAAAGACTTGCATCTTAGTTCATATTAGGAGGGGAAATCACCCCTAACTTTCCTCTGAGATAATCAAAAGTATCTTTAGGCAATGGTTTAGTGAACATATCTGCAATTTTCTCCTTAGTGGGCACATACTCTAGTCTAACTTCTTTATCACTCACTTTGTCTCTCAAAAAGTGATACTTGATATATATATGTTTTTTCTTTGAATGTACCACCAGATTCTCAAAAATATTTAAGGCACTTGAGTTATCACAAAATATAGCAATAGGTTCATCATAATCAATTCTAATACCTCTCAGCATATGTTTCATCCATATTACTTGAGTAAAAATGTTTGCAACAACAATATATTCTGCCTCAACAGTAGATAAGGAAATGGAATTCCTTTTTTTACTTAGCCAAGACACCAACTTCTTCCCCAAGAAGAATGCACCACCACTAGTAATTTTCTTGTCACCCACATCTCCTACCCAATCTGCATCTGTAAAGGCATTAAATGAAAGATCATCATCCTTAGGATACCATATCCCAAAATCAGCTATCCCCTTCAAGTATTTGAAAATTCTCTTTATTGCAGTCACATGTGATTACTTTGGATCAACTTAATATCTAGCAACCATATATACATCATTCATGATGTTTGGTATGGTCTAAGTCAAATAGAGAAATCCACCAATAATTGATTTGTACCTTGTTTGATTAGCTTTAGGAGAATCATCATTCTATGTTAACTTGCATCCAGTTACCATGGGTGTACCTGTAGGCTTTGAGTCTTCCATGCCAAACATTTTCAGTAACTCTCTTACATATTTGGATTGAGATATAAATATTCCATCATCTAACTGAGTAATTGGCAATCCTAAAAATAATTTCAGCTCTTCAATCATTGACATCTCAAATTCACTTTTCATTTCATCAGAAAACTTCATGCATAATTCCTCATCACCTTCAAAAATAATGTCATCAACAAAGACTTCAATAATCAACTATTTATCTTGATCCACCTTGAAATACAGATTGTTGTCAACAATACCTTTATTGAATCCAAGCTTCAACAAGTATTTATCCGATCTAGCATACCAAGCTCTAGGGGTTTGCTTGAGTCCATACAGTGCTTTCTTCAATTGACAAACCATATCTTCTTTATCAGTCAGTTGAAATCCATCCATTTGCTCAACATAAACTTCTTCTTCTAATTCACCATTCAGAAATGTTGACTTCACATCCATTTGATAGACTTTGTAATTCTTGAAAGTAGCATAATCAAGAAAAAACCTTACAACTTCAATTCTAGCAATAGGGGCAAAGGTTTCTTCAAAATCAATACCTTCCATCTATGCGTACCATTTACATACTAGTCTTGCTTTATTTTTGACCACTTCACCTTGTTCATTCAACTTATTATGAAAGACCCATTTGGTTCCAATTACATTTTTATCCTGAGGTCTGGGAACAAAAATTCATGTATCATTTATCTCTATCTGCATTAGTTCTACCTTCATTTCTTTCATCCAATATTCATCTTTACATGCTTCATTGGTATTGCTAGGCTCAATTTTTGAAATCAAACAATACTCTTCTACAATTCTTATTCTAGTTTGCACACCTTTGTTCTTGTCTCCTATAATCTGATTTTTAGAATGATTTAGTTTTACATACCTTGGGACTTTTGGATTCTCTCTAACTTTTGGTTCTTTTGTTCTCTCTTTTGCACTTCCACTAGCTTCTCCTTCATGATTCTCTTGATTTATCAAAACAATTTGAACTTAATTTTGTGTCTGAGTAGTCTTTCCACTCTCATGTTGGTCATCTAAATCATATCCATAGTGTCTAGATGATTTTTTAGTATCCTCATCAACTCTGACATTTGCACTTTCAACCATTTTCTTCAATATTCTATTGTAGCACTGGTAGGCTTTTCTTTTAGTAGAGTAACCTAGAAAGATTCCTTCATCACTTCTAGCATCAAACTTGCCAATATCTTCATCTCTCTTGATATAACATGTACTTCCAAAGATTTTGAAATATTTAATAGTAGGCTTATAACCAAACCACAACTCAAAAGGAGTCTTACCAAAATAAACATTGACATTACCTAGTTGATAGTATATACAACAATCCTTATAGCTTATCTCCAGTAGATATGAGGAACACTAACTTCCAACATCATAGTTCTAGTAGCATCTAGAATTGTTCTATTCTTTCTCTCAACAACTCCATTATGTTGAAGATTCTAGGGAGCATATAACTTTCTTTTGATTCCATGCTCTTCACAAAATGAATTGAACTCTCGAGAAGTGAACTCACCACCTCTATTTGATTTTAAGCATTTAACCTTCAAACTTGTCCCATTCTTTGCCATAGCTTTGAAATATTTGAAATTTTCTAGTGCTTCATGTTTTTCTCTCAAGAAAGCAACCCATATCATCCTAGAGTAATCATGAATAAGTAACATAAAGTACCTTTCTTCTTGTAGACTTTTGATTTTGGATGTACCACATAGATTAGTATGAACCAGCTCAGTACTCCATTAGAATGATGTTGTTTTCTCTGAAAAGAAATTCTTGTCTATTTTCCCATCTGACATTCCTTACATATAGTGTTGGTAGGCTTCACTAGCCTAGGTAGATCTTTGACTGCTTGTGTGGAGCTTACTTTGACAATGTTATCAAAATTCACATGGCATATCCTCCTATGCCATAACCAACTTACATCAACTTGAGCAATTGAACAACTTTCACTAGCAACACTTAGGTGAAAGATGTTACCTCTTGTCTTTGTACCTGAAGAAATTACATTTCTAGAAATTCAAAATATCCAGCACTTACCATCTTTGAACTAAAGATTATATCCCATGTATACCATTTTTACAACACTCAACAAATTATGCTTCAATCCATCAACATATAGAACATCATCAGTATTATATTTACCAGCAAGAGAAATAGTTCCTCTGCCACAAATCACACCAAAATTGTTATCTCCAAATCTTACAACACCACTGTCATACTTCTCCAAGCTTAGAAACTTTCTTTTGTCACCAGTCATATGATGTGAGCATCCGCTATCAATCACCCACTCATCCTTTTCAGCAATTCTCGTTGCAAGAGATTTCTCAATATTCCGATTGTTAGCAGATTTGGTGGAAACTAAACCATTTTCCTTGATAGAAATGAATACCCATCCATCTTCATTTCCAATTTCTTTATCAAATTCATCATTAGTAACACCTTCTTCAACATAATAACATTTCTTTTAAAATCTAAACTTTTCAGGTTTGTACTTAGAAACTCTTTCAAGACACCTTGATGCAAAATGACCTATCTTACTGCAAGAGAAACATTTAATATTTAGCTTTCCTTTATACTTACCTTGTCCTTTGGCTTCTCTTTTCACAATAAATGCTTCTAGTTCTTCTAGCTCTCTTTCTCCATCTTCGATCTGTTTCATCTAATATTCATATTTGAATATCTTTCTAGAACTTTCTCCTGGATCACATCTCTATTGGCTTTTCTCAAATAGAGTAGCTTTAAATCCAGATTCTATTTTAGGAGCAGACTCACCAAATTCACTCAACTCAAAGGTAGCTAGTTTTCCAATCAACATATCTCTTGTCACATTTGTTATTGTCCTGAGCTCTTCAATAGCATGATCTTTCCTTGTTTAAGAAGTAGGCACTAATCTAAGCACTTTAGCCACAATCTCATCTTCTTCTAAAATTCCACCAGTACATTTAATACCCATCACTAGTTAATTTACCTTCTGCACAAAAGCAACAATGTATTCATATTCACTCATCTTCATATTTTCCCATTTTCCTTTTAGACTTTGTAACTTAGCAACTTTCACTTGTGCATCTCCTTTATACAATGTTTCCAGCTTCTTCCAAATCTCATGTGTTGTTTTCAAACCTATCACATTTATCATCTTTGAATCTATCAAAGCACTCAACAATTCTTCTATAGCCCTGATATTAGTTTCAACTTGTTTGATCTCATCAGGAGTAGAGGGACCATTATGAGGAATAGTATATGTGTTCTTTGTAATCTTCTAGAAGGGTTCACCAATTCACTTCAAATGACACTCCATTTTCACCTTTCATAGAGAGTAATTTGTAGCATCGAATCTAGGACTGTCCTTCTTGTATGATGCCATCTCGGATCACCTCAAGATATTAAACTTCTTCAGAGGAACCTGCTCCGATACCAATTGGTGGAAAAACAAGGATAGACAACTAAGAGGGGGGGTTAATCAGTTGTTATAGAATTCAAACTTATTTAACCTTTATCAACCTTTAATCCCAGATCTGATAATTAATAGTGAAAGCATGAATCAACAACACATCAAAAACACACAACACTAAGATTTTTGTGTGGAAACCCTGTTAGGGGAAATACCATGGTGGAGGTTAATCCACAATTTATACCCTATTAAAAGCATAAAATAAATGAATATGGAATGCACATGTGCATTCAGGCACACTACCTAGAGCTCACTACTCAGAAGGGAAGGCTCACTTCCTTACATAAACCAGTCAGATTAAATCCATCTTATGAGGTTGAACTGAGAAGTTAGCTTCTTCAAAAGCCTAATGACAGTCTCAGTTAGGCACATAAACACTTCTTCACACTTCGCTCAAACTCCTTCACACTCTTCTCTATAATCAAATGAGTTGATCTTTATTCTCACATATCTCGCACACACTTCACATACATTTATCGAGCACACTCCAAAATGAGGAAATGATCACTCTTATATATATGCTACATGGAATTACATCAACAAATCTATTGGCCACAAATAAATGATAAATGAATTACAAACTGTCAGCCCAATACATGAACAAATATCAATGTGTACCAACCTAAGTCGGTAACAACATAATGAAGACCTCCTCGAATGTGCCAAGCATTCAAAAATTAATCCGCAAGGATCTGCAACATGCTACAACCACCATGTCATCCAATAACATGAAAACTTGAACACACAAAGGAAAAATGTTTGATCATAAGCACACCGATCAACATAGATGTACAACAATGATAGAGAATGATCTAGAACCATCACTAAACATCATAGGAGCATACACAACAACTTAATTTACCAGAATTGCATTCTCTTCTTCTAGAAACACCTGCTAGAGTAACAAAATAATTGTAGGAACTCAGAAACTCATAACTTGCTCCAATCTTGATGCGCACCTATGAAGCTTCCAGAGAACATACTAGATAGGCTAAAAAAGAAACCCTTTAATGTGCGACTGTAGAATACCAAATTACAAAAATTTCCACCACTATGATCTTCATAGCTTCATAGATTCTTTGCAACATATTTATCATAATTGTCTCAATATCCTCGACATATACAACCTTCAAAATCATCAATGCTAATAGTTTTGACATCAATGACAAACACATATCAACAACACAACCACAACATCCAACAAAATCCCCTAAGTTGTGAATTTATATTCTTTGATTGGTCCTCTCTTGGAGACATAAGACATAATTTTCCCTAAATCAAAGACCTCACATGAACTAAATAAGACTCCTTGGAACACTCTTTTTACATTTTTGCATTTTACAATGTTGCATTTTATATTTTCCATTTTTTTGCATCCTTGCATACATGGCCACCTTACATAACACAACTTGCATTCCTGTCATGCCATCTTGCACTTGTTCATGAATTCTAAGTATTAGAGGTTTTTCTTGTCTCATGAATCACAAACCTTTGTGTTTTTTGGCACATTATCAAATTTATCAAGAGGTATAACTTTGATATGGTTGAGCGGGAAGCCTAACTAGCGGCATGAATTTCCCCATAAGCCACCTTTGTGTCTACAAGTTCATACCAACCGATCAGTGTATGTTTTTCACCATATTGGGCCTTCTCACCCGACGAACAACCGAAAGTCTCATCCCCCCAGAGTGAGTACACTTTCCTTTTGGACAAACAACCTAGATCTGATCCACAACTAGCTGGACAAACGATTGAAGATTGATCCAACTTTCCCTCTCTCTTCACTCTCTCACATCACTCTTGGTGTGGTCTTTTGTGCTTATGTTTGGTTTACCATGGGATCTTGATCATCCCTCTTGATCATAGTAATCTCACCTAACTAACATGAATGCATTGGATCCCTCTCGACATGCATGATTTGGCCACTTTAGTGTGAGTTTGAACCAAGTTCATCCTATCACTAAAGTGGGGCTAAATGTGTCACCAAAAAGTGTAGCCTTGACACTTTTTCACTCATTTAGGCCTTTTCCCTTGTATTTTGGCCTGATTTTGATTTGATCTAATGCTATAATGTGGCATTAGGCCTTGAACGCTTGCAAATCAACAATAACCTAATAGTGTTTTACAAAGGTGTTGTGAAGTGTTGTAAAAAATCTTCCCACTTTTCTAAGACCTTTTCAACACAATTCACCTAAACAACCCCTTTTTACCCCTTTTCAAGCCTTATGCCAAAATGTTGTAAAGTGTTGTAATGCATTTTCACATTTTCCTAGGCTTGTTATCACTAATTCAACCCTTTTTAATGATAAATTGGTCCCTTAATGTGCTTTGAGGCACAAATTAAGTGTGTTTTGGGAGGGAAGCTCGATAATCATCATTAAACATCACTTAATTCCCAACCACCACTTGAATTTATCCAAGTCGACTAGGTCTCCACCTTGGGTGACCTAGTCTGTTTAGGAATAAAATTCAAAATTAAAATAAAAACCTAATGGGAATTTTCCTCCAAAACCCTAAGGTCGTCCTATCATGTGCTATTTTTGGAAAATTAGGGCATATTTTGTATAAATAAGGGCTTTCATCCTCATTTCACTCCTTCCCTCCTAACATCATTTTCATCTTCACAAGAACTACTGCACTCAATCTTCTCAAGCAAGCATTCAAGCACAAGGCACTTCAAGAAACCTCCATTGGAGTTGGTTCTTCCATGTTGCAGATATTCTCAACCAAAGGTTTGGTGAGTGCTTACCTTTACTTGTCATTCAATCGTATTTCCTTTCCATTTCTATTTCATTTGGGTTTGATTACCATCAATAGGGTTTGACTAAGGAAAACTGCTAATCTCCAACCCTAACATTTTCCTTGTCTTTGCATGTGTACTTTTTGGTGTGTATGCAAATTTGGCAAGGATTGTGTTGAAAAGAGTACCATCATTCCATCTAAGTCAACTCAAGTCATCAAATCCTTGGAGGAGAAAAAGGACAACTTGCAGATCGTTTCCAAAATATTCGAACACAGGTCTATGTCAGGGAAGGAAGTGCAAGTGGGACTCTATAGATTCACACCTCAAAACTCCTAACAGTACCAAGAGGACTAGGTCATCATCATTGGTGACCTTGGCCTTGTACGAGGATTGAAAAAGGGTTTTGACATTTCTAGATACCCTTTTATCAGAAACTAATTCTGGCCAAGTTTCCCATGAAGAGGACTAGGTCACCCATTCTGGTGTAAGTGTCCATGTGCAAATTTCCAGAAGATTCCAAAAAACTCCAAGACTCTTCTTCTGTAACTTTCAATTCCTAGGTACACAATCTCTATATTTTCTACTTTCTTTCCAGATTGCATACATTTAGGTCATTTATTTTAGTTTGCACATAGTTTGCATTTTATTTGTTCACATTTCATAGTTAGATTAGTTTCATTATATTTCAGCATTTAGACACTTCATCAAACACAACACAACCCTATTCATCCCATACCTTTTGAATTAAATCACCAAAAAGGAGTATCATTAGGTAAAGAGTGTCATTCCTTCTAAACCAAGCCCCTAGGTTAAAAACCCTAGGGGCCTATTTGGTGGAATCCTCTTTCCCTTTTAGCCATATCATCTTTTTGGTGGTTCAATTGGTGGAGGAGTAGAAGCTGGTTTGAAAGTAGTCCTGATGGATCTCCTCAAACCTAATTATTCTCCAGTCATCTTCTCTCCCAAGGCTCTTCCTTGTGCAATTTATTCATCAGTGAAGCCAGCCTTAAGAATTTTATCTACATTCTTTCTTATCATCGACATCCTATGCTTCATATGAATTTACCTGGATTTTTTTACATATGTGCCCACTCTTTTCTTACTGGAATATTTTTGGATTTTCAATAAGATTTGCACATAGCCTTCTGCTTCATCCTCTGTAACTTCATAACCCAATGATTGGATCAAGAAATTCTAGGGTTCAACTGCTTCAATCATGCACTCATCTGAGGAGACATGAAATATGATTTCATCTTTTTATTTTTCAACAATTTTCCAAGTGGGGTCCTTTCTCATTCATTCATGTTGCTTTTGAATACAACAAAGAATGTTGTTAGGGAATTGTCTCAATTATTCATATCACCCAAGTTGTGCATGTAATAAAAAATTTAATGTGCAAGAGGTCTTGATGTATGCCATATAACCACATCATCTCTTCTAGGAAACCTTCTAAGAAAGTAGAAAAGTAGAGAAACAATCAAAGAACCAAACTTAAAAGCACATTTATTCTCCTTTGTCATCCTTGTATTTTCAAACAATTGTTGCCGGAGAAGGTCACACAAATCATATACTGCTCCATTTTATGCCATGTCATATCTGGTGTATATAGTTGTAGCAGACACAAAGTTTTCCCTATTTTTGAAGTAGATCTTGTGACCAATCATTATGGTTGCATACTTCACAACAAGATTGGTAATAGGTTTTGTTGCAAGACCCCTTCTATCAAATGTTTCTCTAATGAGTTCCATCACGACTTCATTTTTCACAGACTTCAACATAGGTATGAGTCTAGTATCACATAGTCCGATAACAACCTTGATCACTTATTTAGTGTAAAGTTCCTTCCCAAATCTGATGTAAAAATTCTGATATTTTTCCTTGGACAATTTGACAAAAACTTTGCATACAACCTTGTTCTTGTTGGTTTTATGTTTCAGTTTACTTTGATTTTGGTTATGTGAATGCAATGAAGAAATAAAGATAACACGTAAATTCTAGAATGCTTAAACAACATCCTACAATGCAAATGCATCTCTTTTTGTATTTTCAAATGCATATACATGTATTAACTATGCAATATGAACACCTAGAACAAGAAGGCATTTTAACAAACACTTGGCATACATTGTCAACCAAGTAAAACATAGCAATTGTATGAAATGCATCACCTCCTCAATATTACTAAAGTGAAACAATGATTACAATAACTTTCCAAGACTTTTGGCATACAAAAGCTCATGTGAAAGTCTGATATACATCTATGCTGGAAGCCTACTAACCTTTGATTTGAAATGCTTACAATCTGATATAGATAACTATGATGCATACAACTGATATAAGATCTTTCCCTACAATGCAGACCTCTAAACTATGATGAAAATTAATAATTTGAGAAAGTCTACCCAATCAATGGAACCTGGAATTTGGTTGGAAGCCTTCACAAAGTGAATTGAACCTTCTACATGATGATGCCAATGACCTCCAACATGTTGCGCCTATCTTCCCATGACTCCCACGATGCTCCTTGATTAATTTCATATTTTATGTGTCCTCTTGATGAAAAATCACACCTCCTCCATGGTCACCCCTATTCTGGTCCAGAAGTAATAAATACATCAAGATCGACCTCCAGCCAACAATGTAATCACTCTCCAAGTCACCTAAAATAGGATTATTCAAGCCTCTATCAAAATCGATGAAGATATGAACAATGATGAATGAAATCAACCTCCTTCAGAGCTACAAGATGGACTGAGATAACCAAAAAATTCAATCACCAAATCGTACAACCAAAAATGGCCCTTGGCCACAAATGTTTCCCAATGAGAAGAACTGAAATATTCCCCTCTCCAAATCTGGTTAGGATTTATATCTCATAATCAAACCAGACACCTTAGAGTCTTCAAACCATCAAGAAATTCATCAAGCATTCAAGCTCTCCAGATCTGATATATGAAATGTATTCTCAAGTGATGTAGAATGCTAAGACAAGAGCTCCTTTTAAAGAATCTACTAGCCACCCCAAGAAGCTTCTAGAAACATTAAGTTAATTAGGTATAAAGTATCTAATAAATAATTTTAGAAAACCTGTTAGAAAAAATGTTAGCCAATGTGTTAGCAAACATGCTGGAAAACATTACAAGTAATCAATGTACTGTAAATTTCCCTTATTTCTTTAGTTTAGCCTTTGAGAAATACTAAGGCTAAATGGTCACAAGGTGTCTATGGAGAAGGGTACATTACCGTCCTCCCTTCCCAAAATTGCTTGCCCTCAAGAAATTGCAGGCTCAGGTGTTGTAAGATCTTCTCATCCTCCAATGTGGAATCCTCTATTGGTAATCCCATCCATCTCACCAAATATTCTTTGATCACCTTGTTCCTGATTCTCCTCTTTCTGGTATCCACAATCCTCTCAGGCTCCAAAACTAAATGCCGCTCCTCATCCCATGGTGGAATCTCGGTAGAAGAAGTAACCTGCTATCCTAGTGCCTTTTTGAGGAATGGAACATGAAACACATTATGTATCTTGTTGCTCTCGGGCAGATCCAACTCATATGCTACCTCTCTGACCCTCATAGTAATCTTGTACAACCCGTAGAATCAAGGCTTGAGCTTCTGAACTCCACTCTTCTTAAGAGAATATTTTCTATAAGGCTGCAAGTGAAGGTATACAAAATCACCAACCTCAAAGCTCCGCTCAACCTTATGTTGATTAGCATATGTCTTTTCCTAATTTTGTGTTGTTAGTAGGTTATCTTTGAGTATCCTCAAGATATCTTGACTCTTCTGAATCCCATCCTTGGCCTTGGGAGCCCTAATCTCGCCAAAAGATAACTCCATGAAAGATGGTGCATCATATCTATACAGAGCTCAGAAAGGACTCATGCCAATAGACATATGATAGGTGGTATTATAGTAGTACTCCCCTAAGTGTAACCACCTGATCCATGCTCTCTATTGCCCTATAATGTAATTGCAAAAGTACCCCTCAATCCATTTATCTACTATCTTTTTTTGTTCATCACTTGAGGATGATAAATAGTGCTTGGAGTCAACTCTATACCTGCCAATCTAAACAGATCGTGCCAAAAGGTGGTCATAAACTTGCTATCCCTATCACTGACAATGTTCCTAGGTAACCCATACAATCTAAAAATCTCTCTAAAGAAAAGCTTGACCACTTGTGGTGCTCTATACTCTATCAGAATAGAAAATAAGTGAGTATACTTCCTCAATCAATCCACCACCACATAGATGATATCTCTCCCCTGCACCTTGGGTAAACCTGTGATGAATTCTATAGAAATGCTCTCCCATTTCCCCTCTAGAATAGGTAGTGGCTACAACAATCCCGCCGGATGCGTGTGTTCTAACTTATTCTGCTGACAAGTCACACACTCCCTCACATGCCTCAACACATCATCCTTGAGGACCTTCCATGAGAACCTCTCTCTAACCTATCTGTATGTTTTGAAATATCCTTGATGTCCTACTAAGGGAGTGTCATGAGAAGCCTGCAATATCTTCTCCTTCAACCTCGATCCTGGCACTAAGTAGATCACATCATCCACCACTCAATACCTATCATCCTAGACCAACCCATCCATCAACTCACAAGAAAATTTATCATTGGAGTATTCTACCAACCAAAGGGATTTCCAATCTGTGAAAATCTCTGAAAGTGAGCAAATTGAAGGCCTCCTGGAAAGAGCATCTGCAACTACATTCTTCTTCCCCTTCACATACTCAATGTCAAAATCATATGCATGTATCCTGCTAGCCCACTTATATTGCCACTCATTCAAATCCTTTTACTCTAAGAAATATCCAAGACTATTGTGGTCGGTCCTCACCACAAATTTCCCTCCAACTAGATACTATCTAAACTTTTCCAAAGCATGCATAATGGTGAGCATCTCCTTGAATTAGGTGGAGTATAGTCTTTTTGGTCCCCTCAACTTATGGCTCTCAAAGGCTATGGGGTGTCGATTCTGCATCAATACTGCACCAATTCCCTCACTTGACACATCACACTTAATAAAAAACAATTGTGTGAAATTTTGAAGTGCCAAAAAAAGAAAACTACTCATCACCTCCTTGAGCTTATCAAAATCTCGTTGTGCGTCCACTATCCAACTAAATACACCCCTCTTGGTCAAGTCTATCAAAGATGCTCCCAACTATGATAATCCCTTAACAAGCCGCCTATAGTAACTACATAGCCTGAAGAAGCCTCATAACTCCATGAGTGTCCTACGTGCTAGCCAATCAAGTATAGCATGTATCTTCTCCTAGTGAACCTATACACCCTCTATGCTGATCTCATTCCCCAAGTAAAGTACCTCTCTATGACCAAACTCACATTTTGAAGCCTTAGCATATAGTGACTATTCCTCCATGATGGTAAGGATCTCATCAAACTATCTCAAATGATCCTCCCATGTCATGTTGTAAATGAGAAAATCATCAAAGAATACCAAAAGGGACTTACACAAATACTTATTGAAAATATGATTCATGCATGACTGAAATGTGGCAAGTGTGTTAGTCAAACCAAATGGAATCACCAAGAACTCATAGTGCCTGTAGTGAAATCAGAATGCAGTCTTATGTACATCCCACTCTCAAACTCTAATCTTATGGTAACTCGAACGAAGATCAATCTTTGAAAAATAAATTTCCCATGTAACTCATCAATCCTAGGAATCAGATTGGTTTCTTGTTGAGAGCATGATAGTCTATACACATCCTCATTGTCCTATCCTTCTTCTTGACCAAGACTAATAAAGAAGCGAAAGGGTTGGAGCTCGGATGAATGTGTCCCATGTCAAGCAATTCCTTGATTACCTTCTCAATCTCATCCTTGAATTTCTTAGGATGATGATAGGGGGTGGTAATCATGGGCTTGACCCCCTCCTCCAACTCGATGGTGTGCTTGAAACCTCTATCAAGTGGCCTCCCTGGAGGTATCTCTTTGAAAACCCTATCATGTTTTCCCAATAGCTCCTTTATATCAATGTGAACTGATTGTCCTAAAACTGTAGACTCCTTAGTGGAGATCACACACTCTACTACCGAAGCTATTTAATCATGCCAAAAAGTACTCCCCATCCGTCTAGCTGAAAGAATCTTAGGTTCCTTAGATGTCATACCTCTAAGCACCACCCTACGCCCATCTACATCCCTGA
This sequence comes from Sequoiadendron giganteum, assembly GCA_007115665.2. Lineage (NCBI taxonomy): Eukaryota > Viridiplantae > Streptophyta > Pinopsida > Cupressales > Cupressaceae > Sequoiadendron > Sequoiadendron giganteum. The sequence continues at coordinate 591,647,203 of CM021107.1, read as the reverse complement.
ATCTGAGTTCCATGGTTTGGAGGTTCTATGAGTACTTCCCTAATGAGTGCAACCAATGAACCCCAAGTATGGCATGAATATCACCCAAATCTACCACAAAGAAATCATTTGTGACTATGTAGTTGCCCATAGTAATCAAAAACTATAGAATCCTCTAAGTGCAAGCTATTTTATGACCATCATCCACCATCACATTGAACCCCTCGAAGTCATCTAGAGGTAATTTCTGCTTATCCACTAATTCTACATCAATGAAATTGTGAGTGGCTCCACTATCAATCAATAATATTATCTATTTTCCCTGTAAAACCCCATGAACTCTGAAACAATTTAACTTAGGAGCATTGGAAATAGAGGCAATGATTCTAGTCTTGCTATCATCATGGGACTCATCATCTGAACTACTATCATCTTCCTCTTGAGGTTGTTCTTCCTCACAATTTCTCTCATCATTTGATATAACCTCAATCAATTGAGCCTTTCCCTTCCCTAGGAAGTGATGTCCAATCGGCCAATTCTCCTTGCAATGATAAAAAATACCCTTAATCCTACATTCATGTTGATATGCCTCATCAAAATCCACCTTTATATTAGTCTTCTTTTATAGTGGTTTATTGCCCTTGTCCTTATGAGGTGTGAAGGGTTTGGAAGGAGCCTTAATGCTATATGTAGAATACTCCATATCCCTAGCCTTCATGATAGCATCCTATAGTGAATCTGATTTGAAGTCTTTTACCCAACCACTAAGTGGCTCAGTTAATCCCTCAATAAAGAGAATTATCAACTGCTTCTCTAAAATGTATGTCACCATGGCTTCCAATTGTTGGAACTCTGTGAAGTGTGCATCCACCAAACTACTCTGCTTGAGTTGTGTCAACTCTTGAAAGTGAATTTCAAGATCCTTTTGATCAAATCTATCTATGAGTTTTTGAGCGAACTCCAAATAAGATGTAATGTTGGCATGTCCTAATGTGACAAGCCCATGGTATCACCATTCTAGTGCTTCACCCTCTAAATGAGGAGTGGTGTACTTAATAGCCTCTACTTCCAACATAGGATTGAGCTGGAAGTATGTGTTTAGCTTTTGGAACCAAGCCCTTTCTATACTTTTTCTAGATCCATCAAATGAAGGTATGGTAGGCTTCCCCACCTTTCACTGCAAATCTTGATTTTTTGCACCATGATGGTTGTTTCTTGGTCTATTCCTCATCTTGAGATTGCAAAAATCAACTAGTGTCTTGGCAGCTTGGAACTCATCCCCCAAAGATTTATACTCTCTTAAAAATTCTAAAAATCCTTCTTAATTTTCCTGTTGCTCCTGATTTGCAACAACTTGATTCTCCAAGAATTGAGGCATAATACGCCTCAAAGTTGTTTTGCTAGCTTCTCTAACATTGAATTGAGTTGTATCATTGTTTTATTGTCCACTGTTGTCTCCATTATGCCCATGGTTCCTATTCTTGTTCCAATTATTTCCATTGCCCAAAAGCTATCTATGAATTTATGACAATTCCTCTCTTCCTTTACCCATTTCTTCCCTCATTTCTTGTTGTCCTCTTGCAAGATCACCGAGTATATATTGTGTGCTAATTTCTTCCATGTTGTCACTATCCTTTCTTATATATAATTTTCCAAATGGACTTTGTAATGGTATATCGAAAAATTCTTTACTCATAACCCAATAGGATAGCAGTAGCTTTAGCTCTGATACCACTATAAAGTGCCTTGCCAAATCTGATGTAAAAAGTATGATTTTTTGCCTTGGACAATTTGAAAAACACTTTGCATGCAACCTTGTTCTTGCTGGTTTTATGTTTCAGTTTTCTTTGATTTTGGTTATGTGAATGCAATGAAGAAATAAAGATAACAAATAACTTCTAGAATTCTTAACCAACCTCCTACAATGCAAATGTAGCTCCTTTTGAATTTTCAAATGCATATACATGTATTAACTATGCAATATGAACACCTACATCAAGAAGGAATTTTAACAAACACTTGACATACATTGTCAACCAAGTACAACATAGCAATTGTATGAAATGCAACATCTACTCAATATTACTAAAATGCACCAATGATTACAATAATTTTCCAGGACTCTTGGTATACAAAAGCTCATGTGCAAGTCTAATATATGTTTATGCTAGAAGCCTACTAAATTCTGATTTGAAATGCTTACAATCTGATATAGATAACTATGATGCATACAACTGATATAAGATCTTTCCCTACAATGCAGACCTCTAAACTATGATGCAAATTACTAATTTGAGTAAGTCTACACAATCAATGGAACCTAGAATCTGGATGGAAGCCTTCACAAATTGAATCGAGCCTTCCACATGATGATGCCAATGACCTCCAACATGCCGCCTCCATCTTCCAAAGAATCCCATGATTCTCCTTGATTAATTTCAAATTGTATTGTCCTCTTGATGCAAAATTGCACCTCCTCCATGGCTAGCCCTGTTTTGGTCCAGAAGTAATAAATAGGAAATATTATCATCAAGATCGACCTCCAACTAGAAATTTAATCACTCTCCAAGTTTCCTAAAATAGGATGATGCAAGCCTCTATCAAAATCGATGAATATATGAATGATGATTAATGAAATCGAACTCCTTCAAAGCTGCAAGATGGACTGAAATAACCACAGACTTAAATCGCCAAATTGTACAACCAAAATTGGCCCTTGGCCACAAATTTTGCACAATGAGAAGAACTGAAATATTCCCCTCTCCAAATTTGTCTAGGATTGATATCTCACAATCAAACCTAACACTTAGAGTCTTCAAACCCTAAGGCAATTCATCAAGCATTCGAGCTCTCCAAATATGATATATGAAATGTATTCTCAAGTGATGTAGAAAGCTAAGACAAGAGCTCCTTTTAAAGAATCTACTAGCCTCCCCAAGAAGCTTCTAGAAACATTAAGTTAATTAGGTATAAAGTCTCCAACAAATAATGTTGGAAAACCTGTTAGAAAACATGTTAACTAGTCTGTTAGCAAACATGCTAGAAAACATTACAAGTAATCAACTTAATGTAAATTTCCCTTATTTCTTCAGTTTAGCCTTCAGGAAAGACTAAGGCTAAACTAGTCACAAGTTTTCTATGATCAAGGGGACATTACATTTAGTTATTAGGTGAGGTTCGTCAGTCCATAAAAACTTATCATGAATTCTACTAAGAGAATTTTTAACATACTTGTCATCAAGAGTGGAACTGAAGTTGGGAAAGTAATTCCACCAGTCCTACTTCTTCACAACAATATTTGCATACTCTAGTTTTACTAATAAATCATCCCTAGTGAGCTCATTGTGCCACATATCTACCAATTTTTTGTGATTATACTCCTCAATTTTAACACAAATATACATTCTAGTGTCTTTAGTGGGCATGACATTGTGATGAATCAAATAGAATGTGCCTAGAGGGTCATCTTTGAATACCTTCATGGAATATTTCTTGTAGGAAGGTCTAGGTATTTTTTATGCTTTTAAAACTATAGGGGTTGCCATATTTTCACACACCAAGCTCTAAAGATTTCATAAAGAAGATTCACACAAACCCACAATAACAGAAAATAGTAAAATTCCTTTTTCCTTCAGGAAAACTAGAACTAGGGTTTCTTTGAATCACTCTTAAGACCACCTCAAGATTGCTCTAAATCATTCTCCACTTTCTTCAATTGCACAAGTGATCAAAAAATCTTACAAATTCACTTTATAGATCAACAAGCTTCCCAAATTCACATTAAATGTGGTAGAATTCAAAAAGATGATAAAAAGCCTTCTTCATTGTACTGAAAACCCCTAATTTCTTCCAAAGAGGATCATGCCTACAATTTTTCTTCCAATTTCTTTTGCATAATCTCTATTTTTTCATTATTTACAACATATCTTCATGCCCATATTTGACACACTAGATATCCAAGGGGGTTGAATATTTTTTTTTATCAATGCTCCCCCTAAGACCATGATGGGTCTAATTGCTAGAGGGATTGTTTGCATTAGATGAGGGCACAAACTCAATTGATGTTAGTGGATCTTCTTTCTTCTTCCATATCTTGTTTATTTCATGCTTAACCTCATTCTTGTAAATTTTCTTCATTGGTTCATTCTTCTTTACTTGATCAGATTGCTTTCCTCTTTTACTTCTACATACTTTTGAAATGTGTTTGGGCTTGCTGCAATTGTAGAAAACAACATTTTTTTTATTTGTTTGACCTCCATTAACCCTTTATTTTCACTAATTTTCTTTGTGTCCAAACTAATTACATGCATAATAGTAGCCAACAAAGGATTGATTCATTCTACCTCCTTGAAACCAATTCATCATATGAGTTATGCATTCACTAGCTCTATATCCAAATTTCTTGGATGCAAAACATTATCTAGAGAAGGTTCTAGCATACTTCTTTATTATACTTCTACACTCCATTTCTCTATGACAAGATTTATTGCATGAAAAAAAAACACCATTGAAGGATGGATAACTTTTATCACTTGGTTGTTTGATAGGCGGTCTTCTAGAAAAGCTTCTTGGATATCTTGTCTATTTTCCTTTACCTTGAGTCTTTTGATTGTCTAATTTTTTTGGGGTCTGCATAGCCTTTGAGCTTTCACCTGCTTCCAATCCCAAACCACCTTTGTCTTTAGCTTATTTTTTTCCTGCAATCAACCCATCAAGCTTGGTGGAGTTTGTTTTAAAGATATATTCACAGACTCTCGCTTTTTCCAAATCTTCTCTCAGGTTTACTACTTCTTGTTCAAGCCTTGAGCATTCATTAGACTTTCTTTGCACTATTGTATTCAAACAATATTCAATTCTCTTATTTTCCTGAACTTGCACCTTCAATCCAGTGATCCCTGCATTTTCTTGTTTTAATTGTTCACTTTTCTATGAATTTCTTTGAATTTCTTGAATTTCTCTTTCAATTTCTTGATGCAATCATTTTCTGCATCAAGATTTTCTTTCAGATCTCTTTTTTCATTTTCAGATTTTTCAAGATCATCAAGAGTTGTTTGGAGTTCTTCTTTATCATCCATTTGTCCCATATTCAAGATCTTCCTCAAGTTTGTAGGCTTGTTCAGAGGAACCAGACTTTGATACCAATTGTTGAATAACCAAGATACTAAGAGGGGGGGTTGAATTAGTATCTTCTTAAACCTATTGAACATACACCATCCAAATACTCCAATGCATATAACAGTTAGAATGAGTAAGAGCATTAGTAGAATATTAAAGCACAGAACACATGAACACCAAAATTTTTATGTGGAAAACCCAAAGTGGGAAAAACCATGATGAAGATTAGCTCACAATATAGTATAACTAGTTATAAGATATTACAAAGGGTGGATCACTATTAGGACTCAAGAAATTCTAGATATAACACCTCTAACCAACACATCTTTACAACACAAGTAGATCTTCAACAAAAAAAATGTGGAGCAAAACCAAAACACCACTCTGTATCCCAAAACACCTCTACAACATATTGTTTCCTCTTTTATTGATTTTTTCTTAAAAACACTTGGAAACCAAGCACTAGAAACATATTCTCATCATCTTCAGCACTTCCTCATCACCACTAAACCAACTGCAACACTAAAACTCAACTACAGATCCATAAATAGAAGCTTATCAAAGCAACACTAGAGGTTGACACCCGCAACACTTACTAATTGTTAACATAACAAAATTAATCAAAGAATCATCACAAATTCTCAACTATCACCAGTTGACATCAATGACAACACAAACATAAGCCTTTGACATCAATGACAACACCAACTACTCATACTTGCAACACATGTATGCATTAAAATTCTTAAAAAATATTGTAGCTAAATCATCAATGAACTCAAAGAAACAAAAATGTAAAGAATAAAACCATTTGATGGAATAGTTTTTTAGGGTTCATAGGAAAAAGTTTGATAAGATCTTATTTTCATATACAAAATTTGGATACAAGCAAATTCATGAAATATTGTATGTGAACATTCATATCTACATAAATTCCAAGAGCCACAAAACTAACAATAGAAGAATATATATAATTTCCTATAATTCTAATGTTGTGTTCTTACTTTATCAAAGGTAGGAGAAAAAGATAAGGGTAGTATTGCATGTATGTGAAAAAATGAAGGTGTAATGAGATTATAAGATAAGGTATAAGGAAATGACATTGAATGAATGGATTACATTATAAGAAGTATTACTCATGGGATGAGATGGAAAAATAGTATCCACCATAGCTTGGAAAAGAGGAATGAAATATTTTTTTTAATGAATTGTGTGCATACGCATGGATGATTGTATGGAATAAGGTGTGAGTGGTGGAAATAGGAATGAAAAAAGTGAGAGGGTTAGACGCTATAGGTTGCCTAGTCGTAGATAAGCAAGGGATAGACACATAATACATTGTGAAAGATGTGGGTATCTTGGGAGGGGAATAGTTTGGAGGAAGGCTAGAGAGAGGGGTGAAGGTGGAAAAGGAATAAAGACTATGTGGTGAGACACTAGTAGCTGCAGGGAATAAAAATATGGGGTTGGAAATGGGTAGTGGAAGGGGTAATGATAGAAGAGGGGTCAATGGTTAAAAAAGAAGTGAAAGTGGATGTAGTAAAGAAGGAAGATAAATTCATTTCAACACACACAAATTTTCACACAACTTTAATATTTTTTGTAAAATAGGTTTGATTGTGGATATCAAGGTTAATTACATGTTGTGTTTCTAACATTGATCAATTTCAAATCCTAAAATCAAATTTTTATCATTTTTCTTTCACAAATCTGAAATCATTTTTCTTTGTTTTATTATGCCTTCAAGCGGCTCTAAAACAACAATTCTTGCTGGTGTTTGAAGTTTGATGGCTCTACTCAATGGCTCCCCTCTGAAAAAGAATCCCCAAATTTTTCTTTGAAAGTGTTCCACGAGGTAAGTCTTTTGACTCCTCGACTAATGTGGTTTTACCCTTGCCAAATTTTGATTTTGCATGTCAATGGCTAGAGAAACATACTCTTGTTTCTTATTTTATTGGGAGGACTCCCCTTGAAAATGTGCTTAAAGAATGGATCCATAAGACTTGAGTCACTTATGGGGTCCATCTTGATATGGTCCAAAATTTGACCAAAGACATTCTTCTTTTTCACTTTGCGGAGGTTAGTCATGTTCAGGAAATCCTGAACCATGGTCCTTGGTATGTCCAGTCCTCTTTGTTGGTCTTCTAGTCGTGGACCTAGGATTTTTCTATCTTAGATAACACCAAGTTATAGGCTCTAGTCTAAATTGAGTTTCTTGGTTTACCATTGCCCTGTGTGCCTTTTTGCAACATATTGCATCCTCTCTAGGGTGATCCACAAAGCTAGTTTAGAATTTCTGAGAGGAACCGATTTTTGTTGAAATCAAATATTTTTAGAAAATATGATCATTTAAGCCTTGAAAAGTTCCATTTTAAGGATTTCAATTGAAGAGGATTTGATCAAACCCCCTTGGATAGAACCTCACTATTTTTAAACCATACTTATAAATGAGTCTCCTTTACACCTATCAAAATGCTGATAAAAATTCACTTTTGATTTACCTTTTGGGGGATCAAATGAATTCATTTAAAATTTATTTTAAATGATTATGGTAGTCCTCAAAATGATCTATCAAATGAATATAATTTTAATATGTTTTTTTTATTATGTATTTATTTTTTTAGTTTTATTAAACATAGGTTTTTCATCGAAAATGAAGGTCTTTATTCTGCACATGTGGAAAAATAGAAGATTATCAAAAAAAATTGAAAAATATGAGTGCACTAGATATTGAAGTCCTTGATCCAACAAAAAAAAAATGAATTTTGATATATACAAAAAATGTTACGCATTATACGGTCGCGCTATGTCTAAATTGTAATTGGTTTGACTTTGAAACTGTATTAAAGAAAAAATATTCTATAAAAAACTATCTAACCAAGTGGAAGCACTAGATATCATAGTTACAAATCTAAATTCGAAAGAATTAGAATTTTATCCTTCATGGAAAAAAAGTTATGCGTTATACGATGTGTGTCACTTTTTAAAAATGTTGTTTTTTGAAGGAAAAAAAACTAGTTTTCGAGGGAGATGGAAAAAGAAGTGCAATCTGATTCCAATTTTTTTTTAAAAATCTATAGACAAAATGTGACGAGACTCTAGTTTTCATGATCTTCAAATTCCTCATGGTTTAGCCGCTATAGGTGACTGAATGTGAAGATTTCGTTAAAAATAATAATTTCAGTGTCCAGTTTGGCCAAAAATTGTAACCACTATTGTGGGATCACCCTCTAGGGATGGTTATTTGTGTTGAACTAGATAGGTTCATTCAAGCTCACCCTCAAAATAAGGTTTGTATCGAAGTGGACCTTTCATGGGATTTGAAAGAGTTCATTGATATTCAAATTGGCTCTCTTCGGGCATACTGAGAAAATTACTTATTTTAATCTATCAAATACTTGTAATAGGTGTCAGTCCACAGACCACAAGATTAAGGATTTCCCTCTATCATATCCTCATACTCCTTCACCACGATGGGATGTTGAAAAGCCCCATCAGGCAAAAAGTTCTACTAGCAAACTAGAGGAGAAATGGACAACAATTACCAACCGAAACAATAAGTCCAATGGCTCTGAGATGGTTTCCAAAGTCCTTGAACCAACTAGAGAGATTTCAAACCCTTTTGTGAAGGGAAAAGAAGCCCAAGTTTGTTTTACGAATACTTCCATGTGGTGAAGGCCTAAGAATAGGCCCCAACCTAATGATGTCATGATAGCATAGCTGACTGAATCTCCTCCCGTTTCGGGAGCTCCTAGGAGGTCTCGAAGCCCTTCTCAACCTCTAGAAGGAGAATTTGTTCAAGAGAAATAGATACATTCATCTCCAACTATTCAAATTGGCTTAGTTCCACCAAAATTCTTACAAAATCACTTCTCTACTTTGGATGAGGAGCTAAAATCAAACGATATGAAGGAGTTCAATTCATGAATTTCCTCTCAGAGAATGTTTGAGGTCTAATAGACCTCTCTAGGAAGTATTTCGTTAGGGATACTATTTAGAAGTATGTTGGTATCAATGTTCTTTGCCTTCAGGATGTGAAAGTTGCTAGTTTTTTGCTTCCTTCGGCTTGTCATTCTATCTGGCCAACGAGTAAAATATTTTGTACTCAACATGAGGTCGGACATGGCAGAGTAGTCACCCTTTTATCCTCATGGTGATATGCTTGTGTGATTGATCATGGGTCTAACCCTACACATCGAATCATCTGGATTATTCTTAACATTGATAATCATTCTTTTGGGATTGTTAATGTTGATGCCTCAAATGATGTTGTTGAAAATTATCTTCTTTGGCGTTGGATTGTTGATTCACTACCATTGCTACCTAGCTATTTTATGGGGATTTCAATATGATTGAGATGGTGTATGACAAGGATGGTACTCTACCATTCTGATGGGAAGTTGGTGAACAAGAGGCATGGTACTACATGTGCAATAAATCTGGGCATTTTAATCCCAATATTGGCCGCCACCATTCTCATTCTCTCTAGCACACTTGGTGCAATTATTGTGCTGGGTCTAACAAGATATTTAAATGCCTTGAGCATGCCATGATCTCGGCTAAATCTTTTCTCTCTTTTTCCAGCTCTTTGCAACTTCCAGTTAGGCCGTTAGTGGATATGACTTTGTCAAACCATTTCCTCATTTTATTTTGCATTGAATGGGAGTTAAGGTAACCTCGTGCCAACAAGACTCATTTTTTTTTAATACATCCTTGTCGAATCATCAGCCCATGCTGGCCCATATTCGTACAGTTTGGAATTTGGAGTGCAGTCCACCTCACAATACAAGCTGGATTGCTTGGTGGAATGATTCCATCACTCGCACGAAAATATTTTTCCACATTTATGGGTGCCATCTGGCCATATTTTGTTGCATGTCCTATGAGGCGACCATGCCTAACCTCCACTCTCCCATCAAGGCTTTGGCAGCTAGCCCATTTTTTCGATCCTCTCAAATCAGGGTGGCAAAGTTAAGACACAAAAAACAAATTGCTAATAATTATGCTACGAGAGGGGCCTAAATCAAGGCCAAGCTACACTAGCTTAAAATTAGAGATCATGCCTCAAAATAAATTTTCTTGGCCCTTCGTGTCAGGCACTCTTCTCCTGGTATCAAATGGATCAAAGAAGGAAACTTTGTGCCTCTAAGTTTCTTGATATTCTCCAGGCCTTTGTTAGGCATTACGAGAAAGTATTTATAGCTCAATATTACATGTCGGAGCGGCAATAAGCTCTTCAATATTTCCTTGCTATTGTTCCAAATAGGTTACCCTCATACCAAAAAGCCTTCTATGAGAAATTGCTCACTATTAAGGATCTTAAGGAAGCGGTTCACACTATGGTTGATGACAAAGCCTTGAGAATTGATGCCTTCCCATGTGAAGTTTACAAACCACTTTGGGATTATGTTGGACGTGATCTACATAAGGTTTATTTTGAAGATTTTTATTCCAAATATTTAGGAAAAATTATTAATTAGGGGAATATTAAATTCATATCTAAGTCTAGTGATCCTAAAGATATCTGCAACTGGCATCCCATCATGCTTCTCAATTTCTCTTATAAAATTATTATTAAAGCTCTTTCCTTGAAAATCTGCCATCTTTTGCCTCAGATTGTGTGCCAAGAGTAAATTGGTTTTATTAACTCTAGGTTCATTCTAGACAACATTATTGCTATTTAGGAAGGGATGGAATGGGCCAGACGCTCTAATCAAAAAATCTATTTTTACTAACATAGAATTTTGCAAAGTTTATGACCACATTGAATGGCCTTTTATTCTTGCCATGTTGTTTGCTTTAGGGTTTGGCCCTAATTTTATACAAGCTCAATTGTTTTTCTCTAACGCCTCTTCTTGCATCACCATTAATGGCCACCAATCCCCTTCCTTTGGCCAATTTTGTTCCATTCACCAGGGTTGTTTGCTTGCCCCCTCACTTTATGTGCTTGCTACTGAAGGGTTTGGTTACTCGCTGGCTCATGTTGTTTCCCAAAGGTGGGTTCAAGGCATTTCTTTGCCTAATTCGATAGCCCAGCTGGTCAATGGCCATTTCATCAATGATTCTTTTCTCACTCTTTTGGAAGAGGAAACTAATTTCAAAGCTGCTATCAATTTCCTTGAGACTTTTTGACTTGACTCCATCTTTTCCATTCAATGGAATAAAACTTTATGCTACAAATAGTCTATCCTAACCAATCTACAATGGTTTTAGTACTATGGATGGAAATGGATTGGTCCAAAGGAAATATTTCACTTCTTGGGCATTCCTTTTTCTTTCACGCACTTTCTTATGAACCTCTGGTAAGCGGTTCTTTCTCATATCGAGCAAAAGTTGGCTTACAAGATAACCAAGGCTCTCTCTTTGGCTGGTAAATTCTAGATTTTCTCTATGGTGTTGGCTACTACATAAGTTTACTACTCCTCTTATTGGGCCTTCTCAAAGTCTGCTTATGCTAAGCTCGAAAATCTTTTGCGTGAATTTCTTTGGGCCTCTTTTGAGATGCACTGAGGGTTTCATCATGTTTCCTTGGAGTTTTTCTACCTGTCTAGAGATTCTAGAGGGCTTGGCCTACTTTCCACTCAACGACAACAGATTTCTCTTTGTGTCAAAAGGATTATTAGAGATATTACTAGCGATGAGGCCTAGAAAATTATCCTCAATCATTGCATCTAGTCTGGCTTTCCAGCACACAGACGAGTATGAGTTGGATCATGATGGGCTAAAAAGTGGTGCTATGTAAGTGATATGATGGTTCATGTAGTTGACGACTTTTATTTTGCCCAAAATTGATGAATCGAAAAGGGTTTTTAAAGGAGATTCTCAACTTTCCACCTATATAAATTATGCTTTACTTTGAATTTAATAAATAATTATTATTTATTTTCTATTTGAATTACGACTAATGTTCTGATTGATAGGCTAATTGAAAAAAATCTATAGCTTTCAAATGGTATCACATTTTTTGAATCTGAAACATGTGTCACATTATATGTTTCATATACTAGAATTTCATGAAGTTTTGACCAAGTTAAGGTGGTCAGACATACAAGTTTTTATATTTTTTAAAAATTGTAATAAAAAAATCATAACTAATTATTTACTTGAAAAAAAATTATAAAAAAAATATGCATCACATCAGGACATGAGTCCTCTACTTATATCTAAAATCTTATAAAAAAAATTATCATTTTATTGTGGTTAGGGTGGTTAGAAAAACAACTTCTTCTTATTTTCTCCCTAAAATTTAAGTAAAACTGCATTGAAATTTCAAATTTTCACCAAATAGAATTTTTTTAAAAATAAACCTAGTAGTTTAGAAACTACATTCAATTTGCTACAGATTCTATTCTTACATATTTTTGAAATAATATAGATAAATTATTCAAATTTTTTACGTCAAGTTTCCTAACTCTGATTTTTTGAATTCTCATCGCTACTTAAAGGCCTATTTTTTCCATGATGATCCTGCACATACCCAGACTAGCTTGGAAGGGGATTAGCTTTCAAACCCTTCTGGTTATGAGGGAACCAGTCCAGATTGTTGGAAATTTCATGGCCAAGAGCATTTGGCATGCCTAGGAGGCTATTAAATCTTGGCTTCATTGGGCTAGCTCTAGCTTCCATTATGGGATTTCACCCAATCAATAGAACATGTGGTGGTCACCTCTTTTTTCCAATAATGGTCAGCCTTTGGCCAAGTCACCTTGGCTTAAGGCCCTAATATTTCACACGAAAGGTATTCAGACATTGCAACAAGTGTTTCATAGACCTACGATGCATATCAGGCTATGGTAGGATTTTTTCGTGCTCATTATAGGTTTTGAAACCAAGACTATGACACCTATGATGGTATCGTGAATTCCATTTTAGATGATAAGCTTCATAAGGTGGGTATTCATGCCACCAAACCCTAGGTGGAAGGACTAGAAGTATTACCCAAACACCAATTTCATGAGTTACAAGCCTCAGCTTGGTTATTTGTGGCTTTTTCCTTATTTTCCTATGGTTGACAGTTTGACCCAGTGGTGGGATCTCCAATCTTCTATGTTTGTTTGGCATAAAATATTCTCTACCACTTAGTCTACAAGTGTTGAGCCAAAGCTCTCCCACTTTGCTTGGTGTATTCTTTTCTAAGGCTTACCAGTGGGGTCTCAGCTTGTCCACTTGGGGGTACAGGACCCTTGTTGCCCATTATATATGCAAGTTGAATCACTTAAGCTTCTTTTCTACTTTTGTACTAGAGCTCAACAACCATGGAATTGGATTCATGACTTCTTTCGGTCATTTAGGCTAGAGCCGTTTTCTTGGCATATGATTTTGCTCGGTGATTCTCCCAAGCTTCTAGCAAAGTATACTCAAATTTGGCACACTTTCAAGGTGGAACTACTCTTTAGTATTTGGAAAGATAGAAATGCCTGCATATTTTCTCACATCCAGATTGATAAATATGTATCTCTATATTCTAGGACAATTATTTGTTCTAATGTCCTTTTGCATATACAAGTGCAAGGAAATAATATTGTGCTTGAAGTCTCTCACCTCTAGGTGTTTTTGGACCACTGGGGCAATGCCCCTTGCACTGTGGCTCAGGTGCCCTCTTCGCCTACCTCTCCCCGTGGTCGGTCGCCCCTATGGGGCTAGCAACGAAGCGACTTTGCTCGCCCCAACTCTCCAGTTCCTCCTCGTTGTGGTTGTTACCCTCCTCTGCGATCATGCTCTCCTACTTTGTGGGTTGACCTATGGTGGCCCTCTGAAGGGGTGGCAAGGGGCAGTTGTGACACTTTTGGGTGGCCTATTGATACTACTCTTAGTAGTGGCTCTAGTTGGCCACATTCTGTGAAATGGCTCCTACGTATGCACTTAGCAATCTCATCCAAACACAAGGAAAACGAGAAAGATAAAGAAAAAAAAAAGATGAAAATGGTTGGGGTCCTCCTGATGTCACTCTCGACCCCGCTGATGTATGAGGAAGAAACCGGATGACAAGGACCCTTTGCCTCCTGCTGGCACTGCTCTGGCTGCATGATGTCCATTTTTATTTTCATGTTTGTAATGTTTATTGCTTTATGGGCTCGACTCATGTGACTCTCGAAGTGTGCCTTTTCGCCACCCATCTTTTTTTTTGTGAATATGTATTTCTATCTTTATAATTAATATAGATACATGCATATTCATCAAAAATAAATAAATAAATATTCAACTATCTATGATCTGTTCAAATCAACTAAATACTTTCATTTTCAATTTTTAAATTCTATTACATAATTTATCACAACTAAACATTAGATTATTAAAATTATATTTAAAAATAATAAAGAATATATTTTGTTTCTTATTTTGAAGATAAAAAATACTCCACTTTATTGATTACATTTTAAAATGAAATTTGGAAGATAAACATGTACAAAAAAGATAAACAAGCAAAGAGAATATTAAATTTTCTATGCAGATAAGGGCGAGTTTAACAAGATTTTTTGTCAGAGATATTATTGTCTGTTTCAAACAAATCTTGCTAAAGAGAAGTAAATCTCCTCGCTTCCCTGGGTGATATTAAATGGGCATCCCCTTTTAACTTCTATATAACATCTCCCATTAATTCTCCATCATACGTAGCATAAAGACCAATAATACACGAGCTAGAACATTGTAATTTGTGTTTGTTAATCAATTGAAGGCTTCGAAAGATGGTTTTAAAGCTGTATGGGCCACCTTATACATCCTGCACCAGAAGAGTGCTTGCATGTTTCTTAGAGAAAAACATTGACTTTGAGATTGTATTTGTGGATATCTTGAAAGGAGAGCAGAAAACCCCAGAGTTTCTGGCCTTGCAAGTAAGAGATTATTCCTATATTATCATTTTATTAGGTAGAAGTAACAAAGGACATTTAGAGAAACAGAGAGATGACTCATGTTTACTGTAACTTGTATGTGCATGATGCAGCCGTTTGGAAAAGTTCTTGCTGTCCAGGATAGAGATCTCACCCTTTCGAACTTTAAGGACATCCTCCGACAAATATTGACACCGCCTCCATCATATACACAAAAGACTAGCATTTTGAGTTCTGTTTGTACCGTTATTTAATATTTAATATTTTCTATTTAATGATCTTCGGTGGCATTTGAATTGTTTTGCATCGCCTGGTTTATTTGCATAGTTGTGTTCCAACATCAACAGTGATTAATAGTGTAAGCAGAGGGAAAGCACCAAAAAATACGTTTTTTTAATTATAACATTCCACGAGAATGTTGCGTGTGGAGAATGTTTTCCTGGATGTGTCTGGTTGCTTATCATTAACTTAGCTGTGTCATGCTATGTGCTGGCAGAAATTGGTGATTACTACATTAAAAATTGGACACCTCCCGTATTTGTATTCAGCACCGCCACTCTGTTGCCACCGACAAACTACCCAATAAACATTTGATCACCGACTTCCTTGCATTTAAAAATTTAATACAGTTTGATAGCTATTTTCCACCACATTGTTGTTCATCCTTCGAGTACTTCGTTGGCAAGGAGAGCTCTCTGTCTTCAGGTTGATACTGGTATTGTATTTTTTATTTGCGCAAGAATTCATGGATAATGAAATGTACACATTCAATGCATTTAGTTTTATATTCTTTGCCGCTATTTGTGAATGTGTCTGCATCTGTAAATTTGTATTGCATGAAAAAACAACAGGTAAGAAGGGGTGTTCTATGATCATTTGTTTGAAAAAATTCTCTTGAATTCTCTTCACTTAAAAATCATTTGTTCATTGCTGTCACCAATTTTTGAAGCTTATTGACTGCTCACATCCATTCACCGTTGCTATTGTGCTATTGTTGAGGCCACTATATAACAGAATTATAAACAGTTATTTATATATGAACATAACAGCTACTTCATTTTATTGACAATGCAATTTAGGGTTTTCATGTCTGGGTGCGGAAAATGATGCATTCATTAGTTGTGTCTTGTCTTCCAATGTATTTTGAATCTCAAGCAATGTATGATACTGCTCCTTGTTATCTCCTTATGTTTTGGTCTTGAGCCAAAATTATAGTTTAAGATCATTGTGTTTTCAATACTAGAAGAGATGGTTACTAGCTTTATGCATATCCACTTGTTATGGTAATGGTAATTTTATTTAATATTGCTTTTATTTGAGATTCTAACATATATTTTTCTATGTTTGATATTAGATTAAACAATTAGATGTTGATAACTTCTATATTTGGGAATTCATCCATTCAAATATCCATCGAGTGTTGATGTTGAGTTGATTTGTGATGATCGAGTTTAGACAGAATTCTATTCTGCTATTGTTGAAGGCCTTATATGCTAGCTATTAGCTTTAGAGGGGAGTTGCTCTCTTTGCTTTCATTTCTTGTGATGGTGTTGTATGAGGCAATGCTTGGAGGCAAACTTCACAGTATAAGCTTTACTCTAAGCTATTGAAGCGGCTATAGATTGTCAGTTTTGGAACCTGTACAAAATTCTGTACCTATCCATGGATGACAGAGGAGACAACCATAAGAATTCAAAGCTAAGTCTGTAGTTGATAACAGAATATTTAATTGTATGTCATTATGACAGAAAATAATTTTTTAGAACTTTGCAGGTTAGTATATGGATCTCCAGGTAGATTACTGGCATGTTGCAGCTTTGGCTACTGTATGGAATTTGGATGTTATTAAAATGTTGAAGGCCATTCTGTGCGCTCATGCAAATGATCAACCAATTGTGATTTCCTAGTATATGTTAGAGAACAAGATGAAATTGGACATTTCTTTATCTAACATAATGCTTCAGCATCTCCCATTTCCTTTAGTGATAAACTCACTACATCTTTTCTATTTGCTATTCACCATTTAGATGTTTTACCAAGCTCTCTGGTTATTGTTTTTTTTGAGATCTCATCAAAGAAGCTGAAGGAGAGGTAATTTCGAGGCGATTTTGCAATATAGACTGTAGGACAGATACTATTTTGGAATGTTTTTTAATAAATTATACATTTTGTCCGTTCACAGCTGTCTTATTCTTCTGTTATATTCATGCATGTCTAATGATTGTTTTGAATGTACCATTTTAAGGGTATTATTGTTATATTGGTCAATGTTCATGTATACAATTTTGTTCTATTTTTATTTGTCTGAATCGCAGGTATGCAATGGATGTGAATATAGAGAGGGCACAGGATGTTCTCATTCATCAAGAGCTACTTGAACTTGCTCTGATACCAGAAAATCGGCCTGTTTTCCACATTCGAGCTGTAATATGTGTGCTCAAGCAATGTTTTAAAGTTGCTTATTATAATGTCAAGAATATATTAGTTCGTGCAAGCCAGATGTTTAAACTTTAAAGCTTGTTATGAATAATTTTGGTATATTTGAAATGTTAATTGTTGTTTTCTTTTGTTCAATATAATTTAAAAAAATATAAAAATTGTTGTTTTCTTTTTGTCCATTATTTATAGATAAAGAAAGAAACAAATATCCTACAGTTTGGTGTGCTTGCATATTGCTTCTCTTTTTCAAGCAAGAACTTTTGTTCGATGATTAGTTTCTATATATTATTTTTTGTTTTGGTGTCTTTTCGCATTTTTTATTGTATCATAGTTCACCGATTATAATATGACATAAGAACTTAGCAATTTGAAGTGTATTAATGGAGGACATTACATAGTGACACGTACCACTCTGAGATAACATTTTTAAGGTTTTCCCTCTGTATTTGAGGTACTTATTTTGTTGTTAGTCATTGTTTCAATGGAATTATGCAGCGGGTGGTGCTTAGGTTAGACGAAAATGAGGAGCAGCCTCAGTCAGTGGTAGATAGCTTCCCATCCACACCTGAAGACACTCTTGGTTTGGATGACTCAAGTTTTAATGAGTACTTATTTTTACTCCGAGCTTTTCTTATTTTACCATCAAAGTTGGCAGAATGGGTAATATGCACCAATAATCAAACATTTGAATGTTAGACAACCTTCTAATTGAAATATATATGTAATGTTTTATATGCACATCTGCTAAGAAGGTCCCTTACTGAACTTATCATGGTGTATCTCGAAAGTTGGTGTTTTATAATATGATGGAGAATGCATGTGATGGGAAAATTAATTGATTTTACTGAGCTATGCTTGAATTCTGTTATGAAGCAGGGTATGACGATGCTGAGATTGAGAAATTCCTCAGTTTATCATTATTCGAGGTTTGTGTTGCATATACCGGGGGCATCAAACAACTCTTGAGACATGTTTGAAATTTAAAAACTTGATTCTGGATGCTGGAAATATTGTTCTTGAAGACAGAAAAGTACTGAAGGATATCTCCTCTAAGAGGTATCACAATTATTACACATTGACTCTCATTGGAGCATATTTTTAAGTTTCATGTTTATGTTTCTTTATGCGGATTATTTTTGAAATGTGAACTATACAATCTTGTTGACAGAAGGTTTCTCGAAATATGTTCCTACACACCATTTGTAGACCTCTTCAAGTTAAGAATGTTGCCCAATCAGTACAAATAATATAAATAGAGGATTCTGACTACATCTCACAAAGACATTAGGATAATAACCTTAATAGGAATGCTTTTTCAAGATCACATCCCCTTGAACCAAAAAGTCTTCTGATAAATTATAGTGCAACCGAGAAGGTTGGGGTAGTGTTTCAGGATGTATCTTGCAACAGTTAGAGAACCAAAAAAATTACCAGGGTTGGACTTCAGATTGCAATCTTAGTTGCTATATAAATTAATGTTACTAAAAACATAACAAGGACAGAAACTGGAAGGGTTCAAAAGATATTAATGGGAATATTGTAAAACTCAGGAAGAAAATCAGGAAATTGACAAAATGAGTGAAAAGGTAAGAAAGCAATTTTATAAGCATTTTTGGCATCTTTTGGTTCTTGTTTTACAAAGATTCATGATTTGTTTTGAGAAGGTCATTAGACATTTTGGGATTTGGCTGAACTATTTCAAATTTTTTAGAATTAATAAGCTGGTTGAAAAAATTGCAATTAATTGTAAATATCAATAATTAATCACTGATTTTGATAGTGCCATTTAAATTGATTCTTCAAAGAAGTTCCTATGAAAACCTACTTTGGCTATCTTTGGCTGTTTTTTAATATTTTTATATGTGTTCGTGTTAAACTGTCCCTTAAAGGTCACTGAAATGATGGGTGGAAAGTCCTGGGTATGAATGCAACCAAAGGGACAACTTGATGTTCACTTTCAATATTTGAAGTCCATTTTGATGTTTAAATGATGGTTGGATATTCTGGGATTTCATAAATTTCATGGATATAGTTTTGTATCTGTCTTTGCACATCACACCTCAATTTACTGGGAATGCGCATCTTTGGCTTCATGCATATTGAAGAAGTGAGATGGAGGGACATACTTCTTCTTCTGAATACTATCACCATGAATAGTCTATTTTTCCAAATTGATCCAAGTTTTATTTTCAATTTTTGGCTTCCTACTTGCTGCAATTCCATACTATCAACAATGTTGGAAACAATATGTTTGTCACCTCAAGCATCTGTGGAATTCTTGACATCTATTCTCTTTTTATTTGTTAGATATCAAAAAACTCGTGTTTTTTTACAAAAAAAAAATTAATTATTTTCTACAACTACTTTGATGTATTGACATTATCTTTTCGAACATTTTTTTGGCCTCCAAGATGTTGCATGCATTCTCTTTTTTTTCGGGTGATATTTCTTTTTGTTGGAAAGGTTGGTTACATAATTTTGTTCAAACTCTGATGTCTTCTCAATATTTATAATTCCCACTCAGCTCACACACCAAATTAACTCATCACTTTCAACCATTGGTTTCATGCAACTTGTCATAACTGTTATATGTCATCTAAAAATAGTTCCTAGCAGTTAGAAAAGCACCTTATTTAATTGTTTCCAATTAGATATTATGACCATGATTTTCAGAAACATATTAAAATATTTTTCTTAATCAAGTATATTAGTTCATAAAAACTTTAGAATGCACTAATAATTATTCCAAATCAATCTGTTAAGATTGGTTTATTGACTTTAAATAATACAATACGATATACAATGACCTACAGGCCCCACTTGATCATTGTTTTTTGAAATTTATCATGAACTTCTTCAACAATGTGAATTCCTGCCTTGTATTACTATTCCATTGAATTGAGTTCATTTGTTTATGAGAGATCTATGGACCGTTTTTCATCGCCTGAACCATCTATGTTGAAGGACATTGATAATGTTCAAATGGAGAAGAGTTTTACCGGTTTGGACCAAGTTTGACAGAGGTTAAAAAGATCAATATCAAAGCGCACACTCCATCAGATTTTCTATGGCTTTCCTATTTTCTGCGACTCTGTAAAGGTGAGCGCTTTCCTATTTTATGTGATAGGTGAAATCTTTTACAGTATGCCATTCACTAGGTAACAGTATGGAGTAATATTTAGGCCCCTTCACACAATCCATGCCAACCTCCCTGTCACTGCCATTGGTCACCTATAGGTTTGTAGGGTTTGTTGGACATACTTCCTACATTCATCAATGGCGATTTTGTTCCTCTCCTCACTGTTATTTTGTTTTAATATACTTTTTGAAGTATATGTGGTTTTAACATATAAGTATGATAAGATATGTTCTTCTAGCATGTTTTCCTCCAAGATTTCAGATATAATACAATGTATTGTCAGTGACAACAAACAGTGATCTGTAATATAAGACAATCATTTAGCCAATAGATTTGAAAGGCACTTATTTAAGAACTTAGAGTAACACTTAGCTTTTGCCTCCTTTCTTAGGAGGATATCACAGAGGTGGGTAGCTTGAAATATTGATTCAAGATAAAGTTAATTAGAGTTGATTCAATGTCTGTTGTGATCCAAATCTTCGCCTTCCTTTCTACTTGCACCAGTTGTTATACACAAGTAACCATTTGGGTTTGTTTTGTTGCAACACTGTTTTTGTACAAATAGACTGTTGCAGAACCAACACAATGTATGACAGCCCAAAGAAGAAAATCTTAAAAAATGAGTTTATCTAATTCTAAATGTTAAAGTAGATTGTACCTTCTACTCTGAATAAAATTTTCAATTATTCTTCTACTATCCCTTTGTATCTAAAACAAATTATCAAAAAACTACATGGAATTATAGATTTATCTAAACCAAACCTACACAAAATTACAGATTTATTAGAATCAATACCTATCGGCGTAATATAGATATATTATGCAAAAAAATAACTAAACTTGTTGGTAATCATATGCATTGTATTTATTCAAGCATTATGTGGGTATTGAAGTGGTGATATTTTTAATGTTTGTATTTAAAACTTATGTGGGTTATGTAGATAATCAATTTCCATGTGATACATATATCGTATGTGTTCAAAATTTATCGGTTAGCGCATCTTCCATGTGATATATTCACTGTATACATAAAGATCACATTTGGGTAACACAGATCTGACTTCCTATGTGTTATCTTGTACACATATAGATCTGATTTGGGTAGTATTGATCTGACTTTCTATTTGGTATTGCAGAGTCAAGGGCTATCATAAGATACTATGCAGAGAAATATGTAGAACAGGGAACTTGTCTGCTGGGAAAGACTTTGGAAGAGAGAGCATTGGTTGAACAATGGCTTGAAGTTGAAGGACAGAACTTTGGTCCTAATGCTTATGCATTGGTTTATCAACTGGTCGTGGCCCCAAGGATTGATGTTCCTCAAGACAAGGCATTTATTGAGAGCAGTGCCCAAAAGTTGGGTGAAGTGTTAGATGTATATGAAGAAAGGCTGTCAAAGACCAAGTACTTGGCAGGGGATTTCTACAGCCTTGCTGACTTGTCTCGTCTTCCATTTACTGAGCATATAGTGAATGCTACTGATAAGGGATATCTGATTAGGAATAGGAAACATGTGAATGCATGGTGGGAGGATATTTCCTCCAGACCTATATGGAAGAAGGCCCATTATGAAACTGGGCATTGAATAGCTGAGCTTTCAAAGTTAGGAAGAAAAGTTCATGCCTGGCTTAAGCATGGATTTCTCCTCTTTTTTCGATTAATATTAGACTTTTAATTTACTAGTTATTATTGAGAATCAATAATTAAAACAAATAGTGTAGGATTTTCGAAGTTATGGATTGAAATTCAGTATTAAATATTACAATATTTAGTTGAATTTATAATTACGTCCAAGGCTTGTCCTATTTGAGAATAGGGGGTCAAGTTTGTCAATCGACGATGTGCATTGTTCGAGAGGGGAGGGAATACAGTTGAACCATGCATAACCGTCGATGATGATTAATTGTGAAAAACATAGAAATTTGGTTATAACGGAATGAATATTAAAAAAATTAACAAAATTAAAATATTATAATTAACAAAATTGTAGGATCTTGTGACATGAAAATAGGAATGCAGGTGGAAGTATGTGCTGCATTGAAAAATATATGTTGATTGTTCATTATATAATTTAAAATATATGTTGATTGTTTATTATATAATTACATATTTTAAATTTTTACAAGAGTATATAGAGAATATAGATAAAATATAATTTAAAATTTAAAATATAGTTTAAAATATCAATTATATTTTATTTTATTTTATTTTATTTTAATTATTTAATTTAATATCTATTGATTGTTTATAATTTGATATATAATTTTTAAAACAAACGATATATTATGAAAAAATAAAAATGTAAAGTAAAAAGTGATATAAAATATTTTGGAAAAAACTATGTTGATTGTTAATTATATATAAGTATAATATCAATAGAATAAATCATCGCATAATATATAATATAGATATTGTATAATATCAATTATTATATTAATTTTTATTGTTACAATTTTGAAGAAATAAAAATCCATTAGAAAAACTATTCCGACTAAATAAAACGGTTATTGATAATGGTTGTTTCTTCATAACTGTTTTTCTTAACTTACATATTGGATATCAATGCGGTTGCCAGGAGCTATTGATGTAAGTTTTTTTATTCTTTATCGGTTGCATTCGTTGGATCTGCAATAACAAATACCCAATTTCATGGTCACTGCATAGCCAATGAAATCAATTGCTATTTTTGAATGTTATTTTTCATTGAAATGTTTTGTAATTGGGACATTTGTAGCCATTGTGAGCACTATTGGAACAGGGTATTTTGTTAATTGCTTGGGTTCATTCTAGTGTTTCTTCATAGTTATTGCAGTTTTGAATAGGTATAATACATGCGTTCTCTATTTTTGCAGTTTTTTGAATCAATGTTTCGTATTAGTGAAATCGAAAGATGAGGCTAGGCGCAGGCCAAGCGTGACTTATTGGGGAACCTTACACTTTTAGAAGGTGAATTGAAAGAAATTTCGGGAGGAGGTTCCCTGCCTTTCTTCAAAGTAAAGGACTTTGGGTTCCTTGAAATTGCCTTTGTTTCCCTAATATCTTAGTTCCATACTTACGAAACTATTGGGAATTTTAAGAGATGTATGGAGAGGGAGATTTCCAAGAAAATTACTCCCTCCTCTAACCAAATTCTGAAAATGGCCTTGAAAATCAGGGAGAGATATGCGATAGATTAAACTACTTTTTAAATTGTTTAAATAATTAGCACGTGTAAGAGCATTAAAATGTAAATCTATCTAGAAGGTTTTCAATGGCATCCCTTAATTTATTGTTGAACTATTAAGATTATATTTCTATCTTTTAGGAATTTGGCTGGTGTGAATTATGTTGTTTTTTTATTGTGTAAAATTTTATTATGAGAGGGTTTTATATTATTTATAATTTTTTTTGTTATTATGTTGAAAGCATTAAACAACAAAAGCAAGCAATGAGTATGTGAGTCTGTTTCAATAAAAACTCCACAAATTTATTTCTATAACTAGATAGACATCCAACATTTTTGGAATTGGGTAGCTATAATAAAGGTGTGGATTATTTTACTTTTGTCTAGGGACATTACTACAGTTTTTGAAAAATGTAAAGGTTGAAAAATATATTTTTCTTTTGTGAATTTAGAAGATCCAACTCTATAAAAGATAAACACATAGAATTTGGTTATATGTCTAATCAGCTACCATGATCTTGCATTGGTGCTTATAGGTTAATATAAAATATGTTTCATCTTCTATTTAGTTTCATGTATTGGATAATCATGCAACATATAGTTATATCTTTAATTTTTATCAAAACTATTATGTATCATTAAAAATTAGTTTACTATATTTCCACAACGTATATATGTGTTTTTTACTTTCAGATAAATTGTTATGTAAAAATTATAATTTGTCCTCTAATCTAATAGATGACAATTTTGAAATGAATTTGGAAATCTTTTTTGGTTTCCATTTTAAAGATTTATTATTGCAAATCAGTTTTGGTTGTCATTGTCAAGATTTATTATTGCAAATCAGCTTATATAAAATCTTCACTTATATGTTAAAATATATTAATTGTTTGTTGGGTATTTGAAGAGTAGATTAAATATAATTAGATAAAGAATGAGTAGAAAATTCATCCATATTTTATTTTGAATGCAAGACCTGGTAAATTTATAAATTTAGAAATGTAATAAAAGAACTTACTAAATTTTATAAAAGTAAGTTTTAAAATTAATAGACTTCAAATTAAAAAATATTCAAGATTTTTTAAAAATAAGACATCCCTTTTTATATGGACTTGTTTAAGCAATATTTTCCAATTAGAAATATTATTTATCATGATACAATATTGAAAAATATGTGAGGTTTCTAAAATTTAGATAATTAAGTATGAGTCAACATACTAAAATTAAAAGCAAAAATATTCATTGATATCATTATACAATCTTTTTTCACACTAGAATAATAATTAAATTATAAAAGAATGAAAAATAAATCTAAATTGACTATTTAAAATTAGAAATTAGAAAATTAAATTAAAAAAATCTTAAATTTACAATTACATAAAAATATGTTTCTAAATTATTATATTTAAATCATAAAAAATATTCAATTTCTCTTTTTTAAAATTGAAAAATATTTCAAAAAGAAAAAATATTTCATATTCTATTTTTATTGAAAATCAATATATATTTATAAAGAAATATTATAAATTTAAGGTTTCACTAAATATTTTATTGTACAAAATAATAGCAGCTTAAATATGCATCCTAGAAGAAAGACTTTTCATAATAAGTGCACATTTAAAATCATGTTAGAAAATTGCAAAATTAAATACAAAAAAAATATAATAAATTTATGATAACAAATAAAAATAAGTTCTTAAAATAATTGATATAATATTATTATTATGGTTAGGGTTAGATTACAATTTAATTAGGGTTAAGATTATAATTTTGTCAAGGTTAAGTTTCAATTAGGGTTAACGTGCAATTACGTCGATGGTTCAATTATGGTTAAGGTTAGGTTTAGATTAGTTAAGGTCAGAGTTTCTTATAGTTTTATAATTATTTATATGTTTAATTAGGAATAGAATTACAATTTGCAAGTTAGGGTTCAATTAGGGTTAGATTTCTATGATTACTTAAGATTAGGGTTCTTATAGGTTTATAATTATTGCTATGTTTAATTACGATTATAATTTTTATTTGCAAGGCTAGGGTTAGACTAATATGAGGGTTTTAGGATGAATTAAAGTTAGGGTTTGTATAGTGTTACAATTACTATTACAATTCAATAAGGATTAGGGTTAGGTTTAACATTATGATTCATTTAGGGTTAGGGATGGGGTTATGGTTCATTTAGTAATAGATTAAATATATTATTATAATATTTTAAATATAATAATTTATAGGGAGTGGACCATGGTTAGAATTATGGTTAGGGTAGGATTAAGTTTAGAATAAATTTGTAATCTAATTAGGGTTGCATTCAATTTTAATTAACCCCAAAATATAGATTAATGGTTATAATCACTTTAATTTTAACCCTAATATGAATATAATAATCACCAAAATTAGAGTTCAATTTATGATTACAATTATGGGTGCATTAGAAGAGGATTGGAAGGATATAGATTGCACATTGAACCTCTTGAAAGGAAGAAGGAAGGGAGGTGGAAAGAGAATAAAAAAGCAAGGGTAGGAGAGCAAAGAGTTAAAATAAGTAGTAAATAGGATTAAATCACAAAATAAATTAGATGAAAAAATAAGACTAATAATATATAGAGAGAATGAAAAAATAAAGTGTAGGTTTAAACTTAATTAAAAAAAAAATGTATAATACCCTTTATAATTTAATTTAATGATATATTTTAATTAAACTAATATGTTTTCATTTATAACATTATATTAATGTGATTAAAGCTTGATGTAAAAACACACATAGTTAAATGGAAAGCACTTTTACACTTGAGTTCAATTTTAAAAATAAAATATTATTAACTTTTAACACTTTGATTAATTAGATCAATTAAATAAAATTTATATATTTATTCAACATATTTTTGAATACATATGTTTTAGTATATTTAATGATCCATTTAAACACAAAATA
The DNA here is from genome assembly GCA_007115665.2 of Sequoiadendron giganteum. Classification (NCBI taxonomy): domain Eukaryota; kingdom Viridiplantae; phylum Streptophyta; class Pinopsida; order Cupressales; family Cupressaceae; genus Sequoiadendron; species Sequoiadendron giganteum. The sequence goes on along the minus strand of CM021107.1, from coordinate 591,620,609 downwards.
TATAATTAAGTCAAGATAGTTACCAACTTATTGTTAAAAAATAATTAATGTTAATTTTTACCATTTGAAAATATGGTGATTACATATATTTTTGGTGGGTTAACAAGTATTCTCTTGTAAAAATATAAATAAAATTAGAAAAATGAAAATAGTTGTAAATAAAAGTCAATTAATATTATAATTAGGTTATTTTATCACTCTTAGGTTATCTTATTTACTTAAGAGTTGTTTTACCTTTTACTATTTAGGGATTATTTTATTTTATTTTTAATATAGGTGGCTAAAGATATCTACATTAGAATATTATAATAGTAATATCAAAGTAATAATACAATATTATGAATAATATAATAATTTAAATACTAATAATATATTATTAATAGTAATATTAATGTATTAATACAAATATAGCACTATAATAGTAAATATATAACAAAAAAATCATAATATTATTATATTATTATATTATAAAAATATATAACAATAATAATATAATATTAACAATATATAATACCTAATCCAATCATTTATTAATATAATAATAATATAACATAATGGAAACTTCATATATTAATAAAATAATAATAATATAATAGTAAATGTATAAAAATAATAAAAATATATAATAAAAACTAAATTAATAGTAATAATATAATATTATAAAAATATTAATAATAATATATCAACAAAATCATTTCTTAAATGACCAACCAATTTGATGTTATGTATTGCACAAATGTATAAAAAAAAAAATTAAAACATTTTCTCCCTAATTAACTTTTCATACCTCTTCGGCATACCCATTGCACACCAAGGTGCAATTGCTAGTAGATAGAAGATGTTTAGAAATTATTAAGAATTGAATTATTATAGTTGAAATTTTAGAGTTTGATTATATCAACACTTTTTAGATCAATGAAGATATTTTTAGCTTTCAATAATATTTATAATATTTGATTCATATTTCTTAGTGATTGATAAAAAAAAATCTCTCATAATTATTAATGATCTAACATTTATTGCATTTAGGTTATGTTCATAAGAGTGAAGCACCAACATTTCTCTTGAGGTTATCCATCCCAATAGTACTTGAGACCCCTTATTAATAGGCGGTAGAGACACTAGGAAAGAAATATTTTATGTTTTGTTCTAAATATTTTTAATTTTTGATAATAATAATAACATTATATTAAAAGATAAAATAATTAAAGATGTATCATACTTGATTTTCAAAGATTTTGTTAATGATTTAATAAAGTTTAAAATTAATAAGCATATAATGTCTATATGTGACTAAATTAGTATAAGGTTAACATGTACTGTTTTGAAAATAAGTAATTCAATTTGATTATTAATTGTTTTTGAAAATGTTTGTGGATTTGATTGTGTAAAATACTTTTACATCAATGTTTCAAATCACACTACGTGGTCCAAATTTTTTTCTCCGTAAGCTCTTTGCTATCATCTCTAGTGGATAATGGAGTGTGATCTAAAACATCGATACAAAATATTTTACACAATCAAATCCACAAACATTTTCAGTAATAAAAAATAATTTTTAAATAAAAAAATAAATATGTGATTTTAACAAAATTATGTAAAAGATGTTTCCATAGATATAGTTTAAATGGTTAGTTGAATTATTTTATTTTTTTAACACCAACATAACAAGTGGTTGTGAACCTAAAACTAATAAATTGAGAAGATCGTCACCAAATTACATTTTGATTTATTGGATGTTTAAAATGAAAGTCTAGAAGCCAATTATTTTTCTATTTTTATTTATTTAACTTTTTATAAGTGTTATTTTTACAAATATTTCAAGATCATTTTGTTTTAGATTTTAAATTATTTTGTTGATTGTTCTTATGTTAATCTATTTTTCTAAATTTTCATTAATTTATTAGCCAAACTACATATAATTGATAGAACATGAAATCAAATCATTTTTAATTTGTGAATTTATAATAAATAATGAGAAATGATGTTTAATTCAAACTTATATTTTATGCAATATAATTTATTAAATCAAATGTGCTGCTAAAGTTCTATCCCTTATAATAAAGATAAGAATTAGATTTCCTTCACCTTGAATGGTGAAAATAAAGATATGATTAACAATAATTTTGCGTTTAATCTTAGATAATGTTTTTAAAAATAATTAACTTGAAATAATGTAAGATATCTCAATTGTAGTATTGAAATTTAAAATCCTTCAATTTAGTTTTAGCTTCTAATTTGGATATTAGATTTCATATAACTTTAAAGCCTTTTTTATTTTAAGAAAGTATGTCACATTATTAGCTAATAGATTTTCTTTGTAAATTTTCAAGTTTAGGAATTTGTAAACTATAAAATGTTTCACACTAAGAAATAAATTGGTTGATGTAGTTTCTTGTAATAACCTTGCAATTTAGTTTTGTAGGGATTATATAAAGATGAATAAGGAAGTGGCTCTATGGATTCTACTTTAGAAACTATTTTCATGAAATGAAAAAAATTGTTATACAATAAACTAAAACCTTGTCAAAGAAAAATAGGATTCCAAAGATTTTAGCTTTTAGATTTTTAGATAGTTCCTTTGGGGTGTGCTAGTTCCCCACTACATTAAGAAATTTTACTGGACATATCATTAATCTATATTTTTAATATTTTTACCAATATTTTATGGAAAAATTAATTTTCTTTTATTTGCATATCCACAAACTGGAAAAGTGGAGCACATAGTCCATGAGACCACCAATTTGTGAAAGTTCATGAAAAATCTCAATAACACCTACTAAAATATTTTAGAAAGCCCCTTCCATGGAACCACAATCTAAGTGTTTGGATTGTAAATTAATGTATTAAATAACAAACTCATTTTTTTCTATTGTATTACTAAAATAATCACAATTTAAGAAACAATTCATGATACTATTTTTATTTTTGGAAATTAGTATTTTATGATTTGTTTATTTGTTGATATGGATTCAGCTTTATGAATTATTATAATTATTTACTAAATATTTTAATTTAAAATGTTATTGAGAAAATTGATATGATATTATTTTTTTCTTAAATGAATTAAAGATTTATAAATTTATTGTTTTATTTATTTTAGATTTTTTCTTCAAATATTTCAATCCATTTATTTAAGATTTATTTTCATTTTATAATAAATAAATTTTATTTAAATAAAATATATGCTACATCATTTTTAAAAATTAAAAAATAATTTGATGATAAATATAATTTAATCTAAAAAAAACCTATTACATTTCATAGCACAAATACAAATATAATTTAAAAAAAATCGACCTCCCACACCTCTCATTATTCTCATTAATCATATGCAATTTAAAAATCATAGGAATATATTGAAAAACAAAAATAACATAACATAAATAAAATAAACTTATTTCTAGTCCTTTGCCATCAAATTCAAGAGAATAGGCCAAAGTCATAGGAGATACCGAAGTGAAGATATAAGTCCTAGAAGAAAAGGATAATTACTCCACATAGAAACATGAGAAAACGACACCCATGAGGTCGGCTCTCCTTCAAAATGGTAATCTTCAAGTCGCCCCATGTGCATATAAGATAAATAACCTAGAGGCAGGTTTTAGATATATTTTTTAAAATACTGGTTTTAGTTTATTACCATGCATTGTAATATGTGTAAGGACACAACTTATTATTAGTTAAATTAGGTTATGTAAGTAATAATAATTATTTTTTAAATTTATTTGAAAAAAGGTGAAGGATAAAAGATTTTTCTTATTATAGAATGCCTTGATTATGGAAGAATTTGTAAAGTATTTTGATGAGTTAGATAAATATAAGAGATTCTGATCAATATCAAATGATTTAAGTTATACAAATCAAGATCTAATTTTGCATACAAAAAAATAAGGTTTTCATTGATGCAAAAGTGTATTGTATTTGGATATGGTAATGAAGATGTATCTTTTATGAGAAGATGGCCATGATGTCATAAATGCATCATTGTAGTCCAACATTGAAATAAATTTGAGTGATAATATATGCCCTCTTCCAATTAGTTTCATATAGAAGATCTAGGGAATTAGAGGTAAGGGGGAGAAATGGTAACATCATGTAAAACAAAATAAATTTATAACAAATTGTTGTAGAAAATGTCATGTAATAATCAAGTAGGATATTTCAAGATATAAGCATGTAAGAACAAAAAAATAAAGGGGCATAAGATACCCCTAAGATTTTCACTAATGGTAACACAAATAATAGCATATAAAGATGAATCATGTAAGAACAATAGAACACATCACATAATACCAACATATAGATTGATCATATAAGATAATAGAGTGATTGCATATGGAATGGATAAAATAGTAAGGTTGCCTAAGGTGGAAGATATGACAATGAATATCACACATAGGTAGAAAATTGAAATAAGAAAAGTATAACAAAAAATTTAAAGTTTAAAACATTATATAACTACTTCCTTTCTCACTTAATCTATAATAAATAGTAATGTAGACACCTAAAATTGATCACATTGGATCAATTTATGCATAATTCGACCAATTTCCTATCCTCTTTATTAATTAAATAATATCCTATTATTTAATTAATATATAATTATCTCAACCTTCATCCTAATCTATTTTTTCTATTAACCCTAAATCCTAGCCTAAGATAAATAATAACCTTTAATTATTTACCCCATTCTTCATCCTTTTCCTCAAAAAATTAAATAAATAATCTTTTTATTTAATTTACCCTCTGGCATGTCCCATCCACCAACCTCTTTTCATTAAATCTTAATATAATCCTAATCTACTCCTAAGTGGTTGCACACACTTAATCCATGGTTAAGTGGGTGATGGAAGAATAACCATCAAAACTCCAAATACTAGTGTGAGTATTGCAGCCCCACAAGGAAAATTTAAACAACTCTAAATCTACACTCACGGCTCATGAAAAACCTTCCATTGAAAATTAATTTTAACCATTTAATGAATTTTTTTTTCTAATGAAAAAAACTTGGAGAATGAAATCCCTCACATTCATCTACAAAAAGATAAATAGATCATAATTTTTCTCCCAACAATACCCCTCCAATTTCATAGCCAAATACCCAAAAACCCTATAGTTTTATACATTCAACAAGGAAAACCAAGTTCACAAAAACTACTCGCAACCATTGAGAGATCAAATAAGAACTTTTTGTAGCAAAAAACAACCATTTCAAATTCAAGGTGTATACACCTAAAAATGGTCTGGATAAATCTGATTAATTAAATATAAGTATTTGATTAATTAACCTTTAATTCATCTACTTATAAATAAATACAAATATTTATTTATATAGTTCATATCCAATTCTTCTATTAAATAGATAAATTCAATAGTTTGTTTTATTTAATTATCTAATTCGTCCCTCTTAATTAAATAAACAAATTCAATAGTTTGTTTTATTTAATTATCCAATTCTTCCATCTTAATTAAATAAATAAAAATCACATAGTTTGTTTAATTATCATTCCCCTTTTATTAAATAAATAAATTTCAATTGTTTTATTTAATAATATTTCTTCCCTCCAAACTCAATAACTCAAATTTATAATTGAGCACATATCTACAACTTTTCTCTCAATAAAGTTGAAAGCTTCAACTTGCATTCAATTTTACTTTATCTTTCTAGCCAATTTTGAAACAAACTTTAAATAGTTGGAAATAGTTGGCCTCAAATTTGAACCATTGCTTTTTGCCACATCACAAATTGCCTTTGAAAATCTATAAAAGCAACCTCTTTCTACATGAAATGGATCCTACTTTTATGCAATTTTACTCTACAAGAATCATATTAGAGCATTTTAGCGTACAAAATTTAGGAAATATCAAGTAGAAGCATTTAATAATCATATTAGATAAAAATCATGTCACAACATATCATATCAATTGCATCTTAATTTATCATATCATTTCATATAAGTATTATAGTATCACAACTTTCATTATCAATCACTTCATCACAATATATCATTTAGTTTACCATTCTCATTCTCTAGGTTGTCATTTTAACAATCACTGTGCACATAATCTGAGAGCCACTTTGTTTTAATAAATCATTGGAGTTAGAGAGCAATGGAACGACTTTAGAGATTTCATTATGATTCAAATAGATTAGAACTGTCATTTGAATTCTCTAATAATGTTGCATTAAGGTGTGTTGTTATTACTTCACTTACACATATTTTCCACACACATAAATTGGTGCCCACCATGGGGAAAATTCCCATGACAAATATTTTTTTGGGAAAGTGACCCCATATTTTGACGTGATGATGTTTTAGCACGATCGGAAGTTTTTACAGTGCATTTGAATATTGTTTTAGCACATCTAAATATTGTTTTGAGGCATTCAATCACTGTTATAGTGCATTTGATAATTCTTTCAGTGCTTTCATTCATTACTTTGGCGCATCTAAGTTTTAGCGCATATGCTTAAACTTTTAGCACATTGGACTATTTTTACAGAAAATTGAATCATTTTGGATATTAATCTCTATTTTCTATGTTATAGGTACAAGGTACATTGGTCAAAGACAATTTTTTGAAACATTTATATCGGTCAAACACAAAAAAAATTACATTTTTACTAATGGTATTTGTAGGGTTTTGAATTTATCATTGCTTTCCTTTATTAAGCTAGGCATCTAACTTAAGTAAAAGGATAATTGAACCCCCTATTTACTGTGGTTGAAGTGATAGGCTTATGCTCTCCTCTTCACTAGGTGATCAGAATGCTAGACTCACTTCTCATGCTTTATTAACACCTTTAGAAGGCCTGGGGTAGTGAGAAAAAGTACTCACCCTATAGGAACAATCTAAGTGGGAACAACAGAAGCCAGGTTTTCCAACCCACTATAATCAAAAGAAAATTCGACAGAAGTGTGCAAGATAACCATCTCCCAAGCCTTTTTTCTAAAGGTTGGGAGGTCTCTTGAGGGAGTTTATTTATTTTCCACTCCGAACAAAAAACCTATCTACGAACTTTAAGTTAGAATCCAACTGTGTCAGTTTTTGAACTCTTTCTATATCACAATGCAAGGGGAGGGAAGAATCTACCCTCAAGACACTCACCATATAAGTATCAGAGACCCTGGCCAAAAGTGGAGGATTCAAATTTGGTTAAGACTCGAGAAAGGAAAAAACATGGGTGCCCTCTATGGGGTGACATAGCTATGTGAGCTGACATAGTTTCAAGATGTGGGTTGTGGTATTTTTAGTGACCTTTTGAGATAGAAAAGTGATTGAATTGTCTTTATTATGTCATACCAGTGAAAATTGAAAGAATCAGACCTAATTCTAGAACACACACTATATGTTTAATGTATAGATATGAAACAATTGTTTGCAAACTTCTTGTTGTGTGTGTAACTCATTTTCAAAAGGAAATCATCCAATCAAAACAATCATTTTGTTGGAATCTAGGAACACTGAGAGGGGGGGTGAATCACTATTCTAAAAATTTTAAATTTATTAATTTGATATTTAAACCACTTATAACTTTGAACTTAAAGAAAGATGCAAGAACACAAAGAAATCATCCACAACACCATAAGGGTATGTGCAGGAACATGATGAGCCAAAAAGTGGCAATGGGAAAAAAATCACGTTTTGGATCAACTCAAAAACGTGGAAATGCTTAGTTGACTTTTTTTAGGTTCGAGTGTCAATACATTGCTCCAAAGCAATGCCCAAACCTACTTTTACAAATTAGATATCCAATTTGAAAAGCCTGTATAAATTAAAAAAACCCGAATGTTTAAAAGTCATTTCACACAATTTGGACGCAGGCGCATAGGGAGAAGAAGAAATCCAATATCCGATTTCATGAAAAATTCGATTTCAAAGGTAAGTTATTGGCTTTTTTAATGTTTTAATCAATTTTTCAATTAGATTCTTATAATTTTAAGTAGTTTTTATGATTTTTTTTTCAAAAGTAGGGTTTTTTTATTGATTTTTATTAAAAACTAGAGTTTACAATGAATTTTTATTAAAAATTAATGTTTTTAAATGGATTTTGATTAAAAACTAGTGTTGTTGATGTATTTTTATCAAAAACTAGAGTTTGTTATGAATTTTTGTGAAAAAGTAGGGTTTTTTTTGGATTTTTATTAAAAACTAGGGGTTTTTTACAATAATTTCATTTATATTGTGTAATTTTATTTAGATTAATTGGTTTTTAACTTTAATCAGGTATTATGGCTGAGAATGAAAATGCACAAGTTCCAAATGCTCCACCACCTCTGCAGCCACCAATTGAAGACATAATTGGTGAAAAATTGGGGCAATTGAGGGGCATTTGTGAAGTTTATAAGACAATCCCTCGATTGAAATATATGACAAACACATTGAAATAAATAATTAATAATATAGAAACCCTCTCCACCCAACATAATTCCTTTCATTCATGGTGAGAAGACATGAGGGAATATTATGCATGTGGATTGTCTTATGATGATGTGAAAGATCTCCAAATAAACAAAGCCCAAATAGCCTCTTTATTCATTAACCCCCGCACTTGTTTTCCAGTGAATATTAATAAAACAAAACTTTCTATAAAATGGTGCATGAATAGGGACATTGTAGATAACTTTTGGGATTGTTGGTGTATGGTTTTTGATAAACCACCGAACAACAATTCTGATATACCATTTTACTTTATTAAAAAATTATATGCTGAGTTTTTATTAGGGCATCATGTCAATTACTTTGGCATTAAACCCTTCTAAGGCATTAGTGGAGGTATGCCCCAGGATAGACCAGGGGCAGTTAGAGTAGTCTCGCGCCCAAATGTTCCCCTTCCTCCCCTTCGTCCACCACCTCTAGTATATCATCCAGAGATTATCCAGGATGCAGCCACACAGACTATTCAGGCTATTCACTCTTTGAGTGGTCATTTGGTTTCGCATGCTTCTATAGTAGCTCAGCCACATTCTGGTGATGTTGGCGAAGGCTAGAGTGTTGCTGCATCATCCTCCTTAGGTCCACATATTTGTGTACCACATACTTGAAATATGTGCCGCCAGATATGCTCAGGTCCTCTTGTATAGCCCACTGAGCATCCCTTGGAAACTTTTGATTATGACCTCCATGATGTGGACATTATAGATTAGTCGCAGGGGAGTGGAGCGCACCCTACAGAGTCCTCTCCTGCTAGAGAGTGGGATGTTGGAATAGTGACACAAGTAAGATTTAAGTTATAAATTCATAACTTGCATTTGTTTTTAAATGAATATTAATAAGAGATAGTATCAAGTACTAATATTTATTTACATGGTCTATTTAACAGTTGATGTCTGAGGAGGAGCTTACACGGGTGATTGATAGCACCCTTAGGGCCATTTCATTTGGCTTGGACACACACACAGTATATATTTTCGCACTCACTCGTTTACATTTTTTATTATATACTTTCTTGTCATTTGAATTGTCATTAATGAAATTATATAATAACTTATATGTTTATCTTATTTTCCTCTTGTAGGAAATACCTAATGTGAGTGAGGTGTAGCCTTGTCTAGACTATGGAGGTGAAAATTTAGATAAGGGGAAGGTAATTGAACTCAAATTGGATTGAATTAAGATTTTTAAGATCTTATATTGATTATACATACATTGACATAGATTGGTAGTTTCATATGTACTTGTCATTTTTATGTATAGGCAATTATGAGCTATACATCATTGTTGACAAGTGACACACTGCCTAAAAGAGTAGGTATTGGAACACCTCAAGGAGTAGGTGTTGAAACACCTCAAGGAGATAAAGTAAAAGATCAACCTAAAGAGGTATGTGTTTATTTTATTTTGTGTTTGGTAAATATGTTCATATTACAAATAATCGTATGCTAATTTAGATCAATTTTATGTTTTTGTTCACATATATAGATTGGAATTTCAAATGTTTGTTTGGTATATTCTAGGACTCCTGACCCTTTGAAGAGACGTATATTTTAGGTAATCAAGATTTCAATTTTAGAGTTCAATTAAAATTCAATGTATATTGATTTTGATGTTAATTATTCAATTTTAAATTATATAATATAACTAATCTCAATTGTGGTTTGAATTTTTCTTGTGCAGCTACCTTCAGAGCCAACGAGTGCTTCAAAGAGGCTCCATTTTGATGATCCACCGGTAGTTTAGGACGAGATAGACATTTTGGCATGTAAATTTTGAATACATATTGAGATGGCATATGCCACATTTTGTAAAAAATTGTTTGAGTTGGCATCAATGCCACTTTTGTATATGGACATACACTTGATTATTGGATAATTTGATATATAGAAGTTGACAATCATAATTTAATTTGTTCCTCATGTGCATGATTAAACTCTTTGAAATTTTTATCTTGAGCAATGGTTAAATATCAATGTACAATAGCATAAAAAAAAATGGTTATATTATGTAGTTTATATTTATATCGCTGATTACATTGCATTACACACATTTCAAACTCAAATAATTACTTCACATTGCACAACTAACAACTAGATGTTCATAGATGAAAAAAATTCAATTATAATATAGTTTTTGCAAAGTCAACCTAAGCAGTTATGCAATTACTTCACATTGCATAACTAAAAACTATGAGCAGTTGTCAATTGCATTTTCTTGTCATGGAATTCTATGAGACCACATTTCTTTGAAGCTTTTTTTCAAATAGTCCACTGCCTTGTCTATGCTACCACATTTTTCATACATGTCTACCAAAGCTTTTTATCAAATAGTTCACTGGCTTGTTGGTAGGGCTTATTGGAACTTGTATGCTCCGACCTCACTCAATCCTAAAACCACTTCATCCCCTCTTAATTTTGTTTTCTTAAACTTAAAACATCCTTGTATTATGTTGCCCCATAATTTGGCTTACACTTTCTTTGTAAAATCACCAATTTTCCCTTGTTTTTGCCCCTTCCAACTAGGGTTTCACACTTTTACTCTTCTTGGGTTACTCTTAATCACTCAAACCTCTTAAACACCATTAAATACACCTGTTCCAATAGTTTCCAACAAGTTCCAACCTATTTTCATTCAACTTCTCAAAAACTCACTCTCTAGCCTTACTCAAAAGGCACAAAAATATGTGTTTCTTAACAGGGCAGCCTTCTCAGACCACTCTAATCCCTTTATTACCCCTAAAAATGTGCTTCTACTGTTGATGTTATTAGTAGCATCAGGCTGCTTCTTCCAATGATCACATTAAGTTGTAATAAATTAAATGATAGCCTATGGATATTTAATTTATACTCATTTGATTTAAATGGATGAGGCCGACCTTCCTTGATATTATTTTATTATTTATTATTTTCAAGAGAGGACGGCCTCCTTAAAGAGTCACCTTATTTTGTATAAATACAAGGTGATGTTTGTTCATTTCCTCAATGAAGTTCATTCAACATAATTCACATTCCAAGCAGAAGTTCACACTTGAGCAGCAACGCTTCATCTTGCAGCAGTAGGCTGATTTCAAGGAGAAGCATATTCAATTGTATCTTTGCATCTAGGAGAGGTGCTATTATTCATTGTATGAAATTCAACCATGAGTTGGGCCTGAGTTGTAAGCATATTTATGCTCTTATTCCTTCATTATATAAGAGACATATTTGCTGGGTTTTTCTCCCTCAAGAAGAAGGCTTTCCCAGGGTATCTTGCTGTGTTTATTGTCTTATGTGTTGCATTTTCTGAGTGCTTTCAGTTGTATGAGATCAAAATTCACTTGATGGAGATTCAGAATTATGCTCACTTTGGAGGAAAACAAATTGGTTGAGTGTGGAGAGCAAAGTTTCTGAACCTACAGATGAGGAAGAGAAAGTTCAATGGAGGAAGAAAGATATCAAGGTGAAGAAGATGTTAGTTGATTTCGTGAAGGACCATATTGTTCCTATCATCTCTAAGTTGAAGACAATGAGAGAAATGCTTAAGACTTTGGAGGAGATGTATGAGATCAACAACACAAGTCATGCTCTAGCCTTGAAGCAACAACCTCATCGAAGATTTCCGAATTGAGAGATCAACTCTCTACCATTGGTCATATTGTTGATGACAAGGATTTGACCATGTTGGCTCTTAATGGTCTTCCTTCATCTTGGGAGTCTTACATTCAAGGAATCGACGCAAGATCAAAACTTCCCAAGTTTGATCGGTTGAGGGCTGACTGTATTCAAGAGGAGTCAAGGTTGGCTATGAGAGGTATTGGACGAAGCCCTACAAATGAAGACATTCATGTTCTTTCCGCTCAATCCTCGAAGAAGGAAGGAAAAGGAGGAAAGAAAAGATGCTTCAAGAGGAATAGAGATAAAGGGTCAGATGGTGTTCCTGCATTCAAGAAGAAGTGGGACCTCTCTTGTGTTCAATGCCTTAGATGTGACAAGTTTGGTCACTATGCGAAGGATTGCCCTACCAGGCCTAATCAACATGCTTCATTTGTGGATGTGATTGAGATCTCTCCCCAAAATGATTTTAGTGAATTTCTACTCTAGTCATGGGCCTATGTTCAAGCCATGAAGGCCGTGTACTGATCTGAGTGCAAGAGCAGCGTTTTGTACTTCCACCCTTCAGAATATTTAAGAGATAAGTATTCTTTGTTTTGATTGTAATTACCCTTCTAGGCTAAAATTCAATTTGTTGAGCTATGCAAATTTGACATTATTTACT
>CM021107.1:591569437-591607813 GCA_007115665.2 Sequoiadendron giganteum | reverse complement strand
AGAGAGGGAGAATAGCAGGGAGAGAGGGAGAGATAGAGAGTCAGAAGGAGTGAAAGCGGGAGGGACAAATAGAGAGAGATGGAGACAGAGACAGAGAGAGGAAGAGTGGGAGATTGAGAGAGGGAGAGAGGGAGAAGTAGAGAGGGAGAGATAAATGATTTAGGGTGGAGGGAGGGAGGGATAGGGGGAGAGGTAGAGGGAGAGTGGGAGAGAGAGAGAAAGAGAGGGACAATGGGAGATTGAGAGAGGGAGATAGGTAGAGAGGGAGAGAGGGTGCGATGGATGGGAGGGGGAGCGAGGGATAGGGATAGCAAGAGTGTGAGAGTGAGGGAGAGAGAGAGTGAGAGTGGGAGAGGGAGAGGTGGGAAGAGAGAGAAGATGATGGCAGAGAGAGAGGAGAGGAGAGTGAGAGGAGGTGAGGGAGGGGACAAAGGAGGTTTGGAGGGAGAGGGAGGGAGATGGGGGAGGGAGGCTGAGAGGTGGGGAGGTGGGAGGAGGTGGGAGGGTGAGAGGAGGGAGAGGAGAAAGGAGGTGGGAGGAGGAGGGAGGGAGATGGAGAGGGAGGTGGAGAGTGAGAGGTGGAGGTGAGGAGAGAGAGAGGGAAAGGAAATCGAGAGAGAGAGGGAGGTGAGAGAGAGGGAGGGGTGGGAGGTGAGGGAGAGTGTGGAGGAGAGTGCTGGGGAGGTGATGGGGAAGAGGGACAAAGGGAGATGGAGAAGAGGGACAAAGGGAGATGGAGAGAGGGAGAGAGATAGGGTTTAGGGTTGAGGGAGAGAGCGATATGGAGAAAGGGAGAGTGGGAGAAGGAGATAGGGAGATGGAGAGAGGGAGAGCGAGAGAGATTTAGGGTTCAAGGAGAGAAGGAGAGGGAGAGTGCGAGAGTGGGAAAGAGTGAGAGGGAGAGTGGGAGACTGAGAGGTAGAGGGAGAAAGGGAAAGTGGGAGAGGGAGGGAGGGAGATGGAGAGAGGGAGAGAGAGATAGAGAGGGAGAGTGGGAGGGAGATAGGGAGAGGGAGAGGGAGGAGTGTGAGAGTGATGGGGAGGAGAGAGAGGGAGAGGGGAGGAGGAGAGTGTGATGAGTGGAGGAGAGTGGGAGGTGAGGAGGGAGGAAAAGGGAGGGGTGAAGGAGGAGGAGGGAGAGGGAGAGAGAGGGAGGTTTTAGGGTTGAGGGAGAGAGGGGGGAGAGGGAGAGGGAGATGGGAAAAGAGATGGAAGGACGGGGAGAGAATGGGGAGAGAGTGAGAGGAGGAATAGAGAGAGTGGGAGGACGGGGGAGATGGAGATGGATATGGAGGAGAGAGAGGGAGGAAGAGAGGAGAGAAGAGAGGGGTTTAGGGTTGAGGGGAGAGGGAGAGGAGAATAGGCCCGAGAGAGTGAGAGGGAGAGTGGGAGAGTGAGAGAGAGAGGGGGGGGAAAGGAAATGGAGAGAGAGGGAGAAGGAGAGAGAGAGATAAGGAGAGTGGGAGAGTGAGAGAGTGGGAGGGAAAGTGGGAGAGTGAGAGGGAGAGGGAGAAATGGGGAGTGGGAGAAGGAGAGAGGGAGATGGAGAGAGGGAGAGAGGGAGAGAGGGAGAGGCAGAGGGATAGATGGAGATGGAGATGGAGATGGAGAGAGAGAGGTGGAGAGTGAGAGGGAGAGATGGAGATTGGGAGGGACATAGGGACATAGGGACAAAGGGAGAGAGAGAGAGAGAGAGTGGGTTTAAGGTTGAGGGAGAGAGGGAGAGAGGGATATTGAGAGATGGATAGAGGGAGAGTGGGAGGGAGAGAGAGGAAGGGAGAGTTGGAGGGAGAGAGAGAGAGGGAGGGAGGGAGGTCGAGTGTGAGAGTGAGAGGGAGAAAGGGACAGTGGGAGAGGGAGAGGGGGAGAGGGAGAGGGAGAGAGGGAGAGAGAGGGTTTAGGGTTGAGAGAGAGAGAGAGGGGGAGGGAGGGAGAGAGAGAGAGAGATAGAGAGAGAGACGGAGAAATAGGGTTGATAGAGAGAGGGAGAGAGGGAGAGATAGGGTTGAGGGAGAGAGGGATAGAGAGAGAGAGGTGGAGAGAGAGGGAAAGAGATACTATTTAAATAATAAAATATATATATATTAGTAATATATATATATATATATTTAAATATTTATAGATTAACTAAAATATTGAAATAATATTTAAATATTATACATAATTCGTAGAGAGAATATCATAAATTGTATATTATATAGTAAATTATAAACTATATTTATATTATATATATTAAATTATAAATTTTATTGCATTTTGGAAATCATATATTAAAAATTGTATAATTTTTTTAAAACTCATATCTAAAACATATCAGATATCAGATTCAAACCAGATATCCGATTTGATGACACAAATTTAATGCCTAGGGATTAGGCTCGGGCTTGCTTTGGAATTTGGTTCAGACCTGCCAATCCTAAGAAGTCAACACAAAAAATGTGTTTAACAACTTACCTTTCTTTTCCAGACTTCGCCCATGTGGCTGACGACTTTTATTTTAGCTAAAATTGATGAAACGAAAAGGGTTTGTAAAGGATCTTCTCAGATTTCTACCAATATAAATTATACTTTATTTTGAATCTAATAAATAATTATTATTCATTTCCTATTGGAATTATGACTAAAGTCCTGATTGATAGCCTGATAGAAAAACATCTATAGCTTTCAAACAATATCACATTTTTTGAATCCAAAACATGCGTCACATTCTATGCTTGGAATACTATAGGATTAAAACAAAAAAAAAAAGAATTTCATGAAGTTTTGACCAAGTTAAGGTGGTCGGACATACGAGTTTTTATATTTTTTAAAAGTTGTAATAAAAAATTCATAATTAATTATTAACTTGAAAAAAAATTACAAAAAAATATGTATCACATCCGGACATGATTCTTCTACTTATATCTAAAATATTGTAAGAAAATATTATCATTTTATTATGGTTACGGTGGTCAGATAGACACCTACTTCTTATTTTTTCCTTGAAATTTAAGTACTACTGCATTGAAATTTCAATTTTTCACCAAATAGATTTTTTTTACAAAAATTAACCTAGTAGTTTAGAAACTAAATTCAATTTGCCACAGATTCTATTTTTACATATTTTTGAGATATTATAGATAACTTATTCAAATTTTTACGTCAAGTTGCCTAACTCTGATTTTTCTGAATTTTCATTGCCACTTAAGGGCTTGGTTTTTCCATGACGATCCTGCACATACCCATAACACAATGATTTTTACGTGGAAACCCTATTAGGGGAAAAACCATGGTGGAGGTCAATCCACAATTTGATTACTCAAATATAAGTTTTACAAAATGGGAATGCAAGTTTTCATTCAGGCACACTAGCTAAAGCTCACTGCTCAAAATAGAAAAGCTCACTACCTTACAAAGTATTCAAATTAAGTCCATCTAAAGAATTGAATTGAAGGAATAGCATCTACTCATGCCTGGTTATAGTTCTGGTTAAACACATTAGTCGATCTCTTGACCTTATATCTGATTCTATTCTTATGCTATGCTTTGCTATAATTCACATCACAAATCTTATATGCACAGGTGAAATCGCTCTACTATCCTTCTGATCTTTGCATCACACACCAATACACTTCGTGCTTATATCAAAATTATATAAATGACCATTTATATATATCCGCAACAAGAGATTCAATCAACCATATGTTGGCTTTAATAAAACATAAAATACTTTTCATCCGTCGACTAAATCCACAAATGATTTTCAATGCACATCATCTAAAGTTGGCCATAGCATAGTGACGACCTAAATAAGCATGGTTGAACACAAAAACACTTTAAATATCACTCCTTAAATATCTGCAACATTTATATACACCAAATCTACCTTCTAGCACTGATAAACAAGAAATCAATAAACTGGATCTCTTAATCCATACACCAGTGAGTGTGCACCCTAATGATTCTTGGATGAGCATAAAAATACCTTCCCTTAGATCCACAACTCAAAATGATAGGATGGAAATTAAAATAGGTTCAACTTCAGTCAGATACCCTATTCTTCATTCTATCTCCTAGTATGAACAAATACTGAAGTGTGGACCAGATCAATGAGTTAGGTTTCCATCAATGAGAACACTAGAATCCATATGCCAACAATATCCCCCTTTGGCATTGATGACAACACTTAGTGAAAAATGACTAAGTGTCGGAACCAACATACTGCAATCCTTCAATAATTCAAAAAAGTTATAACTTACATAACTCCCCCTAAGTTTGATAAGGCATTTTTCACTACCCTCTCTCCCCTTTTGACATCAATGAAAAACCAAAAAAAAAATTCCTTATAGTAATCCCTTATGGAGTGTAAAAAAAAACTTAATTATTCAAAAACTGGTTCAAAACTTTGAAGACATACATTCGCTACTTGAATTAAAAGATCATTTTATACTTTTCTTTCATCTCCAAAAGAAACTTCTTCCATGCTTCTACTGCAATCCTTGAGATTATGATCATTTTGTTGTTTTCAGATGTCCGATTGATAATTTTGATGAGGGATTCCGAAATAGTGATGGTTTCTTCTAGTGTCTCTCCTTTCCTTAATATTTCAATCAGATGTTCCAGTTTTCATTTTGTTATATCCTTCACTTTCCAAAAGGTGTCAACAATCCTATTTCTAGTGTTTTGAACATTTGTATGTTTTGTCTGTAATTCTTGAATCCTTTTCTTGACTGCACCATCTTGATCCTGGAAATGTATGTTAAAGTTTTGTCCAATACTATTCAGTTCATTTTATATTTGTTCCATCTTTTCTCTATATTTGTCGATTGCATGAGGCCAATGAAGACAGTAGTTGTAGATGTTGTTTACTAATTTTATGCATTGCCTAAGCTGATTCATGTGTCTTTTTAGCTTGGTGAAAGATAATTTGTACTATTTCTTCATATGTAAGATTACTTCTTCTTCTTCCCTGTTCTGAGACTCAGAGTCCATGATTTCATTGATGCATTCAATCATTTATTTTGGCAATGTATTCTACAAACTCTCTAACTTAATATGGTTGTGCACCAAGTGAACACTTAGTACACTTAAAATCATAACATGTGCATATGAAGGTCTAATAGACCATAAGTTGTCAATTTTTTGCTTTCCACCTTCCTCGTGAATAAGCCACAATAGTTTTTCTTTGGTTAAGCCACCTTCTTCTTCACTTTCTTTTGTCTTAGCCTTTTCTTGTTCTAGTTCAGCTATTTCCAGTTCTTTTCCTTCAGAGTCCTTAGATTCCTCACCTAGTACATCTACAATCACGTGTTCTTTTCCTTTTCCTTCAATTCTTTGAGTCTTGCATGTTGGAGGAGTTCATACAACAATTTATTTTGCTCTTTTCTTTCTCTCCATCTCACCGGAGGAGGAACCAACTTCAAGTGCCCTTATTGGAAGGGAAATGCCAATTATCTCAAACTTTCCTAGAAAAACTTTAAAGAAAATTTCATATGCTTGATCATAGTTTTCCAAACTTTTAGAGTGTATGTAAATTTGTTTGCACACCAGCTCATTCTCTTTCCATATCACATTGTTGTTCATTGGTAATAAATTTGGAAAGTACATCACAAGACATATAATCAAAGTACCAAACCTAAAAGGGTAATCTGTCATCTTTTTGAATTGCACGTTCTCCATTAGTTGATCTTTCTGTAATCCACAAAGGTCAAAATCCTGATCTTCCATTATCATCTTGTGTGAAATGTAAACAACACTTGCCAAAGTTGCACTTTCTCTATTTCTGAAAAAATATTTTGTAGGATACTCCATGTGCAATGTATCTTGCCACTTTGTCTTTAATTGTCGAGATTATTAATGCCCTTTGATCTCCAATAACTCTAGTTAAGGTTCTGATTTATTTATTCTGGATACACTTCTTTCTCAGTATATCCCCAACTTTGCATAATCTAGTTAAATTTCTAATTACTTGATTTGAAATATGGTAGGGTTTATCCAGAATTAGAGTATCATCATTCAATCTACTTAGAATAAACTTAACGATTTATGTGTTCTCAAAATAGGGAAATTCACTCCAAATGTCCAAGCTTTTGTGTTTAGCTTCTTTCAACCATTTCGATTCATCGGGCAACAAAAAAATCCTTATAGCTCTAATCTTATCACTATTATAATCATCTAGATTGATCATTCGTTTGATTTGTTCCATTTTGCCTTTTGTATTCATATTTTTTTTTACCTACCGCACACCAAATTTTGTTGCAGAGTGCTCTCCTCCTTTTTTCTTCAAAACAAAGTGGAAAATGAGGGTTTCAACTTGCCCTTTTTTTTTAATAACTCACATACCTAAACTTTTATTGTAATAAATGCTTTTTCCCTAGGTATTTTGGATACCTTGCTTTCTCAGTCAGCGAGAAAAAATTCTTCTATGCACCTTCAATTGTTTGAATTTACTTGAGAGTATTTTCTAATACATTTGTAGACCATTAATACAACTGTTGACAATCTTCCATGTTTTGGTACAAACTATGGATAGGGGAAAAAGGATTTTCTTGAAAAACTCCAGCTAGGCCAATGGCTTGAAATCAATTCTCGGAGGAATTACCTAAAGAAGGTTTTGGTATAGAACCATCTCCTGCATCAGACTCATTCTTCCTTAACCATGTATTTTTTATTTGATTTTTTATTTCATCTATAGTCACTTTTCCTTTTTCTTTATCATCTTTCTATGTATTTCTTCTTTTGTATGTCTGACCTCTTCTGTTCATATTTTTGTTTCCTTAGAATCTTGCAATGTGACCATATTTGTTGCAATTGTTACACATAGAATTTCCTTGTCTAGAACAGTCATTCCATTAATTTCCGCTTGATCTGCATTGAATAGAAATATTCCCAAATCTACCACAGGTATAACGTTTCTCATTTCAATTAATGACAAATTTTTTTGACCCATTTCTACATTCAATTGACTTATGACCAAGCTTATTGCAATTGAAACACTGAACGATGAATGATGGATTACTCAATTTCATTTTACTTTTGCACTGAGCAGCCATATGACAAAATTTATTGCAAGAAAAACAATATCCATTAAACTTTTGAGCATTAGGTTGTCTTACCAGATGCCTTTTTGCTTTGTTGATCTAATTTCCTTGCTTGAAATTCCTTTTTCATTATCCAGAACATTCTCCTTTCTCATATCCAAGACCTTGCTTGTCATTTACATTCTTCTGACCTTGAGTTAGCTCGTCAAGCTTAACTGAGCTAATCTTGAACTTCTCCTTGTATTCATTAGTAGTAGCAAGTTCATCCCTAAGAAATACAAATCTATTTTTCAAACTCATCTTCATTATTTCTGGATTGTTGCAGTTCAGTTTCCAACTGAATAAATTCTCCATTGATTCTTTTGTATTCATCAGATCTTTATTTTAAGGACTGAGCAAGATTCTCCTCATTCTTCTTTCTTTCTTCAATCTCCTTAGTTAGCTTCATCACCATAGATTCCATCTCATGCTTTAGGGTAGCATTGTCTCTGGCAAGCTTTTCACTTTCTTCAGTTATTTATTTCAAGGTTTGATTCAGGTGAACATCATCCATTCTTTTTCTCTCTTTCTGCTTAATCTCATCACAAAGATCCTTTCTCTTTTCCCTAGATTTAACAATTTGATCCTTCAATGCATGAATAAATTTCTCAGCATCCTTAAGATTTGATTTCAATTCGCAAACTTCTGCTTTGGACTAATCAATATCATCAATTGCCACCACAAGCTATTGTTGTAGACTACCAGAGTCCATTACATTCCAAGATCCACCTCAAGCTGCTAAACTCCTTCTGAGGAACTAAGCTCTAATATCAATTATTGGAATCTGGGAACACTGAGAGGGAGGGTTGAATCAGTGTTCTACAAATTTTAACTTTATTAATATGATATTTAAACCACTTACAACTTTGAACTAAAAGAAAGATGTAAAAGAAAAAGGCAATCATCCACAACACCATAACACAAGGATTTTTATGTGGAAACCCTATTAGGGGAAAAACCATGGTGGAGGTCAATCCATAATTTGAGTAGTAAAATATAAGTTTTACAAAATGGGAATGCACTTGCATCCAGGCACACTACTCAAAATAGAAAGGCTCACTACCTTACAAAGTATTTAGATTAAGTCCATCTGAAGGATTGAACTGAAGGAATAACATCTACTCATTCTTGGTTACAGTTCCATTTAAGGACATTAGTTGATCTCTTGACCTTCTATATGATTCTACTCTTCTTCTCTGCTCTACTATAATTCACATCACAAATCTTATATGCGCAAGTGAAATCACTCTACTATTGTTCTGATCTTTGCATCACACACCAATACACTTTTCACTTATATCAAAATGATATAATCGATCACTTATATATATATCTGCAACAAGAGATTCAATCAACCATATGTTAGCTTTAATAAAACATAAAATACTTTTCATCCGTCAGCTAAATCCACAAATGATTTTCAATGAGCATCATCGAAAGTTGGCCATAGCATAGTGAGGACCTAAATAAGCATGTTTGAACACAAAAAAACTTAAACAATTACTCCTTAAACTTCCACAATGACTATATCCACCAAGTTGGCCTTTTAGCACTGATAAACATGAAATCAATAAACTGGATCTCCTAATTTGTACACCAATGAGTGTGCACCTTGATGATGTTGGAAAGAGACACTGCAGTATCACTTGATTTTTTCATTGATGACAACTCTAATTGACGATCAGATATGCACACTAACATCCAATCACATTGGTATATAGATTGAAGATTAATCAAGAAGAACATAGTATTCGACAACATAGTGTTCATCGACCTATATGAAGATTTCATGTTATTATTTTGTGTTGCACATCTCAGGAAATGGTTTTTGGTACATTATCTTTGTTACTACTGAAGCGCAGTGGCTCATATCAATTTGTGTGGAAGGGTAAAACCACAAACATGTGTCACACTTTATAAAGGAATTGGCCAACAACAAATAAAATTCTTAATTTCAATCACATAAAAGTGGTCTTTATGTTTTGAATTTCAAAATGGTGTAAACTAATGAAATGTAGAACTTTTGATGAACTTTATTCCTATAATTTTTAAAAAATTATTATGTTTTTTTCAATTTAAGGACAAATTTTGGAATGCTGAAAATTTCAAAAAAGAGTGACTTCACTGGCCGTCAAAAAAAAATTCAAAAAAAACTTTATTTCTCCCTATTTTTTTTTTCCCATATAGGTAAATTCAATATCTACTGCATGGAAAAAAAAAATTCAAATTTTGTTGTATATTTTTCTTGTAATAATGTTTTAAAGTCAAACATGTTAGAATTTGACAGTTTTCATGGGCATTCAACTATATTAAACTTTTTTAATCATTTTCGAAAAACAAATTATACCCTTTTGAAGAAGACTCTCTCCTCTACTGTACCATATAAGTTTTTAAAAAATTTGATATGTTTTACTAACATTTTTTAATTTCTAATCAGCCTCTTTTTTAATATTAACAACCTATTTGCATTATTTTAAAAATAACATATATTAAAACTAATCAAAATATTAAAAGAATTATATATTTTGATTCCCCACTCCGAGCTCTACAAAAGGGTATTTTTTTTTCTTGCAAAAAAATCATTGTTACTAGAGAAATACTTAGTTAAAGTTGAAAAGTTCAGAAAATTATGAAAAGATGTTGAGTTCACTGCCAACTAGGATGCGAACTAGATAGTTTTAGCTATTTCAGCTGAAACCCTTTCGATAGAAACCCCTTAACATATAATAATCCAAATTGAAAGCTTATTGTAAAGATGGAAGGGAAAATTCTAATTTTTTGGTTTCAGTCGAAACCTATTCGACCGAAACCATGTGTGCCACATATACGCCACATGGTTTCGACCGAAACATACTCGTCCGAAACTTTTCTGGCCAAAATTAGTTCACTCGGAACTATTTGTTAGGCCGAAAGTGTGACACAAGTTTTTGTTTTTACCCGGAAATCAGAAGATCTAGTTGGCTTATACTTATTTTTTCTTGTATTGGAGCCGACTTCATGAATGTATTATGTCGAGAATGTATGAGAAGTAATTGGTTAAGTATTTTTGTGTTTGTACATCTTTTTTTGGGTCCCCTCTATGTCTTAACTGACTTTGGAGGATGCAAATAAATATTTAATTAAGGATCTAGCCGACGGTGGTAATTATTTTTGTATTCTATTAAAGTCGACAAAGTGTAATTGAATTCTATGTTGCGGATATATATATATATATATATAAGACCGTTTGTATCATTTTACATGATGTATGAGTTGGGTATTAATGCATGTTGCAAGTGAAAGTGGAGAAGAAGAGCCATAATGCATAGTTTCACTTGTGCATAGATAATTTGTATTGCAAGTGTGAGCAGAATAGAGTAGAAGTGCAGAATCAGTTAGTAGGATAAAAGATTGTATATTGTGCTTAACTAGAACTTTAATCAAGCATACGTAGATGCTATTTTTCTCAATTCAAACTCTCAGATGTTTTTAATCTTATTTTCTTTGTAAGGTAGTGAGCCTACCCTTTGAGCAATGAGCTCTAGGTAGTGCACCTGAATGCAATTGATTTCCCCCTTTTTAAAATTCATTTGAGTATACTTAGATTAACTTATGGATTATCCATCCACATTGGTTTTTCCCCTAAAAAGGTTTCCAAGTAAAAATATTTGTGTTATGGTGTTGTGTTCATTTGTTTCATGTCTATGCATTATGCTTGAATGTTATTAATTCTTTGAAGATAAACTTGTATATAAAGTTAATTTTTCCACAACACTGATTCACCCTCCCTCTCAATGTAGCTTGTTTCCAACAATTGGTATTAGAGTTAGTTCCTCTAAAAAAAAAGTCTAATCACTTGAAGATATCTTAGAAGGTGTTCTAATGGATTCAAGTAGTCTTCAACAACAACGTTTGGTGGCCCTAGATGATCTTGATCAGTCAAAGGATAAAGTTTAGAAATTGCAAGAAAACCTCTGACATGCTGAGAAATTCATTGAGTCTCTGAAAGACAAAATCAATAAGTCTAGAGAGAAGAGAAAGGAACTTTGTGATCTGATTATGCAGAGTGATAGTTAGAGCACTGAAGAAGAACAACTCAGTCAAGCCCTGAATGAAAAGACAGAAGAATGTGAAAAGCTTACCAAAGATAATACAGTCCTAAAGAATGAGATGGAATCTATGCATGTGATGAAGATGACCAAGGAGATTGAAGACATAAAGAAGAATGAAGAGAACTTAGCAGAGTCCCTAAAAGAAAAATCTGAATTATGTAGCTAATTGGATGATGAATTGGAATAATCCAAAAACAATGAAGAGGCACTTGAAAAGTAGATGGATGATCTCATAAATTAACTTGCTACTGCAAATGAATACAAAGAGAATTTCAAAGCTAGCTCTGCCATGCTTGATGAACTAGTTAGTTGTTAGAGGACACATGGTGACATGTGAGGTCTTGGATATGAAGAAGGATAAAGTTCTAGATCCAAGAAAAAGAGATTTAGACAAGAAAATCAAATGAAAAAATTTGGAAGGTATCCGGTAAGGAAACCTAATGCTCATATATTTAATAGATATTGTTTCAGTTGTAACAAATTTGGACACACTGATACTCAATGTAGAAGTAGAATGAATGAAATTGGTCTATCTTTCTTAGTTAATTGTTTTAATTGTCATAAAGTTGGTCCTAAATCAAATGAATGCAAAAATATCATGAATCAATTTCATAGAAATATTAGATGCTATACATGCAATAGACTTGGCCATGCTGCTAACTAGTGCATGTTGGAGTTGAGAAGATACAGCACCACAGAAGCCCAAAAGATCTTTGCAAGCAAATAACCTGTTACAAGGAGAAACAAAGAGAAGCAACAAAGGAAATGCTCAAGAATGTGGAGCCATGAATTCGCACAAAAATGTAAAATGAATTAATGATACAAAAGATAGTTTTCAACTACAACATGGTATCAGAGCTTCAGATCTGCAGCTGCTTGTTCTTGTTTTGAAGATTTTTGGAGCTACAAGGGTTTGTTGCTTCTCTTTGTTTCTCCTTGTAATAGGTTATTTGCTTGCAAAGATCTTTTGGGCTTCTGTGGTGTTGTATCTTCTCAACTCCAACAGTGCAGATCAAGAGGAAATCAATGGAACAACTGGTCTAGAAAATAAATGGTGTGTGCTATAACTATAACAAAATTGGACACAGTGCTACATTTTGTTGGAACAAAGTTTTTTTGGTAAATCAAAGGAAAAACATGCAGAAGGATATCAAAGGAAAAGGAAAAGTCACTATAGATGTGGTCAGACACTGGATGTAGAAGAAATGGATGAAGAAAGAACCCTCTTTTGAAGAAAGTGTGCCAGCACCAGAACCTTCTTCTAGCAATTCCTTTGGAAATTAGTTTTAGGCCTTTGGCCTAAGGGGAGCTTTCACGAAAACCATACAAACCCCCTAACCAGTAGGTGACATCGGATATGAATTTGTACAATAGATGCATAAATGCTCAATAGATGTTGTTGAACTCATTCTAGGAAGTGGTATGCCATATTGGAGGTTCACAAAATATTTACCCATCACAGTGTATAGAAATAGGGTAAGCGGATGTATTAGGGTTAAAGAATTTATTGCGAAAAAAGAGTTAGGTATGCAAGTGATAAAAGGTCATTTCTACCTTTCATTTGTCACTTTGCATTTGGAGAAAAGGATTTTGGAGAGCCCTAAAGTGATCATTGATGAATTGAGGTGAGATTCAAGTGTTGAAGTTATTCGGAAATCAAATTTCGATCTGACGAAAAAGTTATATTTTAGAAAAATTCATGAACTTGTGATTTGGTCAAAATAAATACTCCTCTAGTAGTTGAAGTCAAGGAAAAACCTCATCCTAAATTCAAATGGCATCCTTAAAATTCTCTTGAGACTGATCCATTAGGAGTATTTTCATTCATTTCGTATAGATTTTTGTACATAAAAGACATTAGAGTTTATATTCATGCCAATATTGAAGAGCTTCGAAGTTCTCAACTACTGAATTTGTACAATAATCATATCATTGGTGAAGATTACTATGTAAAGACAAAAAAAAAAATCCTAGAAACAAAGAAGTTCACACTGATTATAAAATTTCCTGTGTTTGAAGTGTCATATTTGGTTTGTTATTTTTTGAGTTGAGTTCATGATGAATTTATGTGGCTTAGCATTCCATTCAAAACTACAAAGGAAGATATTAGTGTCGTAACCGGTCTAAACTCTTCTAGTGGACTACCAATTTTGAAGTCTATGAGAAACCAAACGGTCACTGATGCTACAAGCTCTACATATGACAAAAGGGCAATGACTATTGATAACATTATCGATATAGATGTCAAATTTGCATCTATGGTCATTGGATACAAGATTTACCATTCTAGCTGAGACGACTCTGTGTCTAGCACAACAATTTATGCCACCTACCAAATGGTGAAGGAAAATGTAGATTATGATCTCTATGAACTCCTAAGAAGTCAAATAATGGAGAATCTAGAAAAGATAAACAAAGACAAGAAAAAATATTTCAAATATGGTAACTTTCTCTTGTGTTTATTATGTTATTTCATGGGTGAAGTTCTGAGAGTTGGAAAGGTTTAGTGGTAAAAGGACAAGCCAGTAGCCACACAGATCAGAGATCTGTTGTACAATTTTGCAGATACCAAAACAAGGAATGTAGCTATCTGGGGATACTTTAAAAGCTTTCAGGCTTTGATGCAAGCAAGGGAGAGGATTCCCACCTCAATTGTAGAGAAGTACAAAGATTCGATTTTCTTCATGGTGGATGTTGATCAGTGTATGATGGAAGCTGCTGATCCAAGAACTATCTGGATCATGCCTATGGGGTATGAAGTCAAAGAAAACATTTTGGACATGTATGCAAAAAACTTGCTATGTAAACCTTTTGATCCAGCAGAAGAAAGGTTCAGTACCAATGCTGAGGACATACAGGTTCACAACAACCTCATAAAACCTATGGTTACTAAAAGAGTCAGAAAATAAGTAGAAGTTCTTACAGAGAGTATGGACATACATGTAGATCTATTGAAAGAAGCTAGACAAAAGAGGGAAGAAGTTGAAGAAGCTAAGCAAGAAGATAAGGAGATACCTAGAACTCAATCAGTTGGTCTAGTAGCACCATCTTCCTGAACTAGAATAACTAGAAGCTATGTATCTCATTCAGCTCTTGCAACAAAGTCCATCCTTGTAAAAATTGAAGCATAGGTATCCGAAAAGAAGGAAAAAGGAAGAAAGATAAGAGAAAAAGAGTGCACATGGTTGTTTATGATGATCGGTAAACTGAGTCAGATGAAGGTTTCAAAGAAATCAAACATCAAGGCACCAAGGCAACAACTATCACAAAGGGAAAACCCTCCGGTGAAGATGTTCAAGTGAAGAAAATAGACAAAGACTGACAGTTCAGGTATGTCAGTTGCAAAGGTTGAAAAGGAATTAGTCAAGGAAGGTAATCTCAAACCTCTTTGGAAATGGTATGAGTCTTTTGATGATTTTGATAGAAGAATTCTTGAAGAAGCAACAATAAAACACATGAATATTTTCAATAAAGTTTTGATAGAAATTATACCTAATCTACCCAAAAATCTATATGACATTTTGGAAATGAGGAGACTTAATGCCAGAACAGAAGAAGAATAGATGAGAGAAAGGATTCTTGTAGAATTATGTCCGGTGATGTCAATGGATGACATGAAGACACTCTTGAACAAGGCCTAAAAGAAATTTAAAAGAAAAACAAGGGTTAACAAGCTAATGATTGGTCTAATCGATGAAGTCACAAAAGAAATAGACCAAAATCTGAGGGAAATATTGTTGAATGAGAGAATTGATGTTATAGCTGAGGAAAATCATGTTGATGATGCTCCTTCAGGTCCGAACAAGGAAGCAGAAGAATAAAATTTTGGTACAGTCGAGGATTCTCAGATTCCTCCTGTAGAAGACAACACAAAAATTCCCATGGAAGTTGAGATACCTGGAAATATATTTGTTGAGGAAATAGAGATCAGTAAAGGTAAATCAGACCCTACAACTATGCAAGTAACAATAGAAGAAAAGAAACATGATGTAAAGCCAATCCAACTTGAGGCAAGAGACACTGTTGAGGCAGTGAACAAAATTTTGGTTGAACAAAAAGAAGAATTGGATCTGGAATTGATTGAAGTTCCCATTGAATTTCCCACCTTAACTCTGATCCAGAAGATGAATCTAGCTTCGTTTGCTCAAGCACAAGTCAAAGAAGAGCTACTAAAGTCACACATTGAAGATAGTGAACTGCTAAATCTTGCATCTAGAGTATTGGAGAAGATAATGCCATCCTATGTGAAAGATGTGACTGGTTCCTCCTCTAGTGAATTGAAAAATATTATCAACTCTGTTAGTACACACTTTGAGTCACTAGAAAAATCTGCTATGGTGAAATTACAAAAAGAATTTTATGTCAAAAGGTTTAATGGATTAAAGGTATTTATTGCTAAAGACAAAACTGTTTTAGCCAATTGTGTAAAGAATGTACAAAATGCTAAGATCTAAAAATCATGTTTGTGTTTTTCAAATTTTACTAAAGCTAATGAGAAGAAGATCAAAGATTTGGAAAAATAGTTAAGCACTATTTTTGAAGGATTTGATCCTCTATCTGGTTGTATTGGGAAAATAGAAGGTGAAGTGATGTCTATGCTTAGCAATATAAAAATATTGAAGCATGAGAATGATAAGATTGTTGCTAGAGCATGTGAACTCAGGGGCATAATTGGCCCTAAAATTGAAATAATGTCAAGCGCTCTAAAGGAAGGAGAGGACACTATGGCAATTGGTGATCCGACCAACTTGGAATCTATAGAGACACAGTCCTACTTGATATGTGGTCACATAACAATCATGGAGAGTCTCAAAAGAGTTTGGGATGCTAATCTAATCCAACTGAAGAAATATTTTGTAGACATTTTTCAGCTTATGTAAGTTAAAGAAGCATTTTTTTGCATAACAATTTTGATTGATCCATTTTTTTGGTATGTGACTCCTACCTTTGTCATTGATTTCAAAGGGGGAGAAGAGTGGACTGAAAAATACTTAATCATCTTAGGGGGAGAATTGTATTTTTTGAATTTTAGAGACAATAGTGTAGTTTATCTTGGTACTGATTCGACACTTAAGTCGTTTTTCACTAAGTGTTGCCATCAATGCTAAAAGGAGAGATTGTTGGCAAGAGACACTGTAGCATGACTTTATATTTTCATTGATGGAAACTCTAATCGATGATCAGATGCGTACACTATCATTCAATCACACTGGTAGACATATTGAAGATTAATCGTGAAGAATAGAGTATCCGATAGCACAATGTTCATCGATCTATATGAAGATTTCATATTATTATTTTGTGTTGCACATATGAGGAAATGTTTTTTGGTACATTTTCTCTGTTACTACTAAAGCGCAGTGGCTCGTATCAATTCATGTGGAAGCTAGAAGATCCGGTTGGCTTATTCTCATTTTTTCTTTTATTGGAGCCAACTTAATGAATGTATTATGTCGCAGATGTATGAGAATAAATTGGTTAAGTATTTTTGTGTTTGTACATCTTTGTTTGGGTCCCGTCTATGTTTTAACCGACTTTGGCGGATGTGCATAAAGATTTAATTAAGGATCTAACCAATGGTGGTCATTATTTTTGTGTTCTATTGGAGCCGATAAAGTGGAATTGAATTCTATGTTGTGGATATATATAAGGCCATCCGTATCATTTTGCATGATGTATGAATTGTGCATTGATGTGTGTTGTGAGTTAGAGAGAGAAAAAGAGAGATAATTCACAGTTTCACTTGCACGTAGAGAATTTGTATTGTGAGTGTGAGAAGAACATAACAGAAGTGCAGAATTAGTTAGCAGGACAAAATATTATATATTTTGCTTAACCAAAACTTTAATCAAGCATATGTAGATGCTATTTTTCTTAGTTCAAACTCTCAGATGTTTTTAATCTGATTTTATTTGTAAGGTAGTGAGCTCTAGGCAGTGTGCCTGAATGTAAGTGCATTCCCCTTTTGAAAAATTCATTTGAGTATACTAAGATTAACTTGTGGATTGGCCATCCATCGTGGTTTTTCCCCTAACAGGGTTTCCATGTAAAAATCCTTGTGTTATGGTGTTGTGTTCATTTTTTTCATGTTTATACATTATGGTTGAATGTTGTTAATTCTTTGAAGATAAAGGTTTATAAAGTTAATTTTTGCACAACACTGATTGACCCCCCTCTCAGTGTAGCTTGTTTCCAACAGATGATTCTTGGACGAGCATCAAAATAACTTCCCTAAGATCTAGAACTCGAAATGATAGGTTGGAAATGCAAATAGATTCAACTTCAATTGAATACCCTGTTCTTCATTCTATCTCCCGATATTAACAAATACTGAAGTGTGGATTAGATCAATGAGTTAGGTTGCCATCAATGATAACACTAGAAGCCATATGTCAACACATTTTCCATAGTCCACAATAAGAAAATTAGAAACAAGGTCATCAAAATCATGTTTATACCCTAGAGTCAAACAAATTCACTGTCAAAAAGCAGAGCAAAAATAGACTGTCAAAATCCCAAATACTTCTAGAATAGCGCATTGTTATAGTGCATACAATCTATTTTACAATGCATTGACTCATATTTTTGTGCATAGGAGTAACAGTCTGGCGCATAGAAAGAAAAGTTTAGCGCATAGGAGGAACAGTCTAGTGCATACAACCTGCTTAACAGTGCATCACACCAATTTATCAATGCATCTGCCAATTCTTTTAGTGCATCAGAGGACTATTATAGCGCATTCACCAAAGCAAAAACCAAAGAGTTATTTTCACTATCTATCAGAATTTTTACATCATAATTCAAAATCTGAACCTTATAAGTGAAATTCTTCAAATTAAACAAAGATCTACAATCCAAAAGTATCTAAATCAATACATCTTATTAAAAGCCAAGTTTCAGTATTAGGATTAGTCATCCTACTTCAAGAAATGAAGTTGTATAATCATACTTGTCAACTTAGTCTAATCAATAGAATCTATCATTCTATTTGACTCAAGTTAACATACTTGACACTATTTCAAACCTAGATCAAAGTTTAGTGGACAATTATAACATCTGTATGCCAATTTTTACAAGGTCACCAAGAAAAAAATTTCAAGAAAAGGAAAGTGAAATCCAAAACAACATGTCTAAGATTGAGGAAAATCTTCTCAACATATCCAACCAACATGATAATGATGAAATATCTAAAGATGATATATAAACTATGCAACAAGACCCCAAGTTCCATAAGTTTATGAAGAAAATTCTAGAAAAGGATGGGGAAAAGTATCTTTTAATGTTAGTTGATCTGAGTGTTAAAGTTCCAAAGGACTTTGATATTAATAGACTGACAAGAACACCTAAAAGAGTTGAGATTCAACAATAAAATATAGATGAACTGGATGCAATGAAACATCAATTACAAACCTTACAACAACAATTCCAAGATATGGAGATTGGAACTACTAAGAGGTACTTCCTACAATATATTTTCCCATACCCTTTTGCTAAAAACATAAACCTGATTCCATTTTCAAAACACTATGAATTTCCCAAGTACGATAAATACACTGGAAAAACAGATCCTCTTGACCATGTAAGGGAATTTCAAGCTATGAGCTTAGAGTTTTCTCATGAAGAGATATACTTGATGAGACTATTTCCAAGAAGCTTAGGTGGAAATTGTATGGAGTGGTTCTCTAAATTAACTCCAGGAATTAGATCCTTTGAATATTTGGTTAACAAATTTATAACTCAATACTCCTATAATATACAAAATGATATCACAATGAAGGATATTTGCAATGATAAACAAAAGAAAGGTGAAACATTTCTCTCATTTTTGCAAAGATGAAGAAGGTTATTTGTAATATATCCACATTCAATACCTAAAAAGGAAAAGATGGAACTATTCATTGATAATTTAAATGATGAAGTGAGTTATAGACTTGAATTTGAAGTACAATGTCCACCTACATTCAAGAAAATGATTGAAAATGGGCTTAAGATAGAAGAAGCTTTGGACAAGAGAGGAGTCCTAAAAACATATATTGAAGGATCAAACAATGCCAATACCCCTAATCACAACAACAACAATGATAAACCCAAGTTTTGGAAAAAATATAGAAATGTCGGAAAGAATGATGTTGTGATTGAAACAAAAAAAACCAAACCAAACTAGTATTTAATTTAACAGCAGCTGCAACTAAGACAACTCAAAACAACAATCAAGGCAGAAATCAAAATACAAATGAAAACAACAATTCAAACAATGTTGGATCTAAATCACAACCATTCCAAAAGCTATGAAATTGGAGGAAATTTAAGCCTTTAGGACAATCTTTGGAATCAACATTGGAGGAAATTATTGAAGAAAAAATTTTAACATTCCAAGAGCCACAAAATCGGGACCCACAAGTCAAACCATTTTGGTGGAATGACACATATTACTGTGACTATCACAAAAACAAAGGTCACAAGACAAATGATTGTTGGCAATTGAAACATTTGGTCCAAGATCTAATTGAGAACAAGAAAATATTTTTTGAAGGACCACAATTAAATAAGGATCATGGGGATTTCAAGAACCCTTTACTCATTTATGACAAAGGTGAATCATCCTCTTCAAGTGGTAAAGGCCAAAATGTAAACTATGTTTATGACTTGACTATTCTCCATATAGTGGTAGTTGAAGATCAAACCAATAACAGTCAAATCAGTGATGAACATGATCATATTGCTGCTGAAAATATGATAATGAATTTGTTGTTGCTGGTAATCATATTGATGACATGATTGCAGCTGATTATCAAAGTCATAATGCAGAAATTTATGATAGAAATATCATCATTACAAAGTTGATCATCAAACCACAAACATTGCTGCAAGTCAAAATCATATTAATGTCATACGAATCAAGAATATCAATCGGTCAACGTGAGAAAAAAAGGACAAGCTAAGGTAATATTGAAAGGAGCTGCAAATAAATCATCTGATACTCCTTCTATAATCAAAACAACTATTGCTCCTACAAATCACTACAACATAATTGATCAGTTGAAGAAAATAATAGCACAAATCTCAATATAAGAACTCTTGAAAATATCACCAGCACAGAAGGAAATCTTAGAATAAGCTCTTGTTGCCACAATAGTACCCAATAATCTAGAAGTTGACCAATTCCAGGCTATGGTGAGACACTTAACCACTCCTCACTACATATCCTTTTCTGAGGATGATGATGTATCACTCAACCATCCACATAAGGTTTCTCTCCACATTGATGTTCTCATCCACAAACACTGAGTCAAGTGTGTCCTTATAGATGGTGGATTTAGTTTGAATATCTGTAATTAAAAACTGATCCATGCACTAGGATATTCGGATAATGCTATCGATCCAAGAAGGAAAATGGTAATAAAAGCTTATGATGACAAAGAGAGATCTTCCAAAAGATTGATTGGTTTACCTATACAAGTAGGACTAATTGTGAAAGAAATAATTTGCCAAGTGTTAGACAAAGATCTGACATATAACATACTTTCGGGACATCCGTGGGTTCACAAGATGCAAGAAATTCCATCCACCTACCATCAGTGCTTAAATTTTTTAGTCAATGGACAAGAAATAACCATCTCAGTTGATTCAAATAATCCCCAACAATGTAACATGCTTAAAGAAGCTCAAGATACTTTTATTCCTCATAACAGGGAAGCTAACACTCCAAATTCATCGAGCAATGAGAGGCAATCAAATGTTATGTCAAAATGGGTTGAAAAGAAGGACCAATACAAAGGATAAAGGTATTGTTGATTCTACTATAGCGAACTATGAAAATTCTATATCAAATCAATTCAAAGACAAGATCTAGTTAACAGACAAGGGCATGGGGGGATATTCCATTCAACAATCTTTATTTCTTTCAAAATTGTTGCCTTCAACAAGAACTTATGGACAACCATCGACATCAATGCAACAATTATCACAACCCATCACAGTTTTAGATGGAAATTTTGTAAAGACTGACACTTTGATTGATGAATAAAAAGATAATGTTGTCCTGAATTTGGCTGTACAAAGATGAGGAAGCATCTACATCAATAACCCCCAACAGACAAACAAATAAACATGGAAAAGGAAAGACAATCCTAGAGAAGATGGGATATGAAGCATAAGGACTTATTGGTGCAAGGAAGGAAGGAATTGTAGAACCTATTCAACCTCGCACAATTCAAGCAAGAGACAAAACTTGATTAGGATATAAAGAGGAATCAAAAGAAGAAGCCACCCAAAAATTTGTTGAATGAATCCTACAATTGCAAGCTAGTGATAACTATGAGACAGACTCTAATGAATATAAGTGGGATTCACTATTTGAGGTATCTTTTGAAGACAAACAAATGGATGTAATACAAAGGTATGCATCTATGCGTGAAGAGGGACAAAGCTCAGGGTCTAGACCCCTTGTGTTTGGGTTATAGAATATCAATGACTCAAGCAAGGATGAACAAACTTCGAGTGAGATAGACTTGGAGGAGAGTAACATCATGAACCTCGACACCCCTATAAAAAAAAATGATGACATTGCTATTCGGACTTTCACTGCTATTGACCTTCATTAATTTGATGATCTTTTATCCCTACTACACCCCGAGCTTATTGACTGGGAACAAACTAAACCTTTTAACGTACCTATCTTTGCAAATGATGATGCAATTGTTAACTTTCTATGTTCTAACGAACATGACAAAATTTCTATCCATAAAACTCATAATAAAGCTCCAAGTCAGGGGGGTGTCAAATCTTCCAATTGCAAAATGAAAATATCAACAAAAGATCTAATGGTAAAAACCATTTAATGGCAGTGTTAGATCTAGAAAAAATAAAAATAAAGAGCGCATCTAATAGTAAAAACCTCTCTGAGGCATTGAAAGATGGGGTATTTGACACTCTTCCTAATCATTATCATGAGAGATCATCAGTGTTGGTTGAGAAAACTCAACCTATCAATGTGGACATAAAATACAAATTAAAGACATTACATCTGGCAGCATCAATGACTGAACAGGAAAAGTCAGCATTCACCAAGTTCTTTGAAGAATGACAAATCAAATTTTCTTGGTCTTCATCTGATATGCCAGTTTTAAATCCAGAACTCCTGATGCATCACCTATCTTTACCAACAGGAGTGAAACCTTTCAAGCAAAAGCTAAGAAAAATGCATCTGCATATCGCCTTGTTGGTGAAGGCAGAACTAAAGAAATTGTTAGATGTTGGTTTCAGTCATCCCATTGATTATTCTGAGTGGATCTCAAATATTTTACCTATTTCTAAACCAAACAACAATATCAGGATATGTACTAACTTCAAGGATCTCAACAAGGCATGTCCAAAATATTATTTCCCATTGCCTAACATTCATATTATTGTAGACTTGATATTTGGACATGCCATGTTATCATTGATGGATGGCTTCTCAGGTTATAATCAAATAAAGATAGCACTAGAGGATCAAGAGAAGACATCGTTCACCTATCCATGAGGAACATTTTGCTAGAACTTAATTCATTTTGGGTTGAAAAACGTAGGGGCTACATATCAAAGAGCAATGACCACCATATTCCACAACATGATGCATACTTTTATGGAGGAATATGTGGATGATTTATTGGAGAAATCATATACCAGAGAAGGACATCTTGAGATTCTTGAAAAAAAATTCACTCATCTAGAAAAGTTCAATGTCAGATTAAATCCCAAGAAATGTGTGTTTTGTGTAACATTGGCGAAGCTTCTAGGGTACATAGTTTCAGAGAAAGGTATTGAAGTGGATCGCACAAAGGTCAATTCTATTATGGAGATGCTACCACCTAGAAACATCAGTCAACTAAAGTCTCTATAGGGATGGCAATAGTCCATTTGAAGGTTCATTTCTCAACTAGTAAACAAGAGTCATCCATTCAATCACTTGCTACATAAGATTGTATCTTTCAAGTGGGATGACAAATGTGACTCTACTTTCAATCAACTAAAGTAATATTTTATGTCTCCACCACTACTAGTTTCACCTACAGAAGGAAAGCCATTACTACTTTATATAGCAACAACAAAGATTTCATTGGGGATTCTATTGGCACAAAAAAATATTGCAGGGAGGGAACAAGCTATTTACTATATTAGTAGAAATTTGAATGGTTATGAGATCAATTATAAATTCATTGAGAAAACATGTTTGGCAGTATTATTTTCTACTCAAAATTTGTGCCATTATATTTTAACTCACATAGTTAAACTCATAGCAAATATTAATTCACTAAAATACTTACTCAACAAAGCTTCTTTACCAGGAAGGCTAGCCAAATGGGTCATGATCTTGAGTGAGTTTGATATCCAATATGTAGATCGCAAAGCCATCAATGGAAAATTCATAGCTAATCAATTAGTTGAAGCACCTCTACAAGATGATCAACCAATGAGCATTGAATTCCCTAATGCGGATATTCTTACCATCACGCCACAACAATGGATACCATACTTTGATGGATCATACACACAACATGGATCAAGTGTTGGGATCTTATTTATCACACTGCAAGGACATACCATTCCAAAGTCCTACAAACTAAGCTTTCCTTGTACAAGTAATGTAGTTGAATATGAGGCATTAATCATTGGCATCAAAGTAGCAGTTGAATGGAATATCACAAAACTACAGGTCTATGGAGATTCACAACTAGTCATTAATTAGGTAAATGATGATTATCAAACAAGGGATGACAATTTTATACCATATAAGAAAATGGTGGATGATTTCAAGAAGTACTTTGTCCAGATCAAATTTGAACAAATATCAAGGGGAGATAACAAAGTTGTTGATTCTATGGATACAATTGCTTCTCTCTTGCAAATACAAGAACATCGAAGACATTATGACTTTATGGTTGAACAAGTGTCTAATCTCACCTACAAAAATCCTAAATCCCAAATGATATGCCATATCATTGACCTTGAAACCTCTATCTATGGAAATATTTATGCTTACTTGAAAGATAATACCCTTCCTCATGATCTTTCTCGAAACCAAAAATGAAATTTCATTCGCCTAGCTGCACGACATACCTTGATTGCCGACATAATTTACAGTCGAGGTCTTGATGGTACTCTCCTATGATTTCTAAAATGTAATGAAGGTGAAACAACCTTGCTTGAGATTCATGAAGGTATCTCTGGAACACACTCAAGTGGTCTAACTCTAGTGAAGAAAATCCTCTATTTGGGGTATTACTAGATGAATATGGAGAAGGAATCTTATCAATATGTAAAGAAATGCCAAAAATGCCAAATCCATGGAAATATTATACATGAACCAGCATAGGAACTACAACCTTTCACAACAACATGGCCTTTTGTCAATGGGGACTAGATCTGGTAGGTAAAATTCACCCTTCTTCAGAAAATGGACATAAGTTTATCATTACAACCATGAAGTACTTTACAAAGTGGATTGAATTTGTACATGTAACCACAGTCATAGGAAATCAAATATCATCCTTTATCTTAAATTACCTTATCTTTTGGTATGGTGTTCCTCTATCCCTCATCACCGACAATGGTAGACCTTTTAAGAATCAGGATGTTGAGGAACTATGTGAATGATTTCATATCCAGCATTGCTTTTCAACACTGTACCATCCTCAAGTAAATGGCTAGGTAGAGGCCTCAAATTGTAAAACTATACTAAAAACCTTGAAGAAAATGGTCAACGATGTCGAATGTGATTGACACATTCAACTGAATCCTGCTTTATGGGCATATCAAACTAGTATCAAAACACCTACTGGATCTACACCATATGCTTTGGTATATGGATCAGAGGCTATTCTACCTATTGAGGTTGAAATACCATCACTTCATGTGTCACTAAAAGGGATCATATTAGATTAATATTATCGAGTGTGTCGACTTCAGGAGCTAAAACTATTAGATGAGCGTCATCAACAAGTTGTGGATCACTTGAAAGCATATCAATAGAGGATTTCTAGAAGCTACAATCAAAGAGTCAAACCAAGAGGATTTTAGGTAGGTGACTTGGTATTAATGGAAAACCCTCGCAATCAACAGGATCATGAAAAGAAGGGTAAGTTTGAGCCAAATTGGCTAGGTCTCTTCATCATCATATCGGTCTATGGATCGAGAGCTTACAAATTGTCTACACTTGAAGGAGATCTATTCGATGAACCTATCAACAATATCCACCTCAAAAATTTATATACTTGAATTATCTAGTGCATGGTGAAAGTTCTAAAAAATACAAAAAAAAGTGAAAATAAAAAATCGTTGCCTTGATGAAAAATTGGCAAACAGTCGTCTTGGTAACAATTTTTTTTCATAAAATATGAATAAGTGCAATAAAAACAAGTAGTGAAAACCTAGAAATAGGTGCTATTTGTGATAAATTAATTTTACCATCTATTTGAGCATGTGTGGGTCATTCACTTTTGCCATTATTCCACTTATCATCGACAAAACTTCATGTACATATCTTGGAAATGCGGTCGTCTCTCACCCTAGCTTGGGGGAAAAATTCTGAACTCACTGGAGGCAATAAACTATGGGCTTAAAAAAAGAAGCAAACAACAGTATGGCAATGCAACAAACACATTAATCATAGGGAACTCAACATCTAACAATGAACAATCATTAGAAGGTCAGACAATCCGAATAAAAACACTTGAATCAATAAACCAAATCAAATCTATATGGATGATATTCTTTTGAGTCATGATTTTACTACTTTAGCTTGAGTGTTCAAATGTTGTACTTTGATTTTTGTTATCATATCTTTGGAGCAACTCGATGATGTATTGAACTATAGAAGCAAGGAAGGAGTGTGATTTTTCTTTGTCTATTGCCTGTAAATTGATCATTATTACTATGTGAATTGTCGAGAGACGTGCTCTACCAAGTTTCACTAATGACATTCAAAATTTGCATAAGGAAATGATTGATTCTTGTCTATTTTATGCAAGAAGTACTCAAGTCATCTCGATTTAATTATACCTAGATGCTTGTGTTAACTTGCAATATCAAAAATCATGAAAGAAGTACTCAGGTCATCATGGTCTAACTTATACCATCAATTCTTGTACTCACTTTCAACAATTTTAAGCCTCAGTCATGATAAAAAACATGATAGATGGATTGTTAAGATGGAAAAAAATTCATATGTAGATTTGCATACTTAAATTATATTGCATTAATATTAGCTTTGCATTTGTAGAATAGATTATTTTAAGGTGGGAAAAGATTTCAAAAACAATGTTATCTCTATCATTTAAATGGATTGTGTATACTTGACATTAACAAAAACATTCTCATTCTCATGTAGTTGCATTATCATATCATTCATCCATTTATACATCACTTCATATATTTGCATCAAAAAATACCAAAAACAAATCATGCATATAGGGGCATATTCATTGACATTAACATATCATACATTTATCCATGCATTAGATCATACATATTTGCATCAGATAATATCAAAAACAAGTTGCATTTCATATCATTTACATCATCATAAATCCATTTCATATCTCATTCACATAATTCATAATGCATATAAAAACATTATCCAAGCATCACATATCATTCACATTATCACATT
The DNA here is from genome assembly GCA_007115665.2 of Sequoiadendron giganteum. Classification (NCBI taxonomy): domain Eukaryota; kingdom Viridiplantae; phylum Streptophyta; class Pinopsida; order Cupressales; family Cupressaceae; genus Sequoiadendron; species Sequoiadendron giganteum. Next base: position 591,581,012 of record CM021107.1, on the reverse strand, counting down.
CATCTCGTGCCATTTTAAATTAACATCATTTTACCATTGCATCCATACATAATAATAGATTAGTGCATGCTCATAGCATCATCATCATAAAAGCATCACATGGCATATAGAATGGAAATTAAATGCATATATTATTGACATAAATCATAAAATCATATAGAACACATATAGATCAAGAAGCCGATGCATATCATATAAATCTCAAAAATCATAATTTCAAGTATACAATGATGTCTGAATAAAATGTCAAGAGATACAATATCAAGATGGCAGTAATTCAAATTCAGAGTGTACATCATCAACTATCCAAAATACATCAAGTCAGATCATGGAAGCTGTGAGGTGCTCCCACCAAACCTCGTTGGTCTCACTAGACCCCATGCACCTGATGTACCTACCCCTGCTGCACTTGTACCTAAGTCTATACCAAGATCTCAACGTGGTGGCTATGTCACACCCATCTTGGTGGTACAAGATTGGTTGCAGCCTGATATGGAAGATGCATAACACACTCTCCGCTATGCAAGAACAACCTCATGATATCGACCATGATAATAATCAGCCTCTCGAGTGACTCTGGTAACCTCTCTCATCATCTCACCAATAGAGGTACCCTCTACCACTATCTACAATCTATCTACTAGGGTCGTTGCTTGCTCACCATGTTGTCTAGCAGGATCTCTCTCGACAGTCACCATGGTCACCTGTGCATGTGCGTGAGTGAGTAATGCTTGCACCTCTGCTAACTGCCCCTATAGATTCTAAACTTGCACCTATAGGGTAGCCATCTATGTTTGTTGCTACTACGAGGGTAGCCCTAACGATACACGTTGTTGTGCTACAGCCACCAAAGATTTCCTCCACCGAGGAATAAAAAAGTCTCTAACATTGAATACTATGCCTCTTCCACTACCATCTCCATCCCCATCATCACCATCATCATCACTACTCTCGTCCACCTCGATCATCTCCTCCACCCCTCCTTCACCTGCATCCATGTACAACTGCCCTCTCCTCATCATCCAACAAAGGTACTACCTCATCTAGGATGGAGATCTAGGGAAATGAATGTAAGAACAAATACTATGCATACTCCTTAGACATTGGAGCCTCAATAACCTCTAGATGATACTCCCAAATGATCAACTATAACCCCTGATACTCCTCAACTACTACATCATAAGACAGGGTGGCCCCCCACTCTAAAGCATCCATCTGTCCTAGTGCATAGTGAACGACACCCTGTGGCATACCCTGTAATCTGCCATACTGCTACAAAACCCTCTTCAAAATAAATCTCTCAAAAATAAATTGGGTCCTCTTGATCAGATACATGGATGGACACAAATACAACATCTCTATATCATCCTCTGCCCATGACTCCCAACCAATGTAGGGCTACCATACAACGGCCTCAAGATCATCAAGCATACACTTGCAATACTCCAATTTTCCCAGCCTATGCTGGATAACTGGATCTGTATAACCATAAACATAAGGCCTCCCCACGGGCTGCTGTCTATTTGCAATGGGATGCATGATGGCTATATGCTCCCATGCCCATACCTGTAATAATGTGACCCCAGCCCCCAAACTATGTCCTCTGAGATAAACCACCTGATATAAATCGTGGTATAAATCGGCTAACATACAACAACCCCAAGCATATCTGGTACCCTACAAGATCATCTGCTCCAAAATCTAACCCAATCCGACTGATAATTCCTTTGACCTACATTCGGGACATAAGAAACCTCCAATGAAACTAGCAGCACAAATGGAAGCATAGCATATGCATCCACCATCTCCCTCCAGGGAATCTCATAACCACATAATCTATAATCCTCAAACACTTTGTGTAAGCCATCGGTACCTCCCTACTCAGTATGATCATACAAAATAAGCTCTCCAACAATAGGTATCCTCAAGATACAATACACATCCTCTAGAGTCATTGTCATCTCGTCGGTAGTAAGGTGAAAGGTGTTATGCTCATTGTGCCACCCCTCAACTAGGGTTGTCAAGAGTCCCTGATTAATCCTAATCCAAGGCATGTATAACAAGGATGATAATCTACAATGTGCAATCACACCTATCTTAAGTTGTGTAAGTTGGGGTATCAAATCCCATGTCCTAGGAAACTACTCGTGAATCTAAAGATTCACAAAAGCCTCCTATAATCACAAAATTCACAAATGAGTAAAATTTTCAAATCAATCAAAATCAATCAACCTATCAATCTAATTAGCTCTGATGAGACTTTGATCAAATCTCATAAGCAGCAATCTATCAATCAACCTTGCCTATCATGAGGTTAATCAATCAATCTATTGTTCAACCTCACCTATCATGAGCTTAATCAAATAATCTATCAATCAACCTCACCTATCATCAGGTTAATCGGCCAAGCTATAATTGATCCTCACTTATCATGAGGTCAATTATCATCAATCAATCATTAAATCTCACCTATCATGAGATCAATAATCATATAAATCTATCAGGATCATCAATCAAATCAAATGAAAGGTGGACAAGATCAAAAACCATCAAAATCAACAAGTTAACTAATAATTTCATCTTTTTGACTTGAAATGCGCTAAAATAGTCTATCAAAGCCCTAAATAAGTCAATGCACCATTTCAGGAAATCAATGCGCTAGAATAGATAATCAATGCACCAAATGGGTCAATGTGCCATTTCAGGCGACTAATGTGCTAGAATAGATATTCAATGTGCCATAATAGTCAATGTGTCATTTCAGTCTATCGATGCGCTAATTTAGGTTTTCAAAGCGCTATCTAAATCTATGCACTATAATGTCATACCTATGCGCTAAATTTCTAGTTCAATGCACAAAATAATTAAATGCGTTAAAATAGTTGTCTAAAGTGCTACATCGAGGTGTCAAAGCGCTAAACTACAAAAATAGAATTCAAAACATTAAAAATGCGAGAAAATCAAATTACATGAATAACGAGGAGGTTTATCGGGGTACGTATTGGAGTTCCATACGCTGTCGGGCGGTTGTGGCATCGCACGTGCTCAAATTGAGGTGTCTGGTAGGGGATCACCATCTTGCTTCAAATGCACAATTTTGTCAATCACTATCAAACTTCAAATTGAAAATGCACAAATGAAATTCAAAATCACCTTTTCCAACCTTTTAAAGGTTAATTAAGTAGGATTTTTATGGGATTGAATTATTTTATTTATCAAAGAGGGCTTAATCCATTCATTCATCAAAGGGGCAGTTTCAACATCATTTGTTGGGAGATAAATCACTTCAAATCACATTTGACATCAACTCATCAAAAAATCATAAAAATTTCAAATTTTTTGAAAAAAAAATCCAAAAAGTTCAAAAATTCGCTTTATCTCCCAAGGCGGCATATATCTGTTATCGATTAAAAAAATCAGCATATGAGGCATATTAGAAAATTTTCGTCATTACTAGCAGCTGAATTGATTATTTGGAGCAATGTGTAAACACATCACTTCAAAGAGGGACAAAATGTATACACCTAAAAATGGTTTGGATAAATCTGATTAATTAAATATAAGTATTTGATTAATTAACCTTTAATTCATCTACTTATAAATAAATAGAAATATTTATTTATGTAGTTCATATCCAATTCTTAAGTTAAATAGATAAACTCAATAATTTGTTTTATTTAATTATCTAATTCTTCTCTCTTTAATTAAATAAAAAAATTCAATATTTTGTTTTTTTTTAATTATCCAATTCTTCCATCTTAATTAAATAAACAAAAATCACATAGTTTGTTTAATTATCATTCCCCTTTTATTAAATAAACAAATTTCAATTGTTTTATTTAATAATATTTCTCCCCTCCAAATTCAATAACTCAAATTTATAATTGAGCACATGTCTACAACTTTTCTCTCAATAAAGTTGAAAGATTCAACTTGCATTCAATTTTACTTTATCTTTCCAACCAATTTTGAAATAGACTTTAAAAAGTTGGAAATAGTTGGCTTCATGGATCCACAATTTCTTCTTAATCACTTGCCATAATATTTTGCTGAGAGAATGCATTTTCCTTCTTCTTCTCCAACTTATTCATCTTCTACCATTGATTTTTCCAGATCAAATCTAAACCATTGCTTGCTTTCACATCACAAATTACCTTTGAAAATCTATAAAAGAAACCTCTTGCTACAAGAAATGGGTCCCACTTTTATGCAATTTTACTCTACAAGAATCATATTAGAGCATTTTAGCATACAACATTTAGCATTTATATCAAGTAGAAGCATTTTAGCAATCATATTAGATCACAATCATGTCACAACATATCATATCAGTTGCATCTTAATTTATCATATAATTTCATATCAGTATCACAACTTTCATTATCAATCATTTCATCATAGCATATCATTTAGTTTATCATTCTCGTTCTCTAGGTTGTCATTTTAACAATCACAATCCACACAATTTGAGAGCCACTTTGATTTGATAAATCCTTGGAGTTAGAGAGCAATGGAACGACTTTAGAGATTTATTATGCTTCAAATAGATTAAATCTGTCATTTGAATTCTCTAATAATGTTCCATTCAGGTGTATTGTTATTACTTTAGTTACACATATCTTCCACACACACAAGGTACTGATTTTATTTTTTCATTCCTCATGTTTACAATCTTAGCATCAAATTGAGAGATAACAATCCAAAAAAACTTGGCTACAGGAAGGAATTCACTTCTAGCACTAACAAATCTAACTGAAGAGGCCACAATCAGCCTTCTACATCAGAAACATCTGCATCAAATCCTTTGATCTTACTCTTGGGAATTTGCATATTGCTCTCATTAATTTTTCCGATAAAAATCAATGCATTTTTCTAATTTTTTCACTCACATGTTCACTCCACTAACTCCTTCACCAAGCACCCAAATTATTCCACCATCAATTCAAAATCAAATTTTAAATGCAAATGAGAGTTTACTAATTAAAATAAATGCCCACTCAGATGCCTGGGCATTTAAATTTTTCTCCTCCAATTTGGTGAGGAAAAATTCAATTTTTGAGCCACTACACACATGAAAATTAAGCCTTTGGTGCCACATATCCAATAGGTATAATAATTTGATTTTTAGTATGCTAGAAATGTGTGAAAAGTTTTTTGAAATCTTGCTTCAAAGATCAAAATCAAACACAACCAAAAATGAAAAATAAAGCAACACACATTTTTTTTGTGCACAAGATTGCTCGTGCACCCAGATGCTTTTGCATCGGTGGGTCAACCCTCTCCATCACATTATACACATGGCCCTTTGTGCATGTGACATGACCTTGGTACCATGTCACATCGGCCTTATCCCCTCATAGTACCCTTATCCCTCTCAAATCATCTCATTGTGCCACTTGGAACAACCTCATGAGTTGACAAATCACCTCTCATCTCAACCCTTGATCCCATGATCTAATCTAAAATCCAAAAAAATGATATATCTATAACAACCATTTTATCAAATATCTCTCATTTTCATTTGGAGTGTCATTATGTTGCCAAAATTATGCAAGCACACACCCAATCGACTAAACTTGCGCAAACATACTCAATGAGAAGCTCAACATAGTTCATTTTCATTTGATTATATGTTGGTTTGCACTTTCTGTGACTTATTTTGAGTGTTTTATTTTTTATTTTGTGTTGTTTGGTTTTTATTGTTTAATTCATTTACTTGGCACAAATTTCATGTAGACAAGTAATAATGACACAAATACATAATATTAATTGGATCTTTCACTAATGTTCCTTTAGTAATAGATAAACCAAAACAACTTATGCCAAACTATGAAGTAATAATGAAGGGCATCTAAATATTAGGATGATATTTATTAAGCAATTCATTTTAATTCTTAGATATAAGAATTTTAGGACTAATGCCTCATTGTTGTTTGCATCCAAATGAAAGAAATTGCTATCATGAAATACCTTTTCCAAAACCATGTCTCCTTACACCATCTTGCAACCGTCTTCAAGATAAAGACCAAATCTACATCCACATCATTCATATTGTTCATAGACAACAAGTTCTTTTACAAACCCGGAATGTGAAAAACACAAGTGAGGGGTTTATCCCTCCCATTTGTGCACAAAAACATGACTTTACCATGATGAATTTTTTTGAGAGAATATTTAAATACCATGTATACCCTTCCACCATCAAAGATCATGTGGGCAATTATGTGAAAGGGTGCACCAAGATAAAGAAACCATGTATTCTCAAATTATGTGCAACAAGGGTTGCAATGAACATGTCAAAATTATCATCATGGATTCTCTTAAGTTCAAACCATCCTCAAAATCCTTCTTGGACTTCTTATCTTTGTATTTTATAATGTATCTAATTTTTCCACAATTCCAACACTTGACATTAGATCTCTGAGGACACTTGGACCTCTCCTTATATTTAGGTCTTATGTCTTCTTGCAATTTTTCTTCTCTTTAGAACAAGCTCTAATCGTCAAATCATTTTTAATAGTCTAAATTTTTATGTCTAATATCATCTAAGATTAATGCACCTACCACCTTCTCAAGATTCAACCTTGATATGGTTCTATTGAGCACCATAGGACCAAATTATCTCACATATCAAACAAAGAACACATGATGGTTTTGCGCTACCATCCTCATTCATCTTCACATCAACTAATGCACATTGTATCACCATGATGTTGAGCACATTTAGGTGCTTCATCATTGAGTCTCCATCAATCTATTTTCATTTTTGTCAATAACTTGTCATTATCATCTTTCATGCTAGAAGATGTTTTTACTAAAAATAGTTTCCCATAGATTTTTTATCTCAATTTTATTTTGCATTTATTTGATTTATTTACTTTATATTTTACTTAAAAAACTATGTTATTATTAAAAATATCTCTAATATTATGTTTATTGTTAAATATTAATACTTCAAACATGTAAATTACTGTAAAATTAAATTAAAAAGTAAGAATTTTTCTTTAGGCAATTACAATATGATGCTTGCTTGCTAGTAAAACACCTATTAGAATTAATAATTTAATAGAAATTTTATAGAAATTTAATCTTTGAATAATTAATCATTTAATTAAACTAATATATTTAATAAAACTTAAATAATGCTGAGAGACATTCTACAATGACAGCAAGAGGTGAAATGTAATGTTGTGACCCTACTAGCAAAATCTTACCTTTTACCTTATATTTGACAATCATTTATATGTCAAAATAACAATATTTAATGACAAACCCAATATTTTCAAAATAGCTTCAAATTGATATCTCTAAACATTTTTTAAACATATTTATTTAAAATATCTATACTAATATATATAATTAATTTTAAATTTAATAAAAATCATATAACTTCACTAATACTATTTATTAAAATCTAAACTCTATTTAAAAATATTCACCTGCTCTAATATCAATTCTCATAATCTGCATGCCTTGTACTAACATTCTACGAAAAGAAAAGAAAAGCAGTGAAGGTTCAAAATTCTCTAAGAACACTGAAAATGTACACTTTGAGAATATCTTAATAGCCGGCCCAATTCTTTCATCCGTTCAATCAAATTCTTCTACCAACTTTGTAGAAACAGAAACTTTAAGCCACTAACTGAATTCTCCAGGGACATTGCCCCACTATATAAAGAAAACTATGGAAATAATTAAACTAATCATTTTCTCTTGTTCATATCCACACAAACAAAAGCTAAATTAGCCGGCGAAATTATTTCGATAGCTCCCCTCTTCTATAAGTACGTCTTCAATTACAACTCTTTCAAATGCATTGCAGCACTTAGAGCTCCTGGTTGGAAACTGGAAAAAGATAGTTTTTGTCTGCATTAAAGAAGAAAAGCAAAATGGTTGTCAAGCTGCTTGGAGCAGTCCAGTCTGCCTGCACCAGAAGAGTGCTTGTATGCATGATAGAGAAAGATATTGAATTCGAAATTGTGCCTGTTGTTTTAAGGAATAAAGAGCAGAAAAAACCAGAGTTTCTGGCTTTACAAGTAGGGAACCTCGTATGGATAGACCTTGTATTTGTATCTTTCTAGTAATTGTTTGTAACTTGTATTTGTATGATGCAGCCCTTTGGAAAAGTTCCGGTGGTTCAGGATGGAGGTCTCACACTGTTCGGTAATGATGCTAATTGTATATAATGTTTAAGCATTATATGGGTAATCCAGATTCTAGCCTAGTGCTTTCAATTTCATATATTCTTTGTATAATGTTATATAGACAGGCCTGATCTGGGTAACGTCGATTATCTCCTCCTATCTGATATATCCTATTGGGTAGATCTAGATTTTACTTAGATTTCGATTGTGTAGATTTTTATGTTTTATACAATATAAGGGAGAGGATTCAGTAGTTAAGTATTTTAATTTTGCGCTTCTCAATATCTTATGTGACAATTTAAAATCAATTCCAATTTTTTATTGCAATTTATTTGACAAGTCATTTCCTTATAACTATGTTTTCAGATCCATTTCGTCAAATATGATGCCACATCAACATGTTTTTTGGTTGAGGTGTCCAAAATAGCTCTAAAAAAAGTGAGATTGGTAGTTGTGCACTAAGTCATGTTTTATTGATGCATTGTAATGGCATCACATGATTTGTTGTTTTTAGATCCAAAGAATACATTTCATTCAATTACACGAGTAGTCAACATTAACAAAGTCACAACTACTAATACTATATCATAAAAATATTAGACATCAAATCAACAAGAGGTCACGAGATCAGTCTGCCCCCATCCCCATGGTACTGGAGGGTGTCTCACACCATCATCACCGATCACAAGAAAAAAATTTATCACGCGCACTATAATTAATAGAGGGGGAGTACCCAACTAATCTAAAAAAAAAATTCTATTATAAATTTTAGAACGTGCTCACTTACAAGATCCTCCTACAAATTTGAATTAGATAGATTTTCAGATTTCATATAATATATTGACTGTTTATATAAACTCAATTTGGATGACATAAATGATCACTTCTCATTTGATATATTAATTGTAAGACTAAACCTGATTTGGATGATGTAGATTATCACTTTCCATAAGATATATTCAATTTATATATTTAGACCTAGTTTGGGTAGTATAGATTAGCATTTTGTATTTAAGATATTCCATCTCCGTGATTTTTTATGTCCTGGGTATGTACAGAGTCAAGGGCAATCATTAGGTACCCTGCTGATAAATATTCAGAACAAGGGACCTCTCTGATGGGTAAAACTATTGGAATGTGAAGTCAGTTAGGACTCTAACTATGTATGTGTCATACAAGCTATCTTCAATTAGGACTCTACTCCTATATGTGTCCTACATGTAGTTGAGTGAGTCATATTGTGTTGACTTAGTAAATTATTAAGTGATTCATAGTAGAATCAAGTTGGGAGCTATATGTCTCAACCTTGTAGATGATTGAGAGCCATATATAGGCTTAGTCAATAATATGACTATAGTGGTGGCGTTGGAAGGGTTAGAGGTGGCAAATTTGAGAACTTAATTATAGCATTAAGTTTCTCAAATTTTTATATAAATAGAGGAGCTTTCCCTCATTTGTAATTAGTTGAAAGAAGGCTAAAGGCCAGAATAGATTTGAGAAGTATTCTTTCCCTCCTTTTGAAGAAGGGGCTAGATCTCATTTGAGGTTGTTGTAAACACAATGGTGAACATAAGGCTGATCATTGGACAACTGTGAAGTGGATTCTTAAATATTTGAGAGGCACTTCAGATGCTGCTATCTATTATAGTGGGAGTAGTCTTCAAATTAATGGGTATGTGGATGCATATTTTGGTGGAGACAGAGATAATGGAAAGTCTACAACTGGTTATGTTTTCTCTTTAGCTAGAGGTGTTGTTAGTTGGGTGTCAAAGCTGCAGAAAATGGTGGCATTGTCTACTACTGAGGCGAAATATATTGCAGCAACACAAGCTAGCAAGGAGGCAATTTGGCTTCATAGACTTTTGGGTGAATTGCAAGTGAAGCAAGAAAACATAATATTGCATTGTAGCAGTCAAAGTGCTTTATACTTAGCATACCATTCCAAAACAAAGCATATTGATATTCAATATCACTTTGTTCGTGAAGTGGTGGAAGGAGGACATATCTCTTTGGAAAAGATTCACACTAATGTAAACCCTACAGATATTACATGATGAAACCTATTGGTAGAGAGAAGTTCATTTGGTGCAAAAATTCTATTGGTCTACAAATTATGTGATGATAGGCAACATTGGCAATGGTCTTTCAGTAGAGGAATTATTCATGAGTTTTAAATTTGACTTCAAGTGGGAGAATGTTGGAAAGTGAAGTCAATTAGGACTCTAATTATGTATGTGTCATACAATCTATCTTCAATTAGGACTCTACTCCTATATGTGTCATACATGTAGTTGAGTGAGTCATATTGTGTTGACTTAGTAAATTATTAAGTGATTCATAGTAGAATTAAGTTGGACTCTATATGTGTCAACCTTGTAGATGATTGAGAGCCACATATAGGCTTAGTCAATAATATGACTATAGTGGTGGCATTGGAAGGGTTAGAGGTGGAAAATTTGAGAACTTAATTATAGCATTAAGTTTCTCAAATTCGTATATAAATAGAGGAGTTTTCCCTCATTTGCAATTAGTAGAAAGAAGGCTAAAGGCTAGAATAGATTTGAGAGGTATTCTTTCCCTCCTTTTGAAGAAGGGCTAGATCAGATTTGAGGTTGTTGTAACTCTATAATTCCTAAGAATCAATATGAAAGATATTTTTCCTGTGGTTTTTTACTGGTATATTTTTGCCAGGTTTTTCTACGTAATTCTGAGTGTTATGCAACTTTGTTCTTCTTTGCAATTTTCTACACTTGCATTTTTCCATACAATTGGTATCAAAGCATAGATTATTTGTGTAGAAGTTATTTAATTGGAGAGGTGAGAAATGGTAGGAACTACTGTTACTAGATTTGAGGTGCATAAGTTTGATGGTTCTAATTTTTCTCTATGGAAGCTTAAGATTCAAGCTTTGCTGGTGAAGGATGGATGTGACAAAGCTCTTAAAGGAGTAGCATGTAAACCTGAAAATATGAGCACATCAAATTGGAATACCATGGATAGAATGGATATAGAAACAATCCAATTATCTCTAGTAGATTCAGTTCTATTCAATGTTGCAGAAGAGAAATCTACTCATGACTTGTGGAATAAGCTTGTAAATCTATATGAGACAAATTAATTGGCAAACAATTTTTTTCTATGAAGATAGTTGTATAATTTGAGGTTGCATGACAATTCACTTGTCATATATCATCTCAATGATTTCAACACATTGACAAGCAAGTTGACTTCAGTGGGTGTAAAAATTGATGAAGAAGATAAGGCAGAAATATTACTATGCTCCTTGCCAGATAGTTGGGATCAATTGGTTATGGCTCTTAGTAATTCTGCACCAAGTGGGAAGTTGGTCTTTGAAGATGTGGTGGTTTCTTTAATCTTTGAATATTCAAGGTGGAAGACATCTCAAGGATCCTCTTCAAATGAAGCCCTTT
>CM021107.1:591372916-591564849 GCA_007115665.2 Sequoiadendron giganteum | reverse complement strand
CCCACAAGATTATTGTTAGCTGAGATGTTTATTTTAATGAAAAATCAATGCAAAGAGGTGAAGAAAAACAAGGTATGGAAGTTATTCAAGTAGAGGTGGAAAAACGTGATGATTATCTAGATGTGCTTGAGGAAGAGCAACTAGATGAAGATCAACTAGAACAACAACAGCCAGTTGAGCCATGGGGTGAAACACCACCTGTTTTAAGGAGATCCAATAGAGTAATCAAACCACCTGTAAAGTACTCTCTTGTAATTTTGCTTATGCATTGTTAACTAATGTTGGTGAGCCTATTTCATATCAGGAGGCTTGTCATGTTGAATGTACAAGAAAATGGAGAGTTTTTATGGAAGAGGAGATGGAATCTCTACATAAGAACAAGACATGGGAGCTTGTACCATTGCCTAAGGGGAGAAAAGCTATTGGGAACAAGTGGGTCTTCAAATTGAAGAGGGATATATATGAAAATTTGGAGAGATACAAAGCTCGATTGGTGGCAAAGGGGTATGCACAAACGTCTGGCATTGATTTTGATGAAAACATTTCACCTGTTGTACGATTAAGTAATGTTAGAGTTGTTTTAGCTCTTGTTGCTAGTCTTGATTTGGAGTTAGAATAGTTAGATGTTAAAACAACCTTCCTACATGGTAATCTCTTTGAGGAGATTTATACAAAGCAGCCAGAAGGTTTTGAGGAAAGCGGCAAGGAGAATCTAGTTTGAAAGTTGAGAAAATCGTTGTATGGTTTGAAATAGGCGCCAAGGTGTTGGTACAAGTGGTTTGATTCCTTCATGATGAGTTTAGGTTTTAGTAGATGTGGGGCTGATCATTGTGCCTATGTTCAAAGGTATGATGATGGAAGTTTCATTATTCTACTATTGTATCTTGATAATATGTTGGTAGCAGGTCCCAACATGTATAAAATCATCCATTTGAAAACTCATCTTTCTAGGGAGTTTGAAATGAAAGAATTAAGTAGTGCAAATCAATTTCTTGGAATGAGGATACATAGAGACATAAATAATAGGAAATTTTGGTTGTCATAGAAAACTTATGTGAAGAAAGTTCTACAGCACTTCAATGTGAAGAATGCACAACCAGTTAATACTCCATTTCCTATTCATATTAAATTATCTTCAATACAGTGCTCTAGCATAGAAGCAATGAAGACACAAATGTCTCATGTACCATATTCATCAGTAGTTGGAAGTATTATGTTCACCATGGTGTGCACCAGACTAGACATTGCACAAGCAGTGGGATTTTTAAGTAGATACATGGTGAATCTTGGTACTGATCATTGGACAACTGTGAAGTGGATTCCCAGATATTTGAGAGGCACTTCAGATGTTGCTATTTGTTATAGTGGGAGTAGTCTTCAGGTAAATGGGTATGTGGATGCAGATTTTGGTGGAGATAGAGATAAGAGAAAGTCTATAATAGGCTATGTTTTCTCTTTAGCTCGAGGTGTTATTAGTTGGGTGTTAAAGTTGCAGACAGTGGTCGCATTGTCTACTACTGAGGAAAAATATATGACAACACAAGCTAGCAAGGAGGAAATATGGCTTCGTATACTTTTGGGTGAATTGCATGTGAAGCAAGATAAAATGGTACTACATTATGAGATTCAAAGTGATTTACACTTAGCACGGAAGTCAGCATACCATTCTAGAACAAATCATATGGATATTCAATATCACTTTGTTCGTGAAGTGGTGGAAGGAAGACATATCTCTTTGGCCAAGATTCACATTGATGTAAACCTGACAAATATTATGAAAAAACCTATTGGTAGAGAGAAGTTCATTTGGTGCAGAACTTCTCTTGGTCTGCAAATTATGTGATGATAGGCAACATTGGCAATGGTCTTTCAGTAGAGGAATTATTCATGAGTTTGAAATTTGACTTCAAGTTGGAGAATGTTGGAATGTGAAGTCAATTGGGACTCTAATTATGTATGTTTCATACAATCTATCTTCAATTAGGATTGTACTCCTACATGTGTCATACATGTAGTTGAGTGAGTCATATTGTGTTGACTTAGTGAATTATTAAGTGAGTCATATTGTGTTGACTTAGTAAATTATTAAGCGATTCATAGTAGAATCAAGTTGGACTCTATATGTGTCAACCTTGTAGATGATTGAGAGCCACATATAGGCTTAGTCAATAATATGACTATAGTGGTGGCATTGGAAGGGTTAGAGGTGGAAAATTTGAGAACTTAATTATAGCATTAAGTTTTTCAAATTTGCATATAAATAGAGGATCTTTGCCTCATTTGTAATTAGTAGAAAGAAGGCTAAAGGATAGAATAGATTTGACAGGTATTCTTTCCCTCCTTTTGAAGAAGGGGCTAGATCTCATTTGAGATTTTTGTAACTTGCTAATTCCTAAGAATCAATATGAAAGATATTTTTCCCATGGTTTTTTATTGGTATATTATTACCAGGTTTTTCCATGTAAATCTGAGTGTTATGTGACTTTTTTCTTCTCTGCAATTTTCTACACTTTTATATTTTCTGTACAAAAACCTTAGAGGATAGAGCATTGGTCGAATAGTGGTTAGAAGTAGAAGGGAAAAACTTCAGTTCTCCTGCTTATGCACTAATTAATCAGCTGCTAATTGTCCCAAGGATTGGTTTACCTCAATACATACCATTGATTGAGAGCAGTGTTGAGAAGTTGGGTAAAGTGTTTGATGTGTATGAAGAGAGGTTGTCAAAGAGCAAGTACTTGGTAGGGGATTTTTATAGCCTTGTTGATTTGACCCATCTTCCATATACTGATTATATAGTAAATGTTACTAATAAAGCATATTTGATTTGAGATAGGAAACATATGAATGCATGGTGGGAGGATATATCCTCCATACATGCATGGAAGAAGGTTTCCGCTATGTGAAACCATGGAACATGTGGCTAAGGTTTCAAAATTTTAGTGTGTTTTGCAAAATAATAACTTCGTGTATTCTGTAAATGGTGGAATTTCACCTCTCTTGTGTTTTAAAGGATTATGTAGGGAGATTGTGTTAATAACATCTTTTCTAGTTTTAAAACATTGGTATCTTTTCACACAAAACCATCACATGTTAAGTGTATATCATTGCAATATACTCATTAAACTCTTCCATTTTGGTAGAGTACGCTTATTTGCTCGAGTTGTTTCCCTTTTCTCTCTTAGTCATCTTTAAATGTATGTTATTCTTTTGTAATTGTTTCTCAAATTTAAGTAGAAGACATATTTAAGAATTTGTAGGGGAATATGGGTTAGTTCGATCTATCTTCAATCTATCTTTTTTATTTTATTTCTAAAATGGACAACCTATTTAGTTGTGATGAAGTATTGTGGTTTCAATTTGGACAATATGTCTTGTTTGCGGTTAAGTTTCCAGATAGGAGGTTAAGGGTTAACACATGCAGGTTGGAACGTTTTACCTGACTTGCACTTGCTTGACCTACCCTAAATGGATTTTAGGGAATTTTTCTCTGAACTACATCTTTTTCCCTACCCTCATGTAAAGGTGGAGAAATTTTCCCCCTTTGCACTCAAAGAATAAATTCCCATGTAGTTCAGAGAATTTTCTTTGAACTATATGCCAACAAATTTCAAAAATGTAGAAGTGTAGATTTTTTCTGCACGATACTTGAAATTTTTCCTAACAATGGAGGATTTTTTTATTTTTTACTTTTTGACTGCAAAAATCAGGTAGCACGACCCCTCATAAACTGCAGTGCTCCTGGTAAAATTTTTAATGTACAAGTATCAAGGGGTGATTCTAGTGAATTGTATGGAGTCTAATGTGGATCACATCAGATACATGAAGATTTGACATGTGGATATGTCCAAATTCTTGGAAAGAGTGAAGAAGCAACTTGTTGCCTCAAGCATGTAGTGTGTCCCCAACAACAACATTGATCTGGTTTCTTCATTTCTTGTTGTGTTGTTAGAATAAGTGAGCTAATTAGGAAGTAAACTAACACACCAATGAAACATTAGATTGAAAGAAACTAATTTAGAAAAGACAAAAGAAAACTCTAAATAACAATAGCTCCTTCAAATTTTTCCCATTGTTCTTTATCTCCAAGGATTCGATTCAAAATACTGGCTCTCAGTTGGTTTAAGTAGCAACTTGTAGAATGACAACTTAGGAGAACAAGATTGATATAAAATGCATGTTCATTGTTAATGATTTAAGCTATGAAATTGAAGAACTAAAATGCTATGATATTGCTAAAATATTGATATGCTAATTCAAATGCAACTATAGTAACTACGCATGAAATCTAGGATGAAATCTACTTACGAGAAGGTTGTATTTATAGATGTTCAGAGGCAAGAATCTAGTTGGCGGAGATCCAAGGTTGAAATTCAAACCTGTCAAGATGAATGGTGGGAGATTCTGGAAGTTGAGAGAAAGGTGGAAGGTTGAGAGAAAGATGGAGAATGTTTTCAACCCATGAAACTATCTTCATTCAAAAATGGAGATAAACATGCTATTTGTCTTTCATTTATTGAAAAGTTAGTTGAAAATTGAGGATAAATGCCAATTAAATAAATAAATTTATTTAATTATATGTGACATGTGCAAGTGGAAGCTTCCATAATTAAATAATTAATATTTAATTATGTGAGAGGTGAAAAAGATGAGTAATTAAATATTTACAATATTTAATTAAGTGAGGTGAAAAAGATATAAAATAGAAAATATTTAATTTAAATGTGAAGTGAAGAATAAATATTTCATTGTTTGAATTTAAATGTTCAAACTTAGAAATAGAATGATATTTAAATAAATAAATTATGTAATTTATTTAATTTAATTAAGAGGAAAATAGCAATAATTAGATAAACTTATTTATTTAATTAAACTAGAAGAATTAGAAAAATGAACAATATAAATAATTAATTCAATTTATTTATATGTAGATGACTTTAAAATATTAATTAAATAATTCATATTTAATTAATTAAGAGGTTTGATTTACCATGACCATTTTTAGATGTGCACATTTTGCCCCTTTTTGAAGTGATGTGTTTCATGCATTGCTTCAAAGAAAAATTTAGATTTTGAAAATTTGCCCCTGATTTTGAAAATTTACTAATGATTTTGAAAATTTACTAATGCTATATGCCCCCTCGAGAGATAAATCGCATGATTTGAATGATGATGAGGATGATTTGAAAGAATTTAGAGGATTTTCGAAGAGATTTGGAAATTTATCTCTCAAAATAGCACTTTGCATAGTAAAAATAATAATAATTTCCCATTGTTACCCCCTTAAAAGGTGGAAAAAGTGAAAGTCATTGTCATTTGAACAACAACCATTGGTAATTTTCAGAGCTTTGAGCTAGATTTTTGCAATGCTGATCCATTACAAGTGCCACAAATTTGAGTGAGCCAGTCGATATGAGAGACTAGCTGCATATGGACCTTCGGTAAGATAATCTAATCCTTTGCAATGAATTTGAAATCATTTTTTTGAAGAATTTTTTGATTTTTTATTTTTTTAAGATTTTCAACGTGTTGCTTTAGTGCATAGGATAGATAAAGTCGCACATAGATGTAAAATAGTAGCACATAGATGTGTAGATTAGCGCATAGGATACCTCAATTAGTGCATCTAGAAATTATGTCTGCGTAGGATGCTAGATTAGCGCATTGATGAGATAGATTGGCGCATCCACATGATAGAATAGCGCATTGATGAAGGTACGTATTGCACTTCTACTTTAGCACATCCATACATTAAAGTTGCGCATACATGATTTAACACATTGACTGACTATTTTAGCGCATCCATGGGATTTTTCTGAATTTGAATGTTGAAGTGAAATTTGATATGTGCTTGATGATTTTTGCTAGATTAGCCAATTGATTCTATGCATTTGAATAACATCAAGGATAGATTAGCTTGATTTGATAAATTTATCTTCGTGCTTGAAGAACAAATAGTAATAAGTCTGATAAATTTGCATTCTTGATTGAAAGACAAATAGTAGAAATGATAGATTTGATAATTTTGCTTTCGCGATTGAAAAACAAATAGTAGAAATGATAAATGTTGAGTCGATTGATAGTTAAATTTGTTTCCATGCAATATGAAAAACAAATAGTAGATATGCTGATAAATTTGTTTTTTTGTGTAAAAAAACAAATATATTAGGATTTAGTTGCCTTCCTTCTTGAAGAACAAATAAGATTTTGAACTGATTGTCGATGTTGATATGATTGATTGATTGATGTATTTTCTTTCATGCCTATTGAAAAGACAAAATAGATTGATAATTTTCTGATTGATGTATTCCCTACTGATTGATTTGCATGATTGCTTTTAATGTTATAAAGGAGGAATTTAACCTCCTCCAGATCACAGAGAGATTTCCTCGCACATGGGATATGATTCCTCGATTGTCCCAGGCTGATCTAGAGGTTATATACTAGTGTGGGTTGAGTCCACTATTGAGGATCCTACATCATAGGATCAACAAAGCACTGTTGATAGCACTAGCTGAGAGGTGGCATAGTGAGCATAACACCTTTCATTTACCTATAGGAGAGATTGTTGTGACATCCGAGGATGTATATAGGATTCTAGGCATCCCTATAGTTGGTGAGCTTATGATATATGATCACAAGGAGATTGGAGGGATTGATGCACTAAGACGAGTCTTTCGGGATCCTCATGCCGATGGGTATGATATTGCTTGGAGAGATATGGTAGAGACTTATGCCCCACTATCTTCGGTGTTAGCAGGGTTCATCAGTGGTTTCCTTTGTCTTGATCGTAAGTCAAAGGGACTATCAGTTGCCTAGGGTTGGATTTTGGAGGACATGCTTCTCCATCGGACTAGATACGCATAGGGATCATGCATGCTTGCCCACCTATACCATGATCTGCATCAGGTTGTGTACATGGATGGGAAGAGTCTCTCAACAGGAGTGACTCTTTTACACAAATGGGCATTGGAGCACTTTTCTATTACTCGTCCCATTGTTCAGAGAGATCACCCACTTGGCCATCCATACATTTATGCCTACACAGGTCCCCTTGTCCAGCCGATGTTGGGAAAGTTAGAGTACTAGAGACGTGTTTTAGATGACATGGATACAATCATTTGGAGACCATATCTAGATTTTGATATGTTGGAGGTTGATGATATAGAGCTGCCCTACTGCATGAGATCGAGGTACTTGATTGGTCGTACCCCATTTATTCTTGAGTTGTTCCTGGTTATGAGGGTCCTGAGACAATACGGATTAGTACAGATGATGCCACAAGGTGTCGCACACTATGCTAGGTAGTGAGAGGATGTACCAGAGTGGGGTCCATTTGTGATGATTGACGCAGTTAGAGCAGAGTACACAGATTTGTAGCCAGATCATTGGGTGATACATCCAGAGGTGGCGGATGCAACGATGATAGATGAGTATGCAACTTATTTTTACACACATCCCTTTCTGAGATTTACCAACCCAGAGGAGCCTACCTCATTATTTGGAGGACCAGTTATACAGCAAGTACGATAGCAGCCACAGACACAGGTAGCAGAAGGGTAGCCACAGGGTCAGGCATAGGTAGGGGCACAAGAACAGGTACCAACAGAGGCAGAGGGTGTGGAGGTCATGGATGTTGATGATGAGGAGGATGATGTGGAGGATAGTGACTATGATAGTGGGGATGATGGAGGTGATGAGAGTGGAGGGGGTGGAGGCCAAAGGTTTTTCTTTGATGTACAATTTAGGATGAGGCCTCGGACATCGAGACTGATCGATCAGCCAAGTACTTCGGCCCCATGGATTACGATCAAGGCTCCCTCATAGGGACAAATGGATACCTTCTAGGGAGAGGTTCAGAGTCTTTGGATTCATTTAGCATAGGCCCAGGTGACTATCAACTAGTTATAGGTACGGGTTGCACAACCACCATCTCCTGACCCACAAGTAGCTCAACTTATAGTAGAGTGAGATAGCTTCTGAGAGAGATGCATACAGGTCGAGGGGGTATCTGAGAGACTCCTGAGATCAGTCGAGAGTACCTATATTGGAGAGGTTGTAGCAAAGTGATTGGAGACCACTCGAGAGGCTGAGTATTATAGGATGAGATATTTTGAGGTAGTGCCACCTGAGAGGAGGATTGCATATACACAGTCAGGTACTCGGTCTTAGACCCATTCCCATAGCCATACCAAGAGTGCCACTAGGAGTGTAGGTCAGCCAATCAGATGAGAGATTAGAGCTTCTAGGAGTAGAGATCCAGTGAGACCTACCGCCTCGAGAGACATTACTAGCCATGTGCCATGGTCGGATTCCCCACAGTGATGATTGATTGATACATCTTGTTGAAACATTTGTTTTGATGAGATTTATGATATGCAGTGGTGATTCGATTATGCATGTGTTATGGATTCATGTATGCATTTTATTTCTATATTCTATGTCGTGTATGATTTTTATGATGATGATGCACTGATGATGATATGATGTAAATGATGATGCAATGACAATATGATGTAATATGTGTTATGATGAAATGATTTCTAACATGGTGCAATCTAAATGATTTCTTTCATGCAAGATGTAAGATGTAATGATAAATGATTTTAACGAGATGATATGTCCTAAAAATGATATGCATATAATGTGAAAATGATATGATGTAAACGAAATGGATAATGATCAATATGAAAAGTGATATAAATGGATGTGAAATGAAATGATAATGATGATCTAAATGATGATGAAATGTAATGAGATAATGTGATGAAATATTAATGATATGAAAATTTTTAATGAATGATAGACACATGATATGAAAATGGATATCGATGAACTAAAATGAACAATGATCACTATGATATGAATTGGTGAATAATAATAAATAATAATAATGATGATGATGATATTGGAAAATGAAATGAATGAATGATAATGAAATGATACATAATGAAATATGATAATGTAATAATACCTAATGATACAATGCAATTGATATGAAAATGATAACCTAAATGATGATATGAAAATGAATGAGATGGATACAATCTTTTTATCAATGTAGATCTATGTAAAATGATGTGAAATGAATGCAAATGCAAATGTTGTGAAAATGATATAATATGAAATGAATGATCAATGAATGATGTTGTACTTAATGAATGACTTATGCATATCAGATGAAAATTATATGTAAAGATGAATAATGATCATGATGAACTAAATAAGATCAATGATAATGAAATGATGTGAAAATAGAAAGTAATGCAATGAATGATAAGGATATCCTAAATGAATAGTCATGATAAGATAATATGTAATGAATAATAATGTGATGTGATGCAATAAATGTCCAAGCGTACTCAATTGTTGTTTGAAAAGATATATGAGAATTCTACCAACCTTCAAAATTTTACTTTAGACAGCCTCCAAAATGCAAATCTAAATGAATCATGCAGTCCTAAAATGTAGTAATGAACCATCCTTTTGTTTGTCATTCCATGTTGCGCTTGATTTTCATCATTGAGCCTTTTGATATGTTGAAAGTTAGTACAAGCATCAAAGGGTATGTTAGCACCAATGATGACCTGAGTACTGCTTTCATGATGTTTGATATAGCAAGTTAATACAAGCATCGAGGTATAATTGAACCAAGATGGCCTAAGTATTGTTTGCATAAATAGATAAAAGTTAACCATTTTCTTATGAAAATTCCGAAATGTCATCAATGATACATTGTAGAGCATGTGCCATGAAAAATTTGCACAATACCAATGATTAGCTTACAGACAGCAAGCAAAGAAAAATCATACTCCTACCTTGTGATTCTAGTTCAGTACATCATTGAAACACTCCAAAGATATGATGTCATCAAATGTCAAAACAACAAATCAACTTACGCTTTAATTTTTTCATTCATTTTATTCAGATTAAGATCATCCAATTTGTTTCAGTTTTCTATCGAACAGTCATGTAGACTCAATTTAACTGGACAAGTTTGTTGCTTCCAATGTCCCGATTCCTAACACATGTTGTTTTTCTGCCAAAAATCTCCAAGAAGCGAATTTCCCCCTAATAACCCTACACTCTGACTTCCACTAGACACAATTACTACTAAGAATAACCTTAATCATCAAGCCATAATGAGATCCTTGTTGTTTTCAAGGAAATGTTTGGATGTATAATCTGAATGTGATGGTGAAGCATGTATGTGATGCCGATGAAAGATGGATATGCAGAGTGTATCCCAATATATGAGAGAGCCAAACACAATCACAAACAATGCCTGTTTGCTAGGTTTTCACCATTTCTTTTTGTTGCACTTTTTCTTGATTTTATGTTTTTTCATTGTTACCAAGATGCCTGTTTGCCAAGTTTTCATCAAGGCAATGATTTTTTACTTTTTTATTTTTTTGTATTTTTACTCTTTTTGATTTGTTTGTATTTTTTCAAGACATTTTACAATGTTTTTGATATTTGTTCAGGACATTTTATATTTTTTTTTATATTTTTCAAGCATAAAAGTTCTTTAGATGAATGTTGTTGGTCGGATCTTCAAACAGGTCCCCTTCTAATGTTGACAACTAATATTCCCCTGATCCATATGCAACAATGATAACAAATGGGCCTAGCCAATTAGGTTTGAACTTGCCTTTCTTTTCCCGATCCAGCTGATTATGAGGGTTTTCTTTGAGAACCAAGTCACCCACTTGAAAATTTTGTGGTTTGACTCCGTGATTGTAGCTGCAGGACATAATTTGTTGATACCCCTTTAAATGATTAAATTTCATTTGACGTCGTTCATCAAGTAGTTCTAGCTCTTGCAACCTGGATACTCAGTAGTCTTCATCATTGATCAACCCCTTTAGTGATACTCAAAGTGAGGGAATCTCAACTTCTAGTGGTAGAATAACTTCTGCTCCATAGACCAAAGCATATGGAGTAGCACCTGTTGGTGTGTGAATACTTGTTTTGTATGCCCACAATGCTAGATTCAATTGGACATGCCAATCACGACCTACCTCATTCATTGTTTTCTTCAAAATCTTCAGAATTGTTTTGTTTGAAGCTTTAGCTTGACCATTCCTTTGTGGATAGTAAGGTGTAGAGAACCTGTGTTGGATGCGAAATCTTTCACATAGTTCATCAATATCCTAATTTTTAAAGGGTCTTCCATTGTTTTTGATAATGGAGTTGGGAATACCATATCGACAGATGATATAGTTCAAAATGAATCAAGAGATTTGTTTTCCAGTAATAGTTGTTAGGGGAATAGCCTCAATCCACTTAGTAAAATACTTAGTGGCTATGATGATGAATTTGTGTCCATTTGAAGATGATGGGTGTATCTTGCCAACCAGATCCAATCCCCACTGAGCGAAAGGCCATGTGGTGGTGAAAGGTTGTAATTCCTGAGCAAGAGCATGAATGAGATTCCCATGAATCTGACATTTTTCACATTTCTTAACAAAGATGAATGATTCCTTCTCCATGGTTGGCCAGTAATAACCCAGTCTAACAAGTTTCTTTGCTAAGGTTCGTCCACTTGAGTGTGTCCCACAAATGCAACCATGTACCTCTTGTAAGGCATTTTCTGATTCATCATGTTTGAGACATCTAAGGATGGTACCATCTAAACCACATCGGTATAAGACGACAACAATTAAGGTGCAATGGGAGGACTAACAGATGAAATTCCTTTTCTGATTTCTAGATAAATCTAAAGGTAAAATAGTATCCTTTAGGTAAGTGTAAACTTGGCCATACAAAGGAGAATCAAAACTGGTTAAGTGGCAAATTATTTGAGTTTCTAGATTGTCATAGGTGGGAGAAAACAATTTTTCCACCAGGAAATCATACTGTGCTTGATTTTCTGACAACTGGAGTAAAGATGCGATTGTAGCCATAGCATTTGCTGATTTATTATCAATACGTGGAATTTTTATGAACTTGATATCAACAAATTAGTTCTTGAAATCATCCACCATCCTTTTTTAAGGTATGAACTTATCATCCTTAGTGTGATATTCATCATTGATTTGATTTATAACAAGTTGTGAATCACCAAAAACTTGAAGTTCTGTGATTTTCCAGCCTACTGCAATTCTCATGCCAATTAATAGTGCCTCATACTTAGCTATGTTTTCTGTGCAAGGGAACATTAGCCGATAAGATTTTGGAATTGAATGTCCTTGAGGAGCAATGAAAAGAATCCCTTCTCCTGAACCATGTTGAGTGTAGGAACCATCAAAGTAGAGCACTCATGACTGCTTAATAGCTATTGTGAATACATCAACATTAGGAAAATCAATGTGTATTGGGTGTTCTGCTAGCATTGGTGCTTCTGCTAACTAATATGCAATTACCTATCCCTTTATAGCTTTTTGATCCACATAATGAATGTCAAGCTCACTCAGGAACATGACCCATTAAGCCAGCCTCTCGGTTAAGGTCACCTTACTTAGAAGATATTGGAGTGGATCGATCGTAGCCACAAGCTTTATTGTATGAGCTAGCATATAGTGTCTTAACTTTTCATAAGTGAACACTACTGCTAAGCAAGCTTTTTCAATGAAGGTGTAATTTATCTCATGACTTGTCAAAGTTCAACTGATGTAATAGATTGCTCGCTCCTTTCCTGAGTTGTCTTCTTGTGCCAATAATTCTCCTAGGGACACTTCTGTGGCAAAATATACAATATGAGTGGTGCACCTTGCACTAGTGGATTCATTAGATACTGCTTTATCTGACCAAATTTTTCTTCACATTTGTCTTCCCATTTAAATGGAACATTCTTGTGTAAGAGATGATTAAATGGTAGACTTTTATCTGCCAATTGCGCAATGAATCTTCTGATGGATTGTAAACATCCCTGTAAAGAGCGTAGTTGACTAATGTTCCTTGGTGGTGGCATATAAAGAATTGATTGTAGCTTAGCTAGATCCACCTCAATTCCCTTTTTTGATATAATATAACCCAGCAACTTTCCAGATTTCACTCCAAAGACACATTTCTTTAGATTAAGTCTTACTTTGAATTGTTCCATTCTTTTGAAAATTTTAGATAAAATAGCAATGTGTCCTTCCCTGGTGTTAGATTTGGTGAGGAGATCATCAATGTAATCCTCCATGAATGTGTGCATCATATCATAAAAATTTGTTGTCATTGCCCGTTGGTATGTAGCCCTTGCATTCTTCAACCCAAATGGCATTACATTCTAGCAATAGGTACCCCAAGGGCATGTGAACATTATTTTATCTTGATCCTTTGGTGCAATCTTTAACTGGTTGTATCCTGAAAATCCATCCATTAATGAGTACATCGCATGTCTAGAAGTCAAATCAACAATCATATTTATGTTTGGAAAAGGGAAATCGTCCTTACGACAAGCCTTGTTCAAATCTCTGAAATCTGTACAAATTTTGATTCTTCCATCAAGCTTTGAAATAGGTATGATATTAGAGATCCATTCCACATAGTCGATAGACCGAATGAACCCAACATCTAAAATCTTTTTTAACTCTTCTTTAACCAATAATGCAACATGTGGATGCATTTTTCTAAGTTTCTCCTTACAAGTTTTGCCCCCTATCTGATAGATAGATGATGCATGATGAGATCTAGATCCAATCCAAGCATATCTGTGTAGGACCATGCAAAATTGATTTGATTGTTCTTGAGAAATTATGTGAACCCTGGTATTTCTTCTTCTATTAAAGATGCAGCAAGTTGCAAGACTTTGGGATGTTCCGTAGTACCTATATTGAGTGCTTCCATTGGTTCTATTAGAATAGAAGACCTTTCTTGTTAATTTTCTGGGAGAGTGTCAAGTTTCCCATCCTCTAGTGCCTTTGAAAGGTTTTCACTATTGGATACGCTTTTTATTTTTCACTTTTCTTGATCTAATACTGCCTTTGTTAGGTTTTCACCATTAGATCTTTCTTTTATGTTATTTATTTCATAGCTGAGAAACTTGACACTTTCTCATTGAAAACTCTGATCTTGTGATTCCTCGGTGGAACCTGTTTCTAGTTGGGATGAACAAAGGAAGTTTATGATGGTTTCGTCATTTGGAAAAGTTGGGATATCAATTGGTGCAATTTGTTCCCAATCAATGAGTTCGGGATGGACCAAAGGAAATGGATCATTAGGCTGAGTAAGGTCACTAGACATTAGTTCATGATGATATTATTAACTTCATTATGGGAGAGCTCTAGGATGGTATCCTCTTGTGGATGATCTATCTCATTTTGAATCGAATCGTTCTCACTTGAGTCATGATCGCTTTGTAGAACATAATCAAGCAGAGGCCTTGAGATTTCCCCTTGTAAGAATGTGGGTGTAAATTTGTGTATGACATCCACCCTTTTATCCATGTATCATCAGAGATGTAATCCCATTCATATTCATTGGAGTCAGTGTCAGAATTGTTTTCTTGAATTCGCAAAATTGTTTCAGCTAACTCCTCATTGGACATTCTTTGTACTACTTCTTCCTTTGTATCTTCACCATATCCTAACCCAGTCTTATCCTTTGGGTGCATTTTTTTTAGTTGGATAGGTTCAACAATACCCTCCTTTCTTTTACCTATAGGGCCATTTCCTTCATAACCCATTTTTTGCATTATTGCATAACTTTTTCCATATTGCTTTGTGGGTAAATTGACATGTTGTACTGATTCTTCTTCATCTTTATAGTGCCAATCAAGGATAGCTCTATCTTCCATTTCATTTTCTTTGATAAATACTCCATTAAACTTGGTGATGGGAACTGAAGCTAAGGCTAAAAATGTTGTAGCATGTTGTATGGATGTTGATGGTTGACCATGGCATCTTGGAGATATGGGTAGATTAGAGAGAGATAAGGAATATTCTCCCACCCCACTATCTTTCAATTTTAGCTTGGTGCCAAAATTACTTATCATTTTATCTTTCTTTCTCATTATATTTGGAAGTTAAAATGGCTAAAGCCTCTCTATTATGTGGGATGAATGTGTCCTGAGTTGCTCTTAGGTTAGAGCAAGTTTGACTACTAATGTGATCAGCAGGTATTGTTACTTCTTTTCCATCATATGGAAACTTTAAGCATTGATGATAAGTAGATGGAATGACTTGCATGTCATGGATCTATGGATGACCCAATAGTATGTGATAGGATAGATCATGTTCTAGAACCTGACAAAAGGTATTTCTCACAACAGGTCCCACTATGATTGGTAGCATGATGACCCTTTGGAAGCTCTTTCATCATCATCGTATGCCTTGATTGTAATTTTCCTTCATGGATCTATAGATTCTTCGGAATAGCCCAAAGCAAGGACTAATTTCAAAGTACAAATGTTTAATCTGGCTCCCCCATCTATTAGGACACGTCTAATTCGGGTTTTGTGAACCATAACCTCTAGGTAGAGTGATGAATTATGTAGATGGGTCATGGATGAGTCATCCTTCTCAATAAAGTATAAACATGTGGATGAGGACAAGTGTCCCACCATGGCTTGAAATTTATTGATATCCAAATCAGGAGACACAGTTGTGTCCATAAGCTCTTTTTCTAGAATGTCCTTATATGCAAGCGATAATTTTAAGAGCTCCAAGATAGAAATTTGGGCTGATGTTTTTCGTAGTTGATTGACCAAATTGTATTGACTTAGAGGTGGAATTGCCGCTTTAGATGAGCTTCCTTTTACAATCATTTTGTCTTGTCCCCTTGTCGTAGCATTGAATTCTTGATATTCTTTCTCACCTTTGATTCTGATAGCATTGATTTGCTAATCGTCCGTATAAATATGATTGATAATGGTGTCATGGACATAATTAACATTCTTTCCCTTGTCACCTGAAGATTCCCGTTTTTGATAATTGGGGAGAGGATCCTCGAATGCCTGATGATCATCATTGGCATTATGTCCTTCAACTATGATAGTACGGTTATCAATCAAATCCTGAAGAATATGCTTTAACCCTTGGCAATTATTTATCTTATGACCTTTACACCTATGATATTCACAAAAGTGTGAGTCATTCCATGATGGTGGTTTAACTCGAGGCTCATAATCTCTTTGTGGTGGCAATGTAATAGCATTTTGATTGAACATTTCTTTGAGAATGGACTCCAAAGACTGGCCCAAGGGAGTAAAACTCTATCGGTTTGAAAAATATGAAGATCTGGGTGCATTTGAATTTTGATTATTGCCAAAATTATTTCCATGATTATTGGTCACATTCCCCTGATTGGAAAAATTTCCTTGGGCACTATAATTTCCAGGATTATTGCTATGTTGGACACCTGATACATTAAGAATGGTAGGCTTCACATTCACGTTGTTAGCATCTACTACCCCATCATTCACAACATTTTTATTTCGAGTCCAAAATCATGACTTGTCATTGTTGTTACTATTGTTGTTGTTGTACGAATTTGAAGCTTCTTTATCGAGTTTCAGAACTCCACACTTGACCAAGGCACCTTCAATAGTAATCGTGTTTTCAATCAATTTTTCAAATGATTGAGGACAGTGAAGGTTTAGTCTGTAACTCATCTCTTGATTCAGACTATCGATAAAGATCTCCATCTTTTCTATTTCAGGAATAGAACGGGAGTATTTGGCAAACACCCTTCTCCACCTTTGTAAAAATGTGGTGAAAGATTCCCCTACCTTTTGTTTCACCTTACACAGATCAAGTATAGTTATCTAGCGTTGGATGTTGTAGGAGTATTGCGATATAAGTTTATTTATTAAATCCTCAAATGTTCTGATGGGGGGAGTGATCTTTGAAAGCCACTCCATGGATTGTCCACCTAGACTTTGTGGAAACAATCACATTAAGTAGGTATCTTCATGAGCAAATTCTAAGCTCATATTTCAGAAATCTCTTACATGTTCAATGGGGTCTGTTTTCCCATTATACCTATCAAATTTAGGGATTTCGCAATGTTTTGGAAAAGGAATCATTTGAAGAATCCTGTCAAATGGATAAGGACATATATCATCCAAAACATACTTCTTTGTAGTACCCCCTTGGATTTACTTTATTTTCCCTTGCAATGCTCTTATCTATTGAGTAAGAGCATTAAAATCATTAAGAGGGGTTTCAGGATTCTCTTTAATCCCTTCTGTGTCAAAATTGGCAGGTAACTTAGCTCCTTGATTAGCTAATGAAAGGAAATATCTTTCCTTGTTTCGCTCCAAAATCCTTTCCATAAGAGTATGGAATTGTGGATCCTACTCTGCTTCTTGGAGCTTCTCTTCTGTTATCTCTTCAGTATTTGAATTATGAAAGGGATTCTCTTCCCTATCACTATTATTACCCATTTTTCTTATGGTACTTTCCCTTTCATCTCTTTCTATGTGCTTTTGAGATTGTGTGACAACAAGCATAACCTTTTGCCAAATTTTTACTAACTTTGATCAAAAGAATGAAAAAGAGCAATTTTGATGGATATGAAAGTCGGTATAGAATGAAGATTCTATGACTTATGAGATTTATAATCTTAAGCTCGTGATTCCCTTATTGAAAGGATGATAATTCTATTTGTGGGAATTAAACCAAAGATCGAAAATAAAGATGATTTTTCACTTTGTGAAGTTTGATCGTAGCTTTGTAAAAAGAAGGATTTGTGATAAATGGCTAATGTGCTTGAGTTCTCTATTGTAGAAATTGATTAGGATGAGTAGAGTATACAATTTCAGGTTGGGGAATATAAGAGGAAAAAATACACTGACTATGATTATGTCTTTGAGAAAGGGCTCTTCTTTGAAAGAAATCTCGTGAGTATAATGGTTCTACAGCATAATCGTCAGTAAAACCTTTAAAAAAGTCGTGATATCGATGAATAAAGGTTTTGTGTTCAAGCAAAACCTTTCGACTTTGGTGTAAAAAAAATCTCTTTTTTAATAAATTCTTATAACTGAGAGATTGATTTGGCTTTCTAATCTTCCTCTCTAGGGACTTCTTGGAAAAAGTTGCAGACTTCCAAACCCTGAGCATAGAAAAAGACTAGACTGAGATGACTGATTTTTTGAATTTCAGAAAGTTACCTAGGCTTGGAACACAAATGCACCAAAATAGAGCATGAATGCACCGAAACGGAACACAAATGCACCAAAACAAAGCACAGATGCACCAAAACAGAGCATGAATGCGCTGAAACAAAGCAGTGATGCGTCAAAATAGAGTACAGATGCGCCAAAACAGAGCACAAATGCGCCAAAACAAAGCACAAATGCACTAAAATAGAGCAGGGATGCGCTAAACTATCTAATTATTTTTCTGCGACAAACATGTTTTGACAGTTTGATATTTTCGGATGATCTTAATCTGATTTTAAATGTGAAAAACATGACATACAATAGTAGGAAGTTGTTTTGTAGATCCTAAAATCTAAACAAAGAGTGTATGTTCCTGATATTTCCATCGGTATAAAAATAAATAAACATTTCAGACTAACTCACTCTTAGTTTTCATGATAGGAATCACAGCCCATAGTTTAAAATCGCATTGACTCACACAGCCGTGTTTTTGTCTTTTCCAGGTGTGTACCTAAGGTTAAATTTCTCGATCCCTTGAGCAAACAATCCATGGAAATTATATGGTGAGTGTTTTGGGGGTAGATTCTTCCCTCCCCTTGCACTATTATAAAAATGATGTTTGGATACTGGCACAGCTGGCTTTCTACACTATGGTTCGTAGTAAAGGTTTTCGTTCAACGTGGCAATAGATAAACTCCCTCAGGTGACCTCCCAATCTTTAGAACAAATATTTTGGGGATGGTTATCTTGCTCACTTCTGTTTAATATGGGTTTCCTCAAAATTCACTTTTGATTAAAGTGGGTTGAAAAACCTGGCTTTGGTTGTTCCCACTTAGGTCATTCCCATAGGGTGAGTACTTTTTCCCACTACAGCAGGCCTTCTAAAGGATGTAATAAAGCATGAATTGCATAAAGTGAAATAGGTAAGTTTGGTGTTCTGATCACCCAGTAAAGGGGAGAGCATATACCTATTACCCAACAATCACAACAAACAAATGGTCAATTTTTAAATCCAAGTGATATTTTTCTATGCTAAGTGAAGATTTTGCTTCACAACAAACATTGGATTCATTTTAACCAACACAAAATAAAGTTTTGTGACTATCCTAGGATTGATAAATTCCAGATTATAAATGTCTATCCTAGGATTGCTTCATTTTACTTTAAAACCAAATTGAAAAAAATCCTGTCCGCGGATGGCTTGGAATCAAAAATTATTTTTTTACAACCCCTGTATGTGCTAAAATAGGCCACCAATGCGCTAAATGAACAAACAGCAATGCACCGAAACAAGTCGTCTATGCGCTTAAACAGTCCATGGATGCACTGAAACAGTTAATGGATGTGCTAAAACAGTCCATGAATGCGCTGAAATAGTCTGTGGATGCGCTAAACCAAGGCTCATATGCGCTAAATCATAACTCCAGTCTATCACCTGTTAGAAAACTCTATAATAAAAAGATTAAAAATGGGGGGATGCCCCATGGTGGGCACCAAAAATTTGTTAGAATAAGTGAACTAACTAGGAAGTAAACTAACACACCAATGAAACATTATATTGAAAGAAACTAATTTAGAAAAGACAAAAGAAAAATCTAAATAATAGCAGCTCCTTCAAATTCTTCTCATTCTTCTTTATCTCCAAGGATTCGATTCAAGATACTGACTCTCAGTTGGTTTAAGCAACAGCTTGTAGAATGACAACTTAGGAGAACAAGATTGATGTAAAATGCATGTTCAGTGTTAATGATTTAAGCTATGAAATTGAAGAACTAAAATGCTATTGCTAAAATGTTGATATGTTGATTCAAATGCAACTATAGTAACTACACATGAAATCTAGGATGAAATCTACTTACAAGAAGGTTGTATTTATAGATATTCGGAGGCAAGAATCTAGTTGGTGGAGATCAACGATTGAAATTCAAACCTGTTAAGATGAATGGTGGGAGATTCTGGAAGTTGAGAGAAAGATGGAGAATTTTTTCAACCCACGAAACTATCTTCATTCTGAAATGGAGATAAACATGCTATTTGTCTTTTCATTTATTGAAAAGTTAGTCGAAAATTGAGGATAAATGCAAATTACACAAATAAATTTATTTAATTATATATGACATGTGCAAGTGGAAGCTTCCATAGTTAAATAATTAATATTTAATTATGTGAGAGGTGAAAAAGATGAGTAATAAATATTTACAATATTTAATTAAGTGAGGTGAAAAAGATATTAAATATAAAATATTTAATTTAAATGTGAAGTGAAGAATAAATATTCCATTGTTTGAATTTAAATGTTCAAACTTAGAAATAGAATGATAATTAAATAAATAAATTATGTAATTTATTTAATTTAATTCAGAGGAAAATAGCAATAATTAAATAAACTTATTTATTTAATTAAACTAGAAGAATTGAAAAAATGAACAATATAAATAAATAATTAAATTTATTTATATGTAGATGACTTCAAAATATTAATTAAATAATTCATATTTAATTAATTAACAGGTTTCATTTACCGTGACCATTTTTAGATGTGCACACTTGTATTATCTCAAAATCCTAAATTTATGTTAGCAGTAGTTGTTCATTTAATGAGAGTAAGAATATCATAGATGCTGATGCAAAGTTATTCATAAGGTTAGATGAAAAATTCTTTAACAATATTTTCATGTTCTCTAGCATTGATGACTATGTTGATCTTACAATGGAGGCATCACAAGATTACAATGATAAGAATTTTGATAAGTGTAAGAAAAACATCAATACTTTGTGGCTTAAGACTTCAAGGCCTACAATTGCAAGATGGCCAAAAAAAATCTACCAAAGTGAGTTCATTGAGGAAGTGGGTTACTTGATAACTCTTCTTAGCATAGTTTAAGGAATTCCAACATCCAATAGTTTTTAGGAATAGATGTACCAATATATATATGGGTGATCCCACAATATTGATTTACAATTTTTGGTCAAATTGGACATTGATGACTATGTCAATCTCACAATGGAGGCATCACAAGATTACTATGACAAGAATTTTTATAAGTGTAAGAAAAACATTAATACTCCATGGCTTAAGACTTCAAGGCCTACAATTGCAAGATGGCCAAAGAACATCTACCAAAGTGAGTTCATTGAGGAAGTGGGTGACTTGATAACTATTCTTGGCATAGTTTAAGGACTTCCAACATCCAACAGTTTTTAGGAATGGATGTACCAATATATATATGGGTGATCCCACAATATTGGTTTACAATTTCTGGTCAAATTGGGCATTGAACTGATATTTTTTAACTAAATCTTCACATAGCTGGTAAACCATGAAGAATTTGAAGATGATGCAAACTAGTTATTTGTGACATTTTTTCTTTAGATTCTAAATATATTTTTTCAATTTTTTTTTAATCAGATTGCACTTCTTTTTCCATCTCCTTTGAAAACTAGTTTTAAATAGTAAACACCATTTTTAAAGAGTGACATTGCTGGCTAACACATAATTTTTTTTCTATGAAGGATAAAATTATATTTTTTTCGAATTTAGATTTGCAACTATGATATCTAGTGCATGGAATTGGTTTCATAGCATTTCATTGATTTTTTTTCTTAATTATGTTTCAAAGTCAAACCAGTTACAATTTAGACATGATTTACTAGCTAAAACATAATTCTTTTTGTATGTATCGGAATTCACTTTTTTTTTGTTGGATCAAAGACATCAATATCTAGTGCATAGATATTTTTCAGATTTTTTTTTTATAATCTACTATTTTTCCACATGTGTAGAACATAACGCTTGATTTTTGTTGAAGAACCTACATTCACAAAAATTAAATATAAAATATAATAATCAAATTAAATATATTTAAAATTATACTTTTTGGGAGGCTTATAATAAGGACTCAATACTTGCAAAAAAATAATTTTAAATGAATTTATTTGCTCCCCCAACATGTAAATCAAAAGTGGTTTTTTATCAGTATTTTGATGGGTGTAAAGGAGACTCTATTACAGGTATGGTTTAAAACTAGTGGGGTTCTATCGAAGAGAGTTTGATCTAAGGTGGTTTGATCAAACCCTCTTCAATTGGAACCATTTAAATGAAACTTTTCAAGGCTTAAATCATTAAATTTTCCAAAAATATATGATTTCAGCAAAAATGAGGATGTCCCAAAAAGTGTAAACCACTATTGCGGGATCACCCATATATATATATGTGTGTGTGTGTGTGTGTGTGTGTGTGTGTGTGTGTGTGTGTGTGTGTGAGAGAGAGAGAGAGAGAGTGTGTTTCATAAGGAAAGGGAATTAGAAAATATTTTGGGGAAATTAGACCAGTTATGCAATTTTTGAATAGCTTTCCAAAGTATCAACCTCTTTGAGGTTTTACATGACTTCATATGTGGTATATGTTGCTACCTCTATGAGGCATTTTCCAAGCTTGTCTTTAGAGGGTGATAGAAGAAATGTTCCCGTATATGAATATTATCCACAACTAACTTTGAAATAGAGAATCAAAAATTTCAGAGGAGTAAATGATGTTTTTTTCTATTCTTTCATCTACATGTTTGATAAGGAACTTGAGAAGAAAAGGGTTTTGGATGAAGCGTGGGAGCTGGTAAAAATGTTTGGATGTATGTTCTTTCAATTTGCCACTTTCACATATATCAGGGTTGGCTATTTTGATGGATATCCATACATACTACCAAGGTATCCAAGTGATAAAATTGTACTAATGGAGTTATGTAGGCAAATTATGGCTATGCATAGCAAGCAAGAAGACTCACATAAGGCTAGTTTTAAGTTTCTACTAACTGTTGGCAGGTATTCTATAACTACTTAGATCTGAGAGCTAAAGCCATGGAAACTAAGAATGAATTATTTTAACTACTGTGGGATGGACAATAAGCTTAAGAGGAGCTATACTCATGTGCACAAAATTGAGGACATATGGCTTGAATGTAGGAGTGATGAGGGTGAACCCACAAAAGTGATTTAAAATTGGAATGAGGAAGGAAAAGTTGAAAAACATGACCCCATGACTTCAAAGAGGGTTCAAAAGAACTAGGGTTTGAGCAAACCCATTCAAATAACTTCCCACCATTCCTGTAAAAAAAAAAAAAAAACCCTTTTAGAAAGGGGGTTCAAATGAACTAGGGTTCGAATGAACCCTGGTTCGAGCAAACCGCTTGGGATTCGCTCAAACCCTCCATTTCCCTCCTTCTCCCTCTCAGGTGGTAAAAATGTCTAGAATTTTACACTTCGAAGTTCGAGTTGAGGAAGAAAATGGAGGAGACCTCACCAGCCCAACTAGATGATGGTAGTCCTCGGAACAAGCTATCTAATGAATATAATTTTAATATGTTTTGGTTTCATTATGTATTTATTTTTTTAGTTTTATTAAACATAGGTTTTCACCAAAGATCAAGCTCTTTGTTCTGCACATGTGGAAAAATAGTAGATTATAAAATAAAAATTAAAAAATATTTTCGGGTTGGGTATTGATGTCCTTGATCCATTAAAAAAAAAAGAATTTTGATACATAGAAAAAAAGTTAAGTTGTATATAGTCCACCTATGTCTGAATTGTAATTGGTTTGACTTTAAAAATTGATTAAGGAAAAAAAAATTAATAAAACACTATGAAACCAAATAAAAGTGCTAGATATCACAGTTACAAATCTAAATTCGAAAAAATTAGAATTTTATCCTTCATACAATAAAATTTATGTTGTATACATTGAGCGTCACTTCTTAAAAATGTTGCTTTTAAAAAAACTAGTTCCCAAAGGAGATGGAAAAAGAGGTGCAATCCGATTCCAAAATTTTTGAAAAACATATATTTAGAATCTATAGACAAAACATCACAAATCACTAGTTTTCATCATCTTCAAATTCCTCATGGTTTAACTGCTATAATAGCCCGAAAGTGAGGATTTAGTTTTAAAAAATCAATTTAGTGTCCAGTTTGCCCAAAAATTGTAAACCAGTATTGTGGGATCACCCATGAAGATGTGAGGAAGCTATATTTTAGTTAGCTTACCTCGGAGCAAATAAAAAAATTTGAACTTGTAGTCATTCCTAACAACGTGCGAGAAGAAGATGATATTTTTGATCCTACATATAAGGAGAACAAGATTGTTGATACTCCTCTTCTACTAATCCAATGGTCATAAAAGGAAATGATTTCAATAAGAGAAAGGTTCCAACCTACTCTTGGAAACACCAATGTTTTCCCACAGAATAAAGGAATTAAGTTGAAATTCTTCATCATAGGATCAAAGGAAGAGTGTACTGAAGGGATTTATAGTAAAAGGGAAGAGTTGAGGACAAAAAGTAAAGACGATGCTCCTAGTACTAGCAAGATACCTAATTTTGTTTTCAAAATGAAGGGAGATAAAGATAGAAGTAAAGAAAAGGAGAGGGAATCAATTTAGGAGGAACAAGAGTCAGCATGGAAGAAGAATCTGTTTCCTCCTCTCCTATAACTTCTTCAGTGAATATTCATATTGCTCCTATTCTTTCAAGTGTATAGTCTTTACCTATTGTTTCCACTATTTCTATTACTCATGTTGTTTCTGTACAATCTATTCATTCATCACCTACTAGTGAGTCAATATTTGAAAGTCCTCATGGCAACATTGAGAATATTTCTGGCCCTCTTTCTTCCTTGCCCAATTTATCTAATGTATCCTCACCAATGCTTGACATATCCACACTTGATCATATTTTGAAAATTTTATGACTGAGTCAGTATCTAGAGTATCAAGGAATAAAAGAAGGTTCTTCCACTCTTCGTCCTTGGTTGACATCATAGACACCAAAATGGAAGAAACAAGTCATCTCCCCATATGACTTTGATTTTGGCCAACTTGTGTCGGCGAAGACCAAAATAGCGAAGAAGGCCAAGACACTTTCTAGGATACTTATTGACAATTCAAGTAACAAGTATGTTGATGTAACACAACCACCATCAAACAAATATACTAAAGAAATCCAAGGTTCAGATTATGTAATTACAAGGATTGAACTTGGAAAGAAAGCATGTGAAAGTACCAAGGAGGACTTGCAAGCAACAATGGCTACGTTGATCGAGAGATATGATAAGGATAAAGTTATAAATATAAACTCAAGCTTCAGGTGGAACATCTTACTTTTGTTCTATTGAATATTAGCCAATCTTCTGAATCTATTGAGCCTATTACTACAAGTGTTGATGATGATTCAATCTAGAGGGATGAAAGGATTGGTGCACAAGGTTGAGATATTAGTGCATGGTAAGACAAAATAGTGGCACAAGGCATTCAACTTTTGAAGTCTTTTGTTGAATTGATTAACAATATAGATGATTTCAAGTTAGATTTGAATCAAACACTTGACATATTGTCATAGAATCTATAGCTAGTGGAGTAGGATCTTGATGGTTAGATAAAGTTGAGAGAATTCAAGCTAGAAATGTTGACTGAAAATGGGGTTATCCCCACAAGGAAGATGTACATTTAATTTTGAGAAGCAATGAAACATAAAAGAGAGATCATCAATTAATTAGTAATAGATCTATAAGAAGCTCAAGAGACAAGCATTGATAAGAGGATAGAAATCATTGACAAAATAGGGGAGCTTACATGCCAGATATTGGATGAAAATCATAAAAATCTTCCCATGGATATAGTTATCCAAGAATTTAGGTCATTAATTCAAATTGAAATAGAAATAGAAGTTTTCTCAATGTCTTCCATTGATAAATTAGTTGATTTCCAAGTGATTCTGGATAATTTGAAGATAGTATTGGACAAGAACAAAAAATCACGTCTCAGAATAGAGGACTCCATCACACGAGTTCTAGCTATATCTAGTCATACACCAAGGCCAAATGACATTGAGGTTCAAGTGACTTTGAAGAGATGCAAATATTTTCTAGAGAATAATGTAGAAGAAGAAGAAGAGAACGTGCTTGCAGCAATTTAGTTTATTTTTCAAGATTTCTATTTTGTAGTTTGTATTTTCTAAATGGAATTTTTCATGTCTTTTTGTAATATGAAATTACATGTGAAAACATCATAGCCAAATCAAATTGGACTCTATTTGTGAATAAGTCAAAAGTAGTTGTAGATTTCCTATTTTCACTCTTAGCTTCTCTCTATAAATAAGAGGGGGCTCTTTGTAATTTTTATCTTTTAGCTAATGAAGTGAAACATTACTGAATTGAGTGAGCATTGAAACTTTTCTTTTAAAGTGTAAATCAAATTCAATCAATAAAAACAAGCAAGTTGGCATTCAATATTTTTCTTGGATCAATCTTGTCGTGTGTTAGGATTTTTCTTACGTCTTTCCTATTGCATTCTTGTATATTATTGAATTTTTGCATGAAATCAAGTGTTCTAAGAGGTAGTCTAAATCTGATTTTGTATTCTTTGAGTTGCATTATCATCTTTGGAAATTGTGTTTATGTTCATGTTTGGAAATAACTTG
This sequence comes from Sequoiadendron giganteum, assembly GCA_007115665.2. NCBI lineage: Eukaryota > Viridiplantae > Streptophyta > Pinopsida > Cupressales > Cupressaceae > Sequoiadendron > Sequoiadendron giganteum. The sequence continues at coordinate 591,538,356 of CM021107.1, read as the reverse complement.
AAGACTTTGGGCTATGTGTTATTATCTATATTTGTTTGATCATATTATGGAATACATCAAATACTTTGGGTTGCATCATATACCACACATTTTCCTTTAAAATCAAAATAAAGAGAAACAAAAGACCTTGTGCTTTTGTGGGTTTTCTTGCCATTAACACTTGCTGGTATCATTCTAGTTATTGTTTCATTTAACTAAAATGGATATTGGTTATTATTTCTCCAACTAGTATTTTGTGGTTCATTACATACTATAAGAATCATGGGATTGATATTGTAAATTTTGTAAGAGAAAACATCTATTTTGAAAGAAGAGAATTAGATGATATGAAAACACCCCATGGATAGTTTTAGTATAAATAAACTTAGTTAATTATTGGCTGAATCTAGTTAGTAATAAGAAGGAATCCTCCCCTTTTTGAGAGGAGAGATTTAATCTCATCATACTGTGGCTGATATAACCATTTTTTCATTAGTTAGTTGCTAGCAAATATTCACCCAACAAGCTTATAAAATCATTAACCCCCACATTTATGTTTTAGTACTAAGTTTTTCCCAATATTTAATATTTCCCCTATGTATAACCTACATTAAATAATTATCATAATGCTAGATACAACACATAAATTTTCCCCAATAATGCTGACCCACGTGATGCACATATCCCTAGATCCCATAGGTGCACCACAAATAGTATTAAAATATTATATTATAACATTATGCAAGGTGGACAACACAACTTTTCTTAACATTATACTACTTGTTGTATAGATTTCATAAGGAGTTAATAACTAATGTTCTCAAACATAACTAGGGAACAATCCTTATAATAATATATACCATCAAGGAATAAAAGTGTTTCATGTGCTCCATCAAGATACCCGCAACAAGAATCAAGGTGATCACTGTATCAATCATGAATGCTCTCATCCTCCATCACACCAATGCACAAAGATAAGAATCCATCCAAATACATGCCACATTATTTGTCATCAAGAAGAATAATTCCTACCTCTAATTTATATCCCAAAACATAAACACTCAATCCAAAGGTAACAAGAATGTATCAAGTAGTTGTCAAGATATAATCACCATAGCTAAAATATCACCCACAACAAACTATAACATATCCAACTATCCATACCTTAAAGGAATACAAATTATATCAAGTGAACCACATTCTATTAACATATACAATCCATAACATGCAATCAAAATCTCCAAATACCATGCCTATCAATGAAGAACATATACATCTAGGAACTCCAATTGCATAGGTAATTCCAAATCTGAAAATGATCGAGGCATCCAAGATCTATGAATAGATTCATATAGAAGGTGTAACCAATATTTAGTACCAAGGAACATACACAAAGATATGTAAATCCTACAAACTAATATGTTGCAATACATCTCTCATCATAAGTCTCCATAATTCTCCCAAGTTCTCCAAACTCAACATAAGAACGAGATAAAGGAACCTCCATATCATCATGAAATAATAACGAACAAAAAATTACCAAAAACATAGTGATCAACATAGCTTAACACAAGATTTCAAATCCAATGTCATGTGAATACAAACATCTAGGAAGAAGAAAAAGACCAAAGAGAGAACCCGCAAATAAAAACATGTAGCATGTCCTTTTATACACACCTCTAAATGTTAAGCTATGATAAGTATGATCTCCTCTATCAAAACTCAAAGAGTATATCATTATCCAAATCTAACCATAACCAAGATGTATGCATCTCAAACCAAAGGAAGATCAAACCATGGGAATATGCCCAATAACATCTCCTAAACTTAGCATCAATGAATAATCTTACAATACAATGAGATAAACATATAAAAATCACTCAAATGAACCCTCCGGAACTAGAAAACTATAGCTCAAGATCCATATGCATGAGAAGAAAAATCATAGAACATAATGCATCTAAAAATAATAATGGGAAATACCTCTCAAATAATATTCTTCCAAGTAGACTAAGATGGAGAATGAGATAGCTCCTCCTAGATATCCAAGTCATCATGACTCATCTAAGAAAAATCCCATCATAGGTCCATGTTGAACTAACGTCCAACCAAGGTGTAGGCTCCTCAAACTTCCAACTAAAATCTCTTTGAAGAATAAATTCATCTCAAAAAATTTCTCTAATCATAAGATATCTCCTAGCCTCACCTATTTCTCCAAGTATCCATGAGAAATTGTAACCAATCAATCCATTCAAAACTCCAAATACAACATAGAACCATCACGAAGCTCCCAATAAAACTATCAATATATTAAATACCAAGAGAACCAACCAAGATCAAAGTCAAAATCCCCAATAATGAATTAAGAACACATCATGACATCATGATCTCACATCTCCTCAAAATAAGATCGTATGCTCCAATAAAAATATCATGGACGTATATCATGCCAACACTCTAATGTGAAATCAGGAGTACATCATGACATAATACATAACCATTATATCAAACAAGGATCACCTGTCAAATAAAAAATCATGATACCTCAACCAAAAACTAAATATTTCTCCATAGCTAAACAAGATGTCAACATCTCCAAACCACGTGAATATAACCATCTCCTTTTAATGAAACCTAGTGTAGAGCATGGGCAGATCCTAACACCATGTGATTGTTTCAACATCATTCTTTTAGGGTTTCATTGAAAAAGGCATCTTAGTGCACCTTGTCACTAAAAGGAAGAAAATGGTGGTGTCACTTATGGTTTAAGACATAGGACAACAATCTTCACTCTCTCTCATTCAAGGATAACCCTAGAGATCTCAATGCAAAGGAGAAAGAGATCTTTCAATAGGGTTGTCCTAGGGGATGATTGTAAACTAATGAGTGGTTCTCCACCAAGCTAGGGCTTTGGAAGAAAAATGTAATGCAAGATGAAATGTCAAATGCTAATATGATGCAATGCTTCACTAAATGACCTAGAAAAGTATGTAAAACAAAATAGAAAGATGCAAGATGAATTGTGTGCAGCTGGAAATATGAAGATGACTGAATGGAGCTTTGGAATGCTAGAAAATTTGACTTTAATGCTAAGTGGGACTCATTCACCAAGCTAGGCGAACCAGTCCCAAATCTTGGTTTCTGTGTGAAAATAGGTATCTGAATCTATAAAAATCTAAATATTGACCTAAACTGGGACACATTCACTAGAAGTGGAAAATCAATCCAGTTAGGGTTCTTTGGAACTTCAAGATATGAATCTTCTCTTAGCCTGCCCAATCTGCTTCTTCAGGTTTCCAAATCTGAACCTTTGTAAATCAACTTGTAGGTGTTCTCCAATGTTCTACAATGCTTGATGACAACTTTCTCCAAGCTTTCTCTTCAATGTTTCTTCAACCTAAACTTGCAACACACACAAAAGAGAGGGAAAACTATTTTTTTATTAGTAGATAGGGGCTTTCCTTGGTCAAACCCTGTTTTGGTAATCAAACCTTGAAATAGAATGAAATAGGAATGGATAATGATTAATGAACAAAATATGATGGTGCAACTAATCAAACCCTAGCAATGAAGTGCTACAAACATGTGTGAGATGGCTCCAATGGATGTAGATCTTTACTCTTGCTTGAATATGATAGATCTTGAATGAAGTCCTAGCTTGAATCATGAAACACTACATCACAATTGTTAGCTGAAAAACAAACATGATTCATGAAGTATTTGAGATGATGCTTGATGCTTGAATAATGCTCTACAATGCTTGATAATATGCCCTTGAAGACTCTTGAATTCTTTTGTAAGAACTTGAATTCTCTTGTGAACTCAATTATGCTAGTATGAATGCCCTCACATAAGTCTTAGATGATCTCTTGAATTCTTAGGGGCAAATGAGTGAAAGAACCTTATATTTATACTCAATTATGCAATAATTCCTGAAATTACAACACTACAAGCCGACATCAGATCTAGGAGGATAACTTGCTAAGAATTTAAAATTATTTTAATTTTGGGCCACATGGGACTCATTCACCAAAGGTGGAAAATGAGTCCCATTAGGCATAATTTATGGGACCATTTTAAAAAATTCTTAGAAAGGTGTGAAACTAGGATCGAGGCCCAAAAACCAAGGTGTGACTCATTCCCTACGGTGGTGAATGACTCCCAAATCATGATATTGCTATCAGGATTCAACCGTGTAGTTTTTGCATCAAACTCATTGACCCATGATTCATGAGTAGTGGTTCACAAGAACCCATATCTCATGATAATGAATGGTCCACTTAGCACTCATTGCATCTAGGTGACGCTCATAGAGGTGAAGCATTGGTCCATCCCGGGAGGTCACCCATCCCAGTACTACTCCATCTCAAGCGCGCTTAACCACAGAGTTTCCCCCAAAGTTAAGCCCACTTAGCTTGCTACCCCATTTGCAAAACCCTCAGCAAAGTGTTGTGCCCTATGAATCATTCATTATAGAGCCCCTTTAGCTCATCAATTGATAAGTATGAGGTTTCTTTCACAGTGTGTCAAATTATGATTTTGCTATTAGGATTCAATCGTGTAGTTTTGGAGTCAAACTCATTGACCCATGATTCATGAGTAGTGGTTCACAAGAACCCATATCTCATGATAATAAATGGTCCACTTGGCACTCATTGCATCTAGGTGATGCTCATAGAGGTGAAGCATTGGTCCATCCCGGGAGGTCACCCATCCCAGTACTGCTCCAGCTCAAGCGTGCTTAAACATAGAGTTTCCCCCAAGATTAAATGCACTTAGCTTGCTACCCCATTTGCAAAACCTTCAGCAAGTGTTGTGCCTTATGAATCATTCATTATAAAGCCCCTTTAGCTCATCAATTGATAAGTATGAGGTTTCTTCCATAGCGTTTCAAATTATGATAATGCTATCAAGATTCAACCATGTAGTTTTCGAGTCAAACTCATTGACCCATGATTCATGAGTAGTGGTTCACAAGAACCCATCTCTCATGATAATGAATGGTCCACTTAGCACTCATTGCATCTAGCTAATGCTCACAGAGGTGAAGCATTGGTCTATCTTCGGAGGTCACCCATCCCAGTACTACTCCAGCTCAAATGTGCTTAACCACAAAGTTTCCCCCAAGGTTAAGCCCACTTAGCTTGCTACCCCATTTGCAAAACCCTCAACAAGTGTTGTGCCTTATGAATCATTCATTATAGAGCCCCTTTAGCTCATCAATTGATAAGTATGAGGTTTCTTCCACAACGTGTCAAATTATGATATTGCTATCAGAATTCAACCATGTAGTTTTTGAGTCAAACTCATTGACCCATGATTCATGAGTAGTGGTTCACAAGAACCCATCTCTTTTGATAATGAATGGTCCACTTAGAACTCATTTCATCTAGGTGATGCTCATAGAGGTGAAGCATTGGTCCATCCCGGGAGGTCAGCCATCCTAGTACTGCTCCAGCTCAAGCATGCTTTACCACAAAGTTTCCCCCAAGGTTAAGCGCACTTAGCTTGCTACCCCATTTGCAAAACCTTCAGCAAGTGTTGTGCCTTATGAATCATTCATTATAGAGCCCCTTCAACTCATCAATCAATAAGTATGAGGTTTCTTCCACGGTGTGTCAAATTATATATCAATCCATTCATGAATTAATCGAACAACCGTCATATAGCGTTTTAGGATTGTTCCAATGATGCCGAGAGGCATAATGGCTTCAAACATATCATTTTTAAATGTGAGATTCATGGACTCGAGCCTTGTAGGGATGTAGATGGCATAAGGATAGAGTATTCCACAATTTTATATCTTTTTCTCATGGTAGAACCTCTTCCCTCTATATTTTATTCGGCGACTAGATACCCTAGGAGGGTTTGTGACATTTTTCACAAAAATGAAAATATCTTGTAAAAAACTCAATGGATTTTGATAAAAAAAATTACTGTAAAGAATATTAGCCCCTGCAACATCTCCAATCAACTTTCAAACTGTACCAACAAGTACAAGTCTGTACAACATGATAGAACAATCGGTTTTGCAAGAAAACGTGGTCTAGACCATGAAAAATTGAAGTTCTCTTCATTCCAATTCTTATCAACCTTTTGTTTCATGTTTACAACACATACTTATTCTTTTACAACCAGTTTCAAACCTCCAACAAACCCACAACTTCTCTTTTAACAAATTTACAAATTTGTCATTACAACATTGACAACTTATTAGCAACTTTTGCAATATTTGCCTAAATTTCACCTAATGACCAAAAATGGTCCTAAACCACTTATTATGGTCTCAAATGACCTTATTTACATCAATCAAACCAAAACAAAGCAAAACAAAAAGTTTCACAATATAACCTAAAATTGCATCAAATTATATCAAGGTGCCCCTGCACCATACTCCCAAGAGAGAAAAGATTCAAGGTCCCCTTGAATGTAAGTTTGCAAAAATGTAACCAACCAAAATCCAACATCTAAGAATTTTTTTAAATCTACCCCATTACCTGAAACAACATCCTCTTTGAAAGCGTACAAATTAGAAACTAAATCTTCAACCTCGAAATCAACTACTCTTCGTCTCACATTTCCCTTTGCTTGCATTTTCTAACTCTAATTTTTAGCTGCTCCCTTCCTTGTTGATGGATTGCATGCATCAAAATAGAAACTTTTTCTCCTTTAGCACCTTATTTCATTCCTACTTTAGGTCTATCACTCCTCAATTGTGTATTCTTAATAAGAGAATTGTGTCTCCTCTTTTTGTCTCTAGCCATCAATGCATCAAGCATAGGCTCTTGATCAATTTCAACATGTTATCCTCTCCTAAAAGGATAAATTCATGTCTAACTTCCAATATTTCCTCTTGTGATGTGTGGAATTGATGTCCATATTATTCATCCTGAATGGAAAACAGAAAAGGTTTAGTTCTCCCTACTTCTTCAACACTATTATTTCTCAAAATTTGAATAGACTCATGCATTGCAACCATATTGAATTTTCCATACTCAACTATTGATCCTCTCAACATTTCAATTAATTATTGAAGGGAGTCGATCTGAGAATCAACAACATAACCTTTATCTCCCAAATCTGCAATGTTTAATCATGCCAGCTCCATTGGATTTGCATAATGATTGGCCTTCTCCTTTTCTCTATTCGTATCAATCTACAAAACAGAAAATTCAACCTCTAGATTTGGATTGAGCCTCCTAACCCCATATTTCATTGGATTACATTCACCAAACTGTTTAAGCAACTGAAATGTAACTTGGGTTGCATTCACATATTCCAATTGCAAACACTTACCATCTTCATCTAAATTGAAAGGTTTTCCTTCTCATTCTATTAACTTTGTATGAGGATTGATACATCTCCTTGTTATGCCATCTATCACCATATCAGCATGTTTCTTGAGAAAATTTTGGATCTCCAAAGGCAATTCATCAGTCCTAGTTGATGTCATAATAGTCCTAGGTCTTGTTATGATTCCAAAGCCCTTTTCTTCCTTTTATATGGTGTTTATGAACTCCTCACCTACAAACATCACATTAGATCCCTCTTGTGATTCTTGACCTTCTTCTTTCAAAGGTGTGAGAGTGTAAGAGACCCCATCCTTCTCTATGATATATGTGTTTTTCCTACCATCATGGACTACCTTCCTATCATGTTGCCATGGTCTACCTAGCAACATATGGAAAACATCCATGGGAATGATATCACACAACACTCTATACTTATATCCCCCTATGTGGAATTCTACCCAACTCTACTCACTCACTAACACTTGTTGTCCTTTTTTTAACCAAGAAACCTTGTATGGAGTTGCATGAGGTAATCTTTTCAACTTTAACTTCTCTACCATTTCAACAGAAACCAAATTGTCAGTACTAATAGAATCAATGACAAATTTACAACATTTACCGTGGCATTTGCATGTAGTCTTGAAGAGTGACTTTCTTTATGGTGGTTCCTTCTCCATGGGAAATTTGATCAGGGTTCTTCTCATCAATAAAAACTCTCCAAATTCGAGTTCTTCAACTTGTGGTGGAGAAGTCACACTTTCAAAATCTTCACCTTGTGTAACTTGATTCCTCCTTTTACTCCTAAAATAAGTAGATGATTTTTCTTTAGGGAATTTCCATGCTTGATGGACTACAAATTTATTGCATTTATAAATTTTCCCAGTGAAGCTACTTGATCCTCCTCTACTCCCAAATTCGCCCCTAAAATCTAATCTTCTACCCCTAAAATTTCCCCTTGATTATGAGACTTGTTCTTGAGAATTACGTATCTCTCCTTGACTCTCATGTGACTTCCCTGAATCAGAAAATGATCCTCTTCCTCTAAAATTCCTTCCTCTACCCTTCTTTTCTTTTCTTGTCTCCTTCTCAACTTTTCTTCAGCAGTCATGGCTAGTTGGTAGCATTCTTCTACCATTCTAGGACTTGTGAGACTTAGTTCATATTGTAGATTATATTTTTTTCATTCAAATGCCTTGAAAACTTATCAACATCCTCTTCCATATGGCCTTCTAATGCTTATTTTATAGAATTATTTTGTATATTCCTTTACATCCATGTCTTTTTGTTTCAAATTTTGCAATTTCCTATACAATTGAATGCCATAATCACTAGGTAGAAATCTACCTTTCAAATTTCCAACCATTCTATCCCAAGAGGCAATCTTTTCCTTGCTTTTCTTCCTTGTCTCTTCTTGAACATAATCCCACCAAAGGGATGCATTCCCTTTCAATTTAGTTCTTGCCAACTTCACTCGTTATTCCTCTCGCACATCTTCAAATTCAAAATATTTGTTTAATTCTCCAATCCAATCAAGAAGCTCCTCATTATTTAGGCTATCTAAATACATCGAGAGTTCCATATTCAATTTTTAACCTTCACCTTTGACTGCTTTCAACAATCTCTCCAACCTCAACTCTTCAACATCTCTTTCTTCATGGGGTTCCCCTTGTTCTAGATTTTTTTCATCCGCTTCTTCTTCTTGATTGCTCAAATCTCCTATGATCACACCTCTCCTCTGGTTTTTATCAACTATTGTAGGTCGTGCATAAATACTTACCCTCATTTCTCCCATATCTTGGGAAATTTTGTCTACCATCTCTTTGGAAAACCTTTCTAGTTCTCTTTCAATATCATTTCCTCTTGGAGGCATCTTTGCTTCTCGTCAATTCACCAAATCATATTTTGTCTTTATTGTCTTTGATACTAATGATGTAGAGCAGGGGAAGATCCTAATACCATGTGATTGTTTCAACATCATTCTTCAAGGGTTTCATTGAAAAATACATCTTAGTGCACCTTGTCACCACTGCCAACTTAGCCTAGTGGGTATCCAAGGAGGGAAGTACACACCAACAAGTGTAGAACAAAAATCCAAATGATGACCACATTCAATAATGGCTCTTACTCTTCAATGCACATGGTCAATAGACCAAGCAAGGATGGAACAACATGAGCATAGTCCATTGGTGGTCTTTGGATTATGGCAACATGTTAAAATGGTTCTTAATCTTTTTAGGACTTAGACTTCAATGGTACATCATTCCAAGTGAAAGATCAACATTAAGGCTTATGATCGAAAGGCATGATGGATGTATTATCACTCAATCAACACAAGAACAACTGAACCAACGACACCTTTGGTCTAAACAAGCTCAAAATAACATGGAAGGATGACATAGATCCAAATAAAATCAAGAAATTCATGAATTAATAAAAAAACTATCATATAGGGTTTTAGGATTCTTCCAATGAGGTTGAGAGGCATACTGTCAAACATATCTTTTTTTCATGTGAGATTCGTGGACTCCAACCTTACAATGATGTATATGGCATTAGGATAGAGAATTCCACAAGTTTATATCATTTTCTCATGGTGGAATATCTTCCCTCTATATTTTATTCAGTGACTTGAAACCCTAGGAGGGTTTGTAATAGTTTTTTCAAAAATGACAATATCTTATGCAAAACTCAATGAATTTTGATCAAACAAAAAGCATTGTAAAGAAGATGAAATTCTACAATAAAACATAGTCTAGAGCATGAAAAACTAAAGTTATCTTCATTCCAATTCCTCCAAACCATTTTTCATGTTTACAACACATGTTTATGTTTTTACAACCAATTCCAAACCTCCAACCGACCCACAATTGTTCGTTTAGTAAATTTACAAAGTTGTCATTACAAGATTGACAACTTATTAGCAACTTTTACAATATTTGCCTAAATTTCACCTAATGATGAAAAATGGTCCTAAACCACTTAGGATGGTCTCAAATGACCTTATTTACATCAATAAAACTAAAACAAAAAAATAAAAAACCAAAGTTTCACAATATAACTCAAAATTGCATCAAAGTGTATCAGGGTGCCCCTACATCAAAACCCAAGATGTCAATGAACTCTCATTGTAGATGAAACATAATCCAAGATCACATCCATGAAACTAACAAACACTACAAAATATAATCCATCACTAAGTAATGAATGCACATCATTTCCAGAATTTCCCACTAAACCATGATATAAAGCTTTCCACGGCATTGTAGTGTAGAAAAAAGTAACCATTTTCACACTTAATTTGGGAATAAGTGATATAAAATTAACCTAATTATGCCTTGATTTAGTGTTGTAATGTGTTGTACATATTCACATTGAATCTAGGCCCCTTTTAACCAAAATATACTTAACATTGCCTTATTTGGGGTGGTAAAATGTTGTGTTACACTTTCACACTTATCTAGGGTTTCATTAATTAATTATGGTTAATTGAGCTTAATTGGACCCTTTAATTTAAATTTAAGCCCTATTAATTATAGTTCCTGAAGGATCTATCTCGACACCCAATAATGATATGGTATGACATTTAATTTGGAAAATTTGAGGTCCTAGAAAATAGTTCTAGGACCCATTCACCTTTAGTGGTGAATGGGTCTTCTCCACCTAGGACACCCCTTTCTTGGCATTTTTGAAGTGGGTTTCTGATATTATTTCATCCCGCGCAAGCATGGTCCTTGAAAGTTGTGCTAGGACCCATTCATGTTTAGTGGCAAATAGGTCCTCCTCACATAGGACACCCCTTTTTGAATTTAATTGTGGTGGGATTTTAATGATTTTCAATCCTAGATGTAATGTTGGCTTGAATTATTTAAATTTTGGGGATAATCCTTAGATTTAGTATAGATATAAGGTTAATTCACATAGTTTCACCCTAGAACTTCATAAGAAATCAAGAACACTTACACAATAGTTCATAAGAGTCTATAAGAGAATTTCAAAGACATTCAAGGGTAGATTGTTGAAGACTTATTGAAACAATTCAAGATCATATTATCATGTCAAAGGCATAGTGCATCAAGCATGTATTTGAGCTAATAGTGTTGATTTAGAATTGAAGATCCATTTGCAAACATTGTCTTACATCCAATTCAAGATCAAGATCTACATTATTCATGGCCACTTCATGTTAGTTTGCAGATTTATACCACAAGACATCATCCAAGGTATCATCATTTCATGTTTCATTCCATGTCCCTATTTCATTGTTTCATCATTTGGTTAAATTAATTAAAAGGGGTTTGACCGAGGAAAACCCCTATTCACTAACAATAAAAAAAAAATTCTCCTCTTGAATATGTGTTTGTAGATATATAGGTTGAAGTTCAAGTGGAGAACACGATTGGAGCACAATTGTCAAAGTTGTCAAGTTGCAAAGTTTTCATTCATCTTGCAAGAACATGGATACAAGGTTACAAAATTTGTTTTAGGTTTTTGGGAGCTGATAATTGAGGATCCGTGAGTGTAGACATCAAGGAATAGAACCGAGATCTTAGTTTTAGGAACCCTAATAGGGACCCATATGCCACTAAAGGCGAATGATTCCTTTGTGACCTAAAAATAGCCTTCTTGTAGCATGGTACACATCAGTCTAGCCTCTCAAAAATTCCTTGATGGTTGCTAAAATAGTTAGTATTTATTTCTAATTATTATTTGCATCATACCTTACACATAATCACATGTTTATAGTGAGAATATGTGGCTCATCATCTTTTTCATTCATTTTGGTGAACCACATCTTTTCCTATTAAACATTTTTTGTGAACCCAGCCTATTGAATATTGTAATTTTCTAATATTTGAGTCTTTCATCTCATCCTAGGCTAGATATTACATTCATTTGCATTGAATTAGATCTCATTTAGAGTTTCTTACTTTCCATCCAAACTTACATTGCATCTAGGGTTTTAGAATCACATTTTTTTGCATTCCTTAAATCTGAAAAATACAAAAACAAATTAGTTGCTTTGCATAACATTTAGATTTCATAAATTTGCATTTGAAAAAAAGAAAAAAATTGCATTTCAAATTAGGTCTTTTCACATCCATCATTTTATTACATTTTCTCATTTCGTTTCTAAAAAATTTGAAACTGAAAGTTACTGTCGCATACCTGGAACTGAAAGACTTTGCGAAAAACTTAAAAATCATTCAAAAATAGTTACAAAACCTTAATCAAGGACCCATTCGCCTTTATTGGCGAATGAGTCCCTAATCAAGGTTGACCTAAAAGAATTGGAATTTGAAACCCACTAAAAATTACTTAGAAATCAGTAAAAACATTTCAAAAATCCTTATCTAGGACCCATTCGCCACTAAAGGTAAATGAGTCTATGATCAAGTCTTGATCTAGGTTTTCTAGAATCTGAAATCTTTATTTTAGGCTTTTGTTTACTACTGTTACTTTCCTATTTCATTTTTCTCATTTTTTGTTTCATCAAATTCATTGCATCTAGCTTAATTTGCTTCATTTAGTGCATTGTAAAAATTCAAAATTGCATTTACAAAATTTCATTTTCGGATTATTGCAGTGTGTAATCAGTAAATTGCATTGTTTAGAATAAGAAAATTGCATAGTTCACTTTTTCATCTTAGCATGTTTACTTTTAAGAGATATGGTTTTGATATGGTTAAGAATGGATTTATTAAGTACAACATCAACTCTTATGATTTCAATTTAGATTACACCAATGAGATCATTAAGAAACATTTTATTCATCCCTCTACTATCTTTCCTCATTATGAGAACATCTTAGAGCAAGAGAACCAAAATACTGACACAATCCTTAATATTACCTTGCCTATCCCAAGCCCTATTATCTCTCCCATTTGTTTTGATGATATGATACAAGAAGATACAAGCATAGAAAATCATGACAAACATAATTGTGCTTCTCTTGATACCTCTCCTAGTAGTGATGAAGGTATCTTGGTGAAAGAAGATACAATCATTGAGAGTCATGACAGTCTTGTTTGTCTCCCTCCCCCTTCCCCTTGGGAAGATATTAAGAAAAAACAAGATGAGATCTATGAAACATTCCTTAACATTACTTTATCTAGTCTCCATTCGTTTCCCAACACCTCCCCTACTTGTGAGAAGCCTTTAGTAAAATAAGATACAATCGAGGAGAATCGTGAAAATCACATTTGTGAGGAGGATATGTTGGTGTTAAGAGATTCAATAATTGAGATCCATGACAATCCTACCCCTCCTACTTGGGAATACATTATAGTACATGGTGATGTAGTTGTAGATAACCATGATAATCAACCGTGTTCTTCTCCTAATATCCCTCCTAGATGCAAAGAGGATAGTTTGGTGTTAGAAGATACACTTATTGAAAGTCATGAGAATCTTGTTACTCCCTTTCCTAATGCTCCTACCATTTGGAAAGATCTATTTGAAAGAAAAATTCCAACCATTGGTAAGCATGAAAATGATAGTTGTTCTTCTCTTGATGCCCCTCCTATTTACGGTGAATCTACTTTACAAAATATAAACATGGAATGTGATGAACATCTTAAAATCTCCCCTACTAGGGTAGATATTATGGCACAAGAGAATGAGACCTAAAATAAAAAGGATGAAATCATGGACAATCATAACAATCAAATTTGGCCTTCTAATATCTCTCCTATTTATGACAAAGATACTTTTGTGTTAGAAGATTCAATTGATGAGAGTTGTGAGAGTCCTATTTTCCTCTCTTCCCCTAGGAAAAACACTATTGAGCAAGAGAATGTCATCATTGATAAGCAATAAAATCCAATCATAGATGACTGCCTTTCTTGTGATGAAGTTATTTTAGAAGATCCCACCTTTGAATGTCATGAAGATCTAGTTTATTTCTTTCCTAAAACTCTTCTACTAGGGAAGATATCATGGTGCAAGAAAATGAGAACATTGACACATGTCTTTCAAATAATAGTGATGTGACTTCCTTAGACGAAGATGATGAAGTGACATTAGACTCCCCTTCGCTAAGAGATCATGAAAATAATAACAATTGTGTTGAGGTTATGAACATTAGAACTCCTTTGAGTTGTCTAATTATTGAACCACATAAGCCTCAACTTATCATTCATCCACCCTCACAACAACAATAAGTTATAAATAAAAATGTGCTCATCTTAGAACCACCTAAAATGAAACTCGGTGATGATAATATTTTGCAACAACCAAGTTACAATACCATTTCTCATATATATAACAAGGTGTATACAATCAAGGTTTTTCGTGAACCTAAAGTTTTTTCTCTTATCGAGAAATAAAAATAAAAGAATATTGAAGAATTCACAAAATTATTTGAAGATGCTTCGAGTTCCTGTGATTTCATACCTACATTCATGGGTGAATAAAAGTTCATAACAAAAGAGTCTGAAAAGGGAAAAGAAAAAGTGGTAATGTCAACACAAAATTCAAAACCATCTACCCAAAATTCAAAACCATCTACCTCATGGGTGAATACAAGTTCATAACAAAAGAGTCTAAAAAGGGAAAAGAAAAAGTGGTAATGTCAACACAAAATTCAAAACCATCTACCTCGACCGCTTTAGAAGATAAGACAACATACATGAAAAACTTTGATGAAGCTAATTATGAACAACCACTTAATCTAAAACAAATGCAAAAGATTTATGAAAGAGGTTATGAACTTATTAAAAAAATTGGTTATAGTGGAAAAGGATGTGGTGCTATAGAGCAAGGTATGATCTGTGTCACTATAGAGCCTAACACGCAAGAAATAAATAGTGGTCTTGGTTATTGTCCTTCAAAATAAATGAAAGAATCAAAAAGGCCTTCAGATAACATCAACACTCTTACAAAAATATTTTTCCAAGACAACCTTAACTTTGGTGCATCCTAAACTAATAGATACTACTTGTGGAAATATTTCATTAGATATGCCTACAATTGATACTTTGTCTACTCATTGTAATCAATAACAATAGTTGCTACTCCTTTCCATGTAATAGTTGTAGGATCATAGGATACTCACTATTGCAATTATTACGTTCACCGTAAATCATTTTCTAATTGCAAGGAGTGGCATACTATCATGAATTATCTTGGCTCATCCTTGTCATGTGCTAAGTGGGGACAAGAGGTTAGGTAGCCTTGTCCTCATATGGCACTTGTCATTGCCTCTTTTGGCTAGTTTACCACTTTCCATGTATATATAAAAGCAATCTTGGGATGTGGATGACATGCCTTAAGTTGGCTTACATATGACATACTTTTCTTTCCGGGTTTAGCATTGTATTTTTGGGGGAAACCCCTTCCTTCCTATTTCATGGCATATCTTTATTTCAGAAACATATGACTTGGCATAGGGTTTTTTGATGAAGTATCTCATGCCTTAGTAAAAAACATTGACTACTTTAAAGCAATTGATCACAGTAATGGTGTTAGCAACCACTTTAAAGTGGGGGCATACATCAATGACATCTTTCGGCATATTTCATGGCATCATTTTTTTTTTTCTTGTGATGTGTCCCTTTCTTGGTGGTGTGATTGGGTTTGATGTCCTCCAAGAGTTTGATATTTAGAAGCACACAATATCCCTTGGTGACATGATGCAAAATGAGAGGCATCCCAAAGTGGCGATTTGATACTTTTTAACTTGTCCTCTCTTGGAGACATTAGGCATAATCTTCCCTAAGAAGAAGACCTTACATGAACAAAGAAAAATCCCCTTTAACAAAAACTTATAGATATTACATTCAAAAGCATACACAAAGCATTACATTGTGGTTCCTTATCAAAGTTTTTAGGAGGATAACTTCAGTATGGTTGGCCACCTCATTGGGATAACTCATCTAGTGGATAGACTGAGGCTCCATTACCTCGGAGTGAGCAAGCATGCTAGGACAACTCACCTAGTGGACAAACTAAGGTTACACTGCCCTAGAGTGAGAAATGTATGTTATGGAAAAACAACTCTGTTCCATAGTGTGTTGGAACGATTGTGCTTGATCCTTTTTTTTCATTGTTTTTCTTGTCCTTTGATAGGGTATGACTATGTACCTTTGTTATTGCTACATACTAATATTTCTTGAATGTCTACTTTAGTGTGAATTTTTCATGGGGGAAAACTCTCACTAAAGTGAGGGAAAAATTCAGTGTAAAAAAATTAACCCTTTTTCACACTTAATTTGGGAATAAGTGATATAAAACTAACCTAAGTATGCCTTGATTTAGTGTTGTAATGTGTTGTGCACATCCACATTGAGTCTAGGGCCCTTTTAACCAAAATATACTTAATATTGCCTTATTTGGTGTTGTATTACACTTTCACACTTATCTAGGGTTTCATTAATTAATTATGGTTAATTGAGCTCAATTGGCCCCTTTAATTCAAATTTAAGCCCTCTTAATTACACTTTTTGAAGGATCTATCCTGACACCCAATGATGATATGGTATGACAATTAATTTGGAAAATTTGAGGTCCTAGAAAATGGTGCTAGGACCCATTCACCTTTAGTGGTGGATGGGTCCTCTCCACATAGGACACCCCTTTCTTGGAATTTTTGAAATGGGTTTTTGATGTTATTTCATCCCCTTAGAGCATAGTCCTAGAAAGTTGTGCTAGTACCCATTATCCTTTAGTGGAAAATGGGTCCTCCTCACATAGGACACCCCTTTTTGAATTTAATTGTGGCAAGATTTTAATGATTTTAAATCCTAGATCTGATGACAACTTGAATTATTTGAATTTTGGGGTTAATCCTTAGATTTAGTATAAATATAAGGTTAATTCACATATTTTAACCCTATAAATTCATAAGAAATCAAGATAACTTACATAAGAGTTCAGAAGAGTTTACAAGAGAATTTCAAAGACAATCAAGGGTAGATTGTTGAAGACTTATTGCAATAATTCAAGAGCATATCATCATGTCAAAGGCATAGTGTATGAAGCATGTATTTGAGCTAATTTTGTTTATGTAGTATTGAAGATCCTTTTGCAAACATTGTTTTACATACAATTCAAGATCAAGATCTACTTTCTTCATGGCCACTTCATGTTAGTTTGTAGATTTATAATCCAATACATCAACCAAGGTATCATCATTTCATGTTTCACGTCCTTATTTCATTGTTTCATCATTTAGCTTAATTACCTAAAAGGGGTTTGACCAAGGAAAACCCATATTCACTAACAATCAACAATTTTTTCTCCTCTTCAATGTGTGTTTGTAGATTTATCAGTTGAAGATCAAGTGGAGAACAAGATTGGAGAAAAAATGTCAAATTTGGAAAGTTAAAAAGTTGTGATTCATATTGCAAGAACATATAAATAAGGTTACATAATTTTTTTCAGGTTTTTGGGAGCTAATCATTGAGGATCTAAGAATGCAGACATCAATGAACAAAACCCATATCTCAATTTCAAGAATCCTATTAGGTACCCATTCGCCACTAAAGGCGAATGAGTCCTTTATGACCTAAAATCAACCTTCTTGTAGCAAGTTAGACATCATTCTAGCCTCTCAAAAATTCCCTCATAGTTTCTATAATAGTTAAGATTGATTTTTTATTATTATTTGTATCATATCTTGCACATAATTGCAAGTTTTGAAGTGGGAAGTTGTGGCTCATCATCATGTTCATTCATTTTGGTGGACCACATCTTCTCCTATGAAAAGGAATCACGATAACCATCTCATAAATGAAGATACAACACCACCAAGCCATCATTATCACAAGAATTCACTAAATTTGAGTGATTCTTCTCATAATTAGTTGATGGACAATATTTGAGGGGGACTACCTAGACCATTCATATCTATTCATATGAAGCTCAGTTGAGCTATGTATGTATCTTTGTATCCATTTTGTGAAATTTTGTAAAATGTGACATGTTATATTGAGACTTAAATCAATACTTTAGAAATATTGTAACATTTCATTGAGATGAAATGAGAAATTTGGAATATTGTTATATCAAATGTGCACAATATCTTCTTATATGCAATTAATCTAATTTCCCACATATTAAATCCCAATAGTCGATATTTAACATTTAAAATTTTCATAATAAAATGCAAAATCTAACATATTAAATATTGGAGGAAAAATAGAGGGACAAGTCACCTAGGGTGACTATGTCCCAACCCTATTTTATGGGGTTTAGAGTGTGAGGAAAAAGATATTTAATTTTTTCCTTGGTTTTGCACATGGGTTTTCTTGATAAATGTCCAAATGAGCCATGTAATGCATAATTTAGGACATTACATATACAGTTACGTCCATACAATTAGGAGGGAGAAAAATCTAGTGTGAAATTGTCAAGGGTGGCACTTTACAGTGCTACATTTAGCCCCCACTTTAGTGAGAGTATGAACTTATGCTCGGACTCGGGATGACATTGAATCTAAGGGGAGGCACCCAAGCCCACATGATTCAAGATCCCATGGAAAATCAACAAGAGGACAAAGGAATGCACATGTGAAATGATATGCAATATGAAAAATATGAAGCATACACAATGAAGACACATAATATGATATGATGAATACAAACATGATGCAAACACATAAAATACAATAGTCACAAAACAAAAACATATAATTAGCACTAAAAGGATTCAAGTCAGTAAAGAAAAGAGACCTCATGCTTAATTTTTTCTCAAATACCAAATGTCATTCATTGAATGTGTTCTCTAAGAAAAATGATTCTCTCACAATGATGTTAAATCACTCATGAGCTACATAGATCTACTGGCTAGAAAGATGTGTTATGATAGTTGTACATGCAATATGATGGGTTTCACAAGGCTAGCAAGCTATGTTATGCTACGACACTTATGAAACACATGGTTCCACTGGCTAGCAAGTTGCATTATTCTAGGTGTCCATGATAAAGGGGTGCTCAAGTTCATGAATCAACAAGCTACATGAATGTTGAATCCATGGACTATCTTGCCAAATTCTAACATCCAAAGGGGTGAACAAAACTTACCTAAGAAGGTGCATAAAATTTTAACATCCAAGAGGAAAAACAAGACTCACCTAAGAAGGTGCATACAAATTTTTAACATCTAAGGGGAGGAACAAGACTTGCCTAAGAAGATGCATAGAAATTTTAACGTCCAAGGGGATGAATTGCTAACCACACCTCAAGGGGTGCTATACACACCACCACTAAGGGGGTATTTCAATAAGTGAAATATCACAAGACATGCATGGAATGGATAGGGGTAATATATGTCCCCCCCTTCAAATATCAACATACTTTCTATTTTTGTATTTTAAGGAAGTAAGAAGAGAAGAGGGGATCCTTGGAAGGAAAGCACACCTCAAAAACTAGTTATAATTGCCTCCCAAGTGTATAGACAATGAAAACCATGCAAGAGATCCTATCATGTTGCTTCCATGGAGATATGGTTGTACCTAATATTATATTACCATAATGGCAATGTAAAAACACCTAAAGCTAAAAATGTGACATAGTGAGGAGAAACACCATAGAATAAAGATCATTATTGTTTAGATTGCTTAGGTATATCAACACTTGAGAGAGAACCATGATCATGAATTTGATTTATTTTATTACTCAAGGCTTGACATTCATTGGTAGAATGATCATGCTTTGATGATATTAATTAAATAAGTTACAGATATAAAATTTCTTTCATATTTTTAGAGGAAGAGTAATCCAATAGGCTTTAAGAAGCCTCAAAAAAATATGCTCTTTCTTATTAGTAGGAGAAATTTCTTTCTCACTTACCATAAGCTTTCATAAATACTGTAGATGATAAACCATTAGATGAAGATAAGGATGAAGCTTGGAAACCTAGACCGTATTTGGAAAAGTACGATATAGACTTCACTTGATCTTTATCATTTTGTTCCAAGTTTACATTATATCCATTTTATAAATAATTTTATATCCAATCTCATAAAATTATTTCAACTTAGATGAAGGAATGATATCTACATGCTCATGAGACAAATTGGTTCTCTCGTGAGAACACAAATCCTTTAAAAGTTTATTAAAGTTAGGCATCTTCCACTTATGAGGGATGTGGAAGTTAAAGATCACCCATCACTATCATCAAATGATGTCTTTGAATCTATTCAAGTTAAAAAATATTGATAAAATGAAACAAAAGACTCCTTGTAGTAGATTGTGAGATTTTATACTCTCCTATAAAAGAGGTTGTAAAATCTAATGAACCACAATCATCAACAAAAAATGTATTCAACTCTATGGGATTTTGTGGTGAGATTTTAGACTCCCTTTTGAAAGAAGGTGCAAAATCTAATGGCCCCCAATCATCATCCAAAGATTTCACCATGGGTAAAACACATTATTCTTTTTGTTTGACATGTATGGGTTCTACTTTTGTAGTTGGGATCAAATTATTAAGAGATTTGGAAGTTTTGTGATCATCTTGGACTTATGAATTTTAGCTTTGTTCATCTTGTTTAACCATATATATCTTATTATTATATTCATACTTCATCTCATAGTGAATAGTATACAGGTCTCCCTTCATGGAATGAATCCATGAACTAGCTAGGAGAAGATTGTATGAAAGAGGTCCATGCATGATAAGGACAAGGGTAGGAAAAACCACAAACCCTAACTTAATGGGTAGTTTGATCATCCCTAATGGTTGTTTATTAACATTATCAAAGCCATGAATAAAAAGATCATTAGATTCTATAAGATTCTTATTCACACCAATTTTATCTAGAAGATCAATGCTACAAACATTAAGACCCGACCCATTATTTATGAGAGTATGTCTAACCACAATTTTATTAATGACCACCTTTATCATTAAATATTCATGTTTATTTTGGACCTCAAGCAAGGGAAATTCATGTTGAGGGAATGAAATACCCAAATTTGTCACTTGCATATAATCAAAAAATGTAGCTACATCATTCGGTTTAACAAAATTTGGGACATCAATCTTCTACAAAGCCTATTGGAGCATCAAATGGTATGTAGATGATGTTTGAATCAAACCCCAAAGAGATATTTTTTTGAAGTATTACTAATTTTCTCAACAATATCACATTCCTTACCACTATGTTGAGGAATGTTATATGTGTGTGCAACTATGTGATAATTTGGTTGTTGCGAAACATGATTAGTAGTGAGTTGTTTTGTGAAGTTTAAGATATGGCTAGATGTTTAGGAGGTTCTATAATGAGAGATTATTTAGGAGGTCTAGGGTGTTGCCACAATAATGGGTTACACTTTTTGGGACATCCTGATTTTTGCGAAAATCACATATTTTTAGAAAATATAATGATTTAAGCCTTAAAAAGGTTCCATTTAAAGGATTTTAATTGAAGAGGGTTTTATCAAACCCACTTATATCAAACCCCCTTGGATAGAAACTCTCTAGTTTTAAACCATGTCTCTAATGGAGTCTCCTCTACACCTATCAAAATGTTGATAAAAAACCACTTTTGATTTACCTTTTAGGGGATCAAATTAATTCATTTAAAATTTATCTTTTGTAAACATGTAATACTTATTATAAGCTTCCCAAAAAGTATAATTTTAAATATATTTAATTTTATTATTATATTTTTTTTTTATTTCTTTTGAATGTAGGTTTTTCAATGAACATCGAGGTCTTTGTTTCACACATACGGAAAAATAGGAAATGAGAGAGATTTTTTTTCTAAAAAATACATGTACACTAGATATTGATGTTCTTATTCCAACAAAAAAAGTTATGTACCTGAAAGTATAATATATCGAAATTATAATTACTCTGACTTAGAAAATTAATTAAAAAATATATATGCAACAAAAAATTATGAAAAAATATCCATCCACTAGATATTGGTGTGAAAAAATTGCTTTTTAAAAATTAGAATTGTATCCTTTCTATAAAAAAAGGTTATGCAGCTGAAAGTAAACATCACTTTTTGAAAATGATGTTGAGCAGAAAAAATAAGTTAATTAAAATTACATAAAATGATTCATAATTTATTTCTTAATTTTAAAAAAAATATAATTATAATCTACACACGAAATATGACAAATCACCAGTTTGCTTCATATTCAAATTCTTAATGGTTTAGCTTCTATAGGTGTAAGAAAGTGAAAATCTGGTGAAAAATGTTGATTTCAATGTCAAGTTTGGCCAAAAAGTGTAACCCATTATTGTGGGATTGCCCTCCAATAATTAAAGGAGATCTGATTTCCAATTGTGTGTCCATAGCTTCAACTGAGTTATCTACTTTTTAACAAGATTTTATTGATGGGGGTTGTAATGTCACCTTAGCATCTTCATCTATTTCATCCATATTATTGTATTTTGAAATAAATGTATCAATGATTTCATCCTCTTGTGCAAAGATACTCTCACAATCAGGAGAGATATTGGGAGAATAACTAACATGATTATCATTAGCATCAATGAATGCATTTTTTGGAATGTTAGAAGCCTTAGCGGATGATCTAAGTGAGATTAAGTACGTAAGAAAATCATCCAACATATAAAATTCATCACAACTAAAGGGCTTGGTAGGTGTATGTAGTGTACGAAAATGCATACCCTTGCATTTCACACTTGTTTGGGCCTGCCTTGCTTTGTTTATCCCTATTTATGTCTTCATTGCTCCTATTTTGCATCCACAGGCCTATTAAACTATATATTTTTATGGATAATCCTAACAAACATCAATGGATAAATGATAATTTTATTGGAAATAGGATGCCATTTAATTGCAATCCTGAAACATTAGTTATTTCATGTATCTCCTAAGTTCCTCAAATGTGTTTATCAACACTAGGATTAAGAAGGAATTAATAATTGATGAAATAATCATTATAATTGACATTTGTATGTTATTCTAAATTTTAGAAACATGTGGGGATGCCTTGGGATGGGCTCCTACAAAATAGGAGCACATGGGCACACACATTGGAGGTGATACTCACCTTAAGTTTAGTTAAGTGAGTGGTAAATTGAGTATACTTTAGATATGCATCCTAGGTTCCTACAAAATAGGGATTTTGATTTATGCATGTTGAGGTCCTATAAAGTAGGGTTTAAAGTTTAGTTGAAGTTCAGTGCAGTTCAGTTGAAGTTTTGTTGAGTTGAGTTGAGTTCAATTTAGTTCAGTTGAAGTTCAGTTCAATTCAGTTGAAGTTCAATTCAATTCAGTTGAAGTTCAGTTCAATTCAGTTCAGTTCAGTTCAGTTCAGTTCAAGTTCAGTTATCTTCAGTTAGTTTTAGTTGCATGTTAGTTGCCTTTAGTTAACTTGAAATGTATGGCTAATAACTTGAGTTGCATGAAAAATAACAGGAGATGACCATTCTTGCACGAATGGTGTTGAGAGATGTTTTAGTTAAACAAGAAATATCTTGGACCCACTTTGGGCGCCCAGGTTGGCTTCTTGGGATTAACTCCTTTGCATACAGAGATATTTTTGAAGGCTTAGTTAAGTGGGGCCCTCTTTTGGGTGCCAACTTTGAGGATAAAGCCTTAAGATATTTATAGGATGAAGACTAAGTTGTGACTTCAGTTTGGTACACCCAAATGGAAGAGTCAAATGGTTTGACATTGGTTTTCATGGCACAACTCTACTTGCATGAAATAGGCGTACCTTTAAGGGTTAGGGCTTGAGCATTGTTTTTGTAACTCAATTGGAGTTTACAATGTTGGAAAAACTCTATATATCTCAAGCAAGTTGTAGAGAGAGTTGGTAAGTTTGATTTGAAGGTTGTGAAGAAGTTTGGTGAAGGCACAAGAGGCATTCTCAAGCAAGAATTGGAGCTATTGTAATGTACTTTAGAGATTGAATAATAGATTAATTCTTGGTGGAGTTTTTTTACCTGAAAGGGTTTTCTCCATAGTATATGCTTGTGTAATCTTTCTAATATCCTATCTACTTCTTCTATCAACTTCTGTCTACATTCTAGAATAGAAAAATGGATTAATCAAGATAATAACCCATAAAGAATTTATAACAAAAAGGAAAAGCTTAATTAGATCAACAATCCTAAAGTTTCACAGAGTATTAAGCTAAGAAAACACCTAATTTTTCAACATTTGGTATCAAAGCTGAGGTTGGGTAGAGTATTGAAGGATTTTTTGGCTTAGTGGGAGATTTTATAATATTGGTTATTTGTTGATTTGGGATTTAAGTTTTGTTATAATGAATTTTCAGTTAGATATTGAAAGGTTTAATGGTTCTAACTATGAAATGTGGAAATTAAAAATGGAAGATCTTCTTGAAGAAAGAGATCAGTGGTTAGCGGTTAATAATTAGACAAAGACACCTACAACTATTTCAGATGAGGATTGGGCTAAGTCAGATAAGAAGGAAAGAGGAAAAATTAGGTTATGTCTTGCTCATGTGGTTCTCTTGAATGTTTTAGAGGAAAATACTGCATGTAAATTATGGAAGATAATAGGGGATATTTATCTAACTAAGAGTCTCACCAATAAGTTGTATCTAAAAAGGCAGTTGTATTTATAAACACTGAAAGATGGTGAATCTATTGCACAACATTTAAATGCTTTCAATTTAATTCTCAGTCAGTTAGCATTTGTAGATGTAAAGCTAGAAGATGAGGATAAGTGCATTTTGTTACTTTGTTCTTTACCAGATTCTTGGGAAAATCTAAGTATTGCAATTAGTGGTAATGGTGCAGATCCAAAGATGGACAACATTATTCCTACTCTCCTACCAAAGGAGATGAGGAGAAATTCTAAGGAGAAAATCCAAGATGTCTTGTTTGTAAAAGGTAGGCCTAAGAAAAAGGAACCTAAGGGAAACAAGGAAGGGAAGGGTAATTCAAAAGGATGAAGTAAGGTAAAGTGTTGGAACTATGGGAAACTGGGACATGTGAAGAAGGATTGTAAGAACAAGAAAGAAAGTTCTAATTCTTCTATAGAGGATTCCTCATATGATAGTAATGATGCATTGGTTATTTCAGCTAATAGTGTTTGTGATATATCTTTGCTTCATGTTTTAGAGTAATCTTCGTGGAGAGGATGGTAGTCATGATGCCATGTGTAACTCGGTCCCACTGTTTAGTGGGAGTTGTTGGAAGTGACTTGGATGCATCATTGGTAAGGTTATCTTTACGTGATTGGGGATATGGTTTGTTCTTGGTTTAGAGTGGTTTCTATTATGTCATGGTTTACTCTTGATATGCATTTATATTTTCGCATATTACATGGTTCTCTTAAGACTAGGATGTATAAGTATGTTACGATGCACATGTGATATCCTAAGAGGATATGGTTAGATCATAAAAGTCATGTGTATGTTCAAGGTTGGAGCTTTGGAATTGATCTTGTGTAGTTCTCTTAAGTATTGGGTACATTAATCATTTGCTTGATTACTTCATAAATGTGTTGTGTTGCATTTGGAGTTTGGCATTGATTGGTTGGTTACAAGTCCTCATGGATACTTGGAGAAATAGGTGAGGCTAGAATTCTCTTTTGGTAAAAGATATTTGTTGGAATGGTTACTTATAAGAAAAAAAATTTCAACAAAAAATACCGAGGAGCCTATACCTTGGTTGAATGTGGGTTCAACACACTCGGTGGTTTAGCATACATCCATAGAGGTTGTTTGGATATAGAGACTTGGGAAAGGTATTGGTTTGGTTGATAATGGGAAGGTATTAATTGAGAAAGTTAACACATTAATTAATGTTAAAAATTATCTTATGGAACCATACAGATAAGTTCTCTTGGTTTTAATCATTTTCTTGGAAGCTTCATGATTATCTAGGTTGCATGGATTGATTAGTTGGTGCAAATAAGGCCATTGGCCATGAGTCTTGTACTTGTTTTATTATTATTCCTATTTTAGAATAATTGCAATATATAATGTCAAGTGGGAGAATGTTGGAAATAGGATGCCATTTAATTGAAATCCTAAAACATTAGTTATTTCATGTATCTCCTAAGTTCTTGAAATATGTTTATCAACACTAGGATTAAGAATGAATTAATAATTGATGAAATAATCATGATAATTGGCATTTGTATGTTATTCTAAATGTTAGGAACATCTGGGGATGCCTTGGGATGAGCTCCTACAAAATAGGAGCACATGGGCACACACATGGGAGATGATACTCACCTTAAGTTCAGTTAACTGAGTGGTAAATTGAGTATACTTCAGAAATGCATCCTAGGTTCCTACAAAATAGGGATTTTGATTTATGCATGTTGAGGTCCTATAAAATAGGGTTTGGAGTTTAGTTGAATTTTAGTTCAGTTCAATTGAAGTTCAGTTCAGTTCAATTGAAGTTTAGTTAAGCTCAGTTGAAGTTTAGTTTAGCTCAGTTGAAGTTCAGTTCAGTTCAGTTTAGTTTAGTTCAGTTCAATTTAGCTTAGTTGAAGTTCAGTTCAGTTCAGTTGAAGTTCAGTTTAGTTTAGTTCAGTTCAATTTAGCTCAGTTGAAGTTCAGTTCAGTTCAGTTGAAGTTCAGTTTAGTTTACTTTAGTTTAGTTCAGTTTAGTTCAGTTTAGTTCAAGTTCAGTTATCTTCAATTAGTTTTAGTTGCATGTTAGTTGACTTCAGTTAACTTGAAACACATGGCTAATAACTTGAGTTTCATGATAGATAATAGGAACTACCTTCAGTTAACAGGAGATGACCATTATTGCATGAATGGTGTTGAGAAATGTTTCTGTTAAACAAGAAATATCTTGGACCCACTTTGGGTGCCCAAGTTGGCTTCTTGTAATTAACTCCTCTGCATGCAGAGATATTTTTGAAGGCTTAGTTAAGTGGGGCCCTCTTTTGGGCACCAACTTTGAGGATAAAGCCTTAAGATATTTATAGGATGAAAACTAAGTTGTGACTTCAGTTTGGTATGCCCAAATGGAAGAGGCCGATGGTCTGACTTTGGTTTTCATGACACAACTCCACTTGCATGAAATAGGCGTACCTTTAAGGGTTAGGGCTTGAGCATTGTTTTTGTAACTCGGTTGGAGTTTACAATGTTGGCAAAACTCTATATATCTCAAGCAAGTTGTAGACAGAGTTGGTAAGTTTGACTTGAAGGTTGTGAAGAAGTTTGGTGAATACAGAAGAGGCATTCTTAAGCAAGAATTGGAGCTATTGTAATCTACTTCAGAGATTGAATAATAGATTAATTCTTGGTGGAGTTTTTTACCCGAAAGGGTTTCGTCCACAATATATGCTTGTGTAATCTTTCTAATATCCTGTCTACTTCTTCTATCAACTTTTTTCTACATTCTATAATAGTAAAATGGATTAATCAAGATAATCACCCACAAAGAATTTGTAACAAAAAGGAAAAGCTTATTTAGATCAGCAATCTTAAAGTTTCACAAAGTATTATGCTAAGAAAACACCTCATTTTTCAACAAATTTAATGATTATGTTTGAGTGTCCCTAATTTTTGAGTCAGGACTAAGATTCCACCTAGGGATTCTTTGTCCCCCCAAGGTATTGGGACCCTTATTTAAAAGGCACCTTAAATGGGCCCCTTTTTGAAGTCTATGCCCTGAGATTCATGCATTGGGACTAAGATGTCACCTAGGGCATCTTAGTCCCCCTTAATCTTTTTTCAAGATTTAATTTCAAATTCTGATGAGATTTAGCCTCCTTTAATTAATGAATTCATATGTCAGATTGTTGTGGGGTAATTTCAGGATATTAAGCATGAATAGGTATAAATACAACTTGTTCTTTAATTCATTTTCATATCTAAGAATCTAACAAGCAATCTAAGCATCCAAGCATTCAAGTATTCAAGCATTCAATAAAAATTCATCAAGCATTTGGAACCATCATCAAGATTCAAGCATCATATCAAGGAGATTGTTGCATTATGTGCAATTTTTGAGCTAAAATTTGTGATGTAGGGTTTTTGATTCAAGCAAGAAATTCAAGTCCATATCTATAAAGCATTCCTTTGTTTCAAGATCTATATCCAAGCTATCCATTTCACACAAGTTTGTTGATTCCATAGCAAGGGTTTGGTGAGTTGTAATATTGCATGTTGTTCATTCATCATTTCCCTCAATTTCATTTTATTTCAAGGTTTAATTACCAACAAGGGCTTTGACCAAGGCAAACCCCCATTTACTAGTTGTTTATATTTAAAATACCCCATGCTCCCTTCAAGTTAATGTGATTGTTTTCCTACCTTCCGACCTAGCCGATAATGCATTTAGCATCCACCTTCGCCTTTCAGTATTCTCGCACCGAGTCGCCACGTGTCACTAAATCACTTATCAAAAGGATGCCTCCCTTCTCTTCTCTCTCGGGCCCCGACTACCTACCACGTATCCTTCACCTTAGAAAACTCTACGGGGGCCCACGGACCATGCCAACAACAAATAATCTACCACACGTCTCTTTGTCCCAAACTCTCAGGAAGGAATGATCAAGATGATATTCGGTTTGCGAAGAGCTGCCATGTACCTCTCAACATGGTTAAATAAAAGGAAAGAGTGACACAAACACCTGGTTGTCATATTGTGCCACATGTTATGCTAGTTTCCACTCAAAGTGACACTTTTTTACACAATATGAGGTGGGACCACTACCATCATTTGCAAGGGAAGCACCTAACCGGCGAGTGACTAGGTTCATAATCAGGAATCTTTTTGTTACAACGGTCATGATGAATCATTGTTGTAAGCATTATGATTCATGATGGGGAATCATTTATATTATAGGCTTCCAAAGTGGTGGATGTTCTCAGCTATATATACTACTCCTCCCTAAGGAGAAAGGAGCTCTTATTCCAAAGAAGGAACTCTTTAGGCAAGGAAAACAAAATGCTATGTTCTAGTTCAAAATATTTGCAAAAGAATTTAGGAGACACTAGGCCTCTATTTTTGTTATATATCTATAAAGACTCACAGACTGTGCCCTTATAATTTGGATTTTCTATTTCTTAACTATTGATAACATTATATTGTGTTATTTCTGAATAGTTTATTTGCAACTTCAATGATTTGAATAGAATGCTGATTTGGAACCATGTCTTCGACTCTTTCTGTTCAACAAAAAACTCTGTGCAAATGACTTTATGTTATGAGATAAATTATTCGGGTCTTTTTCTTCAATAGTTGTCATTTTTAACATAGAAAATTGCTTAGTAGGCCCTTAAACCATATCTATCAGATAGGTCTATCATGCCTTAAATCTAAATCTTGGTGCACTGCCCTAGTTAGATCTTTTATTTTCATATCTACTTCCTTTTCCCATCCAAAACCCCAATTACAGAAGAAGCCAACTTCTTTAAAATCCAAAGGTCACTCAGTTTGGCGCAATAGGTCCCCCCTAAAACTAAGTTTCCCATAAGAGGTTGTTACCTTCTCAACTTTTGGAATCAACACTAACAATCAACAAGTTTTTTCCCTCTTATGTGTTTGTGATTGTAGATTTAGGTTGAAGACTTGAAGATGATTTGAAGTGCAAAGTTGTAAAGTTGCATTACAAAGTTGTCATCTTCACAGAAACTCACTTACATGCCAGATTCAAAAGATTTAAGATGTGAGATTAGAGAAGAAGGAAGTGTAGACCTTGAGCCTCAGGAACACATTCAAAATTTCAAAAAATTCAAGATGGGACTAAGTCACCACCTAGGGCATCTTAGTCATCCCGAGGGTATTTTTTAGAGATTCTTTCCGATCCGGTTCTCACATCCAAATATTCTGCATCTACCCCAAAAAATAGTAGTGGGATTAAGTCAATAATAAGGGTGTCTTAGTCCTCCATAACACTTTTTGATAGCTTCCTTGCATTTCTAGAATCCTTGTTACATTTCTAGAACTCCTAGGTACACATACCCTAACTTGCTATTGCATAATTTCATCATTTGCATCATTCATTTAGCTTGCATTGTTAGGTTTTATAAGTTGAATGCTAAGTTATCATTTTCCAAGATTTTTCTTGGTGGTGAACCCCTCAAAGCCTAAAAGAGCCCATCCTATGTCCTTCCCTATTGAGAATTGACTCACCTTTGAGGCTGGTAGTAAATCCAATTTGGGATCCTAGGACATATTTGAATGACATTTGGAGAATAGTCATGTTCTATAGGCCATATAGCATCACCCATTTTTCCACATTGTTCATTTTGGTGAACCCAACCTTTTAGAATATTCATTTTCTGATTTGGGGTCAATTAAAGTCCTAGACCTAGGTTGCATTTATTCTTTCATTGCATCTTGCATTAGTGAAAGTGCATCTAGGGTTTCTCATCTTTTCATTAGTTAAAGTGCACGTAGGTTGAATTTTTTTTCTTTCTTGCATCATTTTATCTCATTGAAAAACTAAAAAGTGCATTGCTAATTATCCTATTTGCATTTAAGAATATTGTTATTGCATTCAAAATTGAAAAAAAATGCTTTCAACTTTTCATCCAATTGCTTGTCATTAGTTACTTTTTCTTGCATTCATTTGCACACTTTTCTATTTCTAAACATCAAGCCCCTGGATAGGAAACTTGGGAACATTGTAAACAACTTAGAATTTGTTGTTTCTTTGCAAAAAACCCTTAGTGGGACTAAAATTCCCTTCTTGGCGTCTTAGTCCCTCTCTAGGTTTTTGGATCAGAACCCTCTTTGTTTTGTTTGCTCCCTATTCTAGTACCTTGAACCTCAAAATTCCATCAACAACTCCAGGATGCCCTTGTTGGAGTCTTAGTCCTTGTGGAGTTTAAGATTGCCATTTTCAGGGTTAAATAGTAATTTTTTGTGCTTATGTTTGTTGCCATTGGTTATTTGTTTTAGTGGGTGGACTATCTGTTTCATGCATTTTACTAAATCTAGCTTATAGTGGTTCATTTCATGCATTTCTTAATTCCAAATTTTCATTTACACCATTCAAATTTTAAATCAGGGCATAGTGTAATTAGTAAATTACCTTGTTTCAAATCTAAAAATTTCATTTAAACATTTCACTTTAGGTCATTGAATTGCACTTTCTTTACTTTTCTATGATAGCATGTTTTCTTTCAAGATATGTGGCTTTGATACGGCTAAAATGGATTGCATAAGTATAACATCCCCTCTTATGATTTCAATTTAGATTACAACAATGAGGTCATTAAGAAACATGTTAGTCATCCTTCTACTATCTTTCATAGTTATGAGAACATCTTAGAAAAATAAAATCAAACCATTGACACAATCCCCAATATTACATTTCTCATTGGTGAGGATGGTATGATACTAGAGGATGCAAGCGTAGACAATCATAAAAATCATACTTGTTCTTCTCCCAATACCTCTCCTATTAGTGACAAAGGTATCTTGGTGAAAGAAGATACAAGGATTGAGAATCTTGATTGTCTAGCTCCTCTTCCCTCTTTGGAAGATATTAGAAAACAAGAATATGAAATCATCCCTTGCTTGCACCAAAATGATAATAATTTAGTGAAAGAGAATGATATCATAGATAGCCATGACAATCAAAATGTCCCTTCTCCTAATATCCCTCCTCGATGTGGAGAGGATAGCTTAGTGTTAGAGGATGCACATTGAGAGTCATGAGAATCTTGTTCCATCCTTTCCTAATGCTCCTACCATTTGGAAATATCTATTCAGTAAGCATGAAAATCATAGTTGTCCTTCTTTTGATGCCTCCCCTACCTTTTATGAAGGCATTTTACAAAATCTGACCATGGAATTTGATGATCTTACAAGCTCTCCTACTAGGGTAGATGGTATAACACAAGAGAATGAGACCTTAGAGAAAAAGGATAAAATCATGAACAATCATAACAATATAATAGAGACTTCTCCTAATATCACCACTATTGATGAACAAGACAATTCAACCATTGATAACTCCCTTACATACAATGAAGTCATCTAAGAAGAACCAATCCTTGAATGTCAAAACATTTGGTTTTTAGTTATCCTAAAAACTCTCCTACTAGGGAAGATATAATGGTGGAATACAATGAGAACATTGAAAATAGTAATTCCTTAGATGAAGATGATGAAGTAACATTAGACTCCTCTTCACTAAGAGATCATGGAAATAAGGATAAGTCTTTTTAGATTATGCACATTAGATACCCCTTGGAGTACTCTCCCAACCCTAAACTTATCATTTATCCACCCTCTCAAAAACCACAAGTTCAAAACAAACCCGTCCTTATCCTTGAACCACCTAAGAACAATGTTTCACAGCAACCGAGTTACAATATCATTTCTCATACATTCAACACTAGGAAAAACCTTCAACATCCCTTCCATTTCCTAATGCTATCTTACTAGGTCCCCCTTGTTTTCCTTCACAAAGTGGAAAGGAGTATGATCTTGTTGAACAACTTAAGAACACTCCCACAAAGATATCCCTTTGGGACTTGATTCAAAATTCACCTACCTATCATATTATGCTTCAAAGTTCTCTACAAAAATTTCCTATCCCTTCTAACGCATAACCGAATGACATAGCATCCATGATTCAAGGACTAAATGCTAACATTGTTTTCCACCAAAGTGAACTCCCTCCTTTGGAAGTGCAAAATAAATGTGATGCTTTCATTATCATAGCTCAATACAATATGGCAGGGATAAATAAAACCCTTGTTGACAATGGCTCAACCTTAAATGTGTGTAGTGTAAAACTTTTGGATAAGCTTGGTGTCGATAAATAAAAAATCCTACCCGCCTCTTTATCTATTAATGGATTTGATAACATGTGAAAAAAACTACTTGGTGTAATCACTTTACATATTAAAGATGGAAAGGCCACATTATAAACATTGATACATGTTATGCCTCATGATCTTTCATATAATCTTATTTTAGGTAGACTATGGATTCATGCAATGAATGGGGTGTCTTCCACCCTTCATCATAAAATGAAGTATGTCTACAACAACAAAGTGTACACACTTGAAACTGATGCTGAACCAAATAGTTGTTTGAACATTGAAAAAATAAAGCAAATTGTTTAAACACATTGA
Organism: Sequoiadendron giganteum; assembly: GCA_007115665.2. Taxonomy (NCBI): domain Eukaryota; kingdom Viridiplantae; phylum Streptophyta; class Pinopsida; order Cupressales; family Cupressaceae; genus Sequoiadendron; species Sequoiadendron giganteum. Next base: position 591,505,121 of record CM021107.1, on the reverse strand, counting down.
CACCAAGTACACAAGTGGAAATCGTGCAACAAAAAGTCAAAGAAAAACATATTGAGGAAGTCACAAAGCTATTAGAAGATGATTTGGGTTCCTTAGACTTCAAGCCTACATTCATGGGAGAATACATGATCATAAAAAAAGACTCTAAAAAAGGAAAAGAAAAGGCAGTAATGTCAACACAAAATTTGGAAGACCATTCAAAAGCATCCACCTCAACCACTTTAGAATAAAAATTAAATTACACAAAAAAACATCGACGAGATAGACTATCAACAACCACCAAATCCTAAAGAAATGAAAAAGGTTACAAACTTATGAAACAACTTGTATATAGTGAAAAAGGATGTGGTGCTAGATAACAAGGTATCTATGTCCCTATAGAGCCTCAAACACAGAAAGACTAGTGGTCTTGGTTATTGTCCCTCGAAAGATACAAAAAAACCTTCACTCAATATCAACACTCTCACAAAAGATTCTTCTAAGTCAACTTTAACAATAATGTATCCTGAATTGATTGACACTAGTGGTCTTGATTGTTATCCTTAGAAAGAAATGAAACAAACAAATAAATCTTGACATAATGTCAATATCATCATGCAAAACACTAATGATTTGAATTTAATAGATTTTTCACCTTCCTTTAGAGAAGAAAACAAAATCTCACAATCTAAAAGGTCTTGTGTGGGTATGACATCTTATTCTAAGCAAGAGATATCTTTATCGCAAAATAATGAAACATCCTCTACTTTTGATCAAGAATGTATCTTTTTGAGACTCCTCCAAGATTGTTTGATATATCTCCCCCCAATAACATGAAAGAAATTTTACTACAAGAATTCATTTTGTGCATATCACAGAGTTCATGGTCATTCCACTAATGAATGTAATGCTTTAAGTGATAAAATTAAATATCTCAAAGAGTGTGGAGCTCTTCCTTTTGTTAAGGCACCTAATTTCTCTAACTAATACTTACTTTCCTCCTATGGGTGTGTGCGAGATCATGATGGGCCAAAAAGTGGTGATATGTAAGGATATGATGGCCCATGTGGCTGACGACTTTTTTAAACCCAAAATTGATGAAACGAAAAGGGTTTTTAAAGGAGATTCTCAAATTTCCACCAATATAAGTTATGCATTACTTTAAATTTAATAAATAATTATTATTCATTTTCTATTTGAATTACGACTAAAGTCCTAATTGATAGGTTGATTGAAAAACATCTATAGCTTTCAAATGGTATCACATTTTTTGAATCCAAAACATGCATCACATTCTATGCTTTGCATACAATAGGATTAAAAAAATGAATTTCATGAAGTTTTGACCAAGCTAAGGTGGTCAGACAAATGAGTTTTTATATTTTTTAAAATTTGTAATAAAAAAATCATAATTAATTATTTACTTGGAAAAAAATTACAAAAAAATATGCATCACATTGGGACATGAGTTCTCTACTTATATCTAAAATATGATAAAAATATATTATTATTTTATTGTGGTTAGGGTGGTTAGACAGACACCTACTTCTTATTTTTTCCTTGAAATTAAAGTACTACTACATTGAAATTTCAAATTTTCACCAAATAGATTTTTTCTTTAAATAAACCTAGTAGTTTAGAAACTACATTCAATTTGCTATTGAATCTATTCTTACATATTTTTTAAATAATATAGATAACTTATTCAAATTTTTACATTAAGTTGTTTAACTCTGATTTTCTGAAGTTTCATCGCCACTTAAGAGCCTATTTTTTCCATGATGATCCTACACATACCCCTATTCATATCATCCTTGTCCTGCACTAAGTGGGGGCAAAGGATTAGATAGCCTTGTCCTCATATGTCACTTGTCATTGCCTCTTTTGGCTAGTTGATCACCTTTCATGTATATGTAAGAGCAAGCTTGGGATATGGACGATATGCCTTTAGTTGGATCTAATGTGAAATAATATCATGTCTTCTTCTAGTTTAAAGCAATTGATCACAATAATGGTGTTAGCAACTACTTTAAAGTGGGGTCATATATCGACACATGTTCATTGCATGATTTTCTTTCTTCTTGTGATGTGTTCTTTTATTGGTGGTGTCATTAGGTTTGATTTCCTCTGAGAGTGTGATATTTATTTTACTTGTCCTCTCTTGGAGACATTAAGCACAATTTTCCCTAGGATAAAACCTTGCACGAAGTAAACAAAAACCCTTCGAACATCTCTCTTTCTTGTTGTGTTCTACTCTTGTACCCTATTAAATTCATGGAGGTATGGATTTGATATGGTTCCTTGGGGATAACCTAGTGAGTAACTAGCTTCACTAGCCCTTGTGAGCAGGAATTTTTGTCCTTATCATAGTAATGGGGGTATGACTTTGATATGGACCTCTTGGACCTCACCTAGTGGACAACTAGTTGCATTAGCCCTTGTGAGCATGCGCTTTTTTTTGCATAGTGGACTACACATTCCACCTATAAACCCTTTTTTGGAAAAATATCCTAGACCAAGTCCACAACATGTTCAATGCTAGTTGAAGCTTGATCCACTACATTATTTTTTTTCCTTTTTGTTTTTGTTTATTCATTTTTCTATCTTTGATGGTGTATGTTTATGATCTGATTTTGGCTTCATATATCATCTACAAGTATGTTCCTTTGTGCCTATGTTGTTCTACCATATGATCAAGATCATGGGGGCTTGGCCACCCTATTGGTTATTGTCATCCTATCTTACTAACATTTATACATTTGAACCCCTCTTGATTGTGTGGTCGGCTACTTTAATGTGTGTTTGAATAAATTTCATCCTCTCACTAAAGTGGGGGCTAAATGTAGTGTAGGATAATGCATACCCTTGCATTATCACACTTTTTGGGGCCCGCATTTCTTTGTTTATCCCTATTTATGTCTTAATTGGTCCTATTTTGCATCCACAAGCCTAATATACTATATATTTTTATGGCTAATCCCGACAAACATCAATGGATAAATGATCATTTAATGATTCTATCTGAGTGTCCATGGATTTTGGGTCAAGACTAAGATGCCACCTAGGGCGTATTTGTCCCCCTAAGGTCTTGGGACCCTAATTTCAAAGGCACCTTAAATGGGACCCTTTTTGGAGTCTATGCCCCGAGTTTCATGTCTCAGGACTAAGATGCCACCTAGGGAATCTTAGTCCCCCTTAAGCTTTCTTTGGGATTTAATTTCAAATTCTAGCGAGATTTAGCCTCCTTTCATTAATGAATTCATATGTCAGATTTTTGTGGTGTAATTTCAAGATATTAAGCATGAGTAGGTATAAATACAAGGTTTTTTCACTCATTTTCATATCTAAGAATCTAACAAGCAATCTAAGAATCCAAGAATTCAAGTATTCAAGCATTCAAGATAAATTCATCAAGAATTTAGAACCATCATCAAGATTGAAGCATCATATCAAGGAAATTGTTGCATCATGTGTGATTTTGAGCTAATATTTGTGATGTAGGGTTTTTGATTCAAGCAAGGAATTCAAGTCCATATCTATCAAGCATTCCTTTGATTCAAGATCTATATCCAAGCTATCCATTTCACACAAGTTTTTAGACTTCATAGCAAGGGTTTGGTGAGTTGTAATATTGCATGTTTGTTCATTCATTATTTCCCTCTATTTGTTTAATTACCAACAAGAGGTTTGACCAAGGTAAACCCCCATTTACTAACAATCAACAAGTTTTCCCCTCTTGTGTGTTTGTGATTGTAGATTTAGGTTGAGGACTTGAAGATCATTTGAAGTGAAAAGTTGCAAAGTTTCATTACAAAGTTGCCATCTTCAAAGAAACTCACCTACAGGCCAGATCCAAAAGATTCAGGACCTAATATTAGAGAAGAAGGAAGTGCAGACCTTGAGCCTCAAGACCACATTCATAAATTCCAAAAAATCAAGACAAGACTAAGTCGACAGCTAGGGCATCTTAGTCCTCCCGAGGGTATTTTTCAGAGATTCTTTTCGATTTGACTATGACATCCAAAGATTTCACATCTGCCCTGAAAAATAGCAGCGGGACTAATTCAATAGTAAGGGAGTCTTAGTCCTCCATAACAATTTTTGATAGCTTATTTGTATTTACAAAATTCCCAAGTACACATACCTTACCTTGTTGTTGCATAATTTCATCATTCACATCATTCATTTAGCTTGTGTTGTTAGGTTTTGTAGGTTGAATGATAAGTTTTCTTTTCCAATCATTTGCTTTGTGGTGAACCCCTCAAAGCCTAAAAGAACCCTTCCTAGGTCCTTCCCAATTGAGAATTGACTCACCTTTGAGGTTGGTATTCAATATAATTTGGGATCCTAGGACGTCTTTGAATGACAATTAGAGAATAGTGGTGTTTTATAGGCCATATAGGATCAGCTTTTTTTTCCACATTGTTCAGTGTGTAATGCACTTGCAAAAAGAAATCTGACATGAGAAGATTACTATGCTTTCTCCAAGATTAATCATTAAATTTCAATTACAATTTGTGTTTATGCATGTTAAGATAAACTAGGATTGACAAAAAAACTCATAGACCTATCATAGACACAAATTTGGAAATTAGAGTCCAGATTTATAGAGTGATAATAGATATGAATCTACTCCTAAAATTTGAGGCAGATTTAGCTAGACAAGGTTGCCTAGGGTGCCTATGTATGGCTTGGAATCTAGCTAAAAATTTATGTCCTAAGGCACTAGAGATAGGTAATGGATTTTTGATAGTATTTTGGCCTAGATATTAAATTCAATTTGTTCTTGTTTTGATAAATTTTAAATTTGTAATGTAGTGTAACAACCTAGGGTTCTCAAATTTTGCAAAAGTGAAAGCTAATTTAACCCAATTATGCAATTCATCAGAAAAATCATATAGTTCACCTATAAATATGATAATTTTTAGTGCTCAAAATGAAATATTTTTTTACAAATTTGCACCAAATTAAGAAAAATGACATTTTTTCTTTCAAATTCAAAGACATTTTTTACAAACAAAAGTCTAAAATCTCAAAAACATTAACAATATCTCTCACTATTTTGTTGGTAGTTGTTATCATTGATGTCAACACTAATGGTTTTGTTGATTGTCATTGATTTCAACACTGATGGTTTTCATTGATGAATATTGTTGGAACTTGAGTAATGTGTTGATTAGTCCTTGGCATATTCAATTCTTGGCATATTTTGTTTGGGCTAACATTGAAGAGAAGAGTCGAAGAAGTTCATGGTTGGATTTCATGCCTTATCAAAGAAGAGAAGAATTAAAGAAGTTCATGGTTGGATGTCATGCCTTATCAAAGAAGAGAAGATTTGAAGAAGTTCATGGTTGGATGTCATGCCTTATCAAAGAAGATAATATTTGGAGAAGTTCATCATTGGATGTCATGCCTTATCACAAAAGAGAAGAGTTGAAGAAGTTCATCATTGGATTTGATGCCTTGTCAAAGAAGTTTTATTTTTGATGTTCATATAATGTATTATTACTATCAACAGAGTTGTTTTCATGATAATATATTAAGATGAGGATTAGAAGCCTGAGTAATGTTGGAGAGATGTTTTTGAAGGTCTATAGTCTGTCTCATGCTCTCTCCTGATATTCTCAATAATATATTTTTTTGTGAGAGGAAGTTTTGGTCTCTACAAGTTGCTCAAATGTTTCTGGTTTAGGATGCTACATTGAATTTTGTCTCATAAAATGTTTTGCATTCCTCCATTGTTGCAACTCTGGTCTTTTAGTTCACTATTCAATTTTAGTGCTCTTTGTATATTCAACTCCTATCTTTTTGGCTCATCTATGTTGTTGAAGAGGTTCTTGTAACTTGTAGAAGATTGGTAATGTTGCCAGTTGTCTAGATTGGTCTGATAAATGCTCCAAATTTTTCCACATTGATGTTTCTACTATTGCGGCTTGGTGAATGTGTTTAAAAAATATCTACAATGTCTCAATTCCAATCCCATATGGTGAATTGGTCCACAAGTTTTTCTAAAAATGTTACATCATTCGATTATGTATTTTGTGCTTCCCGAATAGAGATTTTTGTACCTATTTGGTATGCAGTGGATATTGATTACATGATAGTATGAAAGAAGTGTATGGAAGTGATTTTTTATGTTCAAGGAACATCACTATGTGATATGCATGTTTCTAATTGGATGCCTTGGTGTTTCATTGTGTTATGTGTTGGATTTTTGGGTTATTTGTCAATATCTAGATCACAAGGCTTGTTCCTTTACTTAGGTTGTGTGCTTGTGGGTTGTGCCAACAATGAAAAATGTGTCATCATAGATTTGGATCTTGACCTATCCTATTTAGGACTGCATCAAGTAATTTCAATTGAAAGAGTGTTTATAGGCTGACTAGTTATGTGCTTCAATGTCTCATCCACACATTTCCTTGTTGTTGACTTAGGTTGATGTCTTTCTACATGTAAATCATTTTGGATCACATTGAGAGAATTATTAATATTATTTTTGTTCCTCTCTATCCTTGGGATAGGAACATAACATGCTTTGGTGGTTGACTAGTTGAATTCAATGTTTATTCTCTTCATGTCTAACCTAATTAAATAATTAAAAGTGTTGCATGGATATAAATGCAAGATCATTTCATATGCAAAAATAATGAATAACAAGCGTATAAGTGTGAAAAATTGTGTGAGAGAGTTATATTTAATATCTAGCAGAAATAGTACTAAAGATCATGAAAGGAAAGATAAATTGTGTTTGAATGTCCTTATCAACATAAAGTTTTGTTGGCAATCTGGGTAATTCTCTTATATATCTTTTGTATCCTGCTCTAATATAGTGAATCTCATTAGGTTCTCTATATATTTCTCCTAGATTTGGTTGGTAATTTCATGTTCCACATCCTTTTGTATCTTTCTCTAAGGCAGTCAACCTTATATTGTGAGTTAACTCTCACCCTCATTGGGTTTTCCATGTAAATCTGGTGTCTCTTTCTACATGTGTTTTCTCTCTATCTCTTTCTCTTTGCTATTGATTTGATTACTGATATATGCTTCATTGGTAAATTTTTAGAAGGTGTTAAAGATTAAAATTTCTATATTCTTCTTTGTTACTACTTTGCTTAAAGTTCTATCTTTATTTGCTAAAGGAGTTTGACTTGTACAAAAAAGTTTCAAGTTCTGGAAGGGGTTAATTTTTGTGTAGACTGATTCACCCCCCCCCTCCTCTTAGTCTCTGGAAGTGTTGAATAATTGGTATAAGAGCCAAGTTCGTTTGTATAAGCTTAACAAGTTGAGGCAAAGATCCAGCATGGCACATGATGGTTCATACAAAGGTCCTAGGCTTGATGGGACTAATTACTCCTACTAGAAATTGAGAATGGAAGGAAACATAAACTCTCTAGGGTTTGGTATTTGGAAATTTTTCAAAAGTGGCTATATTTCTCCTACCACTCCTATTATGGATCCAACTACAATTAGATTATATGAATGCAATGATAAAGACACAAATTCCATTTTGTGTTGATTAGCTGATTTAGAATTATTGAAAGTGATAAATTGTAGTTCTACCCAGAATTCTTGGGAGAAGCTTAGTAGCATGTATGAAGGAGATTCCAAAGTGAAGCAAGCCAAGATGTAGATCTTCAAGAGAATATTTGAGACTTTGAGGGTAACTAAAGATGAAGACATTGCAAGTTATATTCTTTGGAAAAATAAATTTTCTCTGGGATCTTTGGACTTGGTGAAGTGAAATAAAGTGAAATTGTAAAAAAGGTTTTGAGATATCTCCCAAAATCTTAGAGTGAAAAAGTATCTACCATTGAAGAATCTAAATGTTTGGATCAGTATTCAATTGACAAAATGTCTAGTACTCTTACTACCTTTGAGATGAGGGAGTTTGGTCAAGATGTTCCAAACAAGAAAGATGCTTTCAAAGCTAATAAAAATATTGAAGAAGAAGATGTTGATCTAAATGATGAATTTGATGAGGTTGAAGAATTTTTTTTGACAATATTGAAGAAAGGCATTTTCAAGTACAAAGGTAAGTTACATTTCAAATATTACAATTATGGAAGGATATGTCACTATTCTTCTAAATGTCCTTATAAAGAATTAGATGATAAATGTATACACCAAAAAATGGTCTAGCGAATATAATTAATTAAATATGATTTATTTGATTAATTAACCTTTATTTCATCTACTATTAAATAAATAGAAATATTTATTCATATAGTTCATATTAAATTCTTTAATCTTTATTCTATTATTTTTGTCTTAATTAAATAAATGAATTTTACTTTGTTTTATTTAATTATCATAATTAAATTCATCTAATATTAAATAAATAGAAATATTTATTTAAATAATTCACATTCTAATTCTTTTATTATTCAATTTTAATTAAATATACAACTTTAATAGTTTGTGTTATTTAATTATCACATCATTCAATCTTAATTAATTAAGCAAGGTTAAATACTTTTTTGTTTAATTATCATATCCATTCTATATTTATTTAATAAATACATTCTATAGTTTGTTTTATTAAATTATTTATCCCCTTTTTACAAATTTGAATAAACTAAATTATTCAAATAAGGGCATAAAGGCAAATTTCCTCTATTCACTCACCTACCAAATTAGATATAAAATATCCAATTTAATTCAACTGGCATTTCACGGGAAAGCTTTGGAGACAAATTGGAATCTATCTCTCAATCTCCTTCCTTTGATTCTTCCTATCATCTAGCATGATGTTTTCATGGGGAGAAACCATTCCCATGATCAGCTCAAGCTTCTCAATCTCTTACCATTCAATTATCCAGATTGAATCCAAGCCCCTGCCTTATTGCCTCTTCACAAAATTGTTGTCGAGAATCTATAAATACGGCCTCATTCTACAAGAAATGTATCTCTCATCTTTGTGCAAACTTACTCTGCAAGGAAAAGCAATCAAGAATCTTAGCATTTAAGCAATTCAACATAAAATCATTTAGAAATAACAATCATAGCATTTGTAGAATTAATATCATGGTTGCACCGTAGACTACAATAGCTTCCATCCATCAGTTTTCATGTCAACATAGTTTACAATAGCATCAATATCATTTATAAATCACCATATAGAAGTAGATCATTTCATTTAGAATAATTCCATTCTCTAGATTGGTATTTTAACAGTCACAGTGCTTACCAAGTCTAAGAGCCCACTGTGATTTAATAAATCTTTGGAGATAGGAATTGATGAGATGCTTTCAAGTTTTAGGTGCTTTAAATTAGTTAATTATTGTTAAATCTTGATATAATGTTTCATTAAGAAGTGTTTTTAGTTGATTTACTTATTTAATTATTTCACACTTACAATTTGGCACCCACCATGGGGCCTCTAACCCCATATTTTAACATTTTTTTTTGAAAAGTGTTCGTACAGGATACAGGCATGTTTTCTTTTAGCATGATCGATGGATTCTACAACACTTCCACTAAAAGTTTTAGCGCTTCTACAATCTATTTTAGCACTCCCACTAAAATTTCTAGCGCTTTCACCCAAAGCTCTTAGGAAGGTTGATTGTTCTAGGTCCAATTATGTTTTAGCGCTTCAGCTGAATTCTACAGTGCTTCTACCAAATTTTGTAGCGCTTCCAAATGCAGTAGTACTTCTAATGAATTAAATAGCGTTTATGCAATCTATTTTAGCACTTTTGTAATTTCTTATCTGGATCCGATGTGATCGCGGCCAAAAATTTATTTTGATGCATTTGGACTAAACAGAACCAATCCTAGGGTAGTCATCATACATTTTCTATATTAGTTAAAATTAACATCATGACTTTTGTGAAGCAATATCTTCACCTAGAATAGAAAATTGTTTTTGGGGTTTAAAAATTGAACATTGATTACTATATTTATCTAGTGATAGGCTTATGCTCTCCCCTTAACTGGTTGATCAAAATTAAAGACTCATCCTTTATTTTCATGCAATTTATGCTTTTTTAAAATCCTTTAGAAGGCCTGTCATAGTGGGAAAATTACCCACCCTATGGGAATGACCTAAGTGGGAACGCCTAAAGCCAAGGATTCCAGCCCACTATAATCAAAAGTGAGTTGTTGATGAAAGTCCAACTTGATGGTAGTGTGAAAGATAACTATCCCCAAAGCCTTTTTTGTAAAGGTTGGGAGGTCTCCTAAGGGAGTTTATCATTTTTCACACCAAATGGAAACCCTATCTATGAACCATAGTGTAGAATCCAACTGAGTTAGTAACCAACCATTGTAATACTCACAGTGCAAGGGGAGGGAAGAATCTGCCCCCAAGACACTCACCATATAATTTTCAAGGATTGTTTTCTCAAGGGATAGAAAAATCTAACTTTGAGTACATTCCTGGAAAAGACAGAAACACGGGCGCCCTCTAGGGGGTGACATGACTATGTGAGTCGACGCAATTTTAAGATGTGGGTTGTTGAGTATAACGATGACCTTTTTGACCTTAAGAGTGAGTTTGTTTGAAGTGTATTTTTGTTAAACAAACCAGTGAAAATAGGACCATGCATGGTTCTTGAACATACACTTATTGTTTAGAATTCTAGGTGTTAAAAACAATTGTTCTACAATTGCTTGTTGTGTTTTCAAATCATTAATTCAAGTAAAGATCATCCAAAAAAATACAAAAGAGTCAAACAAAATCAAATGGTGAAATTTATGATTGGGGATTGAAAATCCACAACATTTTTCAAGAAATCCCTCACAAAAAGTGTCAAGAAAACAAAGAAACAACTTAGTTACAAGAAAATTTTGGAAAGAATATGATTTGTATATCAAAGTAGGAAAGTCTTGTAAGAGTTATTGATGAACTCGAGCACCCAGGATCACCTACAAAACCAAGATAAACCTTCCACACGAGAGCAGCAAGAGATAGAATGCAGGAATATAGTGCAATAACAAAATGATGTTATATCACACACTAAATGATACAATATGCCTCAACTCTCCCTTGAATTGATTGAGTTAATATGAACTCATCTAGACTAGATAGGAGCTAGACCTGAACTAGTTAGGAGGGAGAGGTGAGTGCAGAATATATAGTAGAATATGGGCAAATAATTCCAAGAGGGGTAATAACTCCCAAATAACCAAATTAGGTGGGAGTTATGCCTACTTGGAAAATGCCAAATAGGTGGCATAACCTACTCAAAAAGAGACAGATGAGTGGTTTTGTGAGGTGGCATATAAGGCCAAAAGAGGGTGTGAAACTCAACCACCCAAGTGTGAGTGGGAGCAACACATGTAATCGATGGATTATGCCACGTGTCCTCACATGAACCACATCTCCTATAACCTAAGGTATGCTTAATAATGTGTAGGAAAAATAATATTAAAAAAACCTACACTAACAAGTCTTGCTTCAACATAGAACTTTTATCCATAGGTTTCACAATTTTTCTAGGGGATATATTGATGATTATACTTTAGAGCCTTTGTGTTCACAAGCTTATTTCCAAAGAAGAACTCTTTCACAAAAACATAATCATATTCAACCTATACGTCAGTCTTCCATCCCACAATTGGTGATAGAATATTCCAACAGGCCCGATCAATTCTTAAAATAGAGAAAACTTGAAAAGCATTAGGCTTGTCATCCAAAATTGGAAAATTACTAGCGGAGATATCGTGTTAAAATACCAAAAATCTTGAAAATTAGTCTCTTCACCAAAATTACATAGTGTCAGAATTTACCAGTCTTTTAGTGTGTCTGCAGTCTATTTTAGCACTTTTCCCCTCTATATTAGTGCTTCTACAATCTATTTTAGCACTTTTTCCCTCTGTATTAGCACTTTTGCAGTCTGTTTTAGTGCTTTTATGCTCTGTATTAGCTCTTCAAAAGAACAAAAAAATAGAGAGCTTCCAGACACATCTACCAAATTTGTTGGCATTAGAAACTCAGGTTTTTATCAGTCAGAAATTGTTTATAGCCCAAACAGTGTCTTAAACCTAAAACAAATAGGTTCTTACAAGTCAAAATTATTTTCAAACTTAAACCTAGATCTTTCAATCTTAAGGTGTCTAAACTATCACACAAATTTTGGATTATTACATTAGGTTTCTTTATCAGGATTTTCTCATCCAACAATCAAGAAATGAAATAGAATAGTCAAATTTTTAAACTTAGTCTCATCAATAGGATCTATCATTCTATTCGACTTAATTTAATATCCTTGACACCCAACCCAACAAAAAGATCAAAGTTTAGTGAGTATAACAAATGCTTGTATGCCAATTTTGATGAGGTTACAAAGGCATAAACTTAGTGAAAAGGAAATTGAAACACCAAACATCATGACTGAAGAAAATCCTTGGAGTAGACTCCACCAAAATAACACAAATGAAATAACCCAAGAGGACATCCAAACAACACAACAAGATCCAAATTTCCATATGTTTATGGAAAAGGTCTTAGAACAAGATATGGAAAAATACCTTTTGATGCTAGCAGAATCAGGTGTAAAACTTCCAAAATATTTTGATTTAAATCGATTAAAGGAAATGCCTAGAGCAACTAAAATTGAAAAACAACATACAAAAAACACAGATCAAGTGGTTTCCCTAACACATCAAATGCAAAACTTATAAGACCAACTTCAAGATATGCAAAAGGGAACCACAAAAAGGTATTCATTACAAGACATTTGTCCTTATCCTTTTGATCCAAGTGTAGATATGATACCATTTCCTAGACATTGTGAATTCCTTAAATATGACAAGTACAATGGTAAAACAGATCCAATTGACCATGTAAGGGAATTCAGAACCATGAGTTTAGAATTTGCACAAGAAGAAACGTATCTAATGAGGTTATTCCCCAAGAGCTTAGGGGGTCAATGTATGGAATGGTTCTCTAAATTACAACTAGGGATTTGAAATTTTGAAGAACTAGTCAACAATTTTATCTCATAATTTTCCTTCAATATTCAACATGAGGTAACAATAAAATACCCTTACAACATGAAAAAAAAAAAGGTGAGACATTCCTCTCATTTCTACAATGATGCGAAGGTTGTTTGCTATGTATCCTTGTTCCATACCTAAAGAAGAAAAGATGGAACTATTTATTGACAACTTAACTGATGAAATGAGCTATAGGCTTGAACTACAATGTCCACCCATATTTGAAAAAGTGATTGAAAATTTCCTTAAGATCGAAGAAGCTTTGGTCAAAAGAGGGGTAATAAAACATTACAATGAAGGATCAAGAAATATAAATTTCTCAAATCACTATGGAAACAATGCAAGCCAAAGTTTTGAAAAAATAATAGAAATACTAGAAATAATGATACTGCAAATGACACACAAAATGTGAAACCGATATTTAATCTAATGTCTACTACTGCAAAGACCAATCAAAATAAAAATCTAAGCAATGGAGAATCTATACCACAATCATATCAAAAATCATTAAACCGACAATGATTTACACCATCGGGACAAACACTACAATCAACAATGAGAGAACTTATTACAAATGGACTTGTCACCTCATGTGAAGCAAGATTCCGGGATCCAAAAGTAAAACCACCTTGGTGGAATGACGCAGACTATTGTACATTTCATAATAACAAGGGGCACAAGATAAATGACTATATGGAGTGAAAACATCTAGTCCAAGATTTGATTGATAACAAAAAGGTATTTTTTGAAGGACATCAAACTAATAATGATCTTACTGCATTTAAAGATCCTTTACCAAATTATGCAAAGGGAGAATCTTCCTCTACAAACCATAAAGGTAAAATTATCAACTACATTTATGATGGCATGATCTTTTGTATCTTTGTAGTTGAGAGTGATGACATCATACCAATAGATCTGATCCCAAACATAAACACATCCGACAATCAGGTCAATGTCATAAAAATTAGGGAAAATCAAGACTCCAAATCAGTCAATATAACAACAAGGGGCCAATCCAGAGTAATATAGAAAGGAGTTTCATCTAAAACTGCTACTCCCCCTATGAGTCAATATAACATAATTGATCAAGTGCAAAAAATACCAGTACAAATATCGTTATTGGAACTCCTTAAAATCTCGCCATCTCATAAGGAGGTTTTGGAACAAGCTCTTGTGGCCACCATGGTACCCAACAACCTGGATGTCTGCCAATTTCAAGCTATGGTGGGAAATTTAACCATGCCTCATTGTCTATCATTCTCTGAACAAGATGATTTATCACTTAATCATCCGCATAATAATGCACTTCATATTGAAGTGTTAATCCACAAACACCGTGTTAAATGTGTCTTAATAGATGGTGGAGTTGGTTTAAACATTTGCACTTTAAAATTGATCTATGCACTAGGTTATTCTGATGATGCTATTGATGCCCAAAGGAAAATGACAATAAAATCCTGTGACGAAGAAAACAGATCCTCCAAGGGATTGATCGTGTTTCCTATTCAAGTAGGACCATTGGTGAAAAATATAGCTTTTCAGGTGCTAGAAAAAGATTTAACCTATAATATACTCTTGTGACGTCCATGGATTTATGAAATGCAAGCAGTGCCTTCAAATTATCATCAATGTTTAAAAGTTCCAGTCAATGGATAAGAAGTGACTATATCAATAGACTACAACAATCCCCAACATTGTAAGATGATAAAAAAAACTCAAGACACCTTTGTGCCCCATAATAGAGAAGCAATCACTTCTAGTTCATCTAATGGTGAAAAAATTATAAATGTTGTATCCAAATGGGTTGAGAAAAAGGACTAATCAAAGGAGACAATTGTTGTTGATTCTAATTTATCAGACGATAAGGGTCATTTGAATTCTCTATCACAATAATTTTGAGAAAAGATCCATTTAACAAACAAAGGAATGGGAGAATATTCCATTGGGAAATCTCTATGTCTTCCAAAGTTTCTGTCGTCTCCAAAATCATATGGGCAAACATCAACAACAACACACCAATCATCACAACCAACCACAGTTTTGGATGAAATATTTTTGAAAGCAGGTACTTGAGAAGATGAAATAGAAGACAAGGCCATCCTCAATTGGCTATACAAAGATGAAGAAGCATCAACATCATCAAATATCAGCATAAAGATAGATCAATATGGGAAAGGAAAAGCTATCTTAGAGAGAATGGAGTATGAGGGACAAGGACCCATTGGAAAAAGAAAGGAAGGCATCATAGAACCCATTCAGCCTCTTACACTTTAGTCAAAAGATAAAATAGGACTAGGTTATACACAGGAATCAAAAGAGGAAATGACTCAAAAAGTAGTTTAAAGAATCCTTCAAATGAGAGATAGTTCTGAAATAGATTCCAATGAATATGAATGGGATCTTTACTTTGATGTATCATACATAGATATAAAAATTTATTTCATAAAAGAGTATGCACCCACACATGAGGAGGGGAAAAGCTCGAGGACTAGACCACTTGTATTTTAATCACAAAATATCGATGACTCAAGTGAGGATGGACAGACACTGAATGAACTAGATAAATTGGAGGAGAGTAATATCTTAGACTATGAAATTTCTACTGACCAATTTACTATTGGAAACCTCAATGTCATTGACCAAAGTCAATCTGATGACTTTCTACCCTTAATGCATCCTGAACTTATTGATTGGGAACCAAGTTAACCTACCAATGTACCCATCTTTGCGAATGATGATGCTATCATAAATTTCCTTTGTTGTGACGAACCTAACACAATTTCTAATCATAAATCTCATAATGACACATTTAGACAAGAGGGTGTCAAGTCTTCTAGTTGCAAAAGTGAAAATAGGAATAATGGATCAAATGGTGAAAACCATTCAATGACAGCATTAGATCTCCAAAAAGTAAAAATAAAGAACACATCGGACGGTGAAAACTTCTCTGAAGCACTGGAAGATGGGAGATTTGAAACCCTTCTAGAGAATTATCATGAAAGATCATCAGTACTGGTGGAGCCTACACAGTCTATAAATATTGGCACAACAAAAAAAGCAAAGACTTTACATCTAGCAGCATCCATGATTGAACAAGAAAAGACAAAATTTGTCAAGTTCTTTGAGGAAATAATAAATTTTCTTGGTCATACTCTGATATGCTAGGTTTAGATCCAAATATTGTAATGCATCATTTATCTTTGCCATCAGGAATTAAACTTGTGAAACAAAAAGTAAGGAAGGTGCATCCACATATTGCCTTGATGGTAAAGGCTGAGCTGAAAAATTTGTTAGATGTAGGATTCATCAGGTCTATCGATTATGTTGAGTGGATATCAAATATTGTACCTATGTCTAAACTAGACAATAGTATCATAATATGCACAAATTTTAGAGATCTAAATAAGGCATGTCCCAAGGACGATTTTATCTTACTGAACATCAACATCATTGTGGACTTAATAGTAGGACATGCCCTGTTATCAATAATGGATGGTTTCTCTAGCTACAACCAAATCAAGATAGCACTAGATGATCAAGATAAAACCGCATTCACATGTCCATGGGGAACCTTTTGCTGGAATGTTATGCCCTTTGGGTTGAAGAATGTAGGGGCAACATATCAAAGAGAAATGACCACAAATTTTCCATGATATGCTGCATAACTTTATGGAGGATTACGTGGATGACATATTAACAAAGTCATATTCTAGAGAAGGACATTTAGAGATCCTGGGAAAAATATTTACAAGGCTGGAGAAATTCAAGGTTAGATTAAATCCTAAGAAATGTGTCTTTGGTGTTACATCAACAAAACTCCTAGGATACATAGTTTCTAAGAAGGGTATCAAAGTGGATCTTGCCAAGGTTAAGGCTATAATGGAAATGTCACTGCCAAAGAATATCAGTCAACTAAGGTCCCTACAAGGTAGGCTACAATCAATTAGGAGGTTTATCTCTTAGTTAGCAGATAAAAGTCATCCATTTAATCACTTGTTACATAAAAATGTCTTGTTCAAATGGGATCAAGGGTGTGAAAAAACTTTCAATCAGATAAAACAATATCTAATGTCACCACCCATACTCATGCCACCTACAAAAGGTAGACCTTTACTACTATACATTGCAACAACAGACGTTTCTCTGGGAGCACTATTGGCACAAGAAGATTATGAGGGAAAGGAACAAGCCATTTACTACATTAGCAAGACTTTGAATGGCTATGAAATAAATTACACCTTCATTGATAAATCTTGTTTGGGAGTGGTATTTGCTACCCAATAGTTGAGGTATTACATGTTGAACCGCACTGTTAGAATCATAGCAAAGATTGATCCGTTAAAATATCTACTCATTAAGGCTTCTTTCACTGGTAGATTGGTCAAGTGGGTGATGCTTTTAAGTGAATTTGATATCCAGTATGTGGAAAGGATAGCCATCAAAGTTCAAGTGATTGTTAAACAGTTAGCCAAAGGTCCATTAATTGATGATCATCTTATGACAATTGAGTTTCCTGACGTAGACATTCTTACTGTGACAACACAACAATGGAGACTTTATTTTGATGGGTCATATACACAACCGGGGTCTGGGGTAGGAATATTGTTTGTTACACCTCAAGGACACGCCATCTGAAGGTCCTATAGACTCATGTTTCCATGTACCAATAATGTAGTTGAGTATGAAGCATTAATCCTTGGCATTAAGGTAGCAATTGAATGGAAGATCACAGGATTTCAAGTATATGGAGATTCACAACTAGTCATTTATCAGGTAAATTATGAATATTAGACAAAAGACGAGAAGTTGATGCTATATAAAAATTTGATTAATGATCTCAAAATGTACTTTGTGGATATCAAGTCTGAACAAATTCCAAGGGTAGAAAACAAAGTTGCAGATGATATGGTGACAATTGCTTCTCTCTTGCAGTTACTAGAAAAATGTGGTTGTCATGAGTTTATGGTAGAGCAAGTATCTAATCCTTCTTATGATAGTCATGAATCTCAAACCATATGCCATTTAAATGACGTTGAATCCTCAATCTATGGAAAAACCTATTCTTACCTGAAGACAATATCCTTCCTCCCGATCTTTCCGAAAATCAAAACACAACTTCATCTGCCAAACCACTCGACACACCTTAATTGTTGACATACTTTACCATCGAGCTCTGTATGGTACTCTTCTCTAGTGTCTAGAACATAACAAATCTGAAACAACCTTACATGAGGTTCATGAAGGTATTTGTGGAACTCATTCAAGTGGGCTAACTCTAGCAAAGAAACTCCTTTGTTTGGGATATTACTGGTCGAACATGGAGAAGGAGTCTTATCAATTAGTTAAGAAATTTCAAAAGTGTCAAATTCATGGTAACCTAATCCACACACCAACACAAGAATTACAGCCATTTACTTCAACATGGCCCTTTCATTAGTGGGGACTAGACCTGGTAGGGAAAATTAATCCATCTTCATCCAATGGGCACAGATTCATAATCACAGCAACATAGTACTTTACAAAATGGATAGAATCAGTTCCTCTAACAACAATCACTGGAAAGAAGATATCATCTCTCATATTAAACTACATAATCTATCAGTATAGCATACCTCAGTCCATTGTTAGAGAAAATGGAAGACCACTTAAGAATTAGGACGTCCAAGAATTGTGTGAAAAAATTCATATCCAACATCATTTTTCAACACCATATTTTCCTCAAGGAAATGGCTAAGTAGAGGCCTCCAACAAAACAATTCTGAAAATTCTAAAGAAAATAGTCAATGATGTTGGACGTGATTGCAACAATCAACTAAACCCAGCTTTGTGGGCATATAGAACTAGCTTCAGAACACCAATAGGAGCTACACTATATGCCTTGGTATATGGATCAGAGGCCATACTACCCATTGAGGTTGAGATTCCATCACTCTATGTGTCACTAAAGGGAATTATTTCAGATGAGGATTATAGAGTGTCTAGACTTCAAGAACTGGAATTGTTGAATGAATGTTGTCAACAAGTTGTTAATCATTTACAGGCATACCGACAGAGAATGTCCAGAAGCTTCAATCACAAGGTAAAACCTAGATTCTTTCAGGTTGGTGATTTGGTCCTAAAGGAAAACCCTAGAAATCAGCAGGATAGAGAAAAGAAAGAGAAATTTGAACCTAACTTGCTAGATCCTTTTTTTGTCATATCAGTATATGGATCAAGAGCCTATCAACTATCAACACCTAAAGGGGATCTATTTGATGAACCTATCAACACTATCCATCTCAGAAATTTCTACACCTGAATCA
This sequence comes from Sequoiadendron giganteum, assembly GCA_007115665.2. Classification (NCBI taxonomy): domain Eukaryota; kingdom Viridiplantae; phylum Streptophyta; class Pinopsida; order Cupressales; family Cupressaceae; genus Sequoiadendron; species Sequoiadendron giganteum. Next base: position 591,485,898 of record CM021107.1, on the reverse strand, counting down.
CCTAGTGCATGGTTCAAGTCCTAGAAAATGATTGCCTTGATGAAAACCTGACAAATAGGCATCTTGGTAATAGAAAATACAAAAAATGAAAAAAATGAAAAAAATGAAAAAAAAAAATCATAAAGTCTGAAAAAGTGCAATAAAAACATGTAGTGAAAACTTGGAAGCATGCGGTATTTGTGATTTAACCAACTTTTCCATCTATTGGATGCATGCCATGGTCTTTACTTTCACCCATCACTTTAAATCCATTATCATAACATTGAAAGTGGTCATGTCTCACCCTATCTTAGAGGCAACATCTGGGGCTCACTAGGGGCAATAAAGCATCAAGCTTAACAAAATGGACAAATAGCAGGGAGACAAATGCAAAAAAAGCCAAAGATTGAAACAAAACCCAACATGGAACATCAATCAACATCAGAAACACATTGGAAATCCATATCACAACATAAAATCCAAAAACAATTCAAAATTTCAGTCTCAAAAAGTCAAAAAACATGAGTTTGTGTCAGTCGAACTAGGTGGTCTCTACATGTATAACGTAGGCAAGGCTAATCTTTGATCAGCCCCTGAGGCCCCTAGGATAGGTCTTTAGGTTAGGTTTGATCCAAAACCTTAGAAAATCACAAAAACATCATAAAAACAAGATGGATGATCTAATCTAACAAATGCTTGAATGTTCGACATGTTGTACTTTGATTATTTGTTATCATTTCTATGGAGCAGCTCGATGATGTATTTAACTAGAGAAGCAAGGAAGTAGAATGATATTTTCATTGCCTATTGTTTTTGAATTGATTAATTATTTGTGTGAATTGTCATGGGACATGCTCTACAAGTGGTATCACTGATGACATTCAGAATTCACACACTAAAATGATTAATTCTTGTTTGTTTACGCAAGAAATGCTTAGGCCATCTCAATTTAATCATACCTAGATGCTTGTGTTTACTTGCAATATCAAAAATCATGAAAGTAGTACTCAAGTCATCATGGTCTAACTCATACCATCGATGCTTGTACTCACTTTCAATATTTTAAAGGCTCAACGATGATAAAAATAACATATAAATGGACTGTTAAGGTGATAATTTTGCATTTAGATTTTCATATCAGACTTAGATGGCATTTATTGATAGTTTTGCATTACAGAGTTTTTGGTTCCAAAGACAGTTAATCAATTCATAAATGATGTAAATTTTCTTTATTAACAGATTGAGTATACTTGACATTAACAAAAAAAATCATTATTATCATATAGTTTCATAATCATTTCCATTACATGCATAACAACATTATTACAACATTTCATCATATCATATTGTTCAACTCATCACATCATAAAATTGTATGAGAAAAGTTGTCAAAAACAAATCTATATAAACCACATCTCATTTATCCATTTATCATATCAATAAGCATACATTAAAATCATCATTATTATTACCATCATTCATTCATCCATTCATCATATCATATATATACATCATTCATCTATCATCAATACATCACATTCATAATCATACATATGGTTACATTATAATATAATTTAGATATACACATCATCATATATTTATCAATCCATGTAAATAATTGCATACATCATACATCCATTCATTGTCATTATTCATGTAATTATATTTGAGCATCATAAATCATAGCATATCACATGATCATAAATATATCCATAACATATCATGTAGATCATCACATAACATATAGAAAAGAGAAATTGAATGCATCCATCATAAACCATATAGAGCATATATCGATCAAACCATCCACCATATATCATATATATCTCAAAATCATAATATCAAATATATAAAGATGTTTGAAACATAAAGGAGATACAACATCAAAAAATGGTTGTAGATCACAAAACGAGATTATACATCATGTCTCAAAAAGTATCATAGGATCGCATCATAAAGCTATGAAGTGCTACCTCCAGACGGTGCAGGCATCTTTGGGCCAGTACCTCCCCCACTAGATGGACTAAGATCTCTCGCATCTCTCTGTGGAGGATGAGTCACACCCTCGCTAACAATCTTGGTATGAGTCCTGCGTGATTGAGACTGTGTATAACTGACTCTTTGCACAGAGGGAACTGCATCATGGTATTGGCCTCTATAGAACTCTATCTCTCAAACCACGTGAAGAATATCTCTCATATAATCACCTACATTGGTGCCATTAGCTAATCTTTGCAGTTTTCCATCTATAGTCTGAGCCTACTTTGCAACATGTCTGCTTGTATCTCGCTCTGTTGTCAAGGTGGAAATATGTGTCTGTGCAGTTGCCAACTATCGTTGTACTTGTGAAAGAGCCTGAGCTTGCATCTGAAACTGCCTCTATGTCTAGGCCAATAAACCATGTCCCTATACCAACTGTCCCTGTAGGGTTTGTACCTACACCTATAAGCTTGCAATCTATGTTTGTTGATGTTGAGAAGGTACCCCTATATGTACCCGCTACTGTGAGGGTACTAATAGTGATCACCTCTTTCGAGGCACCATAAACTCTCACACATTTGTATCTCCACCACCTCCCTCATCCCCATCACCACCATCATCCCCCTCCTTATCACCACTCCCCTTCTCATCACTGCTACTGCTATCCTCCCCATCACCACTACCCTCCTCATCACTACTGCTCTCAACCTCCTCCACCACCTCCTCCTCACCACCAATCTCCTCTCTCCTTTGTCGACATCGGTGTGCGAAATCAATCTCCTACCCAATGGCTAGTGGCACTGGCTCATCTAGAATAGTAATCCAAGGAAAAGTATGTAAAATAAGATACTCTACATAATCTACTATAATAGGAGCCTTGATAATATCTATACGAATATCCTAGACTACAGGTTGTAGAGCCTAATACTCCTATAATGCAATATCATAAGAGAGGCAGGGTCCCCAATCTGTAGCATCTATCTGTCAATGACCATAATGAGGAATGCCCTGGGGCATCCCTTGTACAATACCATATTGTCTGAGTAGCCTCCTGGGAAGAAATCTCTCCAACACCCAATGATTGTGGCTAATGAGAAGAAATGATTGAGCAACATATGGCATCTGCATATCATCATTTTCTCAGTGATCACAGTCTAAATATGGATGCTAGATAACAACCTTGACATCATCTAGTACTCTCCACCAATGAGCTAACTTACCTAGTCTAGCCTAGGTAAGTTGACCTACATATATGTGCACATAAGGCTGCTTGGTTGGATGATGCCTCACCATCACTGGACGTGTAACAACTATGTTCTCCCACACCCACACCTGAAGTAAAGTGACTCTAACTGATAAACTCTAACCTCCAAGGTACACCACTGAATGCAAATCATGATAGAGGTGGGCAAGCATGCACATGCCCCAAGTATATCTCATCTCGTGAACAATCATGCTCTCAAACACATGACCCCAACCAACTGAGAATCCATTTGACCTACGATCGGGACAAAGGAATCCTCCAATGAATCCAGCAAGAACTGTTGGAAAAGTGGCATAAGCATAAACCATCTCATGCCAAAGAATCCACAATCCAGCAATCCTCGTATCCTTAAACACTCTTCGAACAAAATCAGTACCACCATGCTCTGATGAATCATAATCAACAATATCCCCAACAACTGGTATCCACAAAATCCTCCAAACATCCTCTGGGGTGACTATGATCTCGCTAGTAGCTAGATGGAAGGTGTTATGCTCTTTGTGCCACCTCTCTGCTAAAGCTGTCAGGAGGCCCCGATTAATCCTAATCTGGGGCATATCAAGTAAGGAAGACAATCCATGATTTGTAATGATAGTTGTCTTAGGTTAGGCCATTTGTCGTATCATATCAAATGTCTGAGGAAATCACTCTCTAATCTAGAGGTTTGTAAGAGCCTCCTATCATCATGAAATATTCAAAGACAATACTCTTTTGTCAAATCATCAAAAGATCAAATATCATATCAACCTAATCATCTCTTGGTGAGATTTTTTGATTAAATCTCATGAGTGAACATCATTGAACCTCACCTATAATGAGGTCAATCATCCAAAATAATTGAACCTTGCCTATCATGAGGTTTATCAATCAAACTATAATTATTCCTTGTTTATCATGGGGATAATTATAATCAATCAAACATTAGACCTCATTTATCAAAGGTTTAACATCATCTACTTGATTAGGATCATCAATAATATAAAATCGATGGTTGACACGATTGAAAATCGACAAAATCAAGGACAAATTTGACAAACTTTATCAACCTGACTTAGAAGCGCTAAAATAGAATTTCAAAGCACTAAATTCTCAAAAGTGCCATTTCAATAGGCATAAGTGCCATTTCTGATAATAAAAGTGCCACTTCAATAGAAGCACTATTATACTAGGTCAACACATTAATCTTTCGAGTCAACGCACTAAACAAGTGAAAGTGCTAAAACAAAAGGTAAAAGTGCTACAAGATTCATCCTAAGTGCTAAAATAGGTGACCAAAGCACTACATCGGTGTGTAGATGCACTAAAAGAAACCTAAATTTTGAAAAAATGAAAATGCACAAAAACTAAGAAGGTTAACGGGTACGTACCAAAGGTTCATAGACGACAAGGCGATGGTGACGTCGAACACGCTCGAACCAGTGAGTGTGGTAGGGAATCGATATCTTGCTCCAAATTGCACAAATTTCTCTCTCACAAAATTTCAAAACTCAAATGCACAAATGAGTTTGAAAATAACCTTTTTGACCTTTTATAGGTTATTAAAAGTGGGATTTTTATGGGATTAATTAATTTTTTGAAGAGAGATTAATTAAAATTCATCTAGGGGCAATATTATACATTCTTTATCGGGAGATAAATTATTCCACCATCAAATCTTCATCGGATCATCATCAAATAATCGAAACAAATCATCCAAAAATTAGAAAATTCTGAAAATCCAAAAAATCATAACTTCATTAATTTATCTCCCAAGGGGGCATATATTCATCATTACTTGAAAATCAATGTCTGGGGCAAGTCTGGGGCATATTAAAATTTTCTTTGTCGATACTAGCAACAACAAAAAAAAATTCTTTGAAGCAATGTGTAAACACATCACTTCAAAGAGGGGCAAAATGTATACACCTAAAAATGGTCTAGCGAATATAATTAATTAAATATGATTTATTTGATTAATTAACCTTTATTTCATCTACTATTAAAGAAATAGAAATATTTATCTATATAGTTCATATTAAATTATTCAATCTTTATTCTATTATTTTCATCTTAATTAAATAAGTGAATTTTACTTTGTTTTATTTAACTATCATAATTAAATTCATCTACTATTAAATAAATAGAAATATTTATTTAAATAATTCACATTCTAATTCTTATATTATTCAATTTTAATTAAATATACAACTTTAATAGTTTGTATTATTTAATTATCACATCATTCAAACTTAATTAATTAAGCAAGGTTAAATACTTTGTTGTTTAATTATCATATCCCTTCTATATTTATTTAATAAATAAATTCTATAGTTTTTTTTATTAATTATTTATCCCCTTTTTACTAATTTGAATAAACTAAAATATTAAAATAAGGGCATAAAGGAAAATTTCCTCTATTCACTCACCTACCAAATTAGATATAAAATAATCCAATTTAATTCAACTGGCATTTCACGGGAAAGCTTTGGAGACAAATTGGAATCTATCTCTCAAACTCCTTCCTCTAATTCTTCCTATCATCTGGCATGATGTTTTCTTGGGGAGAAACCATTCCCATGATCAGCTCAAGCTTCTCAATCTCTTACCATTCAATTCTCTAGATTGAATCCAAGCCTCTGCCTTGTTGCCTCTTCACAAAATTGTTGTTGGGAATCTATAAATACATCCTCATTCTACAAGAAATGTATCTCTCATCTTTGTGCAAACTTACTCTGCAGGGAAAAACAATCAAGCATATTTGCATTTAAGCAATTCAATATAAAATCATTTAGAAATAGCAATCATAGCATCTCTAGAATCAATATCATGGCTGCATCATAGATTACTATAGCTTCCATCCATCATTTTTCATGTCAACATAGTTTACAGTAGCATCAATATCATATAGAAATCACCATATAGAAGTAGATCATTGAATTTAGCATCATTCCATTCTCTAGATTGGCATTTTAATAGTCATAGTGCTTACCAAATATGAGAGCCCTTTGTGATTTAATAAATCTTTGGAGATAGGAAACAATGAGACACTTTCAAGTTTTTTGTGTTTTAAATTAGTTAATTATCATTATATCTTGATATAATGTTTCATTAAGAAGTGTTTTTAGTTTTTTTACTTATTTACTTATTTCACACATACAATAACAATAAAAGAGATAAGGTAAAAAATGGTCTCTATTCCAAAGAAAGTAGTGGTTCCTCTGAAGATGAGGAGAATGATTTAAATGATGAAACTCTCTTTATGGATTCAATACTTTTGATATAAAGTATTTAATGTTGAGATATGTAAGGAGTTTGTCTCTTTGAGTGATCGGGACATGTTTCCCTCTGATCCAGACTTGGAATTTATGGAACCTGAAGGTTGGGGTCTCCATTCAGATGATTGGGGAATAGACTTTGAAGTAAAACTCTGGTCTGCTTTGGAAGACCTAAATGAAGCAAGGGGATAAAATCATAAATATGAAAGCCTACTTACAAAGTCAAAGGAAGAAATTGACAAATTGAAAATCGAAGAAGAAAAAGGCAAGGTATGTGAAAAAAAATTAAAAGAGGAAAGAGGTGTGATCTTTGACTTGAAATTAAAGGTTGAGGAAGTTAAGAGAATTGAATATTGTTTGAATGTGAAGCTCAGTTTCAAAGCTATTCAATGTTCAAAAATTGAGGAGGCAATTTTCACTCTAAGGAAATTTCTAAAAGAGAAAAGGAACAAATTGTCAAAGGAGAGAAGTCTAGCCCTGGTAGCTCCAAGTCAAATGAAAAAAATTTGAAAGAAGAAAGTTATTGGATTGAAGATTCCAAGAAGAAAAAAATATTCAAAATGGAAATAAATAAGATAGATCCAATACTAACTGAAAGAAAAAAGGATCTAGAAGTCCTCCATCAACAAAACAGTATGCTCCTAATAGGTTTAATCAATCCTTTCAAGGTTACTATTTTTTTGCAATATTTTTGGGCATAAGACTATTGATTGTAGAGTTATACAAAGGAGGGATAATAACATGGTTAGAAGATCATTTATTCCTCAAAGAAATAATACTATCTTATTTCATGGATATTGCTATTCTTGCAACAACTATGGCCACAAGGTAGATGAGTATAGATCTAAGGTAAAGAGGAGAAACCTTATTCCCGAGCATAATATTGTGTGATATAAATGCAATAAGATGGGACACAAGGAAAATCATTGTCAAAGTAGTTTTGTGAAGCCACCCATTTAAAATCAGAAAAGGGATGAGACAAAGAAGGGAAATGAATTAGAAGATCATGAGAAGAAGGTTGATGCCACTCTTATGCACTCTACACAAGATTCTGAGAAAAATTGAGATAGTGCATTATCTCAGGGGGAGGCTTCACTTGTAGAAACTTTTAGCCCCCCAAAAAGGAAAAGGTGTTGAAATCCTTAGCATGCAAGAAGATTTGGATCAAAACAGTTGGTATGCAGATTTTTTATGCATAAATGTACATATATTGAATTTTTTGATCGAAGTAAAAGATGTATGGAGATTGGTACATGTGTCCTAATGTATATCATCTAGACAAGTATTAGAAAGATAATTTTATGTCATTTTCTAAGACATTCAAAGTATTTTCTACTAGGAAATATCAAGAATTTTGTGTCTATATCCCCCTGTAGAAGAGGTTTCTTTCTTGAGGTTCAAAAGTTAATTTGATCGAGGTATGAAGATATTGTTTCTAAGCTTTCAATTATTTTTACCTTATGAAATGTAAGATGTTAGTGATAGAGTTTAAGACTGACATTTGCAAAGAAATGTTGAAGGCTCATTGGAATGCTCTATATTCCTTTGGTATCAAGGTTTGTCCATACAGATTTGTGTACATGTCTAGTGTATGTTATCTTATTGTATAAGATGATTTAATGTACCACAAAGATCTATATAGTCTTAAAAAATCTCCTACAGCTTTGTATGCATGACTAGATAAGTATCTACTTCAACAATAATTCAAGAAGACAAGTTGTTGATGATATCATATTTTGTGGAGATAATAATATGTGCAAAAAGTTTGTAGATGAGATACAAAAATAATTTGAAATGTCAATGATCGGTCTATGATTTTAATATTATTGTATTTAACTATTTTTAGACTTGATATCATGCATGTGGTATGTTTAGTTGCCAGATTTCAATCGAATCCTAAGTAGTCTCATGAGAAAGTTGTGAAAAGAATTTTTAGATAATTGAAGGGAACATTAGATCATGGTGTATGGTATAAAAAGGACCAAAATTTCTCTCTAAATGTCCATATTGATGTTGATTGGGAAATTTGTGTTGATGAATAGAGAAGTACAAGTGGAAGTGCATTCTTCTTGGGAGATAGATTCAATAAAAAAGCAAGATTCAGTGTCCTTGTCCACTACAAAAGAAAAATGTATTGTTGCAGCATCTTGATGTAGTCAGCTACTTAGGATGAAGCAAAATTTGATGCATGTGAAGTGAATTATGATGGACCTATTCCTATACTATGTGGCAATACAAGTGTTATCAATATTTCTAAGAATTTGGTAATGCAATCAAGGACTAAACACTTTTCAATCTAGTACCATTTTTTAAGAGAGAAAGTTGTAGAATATGAAGTCAGAATGGAGTATGTACCTACAAAGGATCAATTTGTAGATATATTTATAAAGGCTCTTTCAAACGATACCTTTGAATATCTGAGGAAAAAAATAGGGTTCATTGTCCCTCCTTCGATCTAGATGCATTGACGGTGCATATCTGTAGGGGAAGAAATACATGTCATATCCTTTCTCCTACATTGATGGGTGATACCCTTCAAGGGGAGTTGGTAGTAAGGGGGAGTCCAAAATAAATTATGAAGTTATTATACATGTGTGTAAAAAATAAGTGTTGTTCACCAGTTATGCAATTGTATGTGGAAGGTTTTGCTTGTCAAAGGGGGAGCATGTGCAACTACTTCAATAGAAGATACTTTTGCCCTTTGCTCCTAAAGATAGTAAAAGTCTTGTTTGCTTGTGCAAAATTTTCTGGCACTTTTGATTTTAAAGGGGGAGAGTGAGCAATGTGTTGCAATCAATTCCAAAGGGGGATATTGTTCGTATTTTTTTTCATTTATGTCAACACTAATGGTTGTGTTGATTGTGATTCATGTCAACATTGATGGTTAATCATTGATGAAGATTGTTGGAACCTAAGTAATGTGTTGATTAGACCTTGGAATATTTAGTTTGGAATAAAATTGAAGAGAAGAGTTGAATAATTTCATGGTTTGATGCCATGCCTTATCAAAGAAGAGAAGAATTGAAGAAATTCATGGTTGGATGTCATAGCCTTATCAAAGAATAGAAGAGTTGAAGAAGTTAATGGTTGGATGTCATTCCTTATCAAAGAAGAGAAGATTTGAAGAATTTCATGATTATATTTCATGCCTTATCAAAGAAGAGAAGAGTTGAATAAGTTTATCATTGGATGTCATGTCTTGTCCATTGTTGATGTTCACATAATGCATTATTACTCTCAGCGGAGTTATTTTCATGATAATATATTAAGATGAGAATTATTAACATGACTAATATTGGAGAGATGTTTCTTAAATTTACAACATGTATCATAATCTCTCTTGATGTTCCTCATAATATATGTGTTACTAAAAGGAAGTTTTGGTCTTCGCAAGTTGCACAATTTTTTTTGGTTTAGGATGTTGGATTAAAGTCTAACCAAGAGAATGCTTCACATTCATCCATTTTTGTAGCTCTAGTATTACCATTTGGTATTCAATATTAGTTCTTTGTGTACAGTGCAATCCTATCTTTTTAGGTCACCTATGTTTTTGAGGAGGTTCCTATAAATTTTAGAAAGTTGGCAGTATTGCTAGTTGTCTAGACTAGTCTGAGAAATGCTCCACATTTCTTTGCATTAATGTCTCTTCTCTTGTGGCTTTGTGAATGTGTTTACAATGTTTGTGCAATGTCTTAGTTCCAATCCCATATGTTGAAGTGGTTTGCAAGTTTTTCTATAAATGTTACATCACCCAATTATGTATTATATGCTTCCTGAATAAAGTTTCTTGTACCTATTTGGTTTGTGGTGGTTATTGATGACATGAAAGTATTAAAGAATTGTACGAAAATGATATTGGAATTTTAATTAGCATCCTTATGTGATCATCATGTTTCTAATTGCCTGCCTCGGTGTTGCATAGTGTCAGGTGTTGGCTTTTTGGGTTATTTATCAATATTTGGTCGATAAGGCTTGTTCCTTTGCTTGGGTTGTGTGCTTAGGGAGCAATGACAACTATGAAATATGTGTCATGATAGAGTTAGGTCATGACCTATCCTATATATGATTGTATCAAGTAAATTTAATTGAAAGACTGTTTATGAGCTGACTAGTTATGTGCTTAAATGTCTCATCCACAAGTTTCCTTGCTGTTGACTTAGGTTGATGTGTGCCTATATGCAAATCATTTTGGATCACACTAGAGAAGTTTTAGGATTTAATTTGGTTCTCTCTATCCTTGGGATAGGACCACATCATTCTTTGATGGTCTGCTAGTTGAATTCATTATTTATTCTTTTCTTGACTAACCTAATTGAAGAATTAAAAGTGTTATGGTGAATATAAATGCAAGATCACTTCAAATGATAAAGATTGAATGAGTAGTGTATAAGTGCAAAAAAGTGTGTGAGTGAGTTGTATTGAATATCCAACATAGATAGTGCTAAATTTTGAAAAGAAAGGTAAATTATTCTTGAATGCATCTATTAATAGAGAGTTGTGTTGGTAATCTTTTTAATTCTCTTATATCTCTTTTATATCATACTCTGAGATAGTGAATCTCCTTAATTCCTCTATATCTTTCTCTTGGAATTGATTGAGAATTTAGTGTTGCAAGTCATTTTGTATCTTTCTCTAAGCTAGTGATCCTTCTTGCAAGTCTTTTGACAGTGAGACTTATATTGTGAGTTAAATCTCACTGTGGGTTTTCCCTGATTGGATTTTACACATAAATCTAGTGGCTCTTTGTGCATGTGTGTTCTCTTTACCTCTTTCTCTTTTATTTTTATCTAATTACTATTATATCTTTCATTAGTAAAGTTTGTTGAAGGTGTTACATATTCAAATTGGTATATTCTTCTTTATTATTGCTCTGTTTAATGTTCTATATTTATCTACTAAAGGAGTTTGAGTTGCGCATAAATTTTTGAGTTCTATAAGGGGTTAATTTTTTTGTTGATTGATTCACCCCCCTCTCAATCTTCGAAAGCGTTCAACATATTTTACCTAGGTCTAAAAAATGCTAAAAATTAGAAGATCCAAATGATGTTTAAAATGGACTAGGTTCACCAAAATGTTTTGTTGAGAAAGGGGTCCTGGATCTAAACCATAGATCACTAAGATCAATCCTTTTTCAAAGAACATTAGGATGTAAATCGACAAGGAGATTAGATTTATTTTCAACCTTGATGGTGAGTCAATTAACCTTGGATCTAATCCTTTTGTGTCTTATAAAATAACTAAAATTTATTGGGATTTATTGACTTAATGAAACTATGCGACCTAATCTGAAAATGCACCTTTTCATAAATAAAGAAATGGTAAAACCAAATTTCAATAGTAGATCCAAGAAGGAAAAAGTTTTGTGCACCTATCATTTGGAGCCAATTTTGCAAGAATAAGTCATTGAGGATGACTATGTCCTAGTAACCCAATTTGAAATATGTCTCAACAATCCTTGGGAGTCTGGTCAAGGGCTTCTTCCATCCACCTCTCACTGTCAGATCTTTGTCAGATGTTGAGATAACTAGGTTTTTCTTATCTTCTCAAGTTGTACGGTTTAAATATAATAATGAATAAATGATCTTCAATCTTCCTCCAATATTCCTCAGACCTAATATTTTCACATTTAAACTAAGAGGAGGGGTTGTGCCAAATAGGGGCTTACCTTAGTCAAACCCCGTGTTGGTGTTTCCACCTCCACAATGAAAATTTGATGATAGAGAGCTTATCCTTTTGAGGGATAGAGACTAAATGACAAATGAATGATGAAATAATAGTTGGATGTAACTCACCACTCAGATCTAATATCCTTGAAGGATTGAATTCATGCACATAACCTCAAGGCTTGATTTTTGTTTGGCTTGATTTTCTTGAAAAACGTACAAGGGTTAGTACAAATAAAATGATAGCATAAGCATTCAAATAAACTCACATGAAACTTGACATGGTTCTTCAATGGTGAAATTTTTCCATAAATCTTCTCTTAAATGCTCTTGAATTGATGATGATTACTTCATAAAATTCTTGATTTCTAATTCTTGCTAGATAGATTTCAAATAGTGAAATGACTAGGTATTTATATCCAATTAATCTAATTTTATACAAATTAAATCCCAGCAACCAAAATTTGACATTTGAAATTCAAATAATAAAATACCAACTTTGACATATTAAAAGTTGGAGGAAAAATAGGTGGACGAAGTCACCCAACATGACTATGTCCCAACCCTATTTTGTAGGGTGTAAAGTGTCATGAGAAAATAATTAAATTTTTTCCTTGTTTTTATGCATGGGTGTTCTTGATAAATGTCGAAATTGGCCATGGAATGCATAGTTTAGGACATTAGATGTACGATTAGGTGCATGCACTTAGGAGGGAGAAAAATCTAGTATGATATTGTCAAGGGTGGAAATTTACAATGCTACAACCACTTCAAGAGGAAGATCTACAAACAATAGTAGAAATCTAGATCACCCTAGTGTAAGGGAAAAAATATCCATCATAGCTCAACATGCATAGGAAGAATATGTAAAATAAATTGTATCTCCTTTTAAGAGGCCTAATAAGAAGAGAAAGGATGTGAAACCATTAGTTGCATATTTAGTTGATATTACAGAATTAGGGGAAATAGGGGAGAATGTGGTATGAGAAGATGAGGTCACTTAGATTATACCATTTCCTCAAAGAATACAAATTCTTGATATACCCCAAGATAGATTAGCTATAAATATTAAAGGATGGGAAGATGAGATAAATGATATAAGATCCTTAGCATGCGGTCAATTTATATTTGATGATCAATTTATTAAGTCCAAAGAATTCAAGTACTATATAATATGGTTAAATAGGGAGGAGTTCCAAAATAAGTTGAATAAGGACAAAGGATAAGTAGGTCCAACACAAATCAAGGTGATAACAATAAATATATAGGAGGCTCAATTTAGGGTCGCTAATATCACTCCGAAAGAGGGAAGAAAATAGTCCAAGATAGTGGATATATTATATTTCTTGAATGGTATGTTGCCTCAATAATATAATTGGATCCAATTAGGAAGAAAGATGAATAGATATTTTCTACAAAGGAGAAAGTAGACCAAACATATTTTGGCTTTGGCTTTAGTACCAAATATGAGACCTTAACTATTTAGGCCATAGCCTAGGCAAGAGTGAATAAATTACAAATGGAAGAAAGTATAAATGACCTAACTAGAAGCATGATAATAAAGAGGTTATCTGACACCTCTACTCCCCTTGCAACATTTCTTGTTGTAAACACTTATTCATTTAGTAGAGTTTCCACAATGAAATAACAATTTGATTTTGATAAGATACAAGCATGTCATTTATAATTGATGCAAGAGTAAAATATGGTATAGTCTAACATAGAACAAGGTGGAGGTTATCAAAACAATCCCAATTCAGAAAAAAATTCAATTTAAGAGCCCGAACTTGATTGTTTTCTCTCAGAACCTCTATTTCTCCTAGTAGTCCTTGAAATAGGGTTTTACCCACAAAATTTTCAAAGTAGAACCAATACCCAAAATGTGAACACCATTCAAGATACCCTTTGTGTTGGAAGTGGATTCACTCTGAGGGGGGTGGGTGGTGAATCAGAGTGGAGTAATTTTAACTTTTAACTTTGAAAGCATAATGAAACTTTTACTCATTTGACCCAAAGTGACAGATTTGTTTAAGCAAGTGAACATTAACACTTTAGATCAGATTGACATGAGACTTGACTAACATTTACAACCCATATTAAAAGCATCATATGATATTGTTCAATTAAAGCTTTATGAACAATCTTGTTGTGCTTTATCAACAGAACTATAAAACTTCATAATATGCAACTTTGACTTGCTTTTGAAAAACTTTTGAGCATTCATATAATGAGAACAAAACGCAAAAGTTAATTCACTTTATGAAAGACATTTTGCATCAAATTTGCACAATCTAAATTTGCGTGACAAACTTGAGAAAATTGACTTTAAACTTTTAAACAGCCTTAAAGTATCAGAGCATTGACCAACTGAATGAGCACAATAACATAAATGACTGAAAGAAAGAGTATGCAAGATAAACATAAATCACACAAAAGAGAGACACAGAAATTGCTAAGTGGAAAACCCTCCTGGGGTAGAAAAACCACTCCTAAACTGCCCTACTGGCATAATTTGCAAACCACTGCTTACAATGCCTTATAGGCTGATTTCTGAGCACCAACTCAAGGAGCACCAACCCCTCATTTAGAGACACCAATCTCAAGGAGCACCAACCCCTTTTCTATTTTCAATAAATCACACAATGATACAAAGGATCTCTTTGTTTCTCTCTTATCTATCAAGTGCCTCTTGACAGACAATATCTAAAATCCTCAAAGTTCCAAAATGACCTTTCAGAATTTCATCCATTGTCAAGTCTTAAGTCAGCTTGATTATCAACTCATATTTCAGATTTTCAATCTTAGAGCTCAACATTTTTCAATACAATCACTGTGATGTACTCACACTAGTTTTTCCCTTTTTGTTTCATACTTTTCTCATTTTTCTTCTCTCATTTCAATTAACTATCTCTTTCTTTTTTTATACTATTTTCATAGATCTTCACAGAAAACCAGTTAACCCCCATTTTTCTCTTTTTGTTTTTCCTTAATATTAAAGCCCTAATCTCTCTATTTTCCTTTGATTACAGATTTCATAAAATTACATTCAAGGAAGGTTACAACAGTAGCTCATAAGAAATCTTTTCAGAAACAAGATAGAGGATATTATCAGATTACCCACTTCCTGTCAAGCAACCTTGTCAGATGTTACAGTGTTCCTGTGAGAAAGATCAGCATTTTCAATTTTGTCTGATAGGAAAACCAAGAAGCATGCAAATATAGAAATGAGACTGAAACCTATCATGTCGAGCAGCCTGCACAAGTAGATCTTAACCAAACAACATCAAAGCATGCATATAATGCATAAAAAAATAACCACTAAAACTGTTGCAAAGCAAGGTAACTAAAACGCAATGCTCTATAACCAAAATCCTTTAATCATGCTTTCAAGAGCAGTTACCAAAGATTCTAGGTAGGTATCTGAAGAGTTTCGAAGATTTTATCATTACCCACAAACTGAAATCACTATCCCTTTAGAACTGTCATGATAACCTGGGAGTAATGACGAATATGTTGCCTTGAAGGTGTTTACTAGATCTATAGAGTGGCTGAGTAGCCCACATTTCTTCCTCAATACGAGCTCTTACTTGATGGCAGGATACTGATAGGTGAATCAACCATTGTCATGGTCTTCCAATATTTCCTATACGATGTCAAAGATCAGTAAACCAACAACATGCACAGTGAAATGACCAAGAGTGTGATTCCATGTTGGCGTCCACAATAGGGTTCCAAACCCTTCATGCAAGAGAAGGAAAAATATGACCTAAACTTCCAAAACAATCAATTGAATTCCATTTGACATCCGCTTCATTACTGCTCAACTGCGGGCTCCCATCTGACTACCTGCAGTATAGCGGTAGCTGCCTTGCTAGCCACTAACCACTTCCACTGCACTACCGCGGTTACCCTTCTAACTACCCACAACATATCGGTAGCTATCTTGCAAGCCGCTAACCGATTCCACCGCACTACCACAGTTACCCTTTTCACTAATCATGGTATAGTGGTAGTTGTCTTGCATGCTGCTAACCGCTTTCACCACACTACCACGGTCACTGGCTTAACTGTTAGTGGTACCGTGGTAAGACCTTGATAATGAATGAAATCATAATTCCCTTTGAAGTTCACGGCCTTACCAAAGTCAATCATGCCAACAAATATGATTCCATGCATTATTGCTACCAAATGTCGATTGCCATTGAATTTTTATGTTTCCAAGTAAATAAACCAAACTCACTTCCATGGTGACATTATTAAAACTGATAAAAAACATATACCTATTGTCAACTTTTTAGACTCATGATTTAGCCATCATTAGACCCGATTCGAATGCTAATAAAAGATCAAAAATTTATACCTTTACCCACAATTGATTTTCCACCATTCTAAGATATGTATACCCAAAGACTTGTGTTGACCAAGAAACCCAAACACATGCATAGGATTGATCAGTGTGTTTCTCAAAGCCCGAGTGCGATATAATAACCAATGTCATATCATGTGCCAAATAATATCCAATGACTTATGAGGTACAATGAAGGAAAATATTCAAGTTAAATTCAATATGCTTTTCACCCAAGCCAATATCAGTTGTTTAAGGAAACCCGATAGGGTTTTCTTAAAACATGAAAACCACTTGCATTTTATAACTCAAGAACCAAGAACCAAAGAGTATTAGCTGAACATGGGAGAATTAACTTGTAACCAAGATTTGCTGCACATGAAACCATATAACAAATGTGCCAAACAAATGCCATAATAAGACCAAACTGTGAAAAGCCAAGGCACCAACCCAGGGTAGTTTTGACATCAATGACAAATGCCACAGAAGAAGTCAACACTTTATACCACTTGAAAACATATCAAAATTGTAGATATGGTTGTTTTGTAACAACACCCTCAAATTTGGACTATTGCGCTCCAATTAGGCCTAATTAGGCTTGCTTTACAAAGGAACTTTGGGGTTTACAATCTCCAAAATTCTATTCTTCACTCCACAAACTTTAGCATGTCACATGGATTCTACACATATAATTTTTATCAACTAGAACAATCTCCAATTAGATTTATTTCAAAACCCTAAGTATACTTACTCACCTAAGCCTAATACACATCAAATGTGTCCCTAACTCCATCCCCTACTTCTGCAAACACTAAAAAAAATTAAAACACCCTAACTACCTCCATTCCACCAATTATCAAACTTTTCTAGTAGTGGAATGGGTCAAGAACTCGTTTTTTCAATCAAACCCTCTTAACCTAGGGTTTCCTAGTTGTTTATAGTAAAAAGGCTCTAATTCACTCCAAATTTAATGAAAATAGATGAAATCAAAAGAAAATGATAGTAGATTCAACCCTACAACAATTCCAATGCAATTTAGATCATTTGTAGGTCGTACGGGTTGTACTATCTTTTGTAGTAGCAATAAAATAATGTAAAACAAAGAAAATATAGTTGTTTTAATTGTTTGATCTCCAAAAAAACTCCAAAAGATTTCCTCAAACATCCCAAGGCATATTTAAACATTTCCAAGCCAAAACCAACTATTCCAAACTTTTCTTCGAATATCTGACTATTCAACTTTCACAAAAGACCAAAAATGAAAAGTTCCTTGAGCAACCTTGTAACTTTTGCCAAAAATTGAAAACTTAACCTAAAAATGACCCTACACTAACTCATTTGATTGCAAATCTGATGAAAATTTCTGATGAAAGTTATATAATTAGATGTATCATTGGGCACTTGTGCGAAATTTTCATTTTTTAAAAATTTTATCCCCGACGTTCATCAGAATTTCGACAAACATAATTTTTCCTCGATGTTTCGACGAAGATCTTTCACCAAAATTTTGTTGGACTTCCAAAGTTAAATTGTGGCTGACATAAATAAAAATGAGCTCAACTATTTATTGCGACACTATTTTGCTCGACGATTTCCTTGGGGAAAATCAGAAAAAACTCGAGAAGATGTCGCCAGCTTGAGGGTTGTCATTGTCTTTTTCCAGAATTCATTTGTGAAGTTAGATTTGTACTTCCAAGTTTGAAAATCATATTTTAAAGCAACATCTCATCAGATTTCATTTCCAGATTTTAGACCTAACTTCATAAATTCTTTATAAGGGAATTGTTTATAACTGATGGAAAATTCTTGATGGATTTGGACAAAGATTATATTTGCAAGGTTTCAATTTTAACCCTAATGATCAATTTTCAATAGATTTGGGAGCCATAACTAGATAATATCAAAGGCATAGGGATAGCTATAGAGTGAAATAGTTGTCAAGATTCAGGCCTAGAGGGTTGAACAAATAATTGGGAATGTTTGATAGTGGATAGTTAGAGCCATTTAGCTATGATATTTTTGAAGACTACTTCATAAAGATGTATTTTTCCCTTTGCCAAGTTTCAGAAATAGATTTTAGACCTTATATGCCAATGTCTTATGAAAGCAGTTATGGTATATCTATTACTTGAAGTTCTTGAATTCATCTTGAATCATACAAATGTATTTGTTTTTTATTTGAACAAGAAAGAAAGAAAGCAACCAATTTGTAAATATTGTGAGATATTTAGAGCAACAAACTAAAAAATGAAAAAATGAAGGTCAAGGCCTCTCTATTTTTCTCAGTTCACTTAAAATTTTTAGATACTGCCAAACATCTAGCAAGCTATAACTATCATACAGATTATATGATTTCTATTTGTTTTGTACTTTGGAACAGTTTACAAGATGAAATTGTCTCCTCATATAGAAGTATAAGCTGCCAAATTCCTTTAGAAGGTACAAGAATCAAAAGATGAACCTGTCAAATTGGAAACCAAACTTTTTGTGGTAAGAAGAGTTGATTTTGACATGAATGGCATGTTGTAACAACTTTATTAAGTAATACAATTTATCTAGTTATTTGACAATTTGGTGATTTATGTGTAGATATTTCACCATATGAAACTAAGTGGAAAAGAGCACTCCTTACCTTATCAAGTAATATCGAGGTAAGATGTTATAAAAAATAACTTGTGCTTTTAGTGAAGTTGGTCAACCTACTCATGCTTTTCCATGCTTAATTTTTTCCTTTTGCATTGAGCTACTTATGATAAACTTTTAACTGTCCTTGCAACCTATGTATTACCCTCTCAAGTTTTTAACTGGTTAAAAGCAATCTCTTATAAAGATTATAAAATTCCTTAGTACTTTAGATTGTCCTTTATGTTAAGGGAGGCATCTGACTATTGTTTATATAATTCAACTTTATTTGAGAGTAAGCATATTTAATATCTATGTGGTAGATTCAGACACTAAAAGAAAGTATTTGACCTTATTAGGAAAAATAAAGCAAAAAACGTAAAAGTGCATCACTTCTCTATTGAAAGTGATCCCATATACTTTGTGATACCTGCCCTCTAGAAACTTGACTATCCCTTGTCTTTTAGGTTATGCTTGAATTTATTCATTTGATTTCAATGGCCTTGCATAACACTTGAAGAAATTAATTGTGGTAGCTGCTTGAGATATTGTCCATGCACTCCATAATACACTTGTAGGTTGTCCTCTTTTGAAACTTTGTGAGATGGAAATATTTATTAGTTTACCATACTGCTATGAAGAAAATGAACCCTTGACAAGATTTATGATGTTTTAAAATTCCTTTTGACTGCTCAGTTACTTTTCTTTATGTATCTTTTAAAGTTCTGCATACTACCCTATCACTGTTATTATTAATTTCAATGCCCCCTTCATGGTTATGACATGGACTAATCATTGTTTATTTCAATAGTCATGATTGTGATCTACTTTTGGGAATCTATAGTAAAGTGTCATGCCTTTCTTTGAAGTCCATTTCCTTAAATCTTTTCTCTTTGCTCGTTGCTCCTTACCTCTATAGTATCCCTATATTGCATATACATAATAATAACAATTATTGTGATAAATAGTGGACATGGGTATAACATCAAGCATCATACAAATGTAGTTTATATCTGCATATATAATACCTCGAGATACTAGTGTTGTAGCACTAGTCATAGAATCATCATCGAACTATATATGTTGATTAAATACAATGAAAAATAAAATATATTAAAATATAAAACATTGATATTTTCTATATACTCCACTGTAAATAATAAAGACTTCCAACACTCAAATTGGAAGGAAATTTCTACAGTCTTTATTATTTATAGTGAAGTAGATAGAAAAGATCATTGTTTTATGTTTTACTATATTTTATTTTGCAAATAGCATTGGATAGTAAACTGGCCAATACACTGTCAAACATAATTATTGGACCCTATGAATATATAGGTTATCAAACTTTAATCAATTCACATGAGAAATCATACTGACCAATAGTATCAATGAAACTTTGATACTATATAGCAATGACTAGTCTCAGTTTGAGGGCATTTCAAGACCAATGCTTGAATATCATTTGAGCCTCATGGCATTGAACATTGTTTTCATTGAGCCATGATATAATGTTCTTATAGGAAGCACAATACTAGTATGATTGAATGTATCAAAGGAAATAGGAGTTAGAGTATATAAAAAGAGAACAAAAATATTGTAGCGTAACCTTATTATTATGTAAATAAACAGAAAAATAGTAAGAGTAGGAACCCCAAATATCATGTCCATTGTCTATGTGAATATGTGTGGAATAGAGTGACCCCTTATCTATTTCAATTGCTTATAAGGTTGCGGTTTATTCCTATTCTCCTTTGCATAGCATAAGCTCTAACCAATTTCTAATATTTAGCTTAAAAGTCAAGATAGTATTCCATATTGATTTTATGTCAATAGGAGGGAGGAAGTTGTAAATGGATTCTAGAATAAACATTGTAACCAAAGACATGAATTACATGGATGGAAGAAAATTAAATACAAATGGCAATAGATTTGACATATAAAACCAGAGGATGGCCCTATGATATTTAGAAGCACTATTGTAATGGTGAAGTCAATTTAGATAAAGGCTTGCTTCATAAGTAAATGGAAGTGTACAAGACATTTGAAGTTGCTTGTGAGAACAAGATTTAGCTTAACCTATAGACACATAGAAATGGCCTAGACCCACAAACCACATTCTTCTATATCATGCTTCATCTCAACATAATTAAAATATTTAATTATGTCCTATAGTCCAATGTCAACTATTAATTAAATAATTATTAATTATTTAATTAATTCATGTCTTTTATTCCTCTTGACTATTTAAATAAATAAATTACATTTATTATTCAAATATGCCCCTAATTGTTTATGTCACTCTATAATTAAATAAATTCCTAAATTTATTTAATTATTACTTCCTCATGATTATTTAAATAAATAAACTTTATTTATTTATTTAATATGTCATTAATTATTTATGTCTTCTCATAATTAAATAAATTCTTATTATTGATTTAATTATTATCCTCTCCAACTTTCTTTCTAATTTCAAATAAAATCATTTATTTAAAATTACCCACTTTCTAATTTTCCTCCACAATTGAATAATTTTAATTATTAAATTGTCTTATTGATTTTCTTTCTAAATTTAAATAAAAGCATTTTATTTAAATTGGCAACTTCCCTCTTTCTAAGTAAATAATTTTAAATTATTATTATTTACTGTCACATGAATTCATCATTTTGGAATTAATTTAAAATATTAATTTCAAAATAGCATTTCTCTCCACAAAGTAAGTTATTTCTAAAATAACTTGATTCTCTAAATATCTTCTTCTTGTTCAATCTTTATCTTCTGATTTTTATTAATTTCATCTCAATGTCACGTTTATTCTCCACCATTGATTTAATTTCTTAAATTAAATCTTGTCCACACATTTGGGGATTGTTGCCCTAAACCTAATTGAGAGTTGTCACTTTGAATCTCGACCTTCGATTCTAGGGCATTTCTCAATCTCTCATCTCATCCGTCCATTCAAGATTGCATTTTTTATAAAATGACAATCTTGATCTCATTTTCGGCATCTCTAATTATTTTTGTAATCTCATTATTGTCATTATCACATCATCTTTTAGGCTTATTAATAACTTGCATAATAGAAATAAATTTCTAGTTTTGCAGAGTTTTCATACAAATCCTTCAAAGCTTTGTCTAGGGCTAGATATTTAGAGTTTTCTCACATACACGATCTAAGGGCATTCATTATCACAGCAAAGCCAAGGAGGTGCAATGGAAATCAGCCATGGAACATGGGAATGGGTGAGATCTTTCTAGTTTCTTTCATTTCTTGTTATTTCTCCTTTGCATTTGATTGCTTGATGATCTTATTAACATGCATGTGTTACTAACCTAGTTTTGACCTTGCAGAAAATAATACGTCATTACATTAGTGAACCTAACCCACTAACATGTTTTTGCAGGTTCTCGTACAGCCTTAGATTTTGTTTTGCATGTTCAGGAGTACAGAACAATGCAACCGCTAGCCTACACGATGCAAGTTCTCTCTCACACCGCATTTGCGCTCGTGAATGATGCATACGACCTGTCGCAATGCATACGAGCTCACGAACGATGCATTTGACATGATGCAACACATTTGATAGACCCCAAACTGCATCTACTATGCCGAGCCACATCCGCTATGTCGAGCCACATATACCATTTCACACCGCAAATGACTGGTTCTTTTGATTATTAAATTGTTATCTGGATCTGATGCGACCATGACCAGTTATTTTTTATGTGGACTGAGATGAACCAATCCTAGCATAGGAACTTTAAATATGGAATTTATCGATCCTAGGATAGACATTTTAATTTGGAATTTATCAATCCTAGGATAGTCACCAATTTTTTTATTTTTCTTTGGTTAAAATGAACCCCATGCTTGTTGTGAAGCAACATCTTTATTTAGTGTAGAAAATTTTCATTTGGGTTTAAAACTGAACCACTTGTTTGTTGTGCTTGATTGGATAATAGGTATATGCTCTCCCCTTTACTGGGTGATCAAAAAACATAACTTACCCATTTTATCTTTATGCATTTTATGTTTTATTAAATCCTTTAGAAGGTCTGTCATAGTGGGAAAAAGTACTCACCCCACGGGAACGACCTAAGTGGGAACAACCAAAGCCAGGTTTTCCAACCCACTATAATCAAAAGTGAATTTTGGGGAAACCCATATTCAACGGCAGTAGGCAAGATAACCATCCCCAAAGTCTTTGTTATAAAGATTGGGAGGTCTACTGAGGGAGTTTATCTATTGCCATGCTGAACGGAAACCTTTACTAAGAACCATAGTGTAGAAGCCAGCCGTGTTAGTATCCAGACATTATTTCAATCACGGTGCAAGGGGAGGGAAGAATCTGCCCCCAAGACACTCACCATATAATCAGCATGGATTATTTGCTTAGGGGATTCAGTATCCACTTCCGTCACCTTGAGTACGCACCTAGAAAAGACAAAAACATAGGCACCCTCTAGGGGGTGACACGGTTGTGTGAGTTGATGTGATTTTAAGCTATGGGTTGTGATTGCTATGATGAAACTTTGACCATTAAGAGTGAGTCTGCCTGAAGTGTCTTCTTGTTCAAATATCAGTGAAAATAAAAAAAGGTCATGCTCGATCCTTGAACATACACTCAATGTTTTAGATTTTGTTTCTTGTCTAAATCAACAAACTCAACAAATGAACATCAAACTTGCCTAAATCTAAAACAAACTGGTCAAACTGCTAAAATTTATTCTGAGCCGCAATTGCTCTGTTGAGCTGCAATTGTCCTATCAAACCGTAATTGATCATTTTCGAGTCGTAATCGCTCTATTGAGCTGCATTGGCAATTTTAAACACTGCATTTGTCATATTGCACCGCAATTGCCTATTCTTGAGTCGCATATGCTCTGTCAAACTGCAATTTCCCTCTGTAATGCCACAATCGGTTGTCATTCGGCGCATTTGCCTAATAAAATGTCGCATTCGCAATTTTGAACCGCAATTTCTTTAGACTAAGCTGCATCTACTTTGTCAACCTGCTATCACCCTCTGAAATAGTGCAATTTCTCTTTCGAACTGTATTTGGATTTCTAAATGCCGCATTTTCCATTTTGCACAAACACCTGTTGAATCCTAAAATGCACCTGCTAGATTGCAATGTATTTGCTGCATTCTAGGATGCATTTGACACTGCGACGCATTTGAAACCTGAAGCGATGCATTTTCCTGTCTTCTTGAAAATCAGCGGTACTGTCAGAAACTAAGGCCAAACATTTGCAACCAAACTTTCCTAGCATCTTTTTCCAGTAGCCTCTGTCCAAAACTAGGAAAACAACTTGTCCAAGTCATCCATCCTTGCATCTTTAGTTTGAATTTAGCTTGTAATTCATCATCCTCATCTTCATAGGAAAAGTCTTAAGGCCTCAAATTTACACCTTTGGGATAGGCAAACTTTCCTTCCTTTGTCAAACCATTGTCTCAAAAATACATTTTCATTGGACCAAGTCAAAAAAAATTAGTCCTTGGTCATTGTCCTCTTGTGAGACATTTCCAACTCATAAGTCTAGTGTGGAAATCTCACCTTGTCATCTTGTCCTTCAAACCAATCCTTTGACAATCCAAATCAAGACATTGGCCAAACTTTGAATGGTTAGAAAACCTTTCCTAAAAATCATTTGACCTAAGCCACTCATTACCACTTTGCATTTGACATTCCTTTTTGTCCTCATTATCACTTTGCATAGTCTTATTCTCATTCCTTCCACCATCATGTCTTCAAGTCACTATGACATGCTTGCTAGTCGAATTGAATGCCAATTCATTAGTAATGGTCAAGCACAACTGGCTAGGGACTTCAAAATGCTATACCTCCAATCCAAGTCCAAATTCACCTCAACCTCTAGTCCTCCATCCATCTATCCATCTTACCAACAATCCATGAGTCCTAGTCCTCTATCCATCTACTATCAAGGGTCCCCTAACACCATCCACAACACTAAGTCACAACAAACTTTCATTACCCACCCTAACCTCGACAAGGGAAACCAACCATCCATCAATCCTAGTCCATAATACACTCATCCCTTCCACATCTCCATGTCATATCCTAGTCCTCCATTCATGTCATATCCTAATCCTCCATCCACATCATATCCTAGTCCTCCACCCATGTCATATCCTAATCCTCCATTCACGTCATATCCTAGTCCTCCATCTGCATCATATCCTTGTCATGCATTCATGTCCTATCCTAGCCCATCATCCCTCAACCAAGTCCAAACACCCTTGGCATATCCTACTCCATTATACACCAATCCATTCCAAGACATTCCATTTTTTCATGAGAACATATCTGGTCATGGTCTCCCAAGTCCCACCTTCTTACCTACACTTGAGGATACATGTCAAGAGGCAATTCCAAAGCACAACATCATGACATCCATGTCATGTCAAGATCAAAGTAGTCTATCCCATGACCCCATCTTCACGTCCATTCAAGAATTCCTTCTAGACAATCATGGCATACCAAATACACCTATCCTTGCTCAAGAGTCCATCCACCACCATTTCATTCAAGATGATCCTATCCTTGGTCAAGATCTTATTTCCAATCATGACATTCAAAATGAACCTAACTTTGATCAAGACATCCAAAATGATCCACTCCTTGACCTCTATACCAGTCATGATCAAAAACTTGAAGAAGACCCTATCCAAACTCTGGATATTGACACTTCCAAAAGTGAGACACTTGCCTCCATGGGACACATAGATGATCTACCACTAGAACAAGAGTCTTCTAGCATGGACATATTTGTAAATGATCAAGCTATAGCTGAATTCAGTGGGCTTTATGACACTGACCATCAAGATGGTTTTGACATAGACTTAGAAGCACCAGTAGAACCATTAGAATCTAATATGATAGAAAATCAAACCAAAGATGACAATCAAAAATAATTCCAACATGTTAGTAAAGCTACAACATCCTATCAATTAGGATCATCTATATTTTTCAGAGCGGGCTTCCTTATAGAGGAGAAGATTTCAAGCATTAATTTCCACAATAAGGATGGGTTAGCATCTTGTTTCTAAAGTAACAAGTATCCCATCGCCAACAAAATCTATCAGAACATGCATTATCAAGGAAAAGGATTAGGCCTACATGAGCAAGGAATTATTGAGCTAGTAAAAGTTCAGGAAAATTACAGACATCAAGGTCTTGGCTACTCCTCAGTCAAAGAATCTAACAATGTTAGTGGCCCCTCCTCGATATTGGGGGCAACCTTATCTAATACAAAAATCAAAATGGGTGTCATGAATAGTTCTTGTCATAAGAGTGTTGCCAATACCCCTTCCCTCCACACCCCAAACCATCATTCCATCATGAATAAACCTTACATTTGGAACTAACAAAATTCTTACAAATCCAAAATCCAAAATCAAACATCAAAGGTCATGGAATCAATCGACAATACAAGTGGACAAATGAAGCTAAAATGGATCCCAAAACAAAATGGGTCAATTCAAGAAAATAATGAATTAGGCAAAGAAAATATGCCAAAAGTCTATCAAAATGTGGAGCCACAACACAAGAGGGCTCCCACATATAATAAATGTCCACCTCCTTCAAAATGGCCATCAATCAAGACATATAAAAGTGTTGGTTCCAAACAACATCCTAACCCAACACCCAAAGTTTGGCGAATAAAAACCAATGCATCCAAACATCCAACCAACCGGTCCATACCCACCATGATCCGTCATAATCCTACATCCTCTGTAAAGCCCAAACATCCCAGGTTACAAATCCATCGCATCTTGGCAGCAACTCTCTATCATAAGGACTCTCATGGCACTCTATCACGATGTGTGTATTCTGATAAGGCCAACTCTAGTATCAACAAGGATCACAATGACATCAGTCAGTTGTATGCAACCTCTATCATCTTGACAAGGCAACTACTTTAGAAAGGTCATTATTGGCATGTCATGGCACCAGTCTCTACATCGGCACCATCAAAGGCTTCAGCACAGTCAGTGGTTATCTAAAGAATCAAGGCTATCTGGCAAAAATGCAAAAAAAATCCAAAAAAAATAAATTTGAAAAATCAAAAAAATCATCAACTTGATGAAAACCTAGCAAATAGGCATCTTGGTGACGCCAAAAAAAATTAGAAAATATCAAAAATAGTAAAGAGAAAAACTTTTGTCCAATGGTGAAAACCTGGGAAATAGGCGCTTTGGATAAGTACCATGATGAAAACCTGGCAAATAGGCATCATGTGTAGAATAAATCACCTATGTGGACTATTACACTTGGGGGCAAGTCATCCCATCTCTCATGCCCTTCACATGACATTCCTACAGCATTTCTATCCATCCATCTAAGCCCTATCATGGCCATCCATTTTCCCACCTATTTTTTTGATCTTGACATGGACTAAGGCACAAACACAAATCATGCTTTGGAAAATTTTTGACATGTGCCTCTTTTGGTCATACACTAGTCACAAAATATCATGTCATTACCTTCATAGCCTCCTTCTCACTATGCGGCATCATCCTTGGAGACCATATGATAATTCTCCTAGTCCAAGCCATCCATTATACTTTTTGGTTTCCCCTATTAATGGTTTAGGGATCCCTCATCATGTCCCATCTAGTCCTCACCAATTCATTCCAAATGTAAACAATATGGAAAACCTAGCATTATCCAAAACATTCCTTAGCTTTGTCCCTAGCCTTGCTGCAGACTTGTATCCTCTTGTCATGTCATTGTCATATTCACGATGTTTCGAGATGTGTCCTTCCCATGTTAAACAACGTTGTCATTGTCATCATCACCTGTCAATTGGTATTTAGCTTGACTAGCAACAAGATCATGGTTGTCCTTGGATTCATGTGCGTTGGCATCATTCACATGCATTTGTCACAATTTTCATAAAATGGCAAAAATCATAAAAATTGAAAAAAGTCCTAAAAAAGGTCCTAAAATTTTGAAAAAGTCTTGAAAAAAAAAAGTCATAAAAATTTGAAAAAGTCTTGAGAAAATACAAAAACATCCAAATCAATGTCAAAATCCCAAAAACGGAGTCAAAGTTAGTCAATATTTGTCATTTGTCCAAACTACGTTGTCTCTGCACATTTGCTACATAGGCAAGGCTCATCTTTGAGTCCCCGAGACATTAGGTCGGTCCCTTTAGGCTTGATAAAATAAAATCATAAGTCAAACATGGTCGTGTCTGTCAAAACGGTCATTCAAAACATCAAGGTTAAAATTGGTCAAAATCAGACAACTTAAGCCAATCAAACATACAGTCAAAATCAGTCAGCTTGCGAAAGCATTAGTCAAAATGTGAATCTCGTCACTTTTTTGGTCCTCTTCAAGATGTGTCCTTCTTGGATTTGGACCCTATCAAAATGTCATTTGCCTTTTTTAGGATGTGTCCTTTCTGACTTTAGGCACCGTCAAACCGTCAAAACTATCAAGCTATCATGCATATTAATCTTCGACAAACACACATTGGCAATACAATTAAATGACTGTCAATTTTTGGCTATTTTGTCTTATTTGTTTATTGACTTGTCTTTTGGTCATGTTACTAGCTACCTCAAGGATTTCCAATAAAGGATTTAGAGGTGCGATGATGTCTCATGACCTATTTTGTTTTCTTTGACTGTTGTCTATGGATTATCTTGACAAAAAAGACTGGGGCAAATGGGCCTCTAGTATTAGTTAGGACATTCCTTGTCTGTGATTGTCTGTTTTGCAAGTGGATGACTTTGCACACCTTGGTCTATGTCATACCTTGGTGCTTTTTGTCCATTTTTGTCATTTTTACCGCCCAATGATGATTCGAGCAATACTTATTAGTACTCTGGCAAACGTTGAAGGATTCTAACATGCAATTCTTTTTCCACATTAACTTGCATCTCCTTCCCCATATCGACATTCATGTCTTTTATCCTAACATTCATCTTTTTCTCTCTAACATTTCTTCTAGTCTGCATCATTATCATCCTTATCTATCTTTCCTATATACTTTTGTCTTTCATTTTCTACTCTTTCATATTCTATTCCTTTCATCCATTTCGAGAGCACACTCATATTCTCGGAACCTGACTGTCCTCTCAAGGGGGCATACCGCTACCTCCTCGTCATTCTTCCTCACTTTATTTTTCACTAGGGCATATTTTTGACTTATTTTCTTTGCCATGATGCGACAAGCTACATTATGACAAAGAGGGGCAAATGTAGACACATAGAAATGGCCTAGACCCGCAAAACACATTGTTCTATATCATGCTTCATCTCAACATAATTAAAATATTTAATTATGTCCTATAGTCCAAAGTCAACTATTAATTAAATAATTATTAATTATTTAATTAATTCACGTCTTTTATTCCTCTTGGCTATTTAAATAAATAAATTACATTTATTATTCAAATATGCCTCTAATTGCTTATGTCACTCTATAATTAAATAAATTCCTAAATTTATTTAATTATTACTTCCTCATGATTATTTAAATAAATAAACTTTATTTATTTATTTAATATGTCATTAATTATTTATGTCTTCTCATAATTAAATAGATTCCTATTATTTATTTAATTATTATCCTCTCCAACTTTCTTTCTAATTTTAAATAAAATCATTTATTTAAAATTACCCACTTTCTAATTTTCCTCCACAATTGAATAATTTTAATTATTAAATTGTCTTATTGATTTTCTTTCTAAATTTAAATAAAAGCATTTTATTTAAATTGGCAACTTCCCTCTTTCTAAGTAAATAATTTTAAATTATTATTATTTACTGTCACATGAATTCATCATTTTGGAATTAATTTAAAATATTAATTTCAAAATAGCATTTCTCTCCACAAAGTAAGTTATTTCTAAAATAACTTGATTTTCTAAATATCTTCTTCTTGTTCAATCTTTATCTTCTAATTTTTATTAATTTCATCTCAATGTCACGTTTATTCTCCACCATTGATTTAATTTCTTAAATTAAATCTTGTCCACACATTTGGGGATTGTTGCCCTAACCCTAATTGAGAGTTGTCACTTTGAATCTCGACCTTCGATTCTAAGACATTTCTCAATCTCTCATCTCATCCGTCCATTCAAGATTGTATTTTCTATAAAATGACAATCTTGATCTCATTTTCGGCATCTCTTATTATTTTTGTAATCTCATTATTGTCATTATCATATCATCTTTTAGGCTTATTAATAACTTGCATAGATTTTTTATACAAATCCTTCAAAGCTTTGTCTAGGGCTAGATATTTAGAGTTTGCTCACATACACGATTTGGGGTCTTTCATTATCATAGCAAATCCAAGGAGGTGCAATGGAAATCAGCCATGGAGCATAGGAATGGGTGAGATCTTTCTAGTTTCTTTCATTTCTTGTTATTTCTCCTTTGCATTCGATTGCTTGGTGATCTTATTAACATGCATGTGTTACTAACCCAGTTTTGACTTCACAGAAAATAATACGTCATTACATAACCTACAAAACTAGGCAAATGAAGTGTTTCCCTTACAAAAAAAAATTGTCGAGAGTGTGGAAGTGAAGGTCTATACAAGATTGTTTTTATGTATTGTATTCAACATAAATATGTTAGGATCAGTCTCAGCAATCATTTTAGTCTTTCAAAATTATATATTCCTTATTCATCCATACACTAATTTTTGTTAGATGGATGTAATCATTAAAGAATACCCTTTCATTTTCCCTTAATGGATTGAACTTTCAAGGAGGTCATCTAATGGTGTTGCCTATTGATATCCAAAGCAGTGATGTGAATAAGATCGATGACTATGCAGGCTATATTGTAAATAAAATTCATAGATCTTTTAACTTTATCAAGGCATATAATAGGGTGGTCCACTTCAAATGAAATTCTTTATTATGCCATACTATTTTATTTCCAGAATTCATTTGTGAAGTCAGATTTGTACTTCCAGGTTTGAAAATCATATTTTAAAGAATCATCTCATCAGATTTCATTTTTAGACTTGTGCATTTTCATAATTTCATTTCCATATTTTGTTGTGCAAGTTCAATATTCTTATTTTAGGAGTCTAACAATTGAAAATCGTAGTAAAATCATAATTTAATAATTTCTAGAATTAGCATTTTAAAGTGTTTTTTGTGGTCATTATCTTCAGACTATCTTCTCTTTTGCAGGGGTGGTTGCATGCCGAATTTTTTTGGTGTAAAATATCATAATTATTAGATTTTGTTACCTTTCTATGATTAAAAATTATTGGAGTGTGAGTTTGATATTTTTTGAAGATCTAAATATTCAAGCCTTGTAAAGAAAAATCATGTTAGATACTATTAGTCCAGAACAAAATGAAGAGTCACTTGATAGATTGTGGGCTAGATTGAAAAGAAAGGGTGATGGGAAATGTTATTGTCCTTGCAATAATTGCAAGGGCTTAAAGACAAGAAGACTTTTAATCACAACAACTGAGAAACATTGTAGGCATCATGGTCACGTTGAAGGGGGGCATGATTATCATCCATTGGTAAGTTGTTCATTATATGTGTTTATATTGATTGAATTTGTAAATGTTTATATTGTTTTAACATTTTATATATTAAAAAAATCACTTGATCACGATCATCATTTATTAGTGTATATCATTATTATAAAGGTGGGGCTCCCTAGGGCACATGATATGGATTACCACGGCCCAAAGAATGTGGTTTTGCAAGCGGAGGAACATGGAGCTGTGAATATCGAAAATGAAGTTAATGATCCTATGGAAGAAGATGATCATGCACCAGAAAACACGGTTGAAGATGATGGTACAAATACATTGATCTATGACACATTTAGTGGCATAGCTGATCATGTTGATCGAGATGACTTTGATGATGTTCATGATTTACCTATACTTGAGAAGGCATAAAAGCCCCTTTATGAAGGCTCCCAAAAAACTCTTCTCTATTGTATTATTGTTGGTGAACTTGAAGGTTATGAATGGTTTATCCAACATAGCAATCTCTCGAATGTTAAGGTATGTCATATATGTCATCTTTTTTCATCTATTTTAATTATTGTTATTTCATCACTAGTAAATAAATGATGAAATATGTACGATTAATATTCTTTATATTAATAAATTATTTTTTGGTGTAGATTGATTGGTGAATTTTTGTTACCACCATCAAATATTTTACCTCGCTCGTACCGAGATTTATCTAGCATTATTAAAGATATTGGAATGGAGTATCAAGCAATAGATGCATGTCCCAATGATCATATTATATATCATAAACAACATGAATATGCAACAGAATGCCCAGAATGTCATATCAGTAGATATCTAACAGATCAACTAACAAAAAGGTGCCTTGCAAGGTTCTTCATTATATTCTCATTATTCCATGTATGCAACAATTATTTAGGTGTGAAATCTTAGCGCAATTTATGGATTACCATGCATGGAATAGAAGTGGAGATGATATTCTTCAAATGCCTACGGATGGTTCTGCATTTAGGGACATGGAGGAAAAATGGCCACACTTTAAAGAAGAACCTCATAATCTTAGGCTTTCATTGGCAATGGATGGTGTCAATCCATTTGGAGAGCTA
Source organism: Sequoiadendron giganteum (assembly GCA_007115665.2). Taxonomy (NCBI): domain Eukaryota; kingdom Viridiplantae; phylum Streptophyta; class Pinopsida; order Cupressales; family Cupressaceae; genus Sequoiadendron; species Sequoiadendron giganteum. Next base: position 591,453,183 of record CM021107.1, on the reverse strand, counting down.
AGATCTATTTACTCGGTGTGGCTTGTTTTTGTTATCAACAATAACATTCCTCCATGGATGCCAATAAAGAGGGAGCACATAATGTTGGCAATGATTCTTCTAGGTATTTGTTTACATCAATTTTATTTTAACGTAGTAGCATCTCATTTGTCTTATTTGTTGCATAATAACTTATATTTTTTTCATTTAATAGTCATGTACATTAATTTATATATATTGCAGTAAAATGGTTATAATAATTATGTAGTGTTTATGTTCATTCAACTAGGTAAGTACCAAGTTAAAGATATGAATGTATATATTGAGCTTCTTATCGATGAGTTACTAAAGTTATGGAATGGCATCACTATGTATGACATATCTAGACCAATAGGACAAAGATAATTTCAATTCCATGCAATGCTTGTATGGACAATTCATGATGCCCCAGGGCTAACACATTTTTCTAGTATGTTATAATGTTCGACTAGATGACTTTAATGATATTTAATTTTATGAAGTAGATATCATGCATGTTTTTTAAATAATCTATTCATTATATATAATTAAAAAAATTGACATATTTAATCCAATTATATATGATTTTTAGGTCTTCAAACAAAGGGAAAATTGGCATGTCCAATTTGTGGTCCAAAGATGAAATATCGTCATTCAACAAGTTTAGGAAAGCAGGTGTTTGATGAGTATAGGCACTTCCTCCATAGAAATCATAAGTATCGAACTACTGAAAACCATCTTTTCAATGGGAAAGAAGAGACTACATCAAAGCCACGAGGAATGACACCTCGCCTATAGAAGTTGGAATATAATAGAATTAATTTTTAAGGTTATACATTGGATGAAATTGTTTATTTGTCATATATGATATGTTTTGAATTTATATTTTTATATTTTGTTGTGTTTACTCATGTTGTAATTGACAATGATTGTCGTTGTTAATTTGTTTAACTTATATGCTTCATGAAGGTCATCAAGGAATTAATGGTCGGCTACCATAGGGACTGAAAAGTTATCCTAGACAATTTAGTAAGTTGTCCTACTATGAGCATATACAAATTGTGCATTTTTTTGATACAATGCATATCGGAAAGAATATGACATAAACATTATGGAAAATATTGGATGGAAGGCATGACAAAGAAAAAACTATCAAAATTTGCAGTGAATTCAGGAAGCCAATCATGCAATGAAAAATGTCATTCAATTAAATAGCGATGGATACCAAATTAATATAAGTGCCCTTCCTTGGTTATTAATGGAGCAATAAAGCAATGCTATAAAAGAAGTCATACGAAAAATTCAATTTCCCACAGGATTTGTTGCGAACATAAACAATATCATAACAAAGAAAGTTGAATATGGGTCAGGGATGAAAGTGAATGGTTGGCATACCTTTATTAAGGTAATTATTCCAGTATATTATATATATTTGTATACTTCATGTACTTTTTAGTGTATTATGTTTACTACTTTTAGAAAAATAATGAAAAGATCATTTTATAATTGTTGCAGCACGTTCTACCTCTATCTCTCCTAGACAAATTCAACAACAATGCCAAGAAAGTTATATATGATCTTGGAAAATACATGAGGTAAGTAGCGATATTTGTTCAATTCGTTGTATATTTTTGTTAAATCTCATTAATATATTTGTGCCTTGAATCACTTGTAGATGGCTATCATCTAAAGCAAACCATAAAGAAGATATAAATTATTGGAAGAGAAAAATTCCTCGTCTAATGTGTGAAATGAAAAAGTGTCTACCTTCAACATTTTTCAATGCACAAGAACACTTCCTCATACACCAAGTTGAGGAGATTGAATTGTGTGGACTTGTACACACAAGGTCAATGTGGATGGTTGAGAGGCACTTGAAATTTTTGAAGGCTTTGGTTAGACAAAGAGCACATCCTGAGGGTTCTATGGTGGAGGGACATATGGTATACCAGACCATGGTGTACATTACTAAATATCTTCCTAAGTTTTCAGCAAAGATCCATGTAGATCGCATTTGGGATCCCCAACTCCATTAAAAAATTTGAAGGGGAGTACCTAATGGGGAAAGGTAGATTGAGAAAAGTGATAGGTAATTATAAGATGGTCATGGAGATTAATTAGAATATATTTTACATTTTGTTTTTATGTATATTGTACTTATTTAATTATTAATCTTCAATATACATCAATTATAAATTAAGGTCGTATACTATGGTAATTACCTAATTATATGTCATTTGTGAATTTCAAATTTTTTTATACAGTTGGGCGAGAGTGTGATTTTCTACATTTGTACATCGCAAATAATCTTGATTGGATAACGGTATGGATTGAACAATGTCAACAATTTGGTCATGCATTAAATGCAAAGGTGTGGCTTCATTGGTTAAAGAAACTCATCGTAATGGAGATTCCAATGTTACACCAAGGTAAATTGATTTAGCATATGGTTTAAGAGATAAACAGGTACATATAAATATATTAATCACCCATATTATTAAATTATTTTTAATTATATTGATGTATATAAATGTTGAGATTTTTTTCTTTGCATACATTCGGCCAAGAATAAATATGTATATCAACTGACAATATTGCAATAATTTTTACATGTTTGACATATTTTAGGTGAAACACCACAAGGCTATGTAGTGCAATGGTCATAAATTTTGAACCAAAAAGTTGGATGACACAAAGAAAACTTGTGATTCTGGGATAACAATAGTCTTTCAGGTGACTAATATTTCATCTAGAATCGACATACATCCAGAAGTCTCAAAAAATCAATACTATGGGATTTTGGATGATATACTTGAGTGTGACTTTAAGTCCTTCAAATTAGTTATGTTCTTCATCCTATGGTATAGGCTATGATTGAATTAAAATCATCCTAAGAGAACTATTATTGAACATGATAATGGATTTACCATGGTTAATACAAGGTATTTTGAGCAAGCTGGAAATGAGCCCTATGTTCTTCCAAGCCAATGTGAGCAGGTATTTTACTTAGAGGTTTCAGATAAACCGAGTTGGTCATAATTTGTTAGACATGATCCAAGAAGAAGGCCGGTAAAGTATAATGTGGTGGAAGAAGAAGATACTAAAGAAATAGAAGATGATGTAGATGATGATCAAGATCAATAGTTAGTTGATGACGTGCCTAATGAAGATGTCGAAGAGGAGGAACTAGATCATGATGATGTAGGACTTAATGTTCATGAAGATGATATCCATGTGGATGATGACATTATCAAAATTGATATCAATGACGATGATGATGATATGACCAATCATTACAATGTTGAATCTGGATCGGATGATACAAACAAAGAGTTGGATGAAGAAGAAGATCAATGACATTGAAATGTATGAGTTATGTGATTGTATTATCTATTTGATATTAATTTCTTGATAGAATTATATTTGACTTATCTGGTTACATAATTAATTCATGATGCTTTTAATTTTTATGCCATTACATAATTAATTCATAATGTACTTTTTAATGTTTAATTTTAATTCATCATGTTACAATTATTGTAGCTCTCCTAGAAATTTTCATATGATCATAATGAATAGTGTTTTGGGAAATTTCATGAAATATGACACATTGATCGTAGTAGTGAAATAATTGCGAAGTTTTTTAGATTTTTTAGACCAATCACCCTCTGCAATGTCATTTTTAGGATCATCTCCAATTTGATTACTAGGACACATAAGGTAGGATTTGATTGGCTTATCTTAGACGAACATTGCGGCTTTGTGTAATGTGAGAAATTTTTGGATGGGGTAGTGGTGCAAGAGCACCTACACCTCATAAAGTGATCATTGTAAAGTTTTTTAATGGTTGAGGATTTAAAATACAAGCTCTTGACATTCCAAAATCTGTGTTTTTCTTCAAAGGTTTTGTATTTTTCCTATTTTGCAGCATTGTATGGTCACATACAACCATATTTTGATGTGAAATGAATTTCATGTCATGAAGATATGTGTTATATTTTATTTGAATCTGATTTGAGGGCTTAAGGCGTTGATTTGAGTAAGAAAGCTTCATTTCTTTGCATACAGCCCGGTTACCCTATTTTTCAGCGTTTTGTAGTCCAAACATGATATAATGGGGCTTTTACACTTTTTGTGATTAATGTAGATTGTGTAAGAGGCCCCATGGATACTGTTGTAATTTTAGGATAAATGAATAGGGATAAGGATGATAAATAAAGAAGGTATAGTTGTTGTCCTCAAGAGTTTTGTGAAGAAAAGCATGTGAAATGAGAGGTTCAAGCCTAGGTTTCAACAAAATATGTATGGGTGATCTTATTTTATGAATTTTTACCCATGTACATACCTAATGGGTTGTGTATGAGTTGGTTTTGAGGTTTGGGAGGTTGTGGAAGTAGGAGATTCAATAAACCCTCATGATTTTGGTCTAAAACATGGGTTTTTGGGTTTGGAAAGAATTTGATCATACAAGTGGAATCTTTTTGTGGATTTGGAGGTTTGGAGGCTGTTAGCTCTAAAAAAAAAAAGGTAAGAATACCTCGAGAGGTTGCCAATCTCTTGATACATTTTAGGGTAACGAACAAGGCCAAATGATTTGAACCTTCTTCTCTTCAGGTGTTGCCAAACCTAGGTGGGTCTACCTTTGCGAACTGAGAAGACTTAAGTGATGTGATTTTGTTTACAAAAATCCATTCACAATGGAAATCTTACAATGAATAGATATAATCCTAATAAAGTGTATATGTAATATTAGAATATGTTCAATTAACAGATGTAAAAAATAAAATGGACAAACAACTTTGCCAATTTAACTATATGTATATATAACTTTACGTTATTTTTATTTTAACTAAAAGTACTGAAGTTACAACATACAAATTAAATAATATTTATGATTGTTAAACTTATGATTAAATATATCTCTCAGAATCCTTTTTGTCCCAATTTGAAAATAATTCTATATTATATAATACATTTATTTAAATTTTAAGCTGAACATAGCAAGGAAAAATCAAACAAATATCTTTATGAAAGAAGTATATTGACGTGAAATTAAATATGATTTGTATTCCAATGTAAAAACTACAAAGAATGGAAACAATTCTTTCAACACATAAACTATTATGTAGTGGTCAATTAAAATGATCTAAATAGTCTAATAATTTTACCATTAGCATATAGCAATTTCTATAGAGTTGTAGATCTCTTCCATTTCAAAAACACAAAACAATATTAGGTAGATAATAAAAAATCTTTCATTTCTACAATGACTTATTTATCCTAGAGGAACTAGTATATAGTATACTAAGAAAACCAAAAGACCCACAACTACCCTTATTTTGAAGGAGTTTAGTTTTCTCCCCTTCCTGATCTCCCTAATATTCCCAGATTATTGTAATTGACTGAAAGGAATTTAATTCTTCTTTAAAGAACCCAATTAATCATATCACATAGATACAACAAATGTGCACTGATAAATTGAACATATACTTGATATTTCAACTTAAATAATCAAGAAACATTAGGTTGGAGACAATCAAACAATTTCAGAAATTCAACAAACAACTAATACCAGAATGGAACCACCAAATCAGAAATCTTTCATTATATCCCTCAAAATCTTATACATGCAACATGGTCCTTTTGGATATAAACATTCTGAAATATTATGTTTCTTGCTATCTATCTTCTATTCTATTACTACCCTCTTATTCATTTCTACCAAAAATGGATATTTATACATCAACCGTATGAAAGGACACGTCCTTTCAAAAATGTCTTGTGCTTGAAACAACAATAAAATTAAAAAGTAATTAGGCTCTATTAAGCCATAAGTGAAATTTCAATAAGTGATCCAAGTAGTCTTGGTGCCCATGTGTATCTACATCTCCCAATGTGTTTCGGATCGTGATCTCCATTTTCACCATCTTCTCATTCCATTCGCATGCTTCATCTAATGTTATATATTTCTCGGTAGCCGTCTTCAGAATCTCCTACAGTACTAACTCACTTTCATCTTTCCACCTAGTCATTTCTTTTAATCTCCCTCTATCATCAAATAATGCAATCAATCCCTTTTTGGTGGCATTGATTAATCCCTGCGCATCCCCTCCCAATTCCTCAAAGAAGTTTTTATACTTATTCATAAGATGATTTGTAGCCTCAATTGTAGCCTTATCAGGAGCATCCCTCTGGTTCATTTACTGGAGCTTCTCTAGGATCCTACCATCCATTCTTTCATGTTCTCGTAATGCATCAAATTTTTGTGAGTGTATTCTCCAAATCTTATTCAACCAAGTCGTTAGACTAGCTTGCCTCTTCTTAATCACTGCAACAAGTGTGTCATACTTTCCTTAAGAATATGCACTCGACCCTTCCCAATGATCTTTTGTTTGTGAACTTTCGCCATGGGTGAGCGGCTTGGTTCACCCCATTGTAACTCCTAATAAATATTTCAGGCACTCATTTTCTCTCAACATTCTTTCATGGTTAGTTTTGTACATTTACTTTTCCTTGATCAATGCCTGTATTTGAGCTTTGTTTAGTTTTTCTACTTTGATCCCAATATCTATTGTCACCACAGGATCAGTCTCCCCAACTTTTAGGGTCATAACATGCCTGAATTCCTTCTCAGTATCAATGACAATTGATTTCCTGTGAGGTGGATACAAGGCCCAAATCATTAATGACTCTTCATCTGGATTGTACTTTGATCTTGCATAGACCTCTATCACCTTTTTTGGGTTGAGCTTGTGTGTAGCATTACTATTTTTCAAGAAATTGTCAAAGACTAGTGCAAAATTGAGATCTAATCCTAGAAAAATCATGATACAAGAACTTTCTAGCATTTCCCTTCCCTTTTCAGGGGTCATACCTACCATCTCTCTTTCCACATCATTTTTCAAACTACTTAGCAACTGTTCTTCATTACCTGGTGTGATATTGTTAACCAGTTTTCTTATCTCTTTTCCCTTTTATCTACATAGGAATGTCTTAAACTCTGGAGATTTTATAAATTCATCATCTTCTACAAAGGACTTATATTCTACATGCCTTGCATCTATATCTATACTTTCTTCAATATTCAAATCCTTGGCAGGACAGGTGTAATCCTGAGTTCTCAACCTTGACATCTTGTTAGGTAGATGTTGTGGTACATTAGCCTCAGATGTCTCTTCTTCCAAAAACAACAACTCTATATCTTGCAACTCTTGATTATGTTGTTCAACCACCATTTCTACTTCCTCTTCCTCCAAGTTCCTAATCATATTATCAAATTGGTAGGGCACATGGTGATACCCTCCAAAGTTTATCCTTTGTTTAGCAGAATTGATATACCCTTCTGGATCAAAATTCTTTCTCAATGGTCCTCTTTTCATGTTATATTGTAGTAACTTATCCAGAATCAAATTATACCCTTCCTTTGCTAATACAGTAAAATCACCGAAGCATAGTGTACTGGGCATAAAAGCCTGCTTTCAAAAAGAACTTAAATTCATAACACTAGAAAAATCCATTTGCCTAACAATTTCCAAGTATGCAATCCTATCGGGAACTGTTTTAGGCAAAATGACTAGGGCATCTTCAAATCCATAAACCCTAATCATGGTAGGATTCTCCAAACAATACCAATCCCCCCAACTGTGGCTAATTGGTCCATTGAAATATTTGGGCCTGAGAAACGTCTTTATCTCATCAGTAAAAGAATAAGCACATGGATGATTATAAAAAAATTACAATGGTTTCTCAAAATTTTCTTCAAAGTATACAAAATTAGAGTTAGCAAACCTATTTTCCCAAACAATAGTCTATGATTGAATAGGTAATGACATGCCTTCCTTATCAAACTATGAAATTCTCATCTCCTGAGGCCATAACCCTAGTTCCTGTCCGAAGTACAACACTATGTGCATCAACAGTGAGTAATTCCTAAGGTGTAAGATAGAGGCTCCACCTTTTATTGCCATCAGCATAGAATTGAGCCCTTTAAAAATATATGAGGCATAATCAAAAGGTCTAGAGTTGTGATATTGAATATCTGTTGAAATTACCATGGGCACAATTTCCATATAATAAGGGACTTCCATTCCCAATACTTGACCCACCGAGAAATAAGTTTATTTCATATAGGGCTCAAAAAGATCTACATGGATTGGGGGTCCTTCACTATCCTCTAACAGAATTGGTTTACCACCATGTCTAATTATGTGCAAGGGAAATCTCCAACCCTTGTAAATGGTTTCCATCCTTATGAATTCTTTTTCTAGCTCTTGACATATAATCTTTTCGTTGCATATCCCTTCCAATTTAAAGACTTCACCTATTGCATCCTCTGATATGTGTATCAATGGTTTTCCAAATGGGTCACAGATAGCTTTAAGTCTCAAATTATAATGAGTGGCCAACAATTTCACCAGTTCAGCATCGACAAAAACTTTAGGGAAAACTAACTTTCCCAGATTAAGCTTCCACGGGTTACATACAGGTTCAAAGTGATTCCTCCGATAGTAATGAAAGCTAAATAGTTCATAACTCTTATTGGATTTCGAATATCTCCTATGAGCTTACATTTATCATCTAGTTTATCCACTTTTGCCCTAAGTTGTGTAGAGCATTTGGCTTTGGGTCTAGAGCCAGGTAGTTGGTCGATAAGATCTTGATTCAGCTTACACCCAGTACCCTCTAGCTGAATTTCGGTTTTCTACTTTTTCCCTTTCGACTAACCACTTTCCCCATGGTTTCTACCCTTTGATTTTCCTCAACTAGTGGCTTCCATTCTTCAAAATTGCAAATTTAAGGTATGAAGAACTTACTATTTTTTGCTCGAGATTTTGAACTTAGAGAATACCCTGGTCCTTCACTCGCTCCTCTACTTTTTCCGCTATCAATTCTGCAATGATGTTTTCAATTGAATTTGTTTTTATTCCTGAAATTACTTATGCTTCGTTGCGCCATTAATTTTTTAGCTAAAACATGAGCGTAGCTAGTTTTTTCAAAATTCTCACTATCACGTCATGTAATTTGTCGGCTAAACATTTTTAAATCTCAGGCGATCCTTTTTTTCGAGCCTTCACCAACATTCATTAAACACCTGCTACGAAATCTTGTAGTTTCCCTGAAACCTTAAGTCTTTTGACAGTTACCCTTTCGGTCTTAAGTATATCGCTACAACTCCCACTGAAGCAACCTATCATTGTGACTTTAGCAATTCAGGTAGACAATCCTCATCTTACTTCGGAGATGTGTATCTCGCTAAGATATTTCCTTCATAAATTTTGATCCCTGAGACATAACGATTTTCTTGCCAATGGAATTGTACTCATTATGACCTTCTTATCTCTCCCCGTTGAAGTTTGTCTCACCAATGAATTTCTTCATCAGCAAAACCATGAACCATGTCCTTCCGATAATCATTCTCTCCAGACATGTTGCCAAGTCCAATCCTGTTGCTATATCATGGAAGGTCGGTAGGACTCCTGGAATTCTTCCAGGTAACATTCTCCCATCAACAGAAACCTCCTTTGTTTTATCGGCAAGACTGGATGAATGTCTCGGGTTGACTTCGGGAACCTTACTCCGATGACTCTAGTCTGGTTGATATATTTCCTTGTGCTCTGAGAGGTAAGACATATGTAAGCTCAATATGACTTCATACTGTCACACCGATGCTCATTATCTTGCTGATAGAGACTATGAACTAATTTTCCCGATATATATCCTCAAATGAGATTTCATCAGTATGACATTCCTGACCTCTTGCCAATATACTAAAAAAGATATGCATTGGTATAAAATTATCTATGGATTAGAGAGACCTACATCATCTTATGCCGATATGATTTATACATTCAAATGCTCAGGCTTAGGTGAATTTTATGGGACCATATGATAAAAATTGACTTGAACATGGGTGAATATGTTATGTAAAGCAATTTTTTATACTTGTAGTATGAGCTCCTTAGGAAACTTATGAGTATGGACAGCCATAAAATTTTCAAAATCTTATAGTTCTAACAGGTCTTGAGCCGAGAAATTGATCAATTAAGTCCTGGTTTAACTTCCTCTCAGCTACCCCCAATTCCAAGCCAAATCTAGCTTCCTTTCTAGGTCCAACCCCAAACATTCCTTAGTCCTTCCTAATGTTTATCTTCCTTATGTTGAAGGTATATCCCAAAAAATCTCCAAGATCCTTCTTAAAAAAGGCCTTCATTGTGCTTTTAAGCCCTTCTCTACCTTGAGAAAATGTATTCCTTCCCTCAAAGACTCCAGGGACATCTTTCTTGACTGTGGAGTCTATAAGATTGTTTGTTCATGTGGCATTCCATATATTGGGGAAACCGGCCATTCCTTTACCACTAGAATCAAGGAGCATAGTGTTGACATTAGACACGAACACACCTCCAAATCAGCCCTAGCATACAACTCCTCTTCCGCCAAGCACCACATCTATCTAGAAAGTGCCCAAATCTTATCCAAAGAAGACAATTTCTTCAAGAAAAATATTAAAGAAGCTATTGAAATCAACCATCATCCCTTGAACCTTAATTGTGATGAAGGTTGGAGTTTGAGCTTGTCTTGGCACCCATTTCTCTCCAACTTAAGATCCCAGAATCTTCCTTCTCATCTCTAGTTTTTATCCTCCCCCTTTCTTGTCCCTCTCCCTTGTCTCCCTCTATTGCTTGGGTTCAAACCCCCCCCCCCTTCCTTTCCTTTTCTTGTTGGTTCCTTGCTTCCCTTTCGTCCTCTCGACTTCTCCTCCTCCTTTCCCTTCTCCCCTTTCTCTCCTCCTATCTAATGGAACTTCAAAATTTTACTCTTTGAATTCCATTTTGTCTTGCCCTTGTCTTGGTCTATCATGATGTTTGGAAAAAAACCTAAGGTTGGGGTTTCTATTTTTGGCCTTCATGAAAATCCTAATGTTCTATGTTACGCCTTGGGTGGGATCTATTCAGCCATTACCTTTTGGAGTGGGTTTTAAAACAACTTACGCCCCATTGCTTCGTTTAGGTTAGGCCCCTTTTAATAAACTATTTTAGATATTTCGCCTGACTTTATTATTCCCTAAGTCTAGGTTGGACCGTGCCCCACTTTTAAATACAACTTTAAGCTATCCTTTCTCCTCAGCCTAGGCAGTGTCCCCTTGTCCATTTAATAAATATTTTATTTTTATAGGGAACAATTTAAAATGATCGTCGATCAACCGTCGGTTGATCTCAACCATTCCCCACAATCTCATAGTGGCCCCACCACAGAGTCTCAACTGATTGCGATATCATGGGCGAGTGCCATGTGTCTCAGCTGGCGATACCGAAAAGATAATCAAATTGAATTAATATATATGTTGGGTTTTAATGTGTTATATGGCAGGTTACCAAAGTGGCTATGAGATGCACAAGCTCAAAATCAATGAAGATGTTATAATCTCGATGAAAAATCTACTTGACAGTTATGTTCAACACTGGTGACTGTCTTCAGCGAACACGATTGCCGATAGTGGAGATCAACGGTTGCCTACAATCATGTGATCAGAAGATGCAAGGTGTTTACTGATCATGATATCATAGGCGCATGCCATCTGTATTTCTTTAGCGATGCAAAATGTGGTGGGCTCTTGGTGCTGAGATGGAGATTATGTCAGCCTTTTTGAAGGTAGTCATTCGATGATCTGACAAAAGTGAATGATCAATGGTTGGAATTCAAATTGGCATCAAATGTGATTAGAGTCGTTGGCGCGGCATGCAAGTAAGCTTTAATGGCAGACGAGACATCTACTGGCTCGATTTGATCAACATATAGTGATTTTATTTCACTCTATTTTCTCAAAAATTATTCAAGAACCTTTGGGAAAGCATTTTCAAAGCCAAGGATGAAGTTACGAGTTGTCCCAGGAAGGATTTGGTCTTCTACAAAGCATAAACGTCGTGAGTTGTTTGCTGTGCTTCCTGGTAAATTTAATTGAGCGTTTGAGAAGAATTGTGGTGTGCTTGTCAGAAATCTTGTTGATAGTTGTTTTAGGGCTATTGGTTAGCTGAATTGTAATAAATTGCAAGTTTTTTCTGTAATTTTGTTTTCTGTATAGCCCTAGTCTATTCGAAAGATTTGAAATTTTAAGGAAGCCCTAGTTTACTTGAGATGGCACTGCCAAAGCAACATTCTGGCCATGTTGATTATTTAAAGAAGAATTTGTATGATGATTTCCTAGATCAACTCTCGTTGTCAACAAATGATAGGAAGAGGGGTTTGGTTTTGATGCATGGAAGAACCCTAGATGAAGGATTAGTATGCAAGAATTCCAACATTGCAGATGCTAGGGTTCCCATGACTGTTCTGGAGATGTTTAGGCTGTGGTATGGACAGTGGAATTTGCCTCACCCTTTCTCAAATGGTTGGCAATATGACATGGGGAAGCTGGTGGTGCCAAATGTGTTCCCTAATGTGGATTTTCTCAGGGCAGTGGCAGCACATTATGACCCTGCTACGAGAGTGATTAGAGATAATGATGGAGGGATTTTATTAAGTACAAAAAGGGAAGAAATTCAACAAGTTTTTGACCTAAGTGAACCTAGTCCATTCTTGATTCAGATAAATCTTGAGGAGATGAAGCAGAAGTATGCAAAGTCAAAGTCACTTTTCAAGTTGAAGGTGCTTCCTCCTCATCTGGCAAGGGCAGGTAGTTCAAGGATTTATATCAGTACAAGTGACCAAGAGCCTTTCAGGCTAAGTTGTTTTACAAACCATTTCTTGGATACCTCTTATTCATTGTGCCAAATTTTGGGTTTTAACCCTAACATAGTAATGCCAATTGCGTATATGTTTATGGGGGTGCAAATACAACACCCTAATTTCTTTGTGGTTTATGATTTTGCATCTTTTTTGGCAGAGAAGATACATGAAGGGTTGTCAAAGTTGCATGTAGGGGATGTAGACACTCCATTATTTTGATATTCCTTGTTGATGTACATGTTCTTGTACAATAATGTTGACTTCTTCTCAGAGAAGATGGAGTTGAGGCAGGAGGTAAATGGAGAAAGATTACTGGTGCAGGCTTGGACTACAGATTTATCATACAACATGGAGAGTGCTAGTTTTGTGCAATTTCACAATTGCTTTGCTTCCAGACTCAGGGCTCGGTTGATAGTAAATGTACCTAGGATCCCCGAGGATTTACATGACTTTCTCAGACCAAAGGGGAGGAAGCCATATTTAAAAGTTTGTCACAACTAGGGTGACATTATCATGTACCCATTCAACACTGTTTTAAGGGTGTATGGCTTCCAAGGAACTCCACATATCCTCCCATTCAATGTGCCAGCAAGAGTGGGGTCTGTTGAGGTTATATGGCAAATAGGTTTTATTCATGAAGACAACCTAACAGGGAAGGGAAAAGGGACTCTTTTCCCTGATTATACAGTTGTGTCTGATTTTGTGTTCTCAAAGGGAGGATGGGTCCACTTTGGGAATTTTTTTTATGATTTTCATTTAAGGTGTGGTCCTAGGTGACAAAATGACCTTGAGGGCTTCTTTTCCCTTTTAGACAACGAATAAAAGGTGGTAGGTTTTCACATGTGTTCAATTTTCCTAAGTATCTGATCAGGAATGAATTTGATTTGAACAAGCAATAATTTAACAAGGAAAAATGGATAGCATATGAGAATTTATTGGCCATTGTGCATAAAATGGATCCCAAATATGATCCATTAATGGAATTCACCCCATTCCACAAGAAAATTGATTTCTTGATGGACAAATTCAAGGAGATCATGGGTGTTTTGATGACAAAGAAGGTCAACTTGGAGTTGAACTTCGGCATACAAAAGCCAGATGTGAGGCCTTCTGAAAAAAGGCCAACATATCAACCCATGGTGAATTGGCCTCTTTATAAGAGAAAGAGGAGTGATAGTAGTGATGAGGAGGAGGAAGATAAGAAAGGAAAACAAATCATGAAGGCATCAACACAACCAGGTTCGAAGATCGGAGCACGTGGAGGAATAAATATCATTGATTTGGACTCATCAACATAAGATAATCCTACACTACCACCATCAGAGCCAAGCCCTAAGAGGCAAAGAGTTGAAGAGGCACAAGAGACTCTGATGGATGAAATCATTGTCACAGATCAGGACATGCAGGTTGGTATTCCTTCCCCTTCCAGGTCAACTCAATTGGTTCTGTTTGATATGGATGTGAAGGGACAATGTGTGCAAGATGCCAGGATGGAGGCATGCAAGGCATTTTTAGATGATGATGCATTTGTTAAAACTCTAGTTTTCTTACAACTGGTATGGAGAATGAGACTAGAAGAATATCAGGACAAATGTAAAATGAGAAGAGATTTGAAACCTGATAGGTCTAACTAGGAGAATGATGATGAAGTAAAGGCTGAATTGATGGAAGAATTCAAGAGCATCACTCCTGAGGAGGGGAGGAAATTAGTAACTCAGGCTGGTGTGATAATTTTTCCTAAATGGGATATAGCAGATGCAATATCATTTAATGCTATTTTAAAATCCAAGCATCCCATGCAAAATTATAAGGAAGAGGTCAAGGCAGCATTGCAAGATTCTACCTTTAGTGAGGAGTATGAGACCCTAGCAATTTGGGCATTGGCACCTCAGGGCAGAAAGCTTAATGTTACTGAAATTAGCCCAAACCTAAGGGGAGGGTTAATAATAAAGAGATCCTCTGAAACTTCAGCTACAGAGGCTACAAACCTAACTGTGAATGTGGCCAAATTGGCCTAGAAGACTTATGAGAGGGAAGAAGTTGACAAGAAGAGCTTAATGGAGAAATACAATATTATAATTGGAGAATACAGTAGGGTGCAACAAAGGAATGTTGAGCTGCAAACTGAGGTGGATAGGTTAAAGTATAGGCAAGTTGGGGAGTCCTCAAGTGTTCTTGGTATCATGACACTGCCTTCCACATCAGGATCAGTACCTCCTACTTCTCCAATTGTTTCTACTCTAGAGTCCCACATCCAAACTCCTTCTCTCAGTCCTACATTAGAGTCAGTTGAAGAAGAGATTGAATACTCTGTGGATCCTACTAAGAAGCATTTGTTGAATAAGATTATAGAGTTACAGGCAACTTTAAAGGCAAGTGAGGAGGGAGCACTTGTAAAGCAGAGTGAAGTTGTTGAAATAGTTTTGAGGCACTTAAATGAAAAGGTTGATGGTAGATTACCATCAGTATATTCTTTGTATTCTTTATTTTTGGATGCAATAAAGAACATTACTAGGGATCAGGAAGTAGTTTTTCCCTTAGTTGAGAAGTGGATCCTTAGGGCCAATGATTTAGATATCATGTATAAAGCCTCTAGATTTGATATAGATAATAGGCCCCAATCATTAAGGCCCACTCAATTTCTTGTAAAGTCACTCTAGGGTTTTCAAGCCTTACTAGATGATTTGAGTAGGAAAATCAGAGAATTTGTAAAGAGTTTTGATCATTGGAGTGATACATCTTTATCTGATATAATTGATGCATAGGGAAATGTTAAATCACTATAGCAGTGGTAGGATAGAGCAGATGAGGTCATCAATGCACAAATCAAATTGATTTGTGATGCCTTAGACTATGACCTGTTGGTGAGTTGTATGGACAAGATCATTAGCACCAACACATTTTTGGAGTCTTTTGAGAGAGAGGCAAATTAGGTAGCAGTGAAATACACACCTTATAGTGCTAAGGTGAATGAGCTGGTTAATTTTGATTGGCCGATAGATGAAGAATATCAAATATGGGTGGATAAATACTTAACCAAGGAAGAGTAGGACATTGTTGACTACTAGCGGATAACAGCTCAGCCATTGCAGTTATAACAAATTTTGGCACAGGTTTCTTGAAGTTTGGCCGATGCATCAACCATTTTCAGCGGATGGGATAAACAAGAAGATTCTCCAGGGACTCAATTGTTGTAACAGATTTTTGAAATGTTGTAGGGAGGTCCAAGTGACCGATGACATTTGTATTTCTAGCTAGATGCTTGTTTACTCCTTCATTCTCTATAAGAAGGATTTCAAGGCCAGAAATACGGGTCAGCAAGTTAGATAATTTTGGGTTGATTCTAAGTAAATTTGTAGAGAAAATTGTAAAAAGCATGTTGGTTTAGTGAAAATTCAAGTTAGGTTTTGTGTCATTCTATAGTAGGTTTTGAATTCATGGGATTTTGAAGTTTCATGACAGTACTAGCATTTGAATGGGAATGATTCATTTTGAACTCATGTCTCTCCATTGTATAAGCATATCAAAATCTTGAATAAAATAATCAAGGATTGTTTCATTCATCTCACTATTGTGGTGTGTATGATTCTCATTTTAGCTTTAATTCAAGGAACTAATTAAAATGCTTCAATGGGTTCATAGGTGGATATGTTTATATAAGGATTTGATAAGTAGTATTGGGTTAGAATACAAATTGATGGTATTGTAAGGCAATATTGTCAGAGATATTATATGTTATGTGTTAAATTTGTCATGAATCCTTAGATGCTTATGAATGTGATTCTTCCAATGGCATATGGCATTGGTCTAAGCTTTTCTTATTTATGGGGTTTAGTACATGTGTTTGTATTTTCTTAGAGCTTGCTACAAATTGCAAATCAATGACTATCTTAAGATTTCTCTATGTCTATCTCCCTTTCTATATCTCTATCTCTATTTATTTATATCTCTCACTCCTCTCTCTATCTATTTCTATCCCTATATCTTTACCTCCATCTCCCTATCTATCTATCTCTCTCTCTCCCTATCCCTCTATATCTCTCTATATATCCCTCTATATATATTACTCCATCTCTCCTCTATATCTATTGAGCTATCTCTTCCTCTCTCCCCATATCTCTCTCCATATCCATATCTTTCTCTACCTCTAGCTCTACCTCTATCTCCCTATCTCGCTTTCTCCTTCCCTATCCCTCTCTATCTCTCTATATCACACTCTATCTATATGTATCCGTCTCCCTTTCCCTTTCTATATATTGAGCTATCTCTCTCCCTCTTCTTCTTCTCTCTCTCCCTCTCCCTCTCTACCTATCTCTCTCCCTCTCTTCCCCCTCTTCTCTATATCCCTCCTCTACCTATCTCTCTCCCTTTCTCTTCCTCCCTCTCTCTATCTCTCCCCATATCTCCCTCACTCACTCCCTCCCTATTCCCTATCTATCTACTTGTCTCCCTCTATCTCTAGACATGTCTCTCTCTCCTTCTCACTCTTCCTAGAACTCTATATTTATATATATTTCCCCCTTTATCTCTATCTCTCCATATTTCTCCTTTCATCTATCTCTCTATCTCTATCTCATTATCTCTCCATCTCTCTACCATATATATCTCTCCTTCTCTCCATATTCCCCTCCTCCATCTCCATCTCCATCTCCATCTCCATCTACATATCTATCTTCCTCTCTATCTCTATCTCATTACCCCTCTCTTGATCTCCCCCCTCTTTCTCTCCCTCTTCCTCTCTTCCTATTGCAAAATTAATATGATTCGAGTAATGGAGCTTGATTATCTTCCTAATTCAGAGGTTTTGTAAGTGGATGCATAGTTGGTTTGAACTTATCATTTCTCCATTGAGACATTTTTTGCACACCATTTTTGAGACATTTTGGCATACCCATTGCACACCAATGTGCAATTGCTAGTTATTTGTTACTTTTAAATTTTTTGTTTGTTTTTAATCTCTTTTCAATTTTATTGTTAATTTATTTTAAATTTATGCATTTTTTATATATTCTTATTTGTAATTTTATATTTTCGTACAATTTATTTTCTGATTAATTATTTATAATTTATAATTTATATGTAAACATATAATTTATAAATTTTATGTTTACTTATAAATTATAATTTATATACTTATAATCTCTTTATAATTTATTCTCTTTTAAATTTGTTATAATTTAAAACATATTTCTTATTTGGTTATTTTCTCTTTATATATTATATATTTTAATTTATTTTCTTCTAATTTATTTTGTTTATTGTTAAAATTATATGTTTATTTTCTTGTTATTTATAATAATTTTTGTTTATTTTTAAATTTTATTCCTATTAATTTTTTGTTTGTTTATGCCTAATTTATTGTTATGTTTTTTATAGAATATTTTTCTTTTAAACTTTGGATTTTTAATATTTTATTTTTTGGTTCGTTTATTTTTTACTTTTTTTTATCAATATGTTTATTTATATTTCCTTTATTATAATTTTTGTTTATTCTTATAATTATATGTTTATTTACTTACATTTTTTTATTAATTTTTGTTTATTTATATTATACTCTTTTACTTATTTATTTTTTTCTCTTAATTTATTATTTTCATGTTTTTTATTTCTTTTATGCTTATTTATTATTTTATGCTTATTTATTATTTTTGTTTATTTATTTATTTTTATTTGTTACTTTTATTAATTTTTTATCTTGTCTTTTTAAATTATATGTTTATTTACATATAATTTACAAGTTTATTTCTATTTCTATTTTATACATTTATTTAAAATTAAGCTTCTAATTTAATTTTGAAAGTCTCCTTGGTTAAATTTTATGTTTCTTTCTTATTTTATATATATTTATTTTTAATTTATTATTTTTTCATTTAATTTTGTGTTAACATATAATTTATAATCTATGTGTTAACATATAATTTATAATCTATATGTTTATAAATTATTTGTCTATTTTTAGATTCTTGGTTATTTATAAATTATATAAATAATCATATAATTTATAGATAATGATATTTATATGTTTTTAATTCCTTGCTTGTGTTCTTTATTTTACTTTATTTATTATTCTTTAGTAATTTTGTTTCATTTTTTGGCTTGCTTTTCTTTTTTGATTTTTCCTTGTTTTTTCTATCTTTTGTCTTATTTTTATTTCATTTTGTTATATTTATTTTCATTCTTTTATTTTTATTTATTCGCTTGTTTATTTATAATTTGCTTGCTTTACATTCTTTAGATTTTGTCAATTTTAGTTTTTTCTTGTTTGTTACTCTATGTTTACTTCATTTTTTTATTTATTTGCTTGGTTATTTATTTGTTTGTTATTTTTTCTTTATTTATTAAAAATTCTAAATTTTCTTGTATTATTTTTGCTTGCTTCTCCTCCGTTTGATTTTGGTTTGATTTTTTACTCCTTTATCTTTTTTTGTTTTACATCTTTCTCTCCATCCTTGGTTCTTGTTCCTACCTTTCTTTGCCCTCTCCCTCTTCCTTTTTATTCAATTCTTGGTCTGAAACTATTCATTTTACTCCTTATGCTATCTCATATCCTGATGATGGATCACAGAGTGTGATCCAAAAATTTAATGCAAAAAAACAAACACAATCTAATTCAAAAACACTTTCAGCAAATCTTCATGGATTGTGGAAATCTATTATCACTAAGTTTTTGTTTTTATTTTCATGAAAAACCCTAGTGTTTTATCTTACACCTTGGGTGGGATCTATTTGGTTGTTACTTTATAGAGGGGGTTTTAAAACAACTAATGCCCATCACTTCGTCTAAGTCGAGCCCCTTTTGATTTAATGTTTTAATTCTTTCGCCTGACCTTATTTTTCCCTATTCTAAGTTGGTGTTGTGCCCCCACGTTTAAAAACAACTTAAGCCATTATTTGTCTTTGACCTAGGTGATGTCCCCTTATGCCTTTAATAAATGTTTTACATTGTGCAGGGAATAACTTTTAATGACCATTGATCAACCATCATTTGATCGCAGTCGTTCCCAGCCATCCCACGATGACCCCACCACAAAGTCTCAACTGATTGTGATATCATGGGCGAGCACCATGTGTCTCATCCGGTAGTGCCGAAGGGATGATGAAAGTGTTTTAAAATATCTCTCGGGTTTTAATATGTTATATAGCAAGTTATTAAGTGGTTACAAGATGCATGTGCTTTAAATCAACGACGATGTTATAATCTGGATGTAAAAGGTGCTTGATGGTTAGTGACAAGGCTGGTGACTATGTTGAGTGAACATGATTTTCGATGGTTGAAATCTATGGTTGCCCACCATCATGTGATCAGAAGTTGTTCGGTCTTTATTGATCATGATATCACAAGCGAGTGCCATGTGGATTTCTTTGGCAATGCATAATATGGTGGGCCCTTACTGTCATGATGGAGATCATGTCAGCTTGTTTTGGCAACCATTCGATGATCTTCGGAAAAATAATGGCATTTGGTAATATTAAGAAGGAAGTGTGAAGATTGAAAACTCATATTTTCAAAAAAAAAAAATTTGTCTTTTTTGAAACAATTAAATAAGTTTGATGCATAAGAGGATTCAATAAGTTGTTTAGAACAGTAAAATGGTGTCAATGTTTGTGATGAGGAAAAATGAATTGGAGAGTGGTTCAAAACTAGTTACAAGGTTTGAGAGGGATGTTTAAGTTGTACTTTTTAGAGTGATAAGGTTGACATTAAACTTTTGAAATATTTTTAGTTTATATTTTTAAGATAAAGATTCTTTTAAACAATAAAAACTGTTTTAAATTTCATACTTGGAAAACAAAAATGCAAATGCAATAAATGAATAATAGAGAATCATGCATGGGAACAAAACACCACCTACAAATGCAAACAAGTTATTGGAATGACATAAAACAGATGATAAAGTCAAATATATTATTGGTCTTTCCCTTTCTGACATTAAATTTTATTATATAGATTTAGATAAATCATCATAGGAAATTTGGGATAATTTCAATAAAATATTTAGAGCAAAAATAGTTAATGTGAAGTTTTTCCTAAAACTTCAACTATTTAGATTCAAAATGAGAGATATAATCACTATGTCTAATCACATAATAAATTTGAGATCTCTCATTAGACAATTGGTAAAAGTCAAGGCTCTATTAGATGATGAAGATGCTAAGGATATTTTGTTAAATAGTTTGAAAATACAAAAATGTTATTTCTATGCTTAGTCCAATAACTTCTCAAACACAAGATGTGATTTTGGCCCTATTAGGAGAAGAAAAAAGAACAATGAGAAATATTTAAAAGTTAATTCTCAACATGAGAATGTATTATACTCATGAGGTAATAATAATTAAAAAATAAAAAATTAATGTTATTATTGTAAGAAAAAGGATCACATAGTGTGGACTTGTATAACTCGAGCCAATGATGTTCTTGAGGGAGAACTTAAAGAAAAATTAAATGATGTTAGCTTAGCCTATATATATTTGTTTGTTTCAATCAACATGTTTTGTTGTGTGGAATGTAAAACTTAAGGTAGGGTGTTGGAATATTAATATTAGCATTAATAAATTCACCTTACTAACTTGTTTATTTTTGTTATCAAATAATTAGTTGTATTATTATAAGATAGTAGTTCAAATGGGAAGGTATATTGAAAGGCTTTGTAAAAGCCATATTGTAATATATTCCCAAATGAACTATATGATATAATTATTATTTTGAGTGTTTTTATGTGCAAATATAAGTTCTCTTGACTTTTCCAATATATTTTGTATGCTCTATTAGCCATGATTTCATGATTAATTTTCCACTTTCAACACTACTTCTTACTAACTTTGCCATCCAAAGTTTGCTCTTAGACTAAATATTTCATAAAGGTGCATTTTAATTTTCTTGCTATCACCTTTGGCTGAATTTTTAAATTGGTTCAACCATGCAAAAAGTGTGGTTACTTTTAATTATTTCCACTTAAATGTTGGTTACAATTTTCTAATTTTCTTTTCATTTAGCTAGTCACAATTTCATACTAGCATTAGTACTTGAAAATGGCAGTTTACTTCTACTTAAAACTTGTGATAATTTCATTAATCTCTTGCTACCTCTAGTGTTGAATTGGACTAGTTATGTCATCTAGGATTTCTTCCTCATTTTTTTTTACTTTTTTCAAAAAAACATTATGATGGTCATACTTGTATTACCATGAATTGACATAAATTTGAGGATTTTGGGTGTTTTCATTCAATTTTTCATGTTTTCCCCTTAGCTCCTACTATATATGTGTTTTTTATGGAAGCCTTTGGATATATTTTGGCTAATAGTATTTCATGGAACCTTATTAAAGGTGATACTTTTCCTAACTCTATAACCCAACTATTCAATAGTCATTTTTCTAATGAATCCTTTCTCACTCTCTTGGAGGACAAACGTGACATTATTTAGGATATTCAATGCCTGGATATTTTCTGGAAAGCTTTAAGGTCAAATATATACTGGCATAAAACTCAATGTTATAGGAAATCCTTCTTAGCCAAGCCCAATTGGTTCAATTCCTATGGATAGAAGGGGATTGATCATAAGGAAGTGTTGAGATTCCTAGGCATCTCTTTTACCTTTTAGGTTTCTCCTTCCTCTTTAAGGAAACATATCATTTCTAGAGCTGAGAAAAATTATCATATTAAATTATGAAGCCCATTTCTTTGGCAAGGAGATTCTATGTGTGTTTAAAAATTCTTGTTGCACACATTTCCATTACTCATCTTGCTAAGAACCTTGAAAATCCTCATATTTGAAGATTGAAAAAATCCAAAGGTATATTTTATGGCCTCCCTTTAACCAAGGAAAATGGTTTCACAAAGTATCCTAGGAGTTCTATTATTTCCCTCATGACTATAATAGGCTTGGCTTGCTTTATATTCACCACTCTAAATGGCGCCATAATTTTAAATTTAATTAACATACTCTAAAACCTAACAAAACCAGGTTGTAGCTCATCAAATTGGAGAAGTGAAAGGTCAATACCAGTGCTGAGGAAGAGTTTGGAGGAGTGAAAACAAGGTCAATACCAGTGTTGAGGAAGATTTTGGAGTTAAAACAAGCTCAATACCAGCGCCGATGAAGAGTTTGGACGAGTGAAAACAAGGTCAATACCACCGCCGAGGAAGAGTATGGAGGAGTGAAAACAAGGTCAATACCAGCGTCGAGGAAGAGTATGGAGGAGTGAAAACAAGGTCAATAGCAACGCCGAGGAAGAGTTTGGAGTTAAAACAAGGTCAATAGCAGCTCCGACAAAGAGTTTGGAGGAGTTAAAACAAGGTCAATACCAGTGTCGAGGAAGACTATGGAGGAGTGAAAAAAAGGTCAATACCAGCACCAAGGAAGAGTATGGAGGAGTGAAAATAAGTTCAATACCAGCACCGAGGACGAGGTTGAGGGCACTTAGGGAAAATTGACGACCAAGGGACAATGAGTACTATAAGTTTGGCACCCCCATTCTCTTTAACCTGGAATTTTCATGCCTAGTTTCCAAATATATTCTCATACATTGGCACCCCCATTCTCATTAAATGGTATAAGATAAGACAAAAAAAAAAAATATATTAGTCTTTCACATTTTTATCGACCAGCCTCAGGTCTTGGAAAAACTCCCATAATCTACCCACATCTTGGTTGTTGGTGGGAACATGTTATTCTTTTTTGTACGACCTACCTCAAATATTATGTCCACAAAGTTGCTAAAAACGTAAAACAATAATAAAAATTCAAAGGTACAACTAAAAAAGGGTTATTTCCTTTTGGCGTCATCCACCTCTTATATTTTAGCATAGCATGGAATTACGCTTACATAACATAAACTCAAACAAATGGATGTTTATAGGGGCAAAGGAGCCCAAGTATATGCTAGGCTAAGCTAGATCTAATGAATGGAGATAGAGGCATACAATTCTTCTTTAATACCTCCACCAAAAACATATGCATGGAAAGTTCTCCTCCCTTCTTGGTAGTGATAATATCCTCCATACACAACCCTTAAAAATTATGAATAGAGGAATATAATCTTTGAAGAAATAAAATTTGATTCTCTCCTACCTGATGCAATTAGTCATTTTATCCTTACAAACATTTATAGTGATTACTAGAGGCACATAGACCAATTATTCATAATAGAAGAATTTGATCATACTTTTCCAATGATGGCATTATGAGAAATCCTTAAGTTAAATGAATAATTCCTAGCTAAGTTCTTTAAATCATGTCCAACCATATAAGAGAAGACCACTGCTATGTGTACATGGATACCATGGAGAAAGGCTCTTTGGGCTCTTTCATCAATCATGGTATTGTTAAATTTTAACACCTAAAAGTGAGAATGAAGAATCTTTCCTAGGATGGTGGCCAATTATGCTTCTCAACACCTAGATTACAAAATCCTTGTCAATATCATTGTCATCACAATTAAACCTATTGCTTCAGATATAGTCATATAGGTAAACAAATTGGCTTTCTTGATAGTAGATACATTCTTGACAATTCAATCCTTGAATCGGAGATTGTTGAATGGGCCCAACAAACTACTCTTGATTCCATTACTATTAAGTTAAAAGTTTGACAAGGCATATGATTGCATCAAATGTCCTTTCATTTATAAAAGGCTCAAATGGATTTATTTTTGACCCTAAATTATTATCACACATTCAAAATTACAAAATACTAGTTGAATGAAGAACCTTCATTTGAAGGTGATGTCATCATGACCTTTCAATGAAGAACCTTCATTCAAAAATGATGCCATGTCAAAAACTTTCAAATGAAGGTATTTTTTATTTTAAATATTTCATGTCCAAAATGCTTTATAAAAGGAACCTTTGCATGAAGGACCTTCAAATGAAGACCTTAATTCAAAGCTCCTTCATATGAAGGTTCCTTTAATGCCATCCTGTTATAGCTCTTAGAGTTGTTATAGATATTTTTGTTCTGAAGTAGAGATTGGGCCATCAAATAGTGTCACCATGACTCTCCCAAGATATCCATCAAATTGATAAACCCTGATTTAACAACCACAAATTCACAAGAAAATTGCCCCTGTCATCCCTAGGGAATCAATTCAATGCCAAGTTTCTTTCTTTAGTAGACCCCTAATTCAATGAACCTCTATCATACCGTGATGCACACCAATCCACTAAGTTACAGTTCCAAGAAAGTGGGTGGATTGGTGGATGTCATTTCTATTTAGCCCTCAAACCCTTACATAGGCAAAACAGGGTAGTCCCTGTATTTGATTGTTTTCTCCCACAAAATAGTGATTGAGCACTTCAAAACAAATTAAAATGAAAGGGAACACATATATTTATCTACACCAATGATCTTAGAGAATTTCAAGCTTGTACGGATCCATACAACACAAAAGAACTTCAGAAAAATAGTAAAAACACAGAAAATTGCTTCAAGAACTTGGTATTTGATATGAAATTTTGGTATCAACTCCTCCAACAATTGCAATGGGATGGGAATAAAATATGATAGAAGTGGGATAGTAAATGCATCATTTGAAGTATCAAACCAATATGCAAAGATGAAAGAAAGTGCTAACCCCTTAAACTGAAAAAGTTTATTTTAACTTTAAGTTTGTTGGTTAGCCAATTATTTTAAGTTATCAAATCCTACCATCATACATAATCAAAATGTTGTTGTTTCAAAATGACTATGAGCACTAACTTTCACTATTTGAAGATGTTGAAACATTTTCATAGAGAATTAGAACATTGATGCGAGCACTCATCCTACCTTAAAACATACCAAAAGTATCCTAGCAATTAGACATAGGAAGATTTAAGATGACTTAAACAACTTTTATTGCCAAAGCATAAACTTATGATGACTTTACCAGGCCTAGTACACACTCCCTCCCCGTTAACCACTTAGACATATGGAAATTAAATGTAAATTTGCTATTATTTTTAGTCATGTAGGTGTCCAATAAACCACTTGGTGGTGTTTCCCTTCAAGTTTATTTACTTGAATGAAGAGAAAAAGTCCTTTGATTACAATTAGAGAATACATTTGAGGCCTTGGTTGTGTAGCTGGTGGACCATAGTCACATTTAACACTTGTTACAAAGTTTGGGATTAAAACGTTAAGTATATTTGATTTGTGATGGACACATTTGGACGGTAGTAACAATAAATTGCAATCTATCAAGACTTGATTACCTTATAACCAAGGATAACTTTAAGAAACCCCCCCCTCAGCAAAGGTGTAAAATCTTGGTGAATCTTTCCTTTTATTTGAAAAATATATTAATTTTCCTTGGCAAATCTTATGCACTTTATTCAAAAATTTGTAAAATCCTAGCAAATCTTAAAGGATAATTGGTAAAAAAAAATAATCACATTGGCGAATCCTAGTGAATAATCACTAAAATGGTTCATTAAAATGGAAAATCTCTCCTTTAAAAATTTGCATACTTGGTCGACGCAGTTGCCCCATATTTTTTTTTTTTAATATTGAAGTAGGGGCCTAGGGGTGACAGCCACCAGTGGGGTCAAGGGGTAGTGCCCCTTGTGGGGGTCAAGGGGGCAACGCCCCCTTGCGGGGTTTGGGGACAGCGGTCCCGACGCACTCCTGTCGTGATACAGGCGGGGTCGAGGGGCAGAGCCTCTCGCCACCAAGCATAAATTCACTATTGAAAATGCATTGGAGCACACACGGATCAAGTGTTTTTAAAAAATCTCACTTAAAAATCGGACGACTGCAAGTTCATTCCATGAGCGAATATCGGCATGAGTGAACATCATCGGTGGGACACTTAGGGATGTCCTACCGATATAACAATACAGAGCTTTGAGCGGATGTCTTTCCGGGAGCTTCGCGTGAATATTGTAGATTCCCTTCACGATTCTCTAGAATTACACCAGTGGTGTACTTGTGCCTTGGTGGACCCCAGGTGGAGTATGGAAGCCTTATCGGTGTGAGTTAACATCATCGGTGGGACAATTAGAGATGTCTCGCCGATACAATGATTTAATATGCACTTAGTGAATTTCATGACTTAGTGAATTTTGTGACTTTATATGCACATTCCTTTTAAAAGGTTTTTGAGTCCCGAAATTTGTTTTGAGCCACATGATCAAATCTAATCATGTGGCCCAAAACAAATTTTGGGCCTCAACAACCTTTTTAAAAGGCACGTGCAAATAAAGTCACGGAATTCACTTGTAGCCATTCGATTAAAAAGCTAATCGATGACAATAAATAATAAAACTATTAAAGGCTAAAATATCCCTAAAATGAAATGGTAAATTATTATTAGTGGCGAATATACCATAAAAATTCATTGTAAGAATATAAAATTACTGGCAAATATAAGTAATATTTGTAATTACAGTATAAACTACTGGTGAATCAGATCCGACGATGTGTCGTTTAAAAAATAATACATTGGCGAATTAATCGAGACAAAAAATAAAAAAATTGTAAAAACTTGGCGATTCAGCATCCTTTCTAGCCTGTATTATTCGCCATTTTTGGAGGTCCCGATTTCAAATATTTGCCAATTGGCGAAGATTCACCACTAAAGTTATTCCTGCTTATAACCTATCCAATTCTAGTGATGAAATGATAGATTAATCATAATGTCACCTTGGGATCACATCACCATGAAAGAACTTCATCCAACATCCTTATGAGTGCAGGTACCACCAAATAGGTATTTTTCAGATATGTACTCCTCGAGCGAGGTAAATTCAGGAAGAGAAGAGGAAAGCGAGACATGTAGTAGGTCTAAAAGAGGGAGATCAACTAGAGGTCAAAAGATTAGAAGAAAATTTTGTAAATTCATGGAATTTTTTCTTATTGAAGGGGGGTCATGTTCTTATGATGATGAGAGCATAGGCGACATCGAGGTGCCCTTGAGGTACAAACATTTACAGAAATAATGTGTACCCAAGGAACTTCCTCCAATAAACACTAATGTTTGTGTCAATGAGAGGATATCCCGCATAACACCATCATCATTACATGGTTTGGGCCTATTTTGCATGGATAGCATAAAGGTTTGTTACAAAAAAGTTATTGAATTGATGGAGTATGTTGGACCCTATTATAGTTAGAAAGATTGGATGCAGCTGGTTCGATATACATGAAGTATGTGTAGGTATGCACTATCAAATAATTATATACAGCTAAAAGATAAGGATAAAAATAAAGGAGTGGCTAGGTACATTGGTGGAAGGCCAAAAGCATCAAGGAATATTACAGGGTTTATAAACAGTACATGACCTGGGTCAACAAATAAGCAACCCAATTGCATATTCGAGGCGCAAGAGGGAAATCGTGTATTCGTATGTGCGATAAAATCAATAACTACAGGGGAAGAGTTGCTAATCGATTAGAATTTGAATCGCTTAGATACAAATACATTTAATATAGGGGTGGTATGTACTATATACCATTTTACCCAATGTCCAATTAATGACTCCAATATACCATTTTATTATTATGTTTTTTTTTGTAAGTCTATTGGTTTCATTTCGATAATGTTTTTTTATATTTAATTTTGTCACAGCGGGACATTGATCATATGAGGAAGGTTCCGGCCCAGAGCACAGATTATGATCCATCTTCAGGCGCTTCTACCTAACAGGTTTACCTCATTGTAATTGTACAAATTAGATACGGGCAAAAAAAATTATTATGTTTTTTCATGAGTTTAGTGGGTTAATTTCGATAATATTTTTAATATTCTTGTTGCAGTCGTTTGATTGGGGAAAGGCACCAGCAGTAAAGGAGAGAATCCATATGGAGGTGCAGTCACTATTATGCGATGATGACATCGCATTTTCTGCAAACCCTATGGATATGATGAGGAAGGCCCAAAATAAATTCAATGAAGAAATCCTTAAGTTGGTATTCATGGTGCCTCAAACATATGAGATAAGAGAAAGGGTTAAAATATTGTCTGAGAGAGCACAAAACTTGCAAGTAAGTTGTCATGAGATCTTTAATTATAACATAATTCCATTCATGGTTTTATATTTTATACTCTTTTATGTCATGAACTAAAATATGTGTTTTTTTTATAGGATTATTTGCATCCTCATCATGTTGTTGGCCATGATCAGGGTACTGCAAGTGTTGCCTGAGAAGTAGGGGTTGGTTCAAGTGTCAATCCAGATCTTCCTATGCATACATCACATCATCCGACCCCATCATTTGTGTCTATATTATCGACTGAAATTTCGGCAACACATACCATGCAGTCATTCAGTAGTGCACCCTCTAGCAGTGAACACATGCCACTACATGTGTTAGTACATGTACCTAGGGATGTAGAGGCCACTATTACTGGTGATGTTTTAGCAACATTTCCTAGATCTTCTCGTATTACTAGTGCGAAAACAATGTCGGTCACATTTGTGGTGACCAAGGATTTTATTCCCATAAAGATAGAGAAGGTCCCAAGTACTTTAAAATGTTTTAATTATTATTATATATAATTATATATAATCCAATTGAAATTTACTTATTGATCACTCTTTATAGACTAATGATCCCATGATCATTTTGCAGGAGATGACATTTTTTATAAACATCTAAGTGATATTACATTGGAGCTCTTCGGTCCCACCATACGTACACGGTGGAATGTCCAAAATCAAGATTTAAAAGATGAGCTCATTAACCATTTAGTTGTGTTGTTCGGTGATAAAACATTCAACCAAACCAAGGTCCTTAAGAAAGTTGGTACCTATCTAAAGTATGTGAGGGACCCATATAAGTCACATTTAGAGAAGAACAAAAAGTACGAGTGTCGCCCCATGATTCCGGAGAGGGAGTGGAAGAACTTGGTGTCGGATGGAAAGGAGAAGCCTGAAAAGAAAAAAGGAAAGACACTACCGGGCCAAGGAAGGTATGTGATACTATCAACAATGTAATTATATACTAATTACTCTTTTTTTTTACATAATCTAACGTATTTCAAATTTTTCATAGGTTGCCCAATACATAGAAGGCAACAAAGGTAAGACTAGAAAAATATGGGCAACACAAACTTGGCTTTGGTGGTTATATGAAATTAGCCACATGAATTGTAAGTATCAATAAATGAAATATTGCATCCAAATAATAAATTGAAAACAATTTTGGTTTTATCACACCATAGAAGCAAAATTCATGATCTTATGCAAAAATGCAGGGCTTTGATTTCAACAGAGTGCCCATAGAAGAGGACCTAAAGATTGTCTTCCAGCAAGGCTATGGATCCCTGGCTGAACACCTAAGAGTCTTGACTAGGCAAACACAATCTTCCACTGCATCCAACACACAGGTAAATAAACTCAATAAAGTTTATTTAAAATTGAATACTTGTGCAATCTATTCAATATTAATTTCCACCATAATAATATGACTATTTGTTTTAAACAGATAAGAAATGATAATACTGCATATGAGATTGGAATGCAACCTAGTGAGGGTGGAGCACAACCTACAGATAAAGGCCATGGTGTGCATCCTAGTACTGGATGTATATATGTTCTATACAAAACATAATATGGATTAATACAATTAAACATCTTTAATTGCATTTGGTGTATTAATTAATGTAACCTTTTGTGTTTCAACTTTAGAGCATGTAGAGTGTGATCAACATGTTGAGCATGATCAGGTACATGATGTGGCCCCATCAAGTAAAGAGGACCACTCTAATTTTCTTTTGAACATATTTAATTGCAATTGGTGTATTAATTAATGTAACCTTTCATGTTTCAACTCCAGATCAAGATTTAGAGGGTGTTCATCATGCCGAGCATGAGACTATAAGACAAGATCAGGAACATGATGTGGCCCCATCAAGTAAAGAGAACCACTCTAATGTTCTTTTAATTAATGAAATAATTGTAACAATAATAATAAAACATTTCTTTGTTATTGTAGCAGACCCCCCCTTATAGTGGCATCCATGTTGTGATTACACAACTATGCATACATTAAGATCATGAGCAAAGCTCAGAACAACTGAAGGGGGGACAGATGATTTTGAAAACGATACTCCACTTCAAATTTTTTTAGCTACAAAAAAGAAACAAAAAAAAAAGTGATTGTAATCATATTATGACAACCATATTTTTGATAATATGTAAAATCTAAAAAAAGGAATGTTATATGTTAATGAAAGAATGGTATATGTTATTAATGGATGAATGAATGAATGTTATATGTTATTAATGGATGAACGAATGAATGTGAATATGTTAATGAATGAATGTTATATGTTATTAATGCAGGATGAATGAGTGAATGTTATATGTTATTAATGGATGAATGAATGATTAATTTTATATTATTGGGTATGGGGAATTGAGAGTGATGTGGGGGGGGAGGGGCCAAATGAGCTTCCACCTTCACGTGGTTGGCCCTATTAAGTAGAGAATATTAAACTATTCTCAAAACAAAGAGAAGCTCAATAAGGTAATGCACTTTTCAATATAAGAAATGCACTTTTCGATTGAGATAGATACACGTATATTTGGATCTTGTTGTTGATGGGAGGCTTCCACTTAACCATGAAATTTTGTACCATCTGCAAGTATGCAAAAATTTCTCTACTTACATTCATTCAACTTACTGTAATATAATATCTGACAAAAACCTCCTTTTCATTATACTTAGATGGATTTTCATGCCTTGTTCCAAAGCACATGTTTTAGAATAGGCAAGAAGGATGCTGGCAAGGGTTAAGGAATTTGGTTTTACACCTACTAATTGCATAGTTTACTTCATTCATTCAGCATATTGCCAATGTGTTTCACAATTGTTGGAATCATCTTATAATTACAAAACTAGTAAAATTAAAATATGTAAGTTTGAAATATGGCATTACATATCTTTCTATGAATTTTTGAAAGAAAATATCAAAATGGAGAAGTATTAACAAAATAATCTGCATAATTTCTAAGAGATCGGGGAATTTTTTTGTAGAGTTATCTTGAATATATTTAAGACAAAAGTAACTTATAGAGATTGAAGTAGAATATCAGTAGTCTAAAATCACCAATCAACACATCTTAGTAGTATCTCAATTCAAGAGAACTAGGTCCACTATCCATTAGCTAGTAAAACAAATAAAATCAATTCATAAGATTATTTTGTTCTAATAGGGTTGATTGGTTGCTTGTTTATTTTTGATTGTCAGGAAGTCATCAATGTACACTTGGTTTTCCCGCTTTCTCTTGCCTCGTGGCCAGAGATTTTTTGTAGAAGGCATCAAAGTAACCTTCAAGATTGAAAATGACAATGAGTACAAGGTCAGTATAACTTAATACTAATTGGGTTTTATTTTAATTGTTCAAGACCAAGTTAGATTCATTTTCTTCTCACACTACTTTTATTTACATTTATGTTTTGCTAATATCCATTTTCCTTTACATTCATATTCTTCTATACATATTGTGTTTACAATAATGTTTTTCTTAATTTAATATAGGGGAGAGGACCCAGTACCTGAGCATGTTTCAATAGTTGTGATAGTAGTGGTTTATATAGTGCCCAACCCTAATTATTTGATTCTTCTTATTGATCCAATTAATACTTTCGAGTTACTGTGATTGATTATAAGGATTTAATCTTTACTTGATTGTGATAAACTTAGATTTGCGGGATTGTCTTACAGGTGCTTGTTTAGATGGGTGAGGATTGTTTCTTGTGCTAAAAATACTTTTATTTGTTAATTCTAAACTTACATAGTTGAATCA
Organism: Sequoiadendron giganteum; assembly: GCA_007115665.2. Lineage (NCBI taxonomy): Eukaryota > Viridiplantae > Streptophyta > Pinopsida > Cupressales > Cupressaceae > Sequoiadendron > Sequoiadendron giganteum. The sequence continues at coordinate 591,420,732 of CM021107.1, read as the reverse complement.
AGGGGTAGAGGTTGTCCTGTTCAAATGGAATAAGGAGAGTCAGAAGTGGAAGATCAGTCCCATTTGTAAGTTTCATGTGTAGCTGCATTGTATGGAATTATTTTTCTTGGGTATTACTTAAATTTAAAATTTTGATTATCTGGTAGAAGTCATGTTTCCATAGAGGGCTTGGAGGCTTTATCTCACAATTCAGATTGCTTGTTTCACTATATTTTTCTATTCAATATGATATGTATCTCAAGGAGGATATGGATATGGTTCTTCATACCATCAACTTAATGAAGAGGAGCCTCAATGTCATGCTATTAGGATTTATTGTGAAGCTAATCCAAAGTTTTTCATTGCTTCTTGAGGCCATATTGCAGTGCTTTCCTAGGAAGCAAACATGATCCCCATTAGGTATATTCTTTTTGTAGTCTAAATTTCTTGGAAGAAATCAACAACCGGTTTGTCTAAATGTGGCTCCTTTTTTACACATTAATATCTCTTTTGGAAACAATGGATCAAAATGGATTAATGGGGTCTTAAAGAGAAGGCTCTCAAACATGGAGATCAAGAGTGGGACTAGGTAAAACCATTCATAATCATGCTCATATTGTTTTATTGACTGTCTAAGAGAAAAGTATCCAGGATAACATTCTATATTTTTCTATTGAATTTTCAAAGTGAGAATAATTTTGGGTTTGCAATCCTATTCTTTAGAACACTAGCTAAGTATCCAAGATGCATTGTGGGTAATTTTTCTCACTAAATTGCTCATTTTCCACAAAATTAGACTCTAGTGTGTAGTTTAATATTCTCTAGTTTGATTTTTTCTTTTTTAGCAAAATTAGAATCTAGTTCGTAGGTTTTGCTTGTTGTCCATGACAGTCCCCTTGATCTCATGACTCATCATAGGTTTTATATTTTTCTCCAATTGTTGATCATCAACATCAAATGTGACCATCATAATATCATCCATAGCCTCCATATTCTATAATTATTCATTGCTCATTTCTCATACATAGTAACCAGATAATGTAGACCTAGATCTTGGACTACAGATGTATGCAAAAAATGATAAATCCCTACCTTTGTAAGCCTAATTAAACACAACAACTAACATGTTGTTTGATATTTTAAATAGTCATATGACTGTCCTTTTTCTACCTTGTAAAAACTTACTCAATGCATACAATAATTTATTGAAATGCAAAGTTGAATGGCCTCTTAACTCTTGACACTAATGTCATTGCATTTGTCAAAACAAGGTTAATTATATTGTGATCTAAATATTCATAATGAAGTCTTCCAATCTGTCCTTTATATTTGAGCATTGATGACAATCCATCTTGTCTTTTACTACCCCTGTTGAATGCTCATGGTCTTGGCACATCAACATTCTCTCTTTGATTGACCTATCCTTATGTCCTATCATTATCCCTATGGATACACTTTGGAGCCTCCTACTACTTTTAAATATCGTCCAGAGTCACCTCAATAAGTATTTTGATCCATATGTATCTTCATCGACAAGAGATCATGTATCGCTAGGATATTCTACAATTTCCTCGACATGGTGAGTCTCCCCGATGATTATTATTTCAATCTCAAGTATGTCGCCAAGACTCCTACCAATGTAATCTTATCGGCATGACATAGCAGGTCGGGTAGAAATTTAGAAATTACTCCAATGGTATATGTCTTGCCAATATGCTTCCCTCGTGCTTCATCGATGAGACAAGATGAGTATCTTGCTAATGAAAATTCATCGCTGAGACCAAAGGCTAGTCCTCCCAATTTATCTTCTTAGGAAATATTGATCGCTTTAATAGTCTTGATCTTTCACCGATATGCCTACATTTGAGGGAATAGTTTTTTTTTTAAAATTGCATTGTTTCGTCAAATTTTTGACAAACCTCCAAAAGCATCTGACGAATTTGCAATACATCTGATGAAACTTTCATAGTAATGACTTACCTATTTCATCACGAGTTCATCGAACTATTGTCGTTGTTATTTCGATCTCAAGTATGTCGCCAAGACTCCTACCGATGTAATCTTATCAACGTGACATAGCGGGTTAGGTAGAAATTCAGAACTTACTCTGATGGTATAAGTCTTGCCGATATGCTTCCCTCGTGCTTCATCGATGAGACAAGATGAGTATCTCACCAATGAAACTTCATCGCTGAGACCACAAGCCAGTCCTCCCTACATATCTTCTCAAGAAATTTTGATCATGGCAATAGTCTGGATCTCTCACCGATATGCCTACATTTGAACGAATAGTTTTTTTTTTTTAAATTGTATTGTTTCATCACATTTTCGACGAACCTCCAAAAGTGTCCAACGAATTTACAATACATCGAACAAACCTTTCATCGTAATGACTTGCCTATTTCATCATGATTTCGATGAACTGTTATCATTGTTCTTTTGATCTCAAGTATGTCGGCAAGACTCCTTCCGATGTAATCTTATCGGCGTGACATAGCAAGTCGGGTAGACATTCAGAACTTACTCCGATGGTATACGTCTTGCTGATATGCTTCCCTCGTGCTTCATCGATGAGATAAGATGAGCATCTTGCCAATGAAACTTCATTGCTGAGACCACAGACCAATTCTCCTGATATATCTTCTCAAGCAATTTTGATTACGGTAACAATATTGATCTCTCTCCAATATTTGCAATACGTCGAAACTTTCATCATAATTGCGATGAATTTTTGTTGTTGATCTAATGCTTTAGCAAAGGCATGGTGCTTGTGTTTTGGCTACTATTCGTTGCTAGATCGATGAACTTTTCATTGCTATTCTGACGAACGTGCGTCATGATTTTGACGTTTTGGCAAAGGCATGGTGCTTGTGTTCTCGCTATTGTTCATTGCTAGATCGACGAAATTGTCATCGCTACTCTGACAAACTTGCGTCGTGATTTCGACGTTTTAAAGTGTGTTGGAATATCGATGAAAATTGAGGGACGAAAATTATTTATGTGATTCGGTGGTATTCTGACAATAGATTGTCGCGATTTTGACGAACTGCCATAAAAAATTGGAGTCAAATACAATAGTGCCACATGACCAAAAACATAAACCATGGTCTTAATATACCTTATTACAAATAAAATTGATTCAATATCACAAAAACTTAACATTGACCCCCTTTTACACCATTAAGACTAGGTGCCCATGCACCATACTCCCAAGGAAAATAAAATCTCAAGTTTCACTTGAGAGAAGATCTTCAACTATTACACCAGCTTTTTGATGTCTTCCTTTGTCATCCAAGTGGAATCCTCCATAGGAAGGCCTTGCCACTTCACTAGGTACTCATAGTACACCTTATACCTTGTTCTTTTGGCTTCTTTGGTGTCCAAGATGCACTCTAGCTTCAATGGTTAACTTGGTGGAAAACATTTGATGCAATATTCATCTAAAACATCTGATGTACCTACACTTGTACCTACAATCATAGCCCCCTTAAAAGGGTATAGGTCAAAAACATTAAAAACTGGAGAGATAGCAACTTCAGGAGAGAGTTCTATCTCATAAGCATTTGCTCCAAATCTATGGACCACCCTACATGGCCCTATCTTCTTCATCTATGGCTTTGAATAGTTCCCTTTAGGAATACCTTCCTTCCTCAAATGAGCTAAGACCAGATTCCCCACTTTTGAAATGAACCTCTCTCCTTTTAAATTTTTCACGTTGTTTATATTTATCAACACTATTTTGAAGGTTCTCTCTAATCTGTTGATGTATGTCTTTCATGGAAATTTCAAACTCTTCCCCTTTAGTACTCCTCTCCATTCAACTCAAATCTCTAAGTTCAAACACTCCCCTAGGCTGAAATCCATACACAATCTCAAATGGCCTTTTACCAATAGTTCAGTTCACAGAGTCATTATATGCAAACTCGGCTTGGGGAAGGATCAAATCCCATTGTGTTGAGTGTTCTTTTGTCAAGAATCTAGGAGTTTTCCAAGACTTCTATTGACTAATTCAATCTTCCCATATGTTTGGGGATGATACGTAGAGCTAAAAGTCAAATTTGTGCCTAACTTCTTCCATAGGGTCCTCCAAAAGTGACCCACAAATTTACTATTCCTATTTGAAACAATGGTTAATGGTAATCCATGGATCCTAACCACCTCCTTGGAAAAAAACCCTGCAATGTATGAGGCATCATTTATACTTTTACATGGTATAAAGTGTGTCATTTTACTAAACTGGTTCCTGATGAGTCTAGTTTTTGGGTTAATTATGGGTAGAATCCATGGTCTATATGTTGAAGTAATCATGAACTTTCATATTACATGCTAACACTTTTATATATTTTCTTTCAAACCTTCAGACATTTGGGTTTAATTCCATCTTTGCCACTTTTAATGATATTTGACTTGTCATGTGAACTATCTATACTATCTTGCATGTGATTGATGAATGATCTTTAAGATAATGTTACCTATGCAGTTATTATGTGTATTGACATTTCCATGCAGACTTGATTGGAAATGCTAAGTTAAGGAATGTAGCCGCTAGTTGCTCATGCAGAGGATGCGCACGATGGTCAACTGGAGAACGGTGATGGAATATTCCCTTGTTAGTCGCATGTAACTACCTTGTGTTGATCTTTAACGAAATTGAGCAATGTGATCATTACCGTAGTGGTCGAGTCCACGTTTGGACCTGCGTGTCTGAATGGATTCCCCTGCATGTGTAACCACTCTTCCACTCTCTTTCTTGCTTTCCCTAAATGGCATCCTCTCAGTTAGTGGGATTTGACTACCCTATTAGCTGATAAATAAGGTTCGGACCCTCCTTCTTAAGGAGTTGATCACAAAACTATTGTATAAGCTAAGAATACTAGACATACTCTTTTGTAATTGCATTTTTCCAATGAATGAAATGAGATTCTGAGTTGAGTATCTAAGTTTAATCTAAGTTTGTATTAGTCTTAGAGGATACTCATACAATGGGGCCCATTTTGTGAGTAATCTATTAGCTTAGATATATTAGCTTTAGCCTTTGTTTAGTACTTAGTAAGAATCTAACATTGATTGTTCCTGCAACCACTAGAAGTCCATTCCATGACTGTTCCTACAGCCAAGGCAAGCAAAGTAGTTTCATGTTTGTTGCTCATATTTTCATTCTCGTTATGCATGTTCAGTTTAGATTTGATTGAGTGATGTTCAACATTTCTTTGTTTCCTTTTATACAATTTAGTTTCAGTATTAAGTCTTTCCTAGTTTTAGATTGAAGGTGACTACTTTGAAGTTCCTAGTGGACATACTATGCTGACCCATTTCAATTTCACGTCCCTGGGATGACAATTTAAATGTACCTTCATGATGGTTAAGATGGCTATTTAGGTTAGATGTCCAATCTTTGAATCATTGTTGTAAAGGCTTAGTTGTTAAAATCATTGTAGAAGGCTAATATTTTTCGTGTTGTTGCATTAATTGCATTTTTTTATCTTTTAGAGTGTTCCATTTAATTATTGTACATTAGTGTATATGTTCACATACTCCCCCTATCAAATCACTACTACCATTTCACATGTGTGGACACATGTCCAAATTTAGGTTGGGGGGAGGGATACGAAAAATGTGAATTTATTACCATATGTCAGTCCATGACCTGGCTAAGCTGATTTCAAATTTCATATATGATCTGATGTGACACTAAACTACCACCACCATTTCCTTTCATTCCTTTATTACCATTTCTTTCCCTATCATAATCCTCAAATGTAAATGGTAATTGCTAAAAATTGAGTAAAGGAATTTTTCTAACAATTCAACTAGCAGGTGTGCAAGAAGGAATTTGCTTACAAACAAGAATCACAGAAGGAAATCTTGCAGAGTAATAGATTGGTTATATACAATGGGAGGAAGACTCATCCAAAATGAGCCCTCAGCTCATGACACTTTGTTGCAGGATGCAAAGTGTCTGGCAGCATTTCAAAATTGTGGCTGGATGGATTATTTTTTGAAACTGGACAGTTTCGACCAAGGGATTGCATTGGAGTTTTCCCAGACATTCTCAGATGGAAAATCCATTGTGAAAGGGCTCGAGGTTGTCGCAATAGAGAAATTAATTGCAAAGGTAATAGGGTTTCCAGCTGACAGCGAACCTTACCCTATTTCGAGAGATGTTAGGTCAGCGAGGGCTATATTCATAGTGCATGGTAATCCCCTAAACACTATTGACAAATAGGGTGCTAAGAGACTCTCTCTGCCTAAGCCATGGAAGCAGGAAGTCGTCTACATCATCAGATATATCGCTTGTGAGGGTTGATTGTCAAACCTGCATTCGGTGCATTTCAAATTGTTGAGTCATATGAGGCATGGAAGGAGGATGAACCTACCTAATATCATGTACAACCTTCTCTCCATCATGGCAACAGAAACTTAGAAAGGTAGGGATAACTTTGTTTCACATCATTATCTGATTAAATTATTGGTTGTAAAATCTTTGCATGATGCTACCCCTAGAATGTCTTGGGAGGATTTTGTACAAATTGATCAGTTTAGACCTGAGCAGTCGCAACCTAGGGTTTCATCTTGAGCCTATAGGTCTAGTAGAAAATTAAGCATGGTCAGAGCCATCCCTAGTACTTTGACCTTTGGTACTGATATGACTCCTCTTGTAGCAAAAGGAACTATAGACATTAGTTCCTTGGAAACTGAGTACTCTAGAAGAAAAATTTCTTCCTCAAATTTTGATGATGATGTCCCACTTGGGACCTTGTTGAGAACTAGGGCCCATAAAAGAAGGGCATAGGAAGAAAAAGGAAAAGGAAAAGCCAAAACCCAGTCTAAAGATAGGAAGATGCCAAGTACTAGGAAGAGAAAGGTTGACACTATTCATCATGTAGTCAAAGAAAAACATGAGAGCCCTTCAAGAAAAATCCCTAAGCATGAAAGGACATCACATGAGAGTGTGGAGGCCCCAATGGGGCAGGAAACTATTAAAGAAAATGATGTGTTTGAAGAAGCAAAAAAAATGACCTTGGCAGACCTTGTTGCCATTGCAGAAGAAGTAGAGACCCAAGAACATGAAAAAAATCAAGAACTCCTATAGTAAGGACAAGAGTTCCTTTAGCAACTACAGGAATGGGAAGAAGGAGCCATGCAAAAGGAAGTGGAAGAAGAAAGTGTATCCCCATGGTCAGAACCTTTTGGACCTCCTCAATCAATGCAAATGGTATTGTATGGAGAATCAATAAAGATACTAGTTGGAATCCATAATCCCCCTAGTTTTAAAGTTCATGCACCATTTTTAAATTTGTGGAAAGAGATACAAAGATGGGACGAAGAATGGAAGAAGGAGAAGAAGAGATTGAAGAAGGAAATTGAAGAGAAGGATGAGATCATTGAGGACAAGAATCAGGAGATTGCCTCTCTGAAAGAGACGATGGACAATATTGTGACCTTTGTGCCACAAATTTTAGTCTGCAGAACACCACCAAGAGTTTATGCCCTGTACCTAAAAGAAAAGTATCTCTCCTTCAAGCTGTCAAAACACATTTCAGGTTTGAATCCTTCAATTGAAACTCCTATGGAATTTTTCAATGGTTACAAAATTGCCTCCCATAAATAAAAAATTTGCTATGTGAATTCTATTTACACAATTTTGTTGTTAGCAAAGACCAAGATTGGAACCCGCTGCTTTATGTGGGGTATGTCCAATTGAGAGCATTTATGTCATGGGTACAAAATGAAATTAGTTGGGGTGAACAACATAGTGCTTATAAGGGGAAGGAATCCAGTACTCCTTTGGATATTAGAGTCGAATCTAGGAGCCCCAAAGGCATTTACATAGTCTGGAATATAATACTCTTCAAACCAAGCTATGGCAACAAGATTATGCCTTGGATTGAGGAAGCATATAGTGAATATGAGGTCAAAACAATAGAAAAAGAGGATACTATGAGGAGATACTTATCTCAAAGATGGAACACATTAACTGATGAGCTAAAACAAGATAAGCCACATTCCATCCACAACTATGTTGCTGCACTAAAGAGAATTGAAACATATATTCAGATTGGGAGATCACAGGGGCGAGAATGGCTTCCCCTGACTTTTCAGCCACCCATCCTCATGTGACCTTTACCAAATTTTAGATTCTTCTGATATGACATTGTAGAGGAAAACCAAAGATGGAAGAGACTCAGCCAGATGGGAGGATTCTATTGGAACCCTAATTCACCCACAATAGACACTAACATTGGGCAATTATCAATTTCATATTTTAGAGCCATGACCAAGTAGAAGCATAACTCTTCCCCTACTCGAGGACCAACAAAACGTTAGGTTGGGGGGATTGACGAATCTAGTTTTTGGGTTAATTATGGGTAGAATCCATGGTCTATTTGTTGAAATTATCATGAACTTTGATATTACATGCTGACACTTTTATATAGTTTCTTTCAAACCTTCATACATTTGGGTTTAATTCCCTCTCTGCCAGTTTTACTGATATTTGACTTGTCATGTGAACTATCTATACTATCTTGCATGTGATTGATGGATGCTCTTTAAGATAATTTTAGCTATGCAGTTATTATGTGTACTAACATTGTCATGCAGACTTGATTGGAAATGCTAAGTTACGGAATATAGCCACTAGCTGCTCATGCAGAGGATGCACAAGATGGTCAACTGAAGAATGGTGGTAGAAGATTCCCTTGTCATTCACATGTAACCACCCTATGTCAATATTTAATGACATTGAGCAATGCGGGAATTACCGCAGTGGTCGAGTCCATGTTTGGACCTATGTGTTTGAATGGATTCCCTTGCATGCATAATCACTCTTCTACTCTCTTTTATGCTTTCCCTAAATGGCGTCCTCTCAGTTAGTGGGAGTTGACTACCCTATTAGTTGATAAATAAGGTTCGAATCCTCCTTCTTAAGGAGTTGATCGCAAAATTATTGTATAAGATGAGAATACCAGACATACTCTTTTACAATTGTATTTTTCCAATGAATCAAATGAGATTCTGAGTTGAGTATCTAAGTTTAATCTAAGTTTGCATTAGTCTTAGAGGATACCCATCCAAGGGGGTCCACTTGGTGAGTAATATGTTAGCTTAGATAGATTAGCTTTAGCCTTTGTTCAGTACTTAGAAAGAATCTAGAATTGACTGTTCCTATAGCCACTAGAAGTCCATTCTATGGTTGTTCCTACAGCCAAGGCAGGAAAAGTAGTTTCATTTTTTGTGCTCAGATTTTCATTCCTATTATGCATGCTAAGTTTAGATATGATTGAGTGATTTTCAACATTTTCTTTGTTTCCTTTCAAATAATTAACTTTTAGTATTAAGTATTTCCTAGTTGTAGAGTGAAGGTGACTACTTTGAAGTTCCTAGTGCACATACTATGTTGACCCATTTCAAGTTCACATCCCTAGGTTCAAAATTTAAATGTACCTTCATGATGGTTAAGATGGCTATTCAGGTTAGATTTCCAATCTTTGAATCATGGTTGTAAAGGCTTAGTTGTTAAAATCATTGTAGGAGGCCGAGAATCCCTAGAACAAATACTGAATCAACGTCTCTTTGGGTTCTAGGCAACCCCATCACAAAATCTATGTTGATGGACTCCCAATGTCTATTTAGGATTAGAAATGGTTGATATAGACCTACATTAGTACTACAACCTTTGGTTTTTTGAAAAACAACACACCTTTCTATAAATTTTCTCACATCACTTTGCATCTTTAGCTAATAGTAGTGTCTGCTTACCTACTCCAAAGTTTTTTCAACACCAACGTTACCTACCAAGCTACCACTGTGCTTCTCCTTCACCAAATTATCTCTCATAGAGCATTTAGAAATACAAATTTAAGCCCCCTTAAAGAGTAAACCTTCTTGAATCAAGAAATCAAAACTTTCTTCATGAAAATTTCCATTGAATTGGCTACAAGAAGCATAAATTTCCTTGAAATCATCAGCATCTACATACATACCTTTCAAAGCATCAATCCCCACACTTTGTAATTGCACTTCTTGGACCAATAATGTTCTCTTTCTCAAAGCATCCACCACCTTGTTTGACTACCCCTTTTTGTGTTTGATGGTGAAGGTGAAACTTTGTAGGTACTCCACCCACTTCACATGTCTATGGCTAAGTTTTTCTTGGTTGTTAAGGAACTACAAATCATGATTGTCAATAAAAAAAATGAATTATTTTGGAAGGAGATAGTGTCTCCACTTCTTCAATGATTGCACCAGAGCATACAACTCTAAATCATAAGAGGAATAATTTTTCTTTGCCTCATTGAGCTTCTCATTGAAGAAAGTAGCATGTCCTCCCTCTTGGCTCAATATTACCCCAATTACATACCCACTTATATCACATTCAATTGTGAATTTTTTTTTAAAGTCAGGCAATGCTAAGATAGGTTGTTGTGCTACCCTTTGTTTTAGATATTTGAAGCTATTTTCTGCTTCATCGGACCAAACAAAACTTCTCCTTTTATCCCCTTTTATTGTGTCAATGATGGGAGAAAATATGTGACTGAAATTATTCACAAATTTTCTATAAAAACTGGCTAGGTCGTGGAAACTTCTTACCTCACTGATGTCAGAGTAGGCCAACCGAGAATTGCTTCCAGCTTATTGGGATCCATCTTCAAAGAGCCTTTTGAGATCACAAAGCCAACATATACTAGTTCTTCCATCATGAATTCACACTTCTTCAAATTTATCATCAACTTTTCTTCATTCAAAATTTTCAAACCAAGTCTAGATGATGCAAGTGTTCCTCTTTAGTTTTGCTAAAAATAAGAATATCGTCTAAGTAGACAACCACAAAATTACTAATGAATGGTTTCAGAACATCATTCATCAATCTCATAAAGGTACTTGGTGCATTTGAAAGCCCAAAAGGCATAACAAGCCATTCATACAACCCCTCATTTGTTTTGAAGGCAGTTTTCTAGTCATCCCCCTCTCTAATTCTAATTTGGTGGTAGCCACTTTTTAAGTCTATCTTAGAAAAATAGCATGCCCCTCCTAAACAATCCATCAAGTCTTCCATTTTTGGTATGGGGAACCTATACCTTATGGTAATCTTGTTAATGGCCCTTGATTCGATGCACATTCTCCAATCTCCCCCTTTCTTTGGTGCCAAAATGGTAGGAACAACACATGGGCTAAGACTCTCTCTTATGAGGCCCTTGTCAAGAAACTCTTGGATTTGCTTCCTAATCTCTTCATTTTGTTTTGGGTTCATTTTTATATTCTGCTCTGTTAGGTAGGATTTCCCCTGGTATGAAGTCTATATGGTGGCTCACATCTCTTATAGGTGGTAAAGAGTTAGGGAGTTCATCTACCACAATGTCTTATACTTGTTCAATAATGCTTCGAATTCTCTACCTGCACAACATCAACCTTTGTTACTGTTGTCATCATAGTTTTTGGTCTAATCACAATGGTAAAACCTTCTCCACCCTCTTCCTTCAAGGTTTTCAGGAACTCCTTTTCTCCTACTAGCATTATACTAAACCCTACTTGTTTGTCTAGGCCTTCATCTTGCAATGGTGTGAGTGTAAATGAGATCCCATCCTTTTCTATCACATAAGTGTTCTTTTGCCCATCATGGTTAGCCTTCCTATCATATTGCCAGGGTCTCCCTAAGAGAAAATTAAAAACATCCATCGAGATGATGTCACACAATATTTTATCTTTATACTAGGACCTTTTTCCATTTGTTCAGCCAAGAGACCTTGTAAGGAATGGGATGTGGCATTCTCTTCATTTTCAACTTTTCTACCATCTATAGAGAAACCAAATTATCTATGGAACTGAATCAAAAAATTTACAAACCTTACCTTGAGATTTGTATGTGGTTCTAAAGAGGGATTTTCTTTATGGAGGCTCTTTCACCATAGGAACTTTCATCAATGTTCATATTACCATCAAAGATTCACCTATTTCAAGAGCAACATGCTATGATGGAGAGTTTACACTCTCATTGTCTTCCTCTTGCACCAATTGAGTTCTCCTTTCTCAACCATATGAAGTATAAGGTTGCTTATCTGGACATTGCCAAGCTTGATGGCCAATTTTGTGGCAGTGATAACATCTTCTTGAGAATGTATTTGATCCTCTTCCTTGACCTCCAAATCTACCTCTACTATTTAACCTTCTACCTCTAAAACAACCTCTTCATTCCAAGCTCTACTCTTGATGACCACTTGTGTCTCCTTGGGCTTTTGAGATTTTCCTCTCCCTCCAAAAGTTCCTCTACCCCTGAATTTTTTTCCTTTGCGTTCACTTTGTTTCTCCTACCTTCTCTTTAACTTTTCTTCTTCTCTAACAACCAATTGAAAGCATTCTTCCATCATTCTAGGAGTGGTAAGACTTAACTCATCTTGTATAATGAACCTCAATCCATTTATGTACCTTCCTACTTTCTCCACCTCATCCTCAATAGGACCTACCCTTATACTTAGCTTGTGAAACTCCTCAATATAAACCATTACATCCATCTCCTTTTGTTTGAGGTTTTGTAGATTTCTAAATGTTTGTATTGCATAATCACTCGATAGAAATTGGCTCTTGATCTTAGACACCATTTTGTCCCAAGAATTGATTTTTGACTTCCCCTTCTTCAACCTCTCTTCCTGCACATAATTCCACCAATTTAAGGTAGGGCCTTTCAATTTTGATTTGGAATATTTCACCCTTTGATCATCTAGTATCTCTTCATACTCAAAATAGTTATCAAGTGTATCAATCCAACCTAGCACCTCTTCGCTATCCAACTTCCCACCCTACATGGGTAATTACATCCTCACCTTAGGAGTGTCTCCTTTGATAGCCTTCAACATCTTAACCATTCTCAATTAATTAGGGTCTAACTCTTCCTCATCGTGGACTCCTCCTTGAGGGTTTTCATTCTCACCCTCTTCCTCTTCCTCTTGGTCACTTTGGTCTCCTGTGACCATACCTCTCCTTTGGTTTGATTCAAGTGCTAAAATTTTGGCTAGGATAGCTTCATGAGACTCCTTTACCTGTATCAACTCCTTGGCATGCTTTTATTTCAACTCTCTCACTTCTCTGGCCATTGGATTAATTTTAGGAGGCATCTTTCCTTCTTTCAAACTCCAAACTTTTCCACTTCTTGACCAAAACCTATTATTTGATACCAATTTAATGCAGATCAAGGTGAAGGTTATCAACACAATCCCAATTCAACAAAAATTGCAATTTAAGATCCTGAACTTGGTGGTTTTCTCTCAAAACCTATATTTCTCCTAGTAGTCCTTGAAACATGGTTTTTCCCATCAAATTTTCAGAGCATACCCAATACCCAGAATGTGAACAACATTCAGGATACCCTTTATGCCACTTGAAAAAATATATAAATTGTAGATATGGTTGTTTTGTAACAACACCCTCAAATTTTGACTACTACACTCTAATTATGCCTAATTAGTCTTGCTTTACAAAGCAACTTTGGGGTTTAATAAAATCTCCAAACTTCTATTCGTCACTCCACAACCTTTAACATGTCACACATTGGGGTGATCCCACAATAGTGGTTTACAATTTTTGGCCAAACTAGACACTGCAATTATTATTTTTAACTAAATCTTCATATTCAGGCACCTATAGCGACTAAACCGTGAGGAATTTGAAGATGATGAAAACTAGAGTCTCATCACATTTTGTCTATAGATTTTAAAAATATTTTTTTCAAAATTTTTGGAATCAGATTGCACTTTTTTTTCCATCTCCCACGAAAACTAGTTTTTTTTCATAAAACAACTTTTAAAAAGTGACGCTCACCGTATACAACATAATTTTTTTTGTATGAAGGATAAAATTCTATTTTTTTTGAATTTAGATTTTTAACTATGATATCTAGCACTTTCATTTGGTCTCATAGTTTTTTATTTAACATTTTTTCCTTAATCAAGTTTCGAAGTCAAACCAATTGCAATTCAGACATAGGCGGACTGTATACAACATAAATTTGTATGTATGTATCGAAATTCAATTTTATTTTTTTTAATTGATAAAGGACTTAAATAACCAGCACAAATATATTTTTTTAAATTTTATTTTGATAGTTTGATATTTTTCCACATGTGCAAAATAGAGAGCTTGATTTTTGGTGAAAAACCTATGCTTAATAAAACTAAAAAAACACATACATAATAAAACCAAAACATATTAAAATTATATGTGCTGGATAGATCGTTCTGAAGAATACCATAATCATTTAAAATAAATGTTAAATGAATTAATTTGATCCCCCAAAAGGTAAATCAAAAGTGATTTTCTATCAGCATTTTGATATGTGTAAAGGAGACTCATTTATAGGTATGGTTTAAAACTAGTGAGGTTCTATCCAAGGGGGTTTGATCTAAAGTGGTTTGATCAAACCCTCTTCAATTGGAATCCTTAAAATGGAACTTTTTAAGGCTTAAATCATTATATTTTCTAAAAATATGTGATTTCAGCAAAAATCAGCTCCTCTCAGAAATTGTAAACCAGCTTTGTGGGATCACCCCATGGAGTCTGCACATATAATTTTCATCAATTGGAACAATCTCCAAATAGCTTTCTTTCAAGACCCTAAGTCTACTTACTCACCTAAGCCTAATACATGGTGATATTAGGCTAGGGCAGCATCAAACTTGCCCCTAACTCCATCCCCTGCTTCTGCAAACACTAAAAAAATTGAAAACAACCTAATTACCTCCATTCCACTGATTATCAGACTTTTCCACCATTGGAATGGGTCAAGAACTCATTTTTTCAATCAAACCCTCTTAACCTAGGGTTTCCTGGCTGTTTGCGATAAAAAGGCTCTAACTCACTCCAAACTTAATGAAAATAGATGAAATCAGAAAGAAATGATAGTAGATTCAACCCTACAACAATTCCAATGCAATTTATATCATTTTCTTTAGCAGCAATAAAACAATGTAAAATGTGGAAAAGAAAGTGTGTTTCTATTGTTTGATCTCCAAAAACAACTCGAGAAGATTTCCTCTAACATCCCAAGGAATATTAAAATATTTCCCATCCAAAACCAATGGTTCCAAACTGTTTTTCAAATATCTAATCGTTCAACTTCTACAAAAGACCAAAAATGCAAAAATTACTTGAGCAACCTTGCAACTTTTTGCAAAACTATGTAGCTTAACATAAAACTGGCCCCACATGAACAAAAACATGAACCATAGTCTTAATAGACCTTGTTACAAACAAAATTGACTCAATATCACAAAAACTTAACATTGACCCCGCTTTTACATCATTAGGACTAGGTGCCCCTACACCATAGTCCTTGCTACCATATCCTCATGTTGTTGATGTACCAATCAACATCACTTCTCCAGGATTGGTAGATACATCAACTCAAGTTAGGGAGAATTTTTTCTTGAGAATAAAAGAACCTAAGGATCAATTAAAGGAGGCAAAAGAAGACAAAAATAAAAGAGTGACTAATATAGTGGATGACCTAATTGGACACATATTATCCAAGATAACTAGCAAAATTGAAGATACCTAGGAGGGGTACAATAACTTGAAAAATGCATACATCAAGTACTTATAGCATGGGGGAAGTTTAAAAGATACTTTAGTTTTTGAACTCCCAAAATTTTATCAATACAAAGTCTATAAATGTGCCAAATTTGACCCAAGTGTTCTAAACGGTCTTGTTAGCACAAATGAAATGGTTGGTTTACTAGGAGAAGTTAAATCTTACAAGTCAAGGCTTGAACAACAATTGTTCAAGAGAATTAAAATATGTTGGAAGACATGGAAGATAAGATCATGCTAAGGATTTTGGATGGTCTTAGAATTATCAATCCATTTAGCCACTAGAAGAGTGAATTTGGCACAATTATTCCTTCTCTATGTTCATTTGGTTGTGCTAGTAGGGAGCTAGATTCAACATTATTAAACAACACAATGGGTGAGATTATTGGGATATAATTTATTCTTGATGATTTCAATAAGGATGCTAAAGTAATATTGGATGCTAAATATGTTGCAAACATGTACATAATTGCAAAGGTGTTGGAATTCCAATGGCCCATAGAGAATTTTTTTGTTTCCTCGCTAGAAAAGTAATAAATAAGTGTTGATTGTATCTTCAATTGGTCATCAAGATCCATTGTCAACATCCTAATTGAATAGATGACAAAACAAGTGGAATTTTCGCCCTTCAACAACATTTTGGAGCATATGTAGGTATTGGTTTCAAAATTTTGACTTAAGTGGTGCCTTCAAGTTTCAAGTTTGAGTTTCAAACAACCTTAACAACTTCTTTGTTTAGTTGTGAAATAGAATATTATTTTTTAAGGAACTGTGTTCCTATTATGTCCTAAAAAATGTAAAAGTATCAAATGAGACACATGTGTCATGTGACTTGGCTCATGAAACAATATAAAATGGTTTCCTTTATGGTTTAGGACATAGATCAACACATTTCACAATCATTCACTCAAGGAAAACCCTAGAGATCTCAATCTAAAGTATGCAAAGGAGAAAAAGATCTTGCAATAGAGTTGCCCCAGGGTCTAATTATAAACTAAAGAGGGGTTCACCACAAAGCTAGGGCTTAGAAAGAATAATTGCTGACGCAGGATTTTGCAAGTAGCAACAGTCTTATGGGAAACTTAGCTATTGTGGGACATAGTGCGCTAGCTAAGTGACCTCTGGGGTTTTATCGAAGCTGACTCTTCATTTAGTGGAGGAGGTAAAAGGTTAGAAAGATAGGAAAACATGAAATCTAAATTACAAGTGATACGCCAAACTCATAGACAAATTTACCAGAGAACAGTGCAGAATGAAAAGGCCTGAACCACCAAAATGCTATTATTAAGTAAATTTTCTCAAAAGCACTCTAAAAAATAACAAACACCCTCAAATTGCATAGTATAACCCAACATAACTTTAGCCAACATAGAGGAGTCGAGAAAACATGATCTGCATTTATTTAGCTATAAAAGATCACAAAAGCTGAAGAACAGGAATTCATACATTATAGGAAAATAACAACACAAACTAATAGTCTTACTAAATGCATGAAAAACAAAAAGGCCAAATTGATTGGCACAATCTGCAATCTTCAAGTTTAATAAAATTATTACAAAGGGTTTTCTCAGTGCTCGGGAGCTTTTAGCAACTTAACAACAACCTAATAAAAGAGAAAAATGGTCGTATAAATAGGCCAGTCCACCGCCTGAATCACCACAGAGATAGAAAGCCGTGAGCTAGGATCGACACCCTAGATAACCTCGAGCCGCCACTGAAAACAACGATCGCCCAAGAGCACGCCAACAATGCCATTGTAGGGAACAAAAAACCATGCGGCAACAGAAATGAACATGCGGCGCCATAGAAGAAAACATGGTAGCAAGCAAGTACAAAACACGCAACAATAATTCCATGGTAATTGACGCATAAAGAACAACTACATGTCAAGCAGACAGGGCCTGGAAAAAAGATGAAGGGACACCCAGTGAAAAGCTCTGAGAGGGAGCCACGTGGATGACGTCGAGCAATAGAAACTGCAAGGTGGGCCCAACTCAGAAAGCAGCCAAAGAAATCCACGCATCACGCAGATGGAGATCAGTAAGAGAGAAGCAATATGAAAAGAAGAAACCTTCGAGAGGAAGCCACATGGAGCATGCCAAGCGATGTGAGTGATTTAAAGGTAAGGCACAACCGCGAAGATAAAAATAAAAACCATGAAGGTTGGCGGTTTTTTGTGAAACAATAATGAAATGCAAGACCTAATTCTTAAACCTAATGCAATGCAATACTTCATTGAATGACCTTAAAATGCATGTAAAATAGAATAAAGAGCTGAGAAATGAAAGGTGTGCACCTAGAAACCTGAAAAGGACTAGATAAAGCTTTGAAATGCTGAAAACACTAAATTTGAAGATGACTAGGACTCATACACCAAACTGGGTGATTTAGTCCCAGATTAGGGTTTCTAGGTAGGAACAAGTTTCTAGTAGTGTAGATTCTAGATATGCAAAAAAATGGAATTTTAGCTTTACTAGGACCCATACACCATAAGTGGCGTATTAGTCCAGTTAGGGTTTTCTAGAAATTCAAAGTTTGATTCTACTCTCCAATGTCTGCTCTTTACTTTCCACTTGATTTTTGGATCTGGAACTCAGATTTGCAACATGTAGGTGTCTCCCAATGATCTCCAATGCAAGGTGACAACTTTGACAACTTTCTCCAAACTTGCTCTTGAATGTGCCTTCAACCTAGATCTGCAAGTCACACACTAAAGAGAGGGGAAAATGTTGTTTTGTTAGTGGAGATGTTTTCCTTGGTCAAACCTCGTTTTGGTAATCAAACCTTGAAATTGAATGAAATAGGAAAAGAGAATGATGAATGAACAAAATGTAATGTTGTAACTGACCAAACCCTAGCAATAAAGTGTTGCAAACATGTATGAAATAGCTCAAATGGATGTAGATTTTGAATCTTGCTTGGATGCGGTAGATCTTGAATTGCATGCAATCTTGAATCATGAAACCCTACATCATAATTGTTAGCTAAAAAACAAACATGATGCATGATGACTTTGACATGATGCTTGATACTTGAATAAAGCTCTAAAACACTTGATGATAAACTCTTGAATGCTCTTGTAAACTCAAATTTTCTATAAGGATGCTCATTCAACTTGTTAGGTGTAAAATTAGGGAAAACTTGTATTTATACTTGTTTATGCCAAATTTCTTGAAATTACAACACTATAAGCCAACATCAGATCCAGAAGGATAAAATCCCACCAAGAATTTGAATTAAATTTAATTTTGGGACACACGGGACTCAAATGCCAGAAGTGGTGTATGAGTCCCATTAGGCATAACTATCAGACACATATTAAAAAATGCTTAGAATTATGAAAAATCTAGATGAGGGCCCTAAAACCTAGGTGGGACTCTTACGCCCAAGGTGGCGTATGAGTCCTAAATCACTAAATTTGGGCCACACAACCTAAAACATTTGAATTACATGATTGGATGTTGGTTTATGCAAGGATTATCCTCATAAAGATGCATTAAATGGGGCTTGTGGATGCAAAATAAGGCCAAATAAGGCATAAAGAAGCCCAATTATTTAATAAAACCCTAGAAAAGTGTGAAAATGTGT
Organism: Sequoiadendron giganteum; assembly: GCA_007115665.2. Lineage (NCBI taxonomy): Eukaryota > Viridiplantae > Streptophyta > Pinopsida > Cupressales > Cupressaceae > Sequoiadendron > Sequoiadendron giganteum. The sequence continues at coordinate 591,401,583 of CM021107.1, read as the reverse complement.
TAAAACACTTTAAAACACTCCAAATAAGGCATTGATAAGCCCATTTAGTTCACAAGGGCCCAAGACCTAATGTGAATATGTTAGACACATTACAACACTAAGTCAAGGCCATGTTAGGTAGTACTTTTTATGTCATCACATATTGTATCTTTAATTCGTCATATAGTTTCATTGTCAACATCCTAATTGAATATATGATAGAACAAGTGACATTTTTTCCCTTCAACAACATTTTGGAGCATATGTAGGTATTGGTTTCAAATTTTTGACTTAAGTGGTTCCTTTAGGTTTCAAGTTTGAGTTTCAAACAACCTTAACAACTTCTTTGTTTAGTTGTGAAAGAGAATATTGTTTTGTAAGGAACTTTGTTCCTGTTATGTCCTAAAAAAATGGAAAAGTATCAAATGAGACACATGTGTCATGTGACTTGGCTCATGAGCCTATTTGCTTAGTTTTTATATATAACCTAGGATTTCTGTCTCATTTTAAAGGGTTTTGAATATTTTTTGGGCAAGATTACTCTAGAGTTATCATGTTTAGGTCTTACTATTAGAGAAAGATAGTTTGTAATTGGAATATCTTGAAAAATCAACATCCATTTTTAGTTGAATTATATGAAAGAATTCTTCAAATGCAATTGAATCCAACTTTTAACACAAATTACTCTTATAAATAAGGCTAATTGAGTTTATTTTCATAATTCATTTTTTGACTATTCTCTAGATTATTTTCTATTTAGGTAAAAGAGTAAATACATTTCACAAATATTGGGGGTGTTGTGTTGCATAGGGATTATTGTGTAGAATTGCATTAAATGCCATAAGTAGGATATTTTATTGCAAGCCAATAATGTTGATTAAATATGTTTAATTATTGATAGAAGAAGTTTTCACGTGACTATTTGAATCTTTAGTTAAAGATAGGTCCACCAATATTTACATATTAAATCCTTTCAAAGTTCAAGATAAATCTTTAAAATAAAAATACCAATAATTACATAAGTTATTGTTAATTATTATATGTTATCATACTTCAATATGAGGATATAAAAGGAATTTAGTTAGTTTCTATGATTTACTCTAGAAATTCTTGTCATATGTAACATATGCAAATTAATTTTCTATGTCAATATCTTGTTAAAATTGCTTGTCATTTTGTGATATTGCTAATAGGGATACCCACCTAGTCCCGTAGAGCCTAAAGTGCAAAAGGAGTTTAGTTCATTGTTTGTTAGCCAACCACCTAGAGTTCTTGATCATTAGATGTGGCTATTATTTAGATAAATTTAGGAATCAATTGGAAACACCAACAAGGGTTACTTGTAAAGGCCACTAAAGTAAGTAAATCTACTCAATTATAGGAACATTTTTGAAGGTGACACCATGCTCATTAGGATTAATGAACAAATTCAATGACTATAATAGGCAATAACCCAATGGGATACGACCTATATCTAGTTATGAGGAATATATAAAACATACTATTATGAAGAGACAATTTCATCATATTTGATAATTTTGATAAAATTTAGTGGATAATTTCAAAGAACAATTGTACAATAGCTCAACTTTAAAAAATTGGTAGATAGAACTAGCATGTTGTGATGTTAGTAGGACAAAGGTGCACCACTCCCATTAGGCCAATACTTGAATACCCAAAATGTTTCCAAAGGCTAATAACATAAAGGAAGACAATCTAAGCACTATTACCAATGATAAATCCATCATAAGAAAAATGTGTCACCTATAGAAAAATTGTAAGAAAATCTAAAGTTCATATTGAAGAAGAGGAACATGTCCCTATCTATAATAATGCATATGAACTAGATATATATGAGATATAAATATGCATTAGAGAGTCTAACACAAATTAATTTTATACAATGCTTCACTATAACTCATCACACTAATTTTACTCTTTTTCTTCTTATCTATTTACATCAAGGTATAAGCTATACATCTAAGACTATGCCCCCTCTCCTACTAGCATTCCTCTTGAAAGGGAAAAACATAATACTTAGTGCCATATTTAGTGAAACAACTAGATCTCTCATTAACAAATCCTTTTCTTCTATTTGTCATAGATTTTCGACAACTATTGTCATGCAATAATAAAGCAAGTATGTAGTCCTATGAAACTTGGGGTTTAAGTTTTTTTTTTTTTTTTAGGGAAAAAACCTGCTACAAGATAAATTAAAATCTTGTCCTTGAAAATAAAAACCCCTATTTTTTAGTTCTTATTTTCTAGTGGGTTCCTTTAGGGTGGGGCTACTTGTCTTTCCTTTTTCTGTATTGCCAAAAAATAATTCAACTAATTTTTTTCGCATTAACTATTGAATAACATCTTAATGCCTATAAATTCATTGTACCACCAACTGAGAAAGGAAATGCATTCTGTTTGGTTCTTGCCATTGATTACTTCGTTTATTTAGTGGAGATAAAGATTGTGAAATAATAATAATTGTGTTGAGTAAGACAACAAAGTTGTTAGAATAGTCCAATTGTGAACTTGAATAGCTCCGAATTGAAGTCACAAAACATGATTTTTGGATCAACAATATTCTTAATCACTTTTTCTCTAAAAATTAATAATTTAAAAATAAACAATTTATTTTTATAGAAGAAGATTTCATTAAAGATATAATTTATATTAATTTACTCTTCCACCTCACAATACAAAAAGACAGATATGATAAATAAAATAATGTTTAATGTCATTTAAGTAACAACAAAACATTAATAAAGTTGAAATTTGAACCTCAAATTAATACTTGAATAAAACTTACATTATTGATATAGTTGAAAATTAATTAATACTGAGATATAGAGGAGGATGATATGAGAAGATTTGAGAAGATAGGTGCGGTTGGATAAATTAATAAAGTTCTTGAGATTACTCTTTCCAACATATGTGCCATATGTGCCACCGCTTGTCCAGAAGTTTGTTTTTGTTTTTGCTTTTGTTTTTTTTGTTTATGGTTGAAAATTAATATAAGGTACATTGAAAACCATAAAACCATAACCTACCATTTCGCTTCCAGTCAACCCAATTAAGCATCCTCGGAGGCATATTCCATATGGACGGTTTATCTTCCAACGGTGTGCGCACATGTGGAAGACTTCAACTGTCCACTTTATTTCTTCGTGACTAATTTTGGTTCATGTCCCTATCAGATTTGGGCAATTCAATGTTTCTGATTTCGACGTGACTGACTCAGATCATTTCCATGGTCATCCAATGCCTCTCTTGCATTTATAACCGTCGATTCTTAACTGTACATTTACGAGAGTTCCCTGCCGTAAGGGAAACACCTTTAGGCGCTATCATGGAAATGTCTAGACTAACTTGTTTTCTTATGTTCCTATTCACACAAACAAGAACCAAATAACTTGTTTTCTTCTGTTCCTATTCACACAAACAAGAACCAAATTAGAGGACCCAATTCTTTTGTTAGCTCCTCTCTTCTACAAATACCTCTCCCATCACAACTCTCTCAAATGCATAGCAGCTCTTAGAGATTCTGATAGGAAAAAGGATAGTTTTCTTTGCATTAAAGGAGAAAACCAAAAATGGTTGTCAAGCTGCTTGGACCTGCCTATGCTTCCTGCAGCAGAAGGGTGCTTGCATGCCTGATAGAGAAAGATATTGAGTTCGAAATCGTTCCTGTTGATATACTGAAAGGGGAAGCGAAAAAACCAGAGTTCCTGGCCTTACAAGTAGGGGACCGTCCTTATGTTTTTTTAACGTTGTTCGTTGCATAACGCATATATGGAGTATGCACAAATCTATATAGTTACTAAAGCTGGTTATGTTGTTTGTAATTTGTATTTGTGTCATGCAGCCATTTGGAAAAGTTCCAGTAGTACAGGATGGAGATCTCACACTATTTGGTAATGATACTAATTGTATGTATGTTTAAGAATTATATGGGTAGTCTACACTATTGCTTTCAATTTCATACATTAATTCTATATAGACAGACCTGATTTGGGTAACGAAGCTTGTCCTCTTACGTATGGTATATTTTATTGGGTATACATCCATCTGATATGGTTTGTGTAGATATTTGAGTTTCATGATCTATGAATAGAATAGAAGAATTTTCATGTTTATTAGATTAAGAATAGTTTATACAATAATAGATCCAAAAAAAAATTTGTCTTTCAAACATGTTAGATGACAACTAAAAAGCTTGATGATGAACTCCCCTGTATAAACCTGATTCTGATTGGGATGACTTAACTTACAATTCTCCTATGATATATTGATTGTATCAACAAACCTGATTTGGGTGAGGTACATTATCACTTTATGTATGATATATGCAATTCATATGTTTAGACCTGATTTGGGTAGTGCACATTTTCAATTTGAATGTAATTATATTCATTGTATATTTTAAAACATTTTGTGGGTACTGCGGATTATCACTTTCCATGTTTGTATTCAAAACTTATGTGGATGGTGTAGATAATCATCTTCCATTTGATATGTCTATCGTTTGTCTTCAAAAAATATGGGTTTGCTTTGGGTAGTATAGATCTGACCTTTTATGTATTTTCTTGAATTGGGTGTGTGCAGAGTCAAGGGCTATCATAAGGTACTATGCAGAGAAATATGGAGGACAGGGGACTTGTCTGCTGGGCAAGACTTTGGAGGAGAGAGCATTGATCGAACAATGGCTTGAAGCTGAAGGACAGAACTTTAATCCTCATGGTAATGCATTACTTTATCAGCTTCTCGTCGCCCCAAGGATTAATGTGCCCCAGGACAATACAGTTATTGAGAGCAGTGCCCAAAAATTGGGGGAAGTGTTAGATGTGTATGAAGAGAGGCTGTCAAAGAGCAAGTACTTGGCAGGGAACGTTTACAGTCTAGCTGACCTGTCGCATCTTCCATTTATTGAGTATATAGTGAGTGCTACTGATAAGGGATATCTGATTAGGAATAGGAAACATGTGAATGCATGGTGGGAGGATATTTCCTCCAGACCTGCATGGAAGAAGGTTTTGGCTCTGTGAAACCGTGGATCATGTGGCTTATTTTCTTGCAACTGTTTGTTCTAGTCCGTATTACTGATTAAATAAATGAATATCATGACTGTAGTACTGATTCTCAAGTGTTTTAATAAGCTTAAAGAGGAAAATGGATTCTAATGTGTTATTTGTTAAGGCAACATATATAAGGGCAAAGGAGAACAGGCAAGCGAACAAGAAAATTCTTATTTTCTCTTTGCAAATACAATGGTTGACAAGAACACCATAGAAACTACGAGAGAGTTATTTATCGATGCAGTAGGGTTGTTTAATTTAAGCGTTAATTAGATGCTCTCAACAACTAACCGTTAATTAGATACTGTGGCCAACTAAATAGTAATTGGACACTCTGGGCAACTAACCAGTAATTAGTCAGCAATTAATTAGAGTACAAGTTCTTAGATATAAAGAACATCTAATGGTATTGTCTAAAGTTACATAAATGTCTTGTCAAAAATTATTGTATGGATACATGGCAATCCGAGTTTTATGGACAACTTGACAGAAGTCATTAAAAAGTTTTTAGATTATTTTATATATTAACAAATAAACAAATAAACAGATTCAAAGATCTTTAAATAGATATTGTGTTTGGAAAGATGTGTTCCTTACATTGAGACATGACTCTACATTACAAATATGTCAATGGTGTGATTAAATATGGTTTATATTTTTAACTAGGTCTCATAAATATTATTCTATCACACAACTTAACTTGATGATGGGGACCAACTATAACAACTAGTTTATTAGCTACCCATGTACAAACGAATAATATTTAACACAAATGCCTTCTCAAAAGTATACAAACTTATCCTTGTTTGGAGCATCCTTGATTACCTTTGTCGATCATTATCTATAACAAGATACCTTCCATAGTGATATCAATCAAGGAGCTGAAGTCATTTCTAATGATCTTTGCGATCAAAACCTTCACAAATGTATTAACGATCTTGGTGATCAATGCTATGTATTCCCCCTTAATTTGTTCTCAATTCTTGTTTTATCGGATTGGGATATTATGATGCTTTGTTTGGTATTGGATTCTCAGTTACGATGATAGTTGATACTTTTATCACCGATGCTTATGCTATGACTCATATATGGATTTAATTGATAATGTGAATCAATTTTACTATGTGCATCATGTAATTATCTAATGATTGTTTTTATCATGTTAATTATCATTTGATTACTCTGCATTACTGTACTATGGTGAAGGGAAACAATGTCGCATCACTCACTTGTGAGTGCCCTACAATGCTATGACTTTCCTTTCACGGTGTGATTGACTATATGACTATGTACATGTTTGAATATGTTGGTTTGTTGCAAGGTGCAGGTACATGCATCAACTCCACCTGATTTTTTTAGGTTTGAGCATGCCTTAAGCCCAATGGAAATCGTTGAAATAGAGATAGCATATGGGCCCCTGTTTTGGTCATCATCCTTGACAAGGATGGGTATCCGTTGTCACCCTAGTAGTGTTGTTTGTTTATGATTTGGTTCATTTCTGTTGTCGTGGTTTTTTCCTTCCATGTTACTGTGAGGTCAGCTATTGCTTGGCATTATGTTCATTCAATTGATTTGATTGATTATTATATTAAAATAAAGATTATTAATGTTAACGACATTTTGATAATTAATAAAATAAATACTCTAATTTAATTGAGGTGTCGATAAAATAAAATATTATTGATATTTTATTTGGCTTAATTAAATTAAATTATGATTTAATAAAGAAATATAAAAATAAATATGTCAATTAAGTATGGTGCAAATAGTATTAAGAGGTAAAGATAAAATTAATAAATAAAATATTGTTGATGTCTTTATTTGGTTTAAGTTAAAAGTGTGTGCTAATAAGGAAATATTGAGATAGATATGTGATTTAATGTACTATGCAAACAAGAATTAAATGAAGGATTATAATTAATAAATTAAACTTTTAAAAAAAAGTTGATTATGCGTGGGTAATCAAATAAAGATATTTTTTATTAATAAATATTTATTGAAGAGTGGTAGTAAGCAATTGTCGGGAAATTAAATAAAATAATTAAATAAAGGAGTTGCATGCAGCATCGGAGATGGGGAAAACAGTTAATAAATTAGTTAATTTACTAAAGAATATTAGAATCAACGAACATTGAGAGGGGGGGGGGTGGTGAATCAATGTTCTGCAAAATTTAACTCTATTAATCCGATCCTTAAAGCACTTTATAATATTCAGCCAAAATAAATATGCATGAACATAAGACAAACAACCACAACACCATAACACCATAACAAGGATTTTTACATGGAAACCCTGTTAGGGGAAAAACCATAGTGGAAGGCCAATCCATAATATGAGTATACTTAGAAATAAGTGTTTACAAAATAGGAATGCACTTGCATTCAAGCACACTAACTAGAACTCATTGCTAATGCCTCATTATAGTTTTGGTTAAGCACATTAGTTAATTTCTAGACCTTTTGTCTGATTCTACTCTTCTTCTCTACTCTGCTTCAATTCGCATTACAAATCCTTTTATGCACAAGTGAAACTGTTCATAATTGCTCTAAAATCCTTCTGATATTCACAAATCACATCAACACTTCACATCTATTACAAAATTATATAATCGATCACTTATATATATATCTACAACTAACGATTTAATTGCTAGTTGACAGCTCCAACAAAAATGAAAACATTTACTAACTGTCAGCTCAATCCAAAATGAATTCTGAATGTGCACCAATCAAAGTCGGCCACATCATAGTGATGACCCAAATCAACATGTTTGAACACAAAAACACTTAAACAATCACTCCTCAAATTTTGCAATATATTATATTCACCAAGTTGGCTTTTTGTATTGATAAACAAGAAATAAATCAACTGGATCTTCTAACTCGCACACGAATCAATACAAGTCTCTAAGAATCGAGAGTAATAGAGATCATATACAAAAAAACCTTCCCGAAGATCCACAACTAGAAATAATAACAAAAAACTACATTTGAATCGATGCACAATTATGTCGGATGCTCTGTTCTTGCTTGATAGCTAATCACAAAACTTCGATCTGAATTTCTGTATGATCAAATGATGATGTTTGGATCAAATCACTAACTAGGGTTGCCATCAATGACAACACCAAATGAAGTTTGCAATGTCTCTCAAGCCAAAAATATCCCCCTTTGGCATTGATGGAAACACTTAGTGAAAAATGACTAAGTGTCGGATCAACACCAACATGAATTACACTGCCAACCTTCAAAATTTTAAAAACATAACTCTCGTTTAGATGATCAAGACATTTTTCATTGTCCCATTCTCCCCCTTTGACAGCAATGGGAAAGGCAAGAATCCGCATAGCAAACAAAAAATGTTATGAACAAACTGCATGTGTACAAACAGGCTTCTACAACTTTACATAAACTTGAATAAATCTGCAAAATTATTCTTCAACAAGCTCAAACTCATGTCCCAAACCTTCTTGAGACTCTCCAAGATAATCATGTGGCCACAAAATAAGTAAGATAGCATATTTGTAGATTCAAGGTTCATCGGATCACTGAGTGTCATAACATATTGTGCTTCCTTAAATGCATTCAACATTGTTTCCATCTTAGGACCAATGAGTCCTCTAAGCTCACAAACCCTTTTAACTACTTTACCTTCTTCATGCTTCAAACTTTTTATCTTGTCAAATAGGGATATGGCTTTACCTTCTTTCTTTCCAATAGAGACGATTGCAGGATCAAATGCTTGAGTGATATCTGCTAACTGTTTATCACATTCTTTTATTTTCTTTTCAAAGTCCTCAGTGAACTTAGATAAAGATATACATGACTTATAAATTTTACCACCTTTAGTCAAAGCACTTTGAATATTCTTTACATAAGTAGCTAACAAAGATTTATCACTAGCTATCATCCCTTTCAACCTACTGAACCTTTTATCATCAAACTCATTTTGTACCTTATCCTCAACTGATTTCAAAAGGGACTCAAAATGAGTACTTACAGAATTAATAAGTTTCTTCAGCTCACTAGAGGGAGAACCAGATGGATTCTTAACATATGTAGGCATGATCTTCTCTAGAATACCGGATGTAAGATTCAATAGCTCGTTATCTTCAATATGTGATTTCAGAATTTCTTCCCTTGCTTTGTTTTGAGCGAATGAAGCTAATTTCAACTTCTTAATAGGAGATAAAGTGTCCAAGTTGATAGGACCTTTTAATATTTCATAATCAAACTCTTCCTATTGCTCTTCCAAAAAATCCTTTACTCCCTTAGCAGTGTCTCTTTCTTTCACAAGAACTTCCTTTACTTCAACTTTCTTTTCCTTAGCTACAAATTATTTCTTGTCTTTAGGAATTTCAACTTCTTCAACCTTATGAGCTTTAGTCTCCATATGAACTTTTGTATTATGCACATCAAGAGGAATTTGAGTGTCCTCAACTGTATCTTTTTTTCCCTCTTCTTCTACCAACTCAGGTGAAACATCTCCATCATGCATTTCTTTAAAAACAACATCGATTATGTTCCTTAACAAAACTTCCTTTAGGATTTTTTCAACTTCTTCAATCTGGCCAATCATAAGCTTGTTTATTCATTTTTTTCTCTTGAAATATTTCTTAGCATCATTCAAAATTATCCTCATTTCCTCAATAGACATCACTGGACATAAATCTACAAGAATGCACTCTCTCAATTGTTAATCTTCAGTTTTGGAATTCACTCTCCTCATTTCTAGAACTTCATATAGACTTTTGGGTAATGAAAATATTATTTCAATAAGAGGCTTATTGAAATTATTCAAGTATTTTATCGAAGCTTCCTCAAGAATTATTTGACCGACACTGTCAAAGGTATCATACCATTCACGAAGAGGCCTAAGATTACCATCCTTAATTACTGCATTCTCCATTTCTTTTATAGATATACATTTTTTGTATGTTTTCATCCTTTTCTTTCCTTTCTATTCACCGAAAGGCTTGTCCTTAGAGACTATTGTTTCCTTTGTGCCCTTTTACTTGATTTCTCTTATCTCTACATCAGATTCAGTTTCTTCATCTTCAGAAACAACAACACAAACTTTTGTTCTCTTGTCTTTCTTCCTTTTTCCTTCTCTACCAGATAACTTCACTTGAGCTTTCGCAAGGCTTGACTTCTTTGCAAGACCGAATGGGAGAGTAGAGCTTCTTGTAGATCTAGTTCAGGTAGAGGATACTATCGAACTAGTAGATTTAGTTATTGTTGGCTCTCCTGCTTCAACTTGTTCTCTCTTTCTTCTAGCTTCTCTCACAACTTTTGTAGATATACCCATGCTCTCTACTAAGGTGTTCACTACTCTTCTTACTCTCCTAACTATCACAAGATTCCTTAGTTAATTATGTACTTGTATATCCTTCTCTAAAAAAGTACCAAACCTTTCTTCTAACGGATCTCAAGGTTTAATCAATAAATGTTCAGCATATATTTCCAAAATATGTTCTTCAACCTCATAGTCCATTGGCATAATCCACACTATTCTAGGATCTATAGCTTCCATCAAGCATTGATCAATGCCAACCATAAAATAGATAGTGTCTTTGTACTTCTCCATAATAGACTTAGGAATTCTTTCTCTTACTTGCATCTCATTCTAAAATTTTGTGAAATAACCCCAAATTGTAGTGTTCCTTGTCTTGCTATCACCAAATTTGTGCAAGATATATCTAATTTGAGCAGCTATAGGTTTATTACCTTGTCATTTAGAAAGTAACAGAACATACACAATAGCAGATTACCATATTTGAAGGAATTCTTGTTATCTTTCTTGATTTTACAAAGATTTTCCATCAACTAGCTTCTAAGTAACTCACATAGATCATATTTTGCATTCTCCTTCACCATCTGATATGTTACATAAATAGTTGTGCCGAATACAAAATTATCTCGATTGGAATAATAGATTTTGTAACCAATAACGATAGATGCAAATTTGGTAGCCACATCAATAATATCATCAATTGGCATGGCTCTTTTATCATACAATGAATCAGTTGCATCAGTAATTGTTTGATTCTTCACGGAATTCAAGATCGACAACCCATCGAAGGATTTTAAACTAGTAACAATGCTTATGGCTTCTTTTGTAATCTTAAAGGGTTAATTCAACCACATAAATTCAGCATGAACTCAACTCAAAATATACTAGACCCACTCGCTTTCTTCATACATGGGAAATTTTATAATCTGCGTGAATTTCTTCTCCTCTAGGGTTTTGAATTTAGATTTAACACATAAATCCTCTCCTATAATGTGATTGTTGTACAAATTCAATAGCTGCAAGCTCCCTAACTCTCCAATGTTTGCATGAATGTATTCCCTAATGTCTTCAATATGCAAGACGTCATACGAAATGGATGACAATGCACCTAAGGGCTTTGTCTCAAAAAATTTGAAAGGATGCCACTTGAATTTCAGATGACGTCTATCATTGATTTCAACTACCAATGAAGTATCCATTTTCATAAATTCACAAGTTCACAAGTTTTCTCGATAAATACCTTTTCATCAGTTTGGGGTTTGATCATTGAATTACCTTCACACTTGAATGTTCGCCAAATTTGGCAAAAGTTCACTTCAGAGCTCTCCAAACTTCTTCTTCTCAAAGTGAAAAGTGACAAATGAAGAATACAAATGACATTTTAATATTCATACACCTAACCTTTTTTCGCAATAAATTTTTTTTCCCTAACTCATCCAGATACCCTATTACCATACTCTGAAAGATAACTCTTCTGCGGACCTTCACTTTTGCATAAATACTTTCTCCAAATACTTCAGTAGCATATGTAGATTATTAATGCAATCACTACACTCATCCATATCCCAATAGCAACTACAAACAAGGGGTTTGAAGGATTTTCTTGAGAACTCCCCCTAGGCCAAAGGCCATGAACTAATTCTTGAATGAATTACCAAAACCAAATTCTGGTGGTGGCTCATTTTTTGCAACAAAAGGGCTCTTCTTCACCCATATATTCTTCATTTTCTTCTTGATCTCACCTATAGTTAATTTCCCTTTCCCTTTTCCTTTTTCATTCTTTTGCATGTTTCTCCTTTGATTTACTAGACCCTTTCTACTTCTATAGAATCTAGCAATGTGACCAGATTTGTTGCAATTGTAGCACACCACATTTCTTTGTCTAGGCGAGTTCTTCCATTGATTTTATCTTGATCTGCACTGGTTAGCAATATGGCCAAATCTATTGCATGCATAACATTTGACATCTCTATTGAAATAGTTGTTTGACATATTTTTGCATTTCATTGACTTAAATGACCATACTTATTGCAATTGAAATACTGACCAGAAAATGATGGACCATTTGAGTTCATTGTACTTCTACATTGAGTAGAGATGTGACCAAATTTATTGCAAATAAAACAATAACCATTAAATCTTTGAGCATTAGGTTGTCTTACTGAATAGCTTCCAACTTTGCTCATCTGATTTCCTTGCCTAAATATCATTTGTCCAGATCTAGAACTTTATCCTTCCTCATATCCAAGACCTTACTTGTCACCTTCAATTCTCTGACTTTTAATTAGTTCATCAAGCTTTGTTGAGCTAATCTTGAACTTCTCCTTGTATTCATTTAGAGTATTAATTTCATCTCTGAGGGTAGCAATCTGTCTTCCAAGCTCTTCTTCATTGTTTCTAGATTGTCACAATTCAAGCATCAAATTAATGAATCCATCATTAATTTTGTTGCATTCTTTAGATTTCTCTTTCAAAGACTAAGCAAGCTTCTCTTCATTCTTCTTTGTGTCTTCAATCTCCTTGGTCATCTTCATCATAATAGATTGCATCTCATGCTTTAGGATTATATTATCTCTAGTAATCTTTTCACATTCTTTTATCTTTTCCTTCAGAGCTTCACTTAGTTGTTCATCTTCCATGATTTTACTGTCAATCTGCTTAATCTGATCACAAAATTTCTTTCTATTTTCTCTGGACTTATTGATTTTATCTTTCAATAACTCAATGAATTTCTTGGCATCCATGAAAATTTCTTGCAATTTTTGAACTTCATATTTTGACTGATCAAGATCATCTAGGGCCACCAAATGCTATTGTTGAAGACTACTTGAATCCATTTAATTACTTTCTCAGATCTTCCCCAAGTTGTTAAACTTCTTTCGAGGAACTAGTCTTTGATACCAATTATTCGAATCAAAGAACACTGAAAGGGGGGGGTGAATCGGTGTTTTGTAGAATTTAACTTTATTAATCTGATCCTTAAAGCACTTTATAACATTCATCTAAAATAAATATGCATGAACATAAGACAAAAAAACACAACACTATAACACAAGGATTTTTACGTGAAAACCTTCTTAGGGGAAAAACCACATTGGAAGGCCAATCCACAATATGAGTATACTTAAAAATGAGTGTTTACAAAATGAGAATGCACTTGCATTTAGACACACTACATAGAGCTCACTACTCAAAACATAATGAAGACTCACTATCTTACAAACATTCAGATTAAGTCCATCTGAAGAATTGAACTGAGATAATAGCATCTACTAAAATCTAATTATAGTTTTGATTAAGCACATTAATCGATTTCTAGACCTTTTATATGATTTTGCTTTGTTTTGCTTTAATTCTCATTACAAATCCTTTTATGCACAAGTGAAACTATGCATAATCACTCTACAATCCTTCTGATATTTGCAACCCGCATCAACACTTCGCATCTATTAAAAAATGATATAATCGATCACGTATATATATCTACAACTAAAGATTTAATCGCTACCTATCGACTCCAACAAAAATGAAAATACTTACTAACTGACACCTCAATCCAAATTAAATCTTAATGTGCACCACCCAAAGTCGGCCGTAGCATAGTGATGACCCAAATCAACATGTTCGAACACAAAAACATTTAAACAATTACTCCTCAGATATCCGCAACATATTATATTCACCAAGCTAACTTTATGTATTGAGAAACAGGAAATTAATCAACCAGAACTTCTAACTCGCACACAGATCGATACAAGACTCTAAGATTCAAGAGTAACAAAGATCGTATACCAAACAACCTTCCCTAAGATCCACAACTAGAAATAATAATAAAAAATTACATGTAAATCGATAAACACAATTCTGCTGGATGCTCTGTTCTTGCTTGATGCTTTGTTCTTGCTTGACAGCTAATCACAAAACTTCGATCTGACTTTCAGTATGATCAAATGATGACATGTTTATCAAATCACTGACTAGAGTTTTCATCAATGACAACACCAAATGACATTTGCAATGTCTCTTGCCAACAAAGAAAAGAGGCGCTTTTGAATTTTTTGGGGAAAAAAAACTAATCTTTCTACTTTGTCGAAATTAAATCTTCTTGTTCTAGAAAAACTTTCCTTAGGGTTTTGGAAAATTTGGAATTGGTGATTCGGCAAGTTGTTGGTGGCTTTTAGAGAAAATAGAAGCTGAAGCTTGAAATTAGAACTGGCGTCAACTTTCAGCTCAACCAATTAAGCTTATCCAGGTTTCATTTTCTTGTGAACTCTTTCTTTGTTTTGGAAAAGGAATAAGCCGAAATTTAATTGAGATATTCGGTTTACTCCATGTAAACAACTGAAAATTTTGATTGGATTGCATGGCATTTGGATTTTGATGTGTAAACCCCATGCTGGGTAATTGATGCCTTTTTTTTATTGGATTATGCCATATCTCTTATTTTATTCATCGCTGCCCTCGAAATTGTGCTCTTAACCTGTACCCTTTCGAATTTGTGGACTGGGTTATCGAATCACCTTATCATTGCGTCTTGGCGAGTTTCTTAAACTGTCTTCTCCATTTGCTAATGGCGCGTCTGATTATCCTTGATTTCTTATAGAATTTTTTTGTTGGAGGCCATACGCCTGCAGTTAGCACCGGTCAGTGATCAGGCGCGCCCAGCCAGCCTTGGCCGGCGGTGGACTTCCTACCTTTCCCCTGCAATGCGTATGGACTAAGCCGTTTCCTTCTGTTCGTTTTGGTGCCTCTGTACATTGTGATTTTATGGGGATAGATATACATTGTGGATGGATTCCATATCCTGAATAGACTATGTTATATGTTTTGGTCGGTGGACCGTTTGGTTTTGCATGCTGTCCATTTTATATCTATTTTTGTTTACATCTGTGAATTATGTCGATATTGAATACATCGATTCGTTATGCTAATGGTTATGTATTTAGGTTGGGCATTTGATGCCAGTCTAAATGTAATTTATGTATTTTATGAATAGCATTTGATTTTATGCTATCCCTTGAGAATCAATGGAAACTATCTTGGTAGAAATTCGAACTGCTAGTCCATATATCCAGTGTTGATTTTAGTACGCCTTCCTTGGACCGCGTTTTCCCTTCTGATCGCCTTTCTTTAATATTCATTTTATGTAAATTGTGTCCTTCATAAACTATGAATCAATATATATATATATACTCTTTATGCTGATTGTTCAACGTATTTTTCATTGTGGGTGGAATTTGCTGTTTGAGACGAATTAGGATGGGTTCAAGTTTGTTTGAGGCCTTAGGTAGCATATTTTTCACTGCACTTGGTATCTTCTTTTCTTAGGCCAATGATGTTAACTTGATGGATGTATTCGATGGCTGTGTACTTAGGATGGTGCTTTGTTGTTTGCGCTATTGTTTGTTTGGAATTTTTTTGGTTTTGTTCATTACCTTGGAAATTCAAATATGAATTCAAATCGATAGTGTGTTGCCTTGTCTTGAAATGTATTTATTGTTTCCCCTGTTTATAAACAGTGTTTAATATAATTGGTTTGATTTCGATATAAAACTGTATGAATGGTTTTCGAAATATATATATATATATATATGTATGTTT
This sequence comes from Sequoiadendron giganteum, assembly GCA_007115665.2. Taxonomy (NCBI): domain Eukaryota; kingdom Viridiplantae; phylum Streptophyta; class Pinopsida; order Cupressales; family Cupressaceae; genus Sequoiadendron; species Sequoiadendron giganteum. Next base: position 591,385,638 of record CM021107.1, on the reverse strand, counting down.
GAAATTTGGTTGCTTTAGTATATTCTTCTATAAAGAAAACAACATTTTGGTTAATTATATATATATAGATGTTTATACATTTTTATATATATATGTAAATATATGTATAGGTATAAACATATTATTGCTTATGAGAATTAACTAATTAAGGTAGTAAAGTAAATAAGAAATTTGAATAAGTAAAAAGATGATAGTTAGCTGAATGAAGGAATTGCGATAAAATTTTGTTATATAAGAAAATTAGACTGTCTTTGGTTAGAAAATGAATGTTGGTTACTTTCAATATTATCCAATAGTTGAGTTACAAATACACTAGTAATTAGTGATTTAGCATAATTGTTAGTTGAAACAAGAGGAAAAGAAATGGGTAATATGTAATGTGAAATAATGCCTTTCATGGAAGTAAGGGTCATGTGTTTATTAGGATCTTGTGTTGAGTTTTGGATTGTGGAGTATAATTTGGTCATTGTTCTATTGGGAGCCTTCCAGAGGCTTGGGAAAATTATGTTATTGATCAAATACCTATATTGATCTTTGAATTGGTTGGTGTGATATTTGAGATGTGTTATTGGGGGTTTTAGCCATGCACTACTTACTGTTTTAATGATGGTTTTTGAGAGGGAGATGGTCTATGCCTCGTTCGGGATATGTACTTTGTAGTTTCGTTTCATGTGCAAACTGGCCAAGTACCTTGTTGGTTTTATTGTGTAATGGGAGAGAGATGGTCCATGCCTTGCTCAAGATGCATACTTTTGTGGCTTTTTTTATGTGCATTATGGCTTTCCTTGTTGATTGTATTGGGTCTCCTAGTTGTTAGTAGAGGAGTGGCTCTCAATGGGGGTTAGTGCACAAAGTGGTGCCAGGGTAACCCATGTGGGAGTTTCTTAACTCAGTGATAATTTAAAAAGAATTAAGGGGTTGGGTAATTTACACATTAATCAAGATAAGTTGATGTCTCTCCCATGCCTATAGTGCTCATTTAGGCTAAGGATGGGCTGAGAAGGCCTAGTTGGCAAGACCAACTTCCTTCTCCTCATGAAAGGAAGATTGGTTTTGCATGTGTCACCCTATGGGGTTGGCACCTAGTTAGAGGTTGTTAGGACAACCATATAGATAGGGGTCAGTGTCTAGACTGTCAAGACAACCCAAGGATGGAGACCGATGTCTAGGTTGTCAAGATAACCCATGCTAGCACCTTGCGATGACACTCTTCCCTCTGAAGACTAGTATTCCCTTGTTTGTTCTCTCCCCTTGGTTTTTTATTTCCTCTGGAAGCAATGTATGATCTTTCGTGATGTGTTTGTGGTAATGTAAGTTATTCTTTGTTTAGTTGTTTTATGCTAGTTGTGGTTGTTTTATTGTTGTTATTGTGGGAACATGTGTTATCTCCTAGCACGGGGTGTGGACCTTTGGGTTCCACATGGTCGGGTGGAATGTGCCTTGTACTCCATTGGGTTTCCTTTCTCTGTTGATCACGGGTATGTGCAGGATCATGATGGACCAAAAAGTGGCAATGAGAAAAAATCACGTTTTGAATCGGTTCAAAAACGCAGAAATGGCCTAGTTGACTTTTCTAGGTTCGGGTGTTAGTACTTCTACCCAAACCAAAAACCAAAGGTAGTTTCTACAAATTGGATATCCGATTTGTGGAAGTTGTATATAAAAAAATAGCCGACTCTTTAATTTCATTTCTCATAGTTTGATGCAGGTGCAAGAGGAGAAACCCAAATCTGATATCCGTTCTAATCCAATATCCGATTTGAAAGGTATGTATTTGGTTTTTTCGATCTTGTAATCGATTTTTCAATAGATTTTGTTATGTTTAAGTATGTTTTATGAAAAAAAATTCAAAAATACAGTTTTGTATTGATTTTTTTAAAAAACTAGAGTTTACATTGATTTTTTATTAAAACTTAATGTTTTGAAATGGATCTTGATTAAAAATTAGTGTTGTTAATGTATTTTTATCAAAAATAAGAGTTTGTTATTTATTTTTGTGAAAAAGTATGGTTTTTTGGGGATTTTTATTAAAAACTAGAGTTTTTTTACAATAATTTAATTTATATTGTGTAATTTCAATTAGTTTAATTAGTTTTTAACTTTAATCAGGTATTATGGCTGCAAATGTAAATCCAAAAATGCCAAATGTTCCACCACCTCCATAGCCAAATGCTCCACCACCTCCGCAGCCACCAATTGAAGACTTAATTGGTGAAAAATTGGGGCAATTGAGGGGCATTTGTGAAATTTATCAGACAATGCCTCGATTACGCAATATGACAACCACATTGAAAGAAATAATTAAAAATATAGAAACCCTTTCCACCCAACATAATTCCTTTTATTCATGGCGAGAAGACATGAGGGAGTATTATCGATGTGGATTGTCTTACGATGATGTGAAAGATCTCCAAATAACCAAAGTCCAAATAGCCTCTTTATTCATTGACCCCCACATCGATTTTCCAGTGAATGTTGATAGAACAAAACTTTCCATAAAATGGGGCATACATAGGGACATTGTAGCTAACTTTTGGGATCGTTGGTGTATGGTTTTTGATAAACCACCGAACAATAATTCCGACATACCATTTTACTTTATTAAAAAATTATATGCTGAGTTTATGTTAGGCCATCATGTCAATTATTTTGACATTAAACCCTTCCAGGGCGTCGGTGGAGGTATGCTCCAGGATAGACCAGGGGCAGTTAGAGTAGTCCCGTGCCCAAATGTTCCCCTTCCTCCCTTTCCTCCACTTCCTCCACCACCTCCAATATATCACCCAGAGATTATCGAGGATGTATCCACACAGACTATTCAGGCTATTCACTCTTTGAGTGGTCATTTGGTTTCGCATGCTTTTATAGTAGCTCAGCCACATTTTGGTTATGTTGGCGAAAGTTTGAGTGCTGCTGCATCCTCCTCCTCAGGTCCACATATTTGTGTGCCACATGCTTGCACTATGTGCCGCCAGATATGCTTGGGTCCTACTATACAGCCCGCTGAGCATCCCTTGGACACTTCTGATTATGACCTCCATGATGTAGACATTATAGATCAGTCGCAGGGGAGTGGAGTGCACCCTACAGAGTCCTCTCCTACTAGAGAGGGAGATGCTGGAATAGTGACACAAGTAAGATTTAAGTTGTAATTTCATAACTTTCATTTGTTTTTAAATGACTATTAATAAGAGATAGTATCAAGTACTAATATTTATTTACATGGTTTATTTAACAATTGATGTCTGAGGAGGAGCTCGCACGGGTGACTGATAGCACCCTTAGGGCCATTTCATTTGGCTTGGACACGCGTAGTATATATTTTTGCATTCACTCATTTACATTTTATATTATATACTTTCTTGTCATTTGAATTGTCATTAATGAAATTATATAATAGCTTATATGTTTATCTTGTTTTCCTCCTGTAGGAAATACCCAGTGTGAGTGAGGTGCAGCCTCATCCAGACTATGGAGGCGCAAATCTAGATAAGGGGAAGGTAATTGAACTCAAATTGGATTGAATTAAGATTTTTAAGATCTTATATTGATTATACATACGTTGACATAGATTGGTAGTTTCATATGTACTTGTGAATTTTATTTATAGGCAATTATGAGCTTTACAGATATGTTGACAAGGGACACACCACCTAAAGGTGTAGTTATTGGAACACCTCAAAGAGTAGGTGTTGAAACCCATCGAAGAGGAGGTGTCGAAACACCTGAAAGAGATAAAGAAAAAGATCAACCTAAAGAGGTACATGTGCTTATTTTATTTTGTGTTTGGTAAATAAGTTCTTATTACCAATAATCATATGCTAACTTGGATCAATTTTATGTTTTTGTTCACATATATAGATTGGCATTTCAAAAGCTGATTTGGTATATTCTAGGACTCCTGACCCTTTGAAGAGACGTATATTTCAGGTAATCAAGATTTCAATTTTAGAGTTCAATTAAAATTGAATGTATATTGATTTTGACGTTAATTATTCGATTTTAAATTATATAGTATATCTAATCTCAATTGTGGTTTGAATTTTTCTTGTGCAGCTACCTTCAAAGCTAACAAGTGCTTCAAAGAGGCTCCATTTTGATGATCCACCAATAGTTTAGGATGAGATAGACATTTTGGCATGTAAATTTTGAATACATATTGAGATGGCATATGCCACATTTTGTAAAGCTTTGTTTGAGTTGGTGTCGATGAGTTTGTGTTGATGCCATTTTTGTATATGGACATACACTTGTTTATTGGATAATTTGATATATAGAAGTTGACAATCGAAATTTAATTTGTTCCTCATGTGCATGATTAAACTCTTTGAAAATTTTATCTTGAGCAATGGTTAAATATCAATGTACAATAGCTTAAAACTGAATGGTTATATTATGTAGTTTATATTTATATCGATGATTACATTGCATTAGACATCTTTCAAACTCAAATCATTAATTCACATTGCATAAATAACAACTAGATATTCATAGATGAAAAAAATTCAATTACAATATAGTTCCAACAAAGTCAACCTAAGTAGTTATACAATTACTTCACATTGCATAACTAAAAACTATGAGCAGTTGTCAATTGCATTTGTTTGTCATTAAATTCTATGAGACCACATTTCTTTGAAGTTTTTTTTTAAATAGTCCACTGCCTTGTCTATGCAACCACATTTTTCATACATGATAGCAATCACATTAAGTTGTAATAAATTAAATGATAGCCTATGGCTATTTAATTTATACTCATTTTATTTAAATGGATGAGGTCGATTGATAGGGTAGGGTTGGATGGAACAATCACTGTTCCATGCTTTGGGTCTTGCTTACAAGATCTCCTTTGTGTCTTACTTCATCACCTTAACCTTTAGGACCTTCCTCATGTTTAGGTACCCCTGGTTCTCTTGGCCAACCCCACTACCATCACAAATCAACCTACCAAGTCAATCTTGGTGCAATGTCTCTAACTCTTCCTTAGCCCTTAATCTACCCTTAATCAGTAAAATGAGTTCCAAAACTCATTAAGCCTTTCCACTCCTTATCCTCTTGATCACTCCTGATCAAGACATGTTCCTAAGTCTATAACTCTATCTCAATGGTCAAAAGAAACGAACTAACTACAAATGAATGCTTGAACCAAAGAAACTAGCTACCTACTATTCCACACAATGCTTGGAAGACAATTGCACTACATTCTACATAATTCACAGTGTCAGGATCACTCCATTAACACACAATTCAAAGCAAAAACCAAAAAAATTACACAAATTTATCACTGTCTTCTCTTGTAATCATAAATTTCCAATAATGCAAAAGCTTCCAACCTTCCTCTCAGGTCGAGGCACACCCTATATAGGTCAAAAAAAGTAGTTATGCCTCCCCTTGATTGGACATTGTAGTTACCTTGTGGCAAATTTGCAAAAATGTAGCATTTTGCACTTTCTGCCAATATCTAGTAAAATGAGTTCCAAAACTCATTAAGCCTTTCCACTCCTTATTGTCCTGATCACTCCTGATCAACACATGTTCCTAAGCCTCTAACTCTATCTCAATGGTCAAAAGAAATGAACTAACTACAAAAGAATGCTTGAACAGAAGAAACTAGCTACCTACTATTCCACACAATGCTTGGAAGACAATTGCACTACATTCTACATAATTCACAGTGTCAGGATCACTCCATTAACACACAACTCAAAGCAAACACCAGAAAAATTACACAAATTTATCATTGTCTTCTCTTGTAATCATAAATTTCCAATAATGCAAAAGCTTCCAACCTTCCTCTTAGGTCAAGGCACACCCTATATAGGTCAACAAAAGTAGTTATGCCTCCCCTTGGTTGGACATTGTAGTTACCTTGTGGAAAATTTGCAAAAATATACCATTTTGCACTTTTTGCCAATGTCTAGTAAAATGAGTTTCTAATCTCATCAGTAAAATGAGTTCTAAAACTCATTCAGCCTTTGCACACCTTATCCTCCTAATCACTCCTGATCAAGACATGTTCCTAAGCCTCTAACTCTATCTCAATGGTCAACATGACCTTCAAGGTAACACATCAAAAACAAAAAATCATCCTAGACTTCCTAATTGCCTAATGTTTTCTAGGTGCTCCTGCACCACCGACGTTCCTTGATATTATTTTGTAATTTATTATTTTCAAGAGAGGTCGACCTCCTTGAAGAGTCACCTTATTTTGTATAAATACGAGGTGATGTTTGTTCATTTCCTCAATCAAGTTTATTCAGCATAATTTGCAATCCAAGCAAATGTTTGCACTTGGGCAGTAGTGCTTCATCTTGCAGCAGTAGGCTGATTTCAAGGAGAAGCATATTCAATTGTATCTTTGCATCTACGAGAGGTTCTATTATTCATTGTATCAAATTCAGCCATGAGCTGGGCCTGAGTTGTAAGCAAATTTCTTGTTGTGTTTATTGTCTTATGTGTTTCATTTTTTGAGTGCTTTCAGTTGTATTATCTAATCTTTAAGTTGAAATGGTCATATTGTTGATGTCAAAGATTTGACCATGTTGGCTCTTAATGGTCTTCCTTCATCTTGGGAGTCTTATATTCAAGGAATCGATGTGCGATCGAAACTTCCCAAGTTTGATCGGTTGAGGGCTTACTGTATTCAAGGGGAGTCAAGGTTGGTTGCGATAGGTATTCCACTCAATCCTTGAAGAAGGAAGGAAAAGGAGGAAAGAAAAGATGCTTCAAGACGAATGGAGATAAATGGTCAGATGGTGCTCCTACATTCAAAAAGAAGTGGGACCTCTATCGTTGCCAATTGAGGGAAAAGTTGCCAAATGCAAGTAGTGTAGAGTTGTAAAGTGGTGCAACTTTCATTCTCAAACTTGTACGACCCAACAGACTATTCCAACACATCCGAATGGGTACGTTTATGCTAGGTATGGTTCTCTCTTGCACCCAAATACGTTGAATCACTCCGAGCTGCATCGGAGCGGCGTTTTCCCTTAAGAGTCCAAAGTGCTAGAAGGCAGCAAACTTTGATGGACTATTTCTTAGAAACCGTGATACTTACAAACTATTTTTTTGAGGATACAGGATTGTGTTGAGACCATCTACAATAATCTCTCTCAGTTTTTGCTATCTTGAAGGCATTTTCCCGTGGTGATGAGTTTTCAGTTGAGGGAAAAGTTGTCAAATGCAAGCAGTGTAAAGTTGTAGAGTGGTGCAACTTTCATTCTCAAACTCGTACGACCCAATAGACTATTCCAACACATCTGGATGGGTACGTTTACACTAGGTATGGTTCTCTCTTGCACCCAAATACTTCAAATTGCTCCGAGCTGCATCGGAGCGACGTTTTCCCTTAAGAATCCAAAGTGCTAAAAGGCAGCAAACTTTGATGGACTATTTCTCAGAAACTGTGATGCTTATAGACTCTTCATCTGAGGATACGAGATTGTGTTGAGACCATCTACAATAACCTCTCTCATTTTTTGCTATCTCCAAGGCGTTTTCCTGTGGTGATGAGTTTTCAGTTGAGGGAAAAGTTGCCAAATACAAGCAGTGTAAAGTTGTAAAGTGGTGCAACTTTCATTCTCAAACTCATACGACCCAATGGACTATTCCAACACATTCAGATGGGTATGTTTATGCTAGGTATGGTTCTCTCTTGCACCCAAATACGTCGAATCGCTCTGAGCTGCATTGGAGCGACATTTTCCCTTAAGAGTCTAAGGTGCTAAAAGGCAACAAACTTTGACAGACTATTTCTTAGAAACCGTGATGCCTACAGACTCTTCGTCTGAGGATATAGAATCATGTTGAGACCATCTACAATAACCTCTCTCTATTTTTTCTATCTCGAAGGCGTTTTCCCGTGGTGATGAGTTTTTAGTTGAGGGAAAAGTTGCCAAATGCAAGCAGTGTAAAGTTGCAAAGTGGTGCAACTTTCATTCTCGAACTCATACGACCCAACGGACTATTCCAACACATCCAGATGGGTACGTTTATGCTAGGTACGGTTCTCTCTTGCACCCAAATACGTCGAATCACTCCGAGCTGCATCGGAGCGACGTTTTCCCTTAAGAGTCCTAAGTGCTAAAAGGCAGAAAACTTTGACGGACTATTTCTCAGAAATCATGATGCTTATAGACTCTTCATCTGAGGATACAAGATCATGTTGAGACCATCTACAATAACCTCTCTCGGTTTTTTCTATCTCGAAGGCGTTTTCCTGTGGTGATGAGTTTTCAGTTGAGGGAAAAGTTGTCAAATGCAAGCAGTGTAAAGTTGCAAAGTGGTGCAACTTTCATTCTCGAACTTGTATGACCCAGTGGACTGTTCCAATATGTTCAGATGGGTACGTTTACGCTAGGTATGGTTTTCTCTTGCACCCAAATACATTGAATCGCTCTGTGCTGCATCAGAGCGATGTTTTCCCTTAAGAGTCCAAAGTGCTAATGTCAATGAATATGGGGGCAAAAATATTTAAGGTTGGATCAAGATTCTACAAGTCCTAGCTCTTGCCCAATCAACTTGAATCAATTACATAGAAAATGAAATTCACAATGAACTTTTTACTTTTTTGTTTTTCAAAAAAGTGGCAAGCCACTGTAATTTGTTATATATAAATAGGAGATATTACAAAACCTAGTTCAAATGAGCATACTGATAGGAAAGAACTAGGAACAAAACCTCTAGTTGTAGCTCGATTAAGTACAATGGCAGAAATTTGAACCGTATTTCAAAAAACATCACTGGATATAGATTATGCCTATACATAGTTATGACCTTTTTACATTGTTTCACATTTCAAAATTCAATTTTTACAAAATTTTCCTACTTGGGGCATTCAAGGCATAGTCTTCCACAAGAGTAGTATGTTGTCATTTTCGAGTGACAAGCACCTGTACAAACTATCAAGGTAGCAGTTAAATTACATACAATAGAAAATATGCTTGGAATAACCAATCGATATTATTGTAATTTGTCACATACCTCTCTGAAAGGATCAGAGTTGCCTATTGTTGCAGCAGGTCCATGAGCAATCGTGCCAAGAATATCGCAAAATTTTTCAAATGATAAATCTATATTGTAACAACAAAAAATATGCTTAGACTAACAAATCCATATTAATCTAAACATACTAAATGATGATGAATTGGTAATGCAAACTATAAAAGATGCTTTGAATAACCAATCTATATTAAAGTAATATGTCGCATACCTCTTTGAAAGGATTAGAGTTGGCTATTGTTGCAGCAAGTCCATGATCAATTGTGCCAAGAATATCGCAATTTTTTTCAAATTATATATCTATATTGTCACAACAAAAAAGAGGCTTAAGGATTGTACTTTCCATTCTTGAATATGCTATTCAAGTGTGCCTCAAGGGTCATCTCTTTGCTTAAGAGTATCCAATATTGCTTCATGATCAGCATTACTAAGTCTCCATAGTTGTTTTTTCTTTGGTTTGGCATGGTGCTTCAACAACTTAACATTTGTTGCTATAACAAGGTGTGAATACATGAGAATGGTTTTGTGTTTCTCATAGTATTGAAATGGAGGTATGCCATTCTTTCTAATCATGTATGTTCGCAACCAAGTTCCTGCAACCACAACTGAACCTGTAGGATACATGAACCCATCATCATCTTCCATTGATTGTGTTAGCTTGTGCTTTACCCTCACACATCAATCCAACCAATATTCTGATCTCTCTTCATTCCCTTGTGGTGCAACAACTACAAAAACATGTCTTGGATGTAGTAGATCTAAAAGCCGATCGTAATCAAGTGAACTTTCTATTGTGTAATTTGTCATGGATATAGTTTGAGATAAAGGAGTTAGATACTACGGAACCCATGTATCCACCCACTCACTTGACTCGCATTGATCCCACTCACACTGAATACAACTCTGAAAAAAACAAGCCAATTGTCATGTCCAAATGGTCCATGTGCTTGCATCTGAGCTTCGAAACGAATGCATATTTGAAGAATCTTTGATTGTATGACAATCCAATCTACCTCCCATTTTACCCTTCTCAACCAACCAAAAGAATTTGTGCACTGTTGAATCAAGTGCCCCTCCCTGTGACAATGCTGAACTACACCAATCAACAATAGAACATGCATCACTAAATTTTTCTCCTGAAATCTTCAATTGTTCCTTAACTAGAGATTTTTTTACACATGCACCTGCTCCATCATGCTCCCCTTTCCCATGCCCACCTTAAAAAAAACTCCAAATATTAGGTACACCCCTCTCTACATGCATTCTATTCAACCAGTAAAACATACGAGCATTCTTGAATTGACCTGTACATTTATTTGACCAAATTAGATGTCAGCCTAGTGCTATATCATGCTCCTGCAAGAACTCAAAAAAATTCTCGAAACAATGTTGGACATACTCGGACGAGTGAGATATATCATCACTCATATAAAAATGATACTCTCTGATTATCTTTTGATCTTCCTCTGTACTATCAGGTGCATGTCTAAACGTTATGTGGACAAAAATAGCGATCTGAATGGAATTGTAATACTGATATTGTACCTTGTTTTGTGGTTGCAATGTGTAGGTTTCAGCAAAATCAACCACTAATATAATAGTGCCAATCGGAAAAGAGTCCTTACATATCCTGAATTATTGATCCAACCACTAAGACCTATGACTATGCCTTGCATATTTGTAGAAAAGATTGTCCTTAAAATCTGAAATAAAATCAGCAACACTGCGTTCTTTTGTAACCAACTCACATCTAGAACCTTCACCTCCACTCTGCAAAGTATATTTGACTATCTCATATCTCTTTTTCTCAACAAGATTCTTTCCAAATTCATGTTTCGAACCCTCATGAAAACATTGAAAAAAATTTGACAAGCCACCACATTATGAGCACTTCGCATTTAAACAATTATTTCTATAGAAAAAGGAACCATCATCCCTAGAACATAAAAATAGATCTAGCTAGTCCCTTGATGATTTCAGAAGATGCATTGCACCACACTCCTACAACATTTCATTAGTATGCAAAGTAGAACGGATATAGCATAATAGTTCATGGTATTTGCAACAACAAGTACTACGAATCTTAAGAGGCACACAATAGAATGGCTTCAAACCTTCAAAAGTTCTTTGCGAGATTTCCATATTTGGATGTGTTTGATTAAATTTGTTGAACAACATTGTTTGGCTTGATTCCAAGAAATATTTAGGATGCGGTGTACGGTCTCGACTGCCAATTCTTAACTTTAAAACATCCTTTGTATTGGGTGATACTCTAGAGTTATCATGCCAAAATTGTTGAATTGCCTGCTTTACATTATTGGTTAGCTTCTTATCAACACGTGTAAGCCTTCTGGAAAAAGCCCATGTATCATTTTGAAGAGGATCATCTATTCTTTCTCTTCTTGCAAGTGCTCTATCCAAAGTTTTACGATTCCTTAAGTCAAAATCAATACAAGTTTGTCTCATAAAGCGAGCCTTTTTCAATTGATGGCTTACTAGGGCGGTGGTAATGACTCTTCGAGCAACTCTCTTATCTTTTTCCTTGTTATTTTTTCCAATAGACTTGAGAGCATTAAAACGATTTTTGACAATAATAGAATTTTTTTCGGCCCTCTTGTTCAAACGAATCTTCAATTTGGCTAGCAAAGGTCTCATCTTTTGCATCTTTAGCAATTGTACAAAAATTTGGCATTGCTCGGTCAATGTCTTATCGCTAAAATATTGGTTGAAAAGTATTATAGCCCACAACCAAATAGTTCGTGTTGACCTCTTGCCTTCAAAATTGTTTATAATGTTATCATCAATTTCAACTAACCATTTAGGGGTCCTTGAAGGTCTTGAATTTGGAATACCTCTTTCTTCCACACAAGGTTCTTCATTTCTCATGTAATCTGGTGAAACATAATTTACACTTGCTTCAATATTATGTTCAACATCTTCATTTCCAACATTTTCACCTTGAACATTTTCAATATCAATTTGAACAATTTCATTCCCAATTTCAATATCATGTTCAACATCTTCAATTCCAACATTTTCATTATCAATTTCAATATTTTCATTCCCAATTTCAATATCATGTTCAACATCTTCAATTCCAACATTTTCATTATCAATTTCAAAATTTTCATTCCCAATTTCAATATAATGTTCAACATCTTCAATTCCAACATTTTCACCTTGAAAATTTTCAATATCAATTTGAACATTTTCATTCCCAATTTCAATATCATGTTCTACATTTTCACCATGAACATATTCAATTTCCTCCTCACTTGAAAGACCATAGGGCTCAGGTTCACCAATATTTAACATACCTTGTCTTTTATTTCTATGACCTTCTCTATCTCTTTGTCTATATCCTTCAATTTGTTCTTTTGTCAGCTTTCTCTTACGTTTTTGCTTCCGACGACTGCTGCTCCCCATTATACCAAATAAAAGATGCTAAAAAATCATTATGTATGACAAATTTGAGTACAAGAATCTCTTAAAAGTTTATCTTTGTCTCTTCCTGTTTGAAACCACATGTTTCTCGCTTGCAAAGTGCTGCAAACAGAATGCAGGGTCCGTTGGAATGCACAAAAATGGCCCACAAATTGGATATCCGATTTGTAAAACATGTTCTGCAATGGTAAGATTTAACCTCTGCACAATGGAGTTTCACAAATCGGATATCCGATTTGTACACACATAGACCAAAGGGAGAGCGAGAGGGAGAGAGAGAG